>JAMJFZ010003163.1:22155000-22752500 GCA_026225945.1 Cricetomys ansorgei
ATTATCTGCCATTTTGCTAAATAACTATCCTTCACAGACATAAATCATCTGTAAAAATACTCTCGCTCAGAGAAAATTTCGCCCTGGCACTGCAATGATGAGATAACCATTTTCATCTCTTGTTGAAGCATTGAGATTTATTGGCTTTCGATGGGCAACAGCCCAGGCATCACTCTCCGCGACACAGACTCCCACTTGCATTTATTCTGATTGCATTTAGCCATTCAAAATGGAGCTCTCGGAATCCCTCGGGGGTCCCTCCCCAGCCTGGGTGGGGTGTTATTACTTTATATTAGATAAGGGAAGGACACACAAAGAAACACGCGGTGATTCGGATGATTTTTTATTTCCGTTTAGCAGTGATGACAGGATGTCATAGTGAAATGACTTCAGAAGTCATTTTTCCCCACTGCCCTGGTTCTGCAGCCCTGTCCCTTGAGGGCTCTTCCATTGTACGGCGTTATTAATTCTGCTAACTTTCAGACTTCATTGCTGACAACAGGCCTCTTGGCTTTCGCAGCCTATTACATTAAATTTCCCATCAAACCATGTCAGCCTCTGAGGTCACAGATTTCGAGAGAAGCTTTAGGTATTTTGCCATCTGACTTCACGGGCAGGTGTTTTCTAAATTGCTTTTAGGTTTGTTTTTCCAGTGTCAGAAATCAGCCTGGACCTATTTTTTTAAAAAAAAAAAAAAACTCAGCGAGTACTCATTGGGGTTAGAACAAAGCTGAGTTTGAGGCGTGCCTGAACTGCCAGCGTGTTCGTGGGTGTGCACCTGCACGCATGCTCTTGTATTTCACTTGACCTTCCAGAGGGAAGGCCAAGCCTTCCAACCCATCTTCATCCCAGCCCCACCTGGCGAATGATGTCTTGTTGAGTACCTATCTTCCTAACGCTTAGTGAAGCCCCGAAATACAGTGTGACTGCCCTGCTCAGCTCCACTGACCTTGATTTGGGGGAAATCTGTGAAACTATTGAGTGACGTTGGAAAGTCACGCCAGGCAAGCCTGGGAAATGATTGTGCACCTGGTCCAGGACCAGCAGCAGCTCCTAACAGTGGCATCCTCACCTGGTGGCGGTACAGCTTCAGGCTTTTCCCTGATGTGTTAGCTTTGCGCGCTATTGTGGAATTAAAATAAAGGAAAAGCAGAAACCTTCCTTCCGAGGAACATGGCCACAGGCACCCACATTGGCTGTCAAAATTACATTCTGAAGGAAGGCCACGGAGGAAAATGGAACCAGGGCTCCATTTAAAAGCAGAAAAGAAATGAGATGTTATTTTTGAAGCAGCCAACTCATAAAAATGATTACAAATCATTTGGCGAACCAGAGTGTTCTTGAATCTCATTTACTATTAGCTCCAGCTGGTATTTCTGTTCCCAGTATGACAACGTTAAGCATCTCAGCTTGCCACTTCAGTTCAGAATTACAGGCTTAGCACCTCCCAGCCCTGGCGGTGTAGCACATGTTGCGTGTGTGTGTGTGTGTGTGTGTGTGTGTGTGTGTGTGTGTGTGTTGGCGGGGGGAGGGCAATGGACTTGAAGAGGGGGGTCTCCCTTCCACAGAGCCAGGCATCCAAACACATCATGGACACACCCAAGAGAGAATGACAAGAGCTCACAATTCACTCCGGCCCACCCCTTCTCCGTTTATAATCTGTAGCCTGGTGAAAGCTGCTCTGGCTGCACCCATCATTAGCCCGCTCTACCTGCAGGAGGAGATGTGAGCCCAGCGATAGCCAGAGAAGGACGAGAGGGGCGAGGTAGTGTCGCAGCAGCTCCGTCTGCTAGCAGCCATAAGGAGAGAGAATCATTTGTGGCACTCTGGGGACAGTTCTGTCACCCTGACAGTAACGCTGTTATGCGCTGGCTTGACACACAGGATGAATCCATAAAGACAGATAAGTAACTGTGAAAGTGGCTGGGGATCAGGCTGAGTGCCACCACTCACCTGCAGTGACAAATAGATAGTCATGAAGGATTGGAAATCCTGCCCAACATGGAGATCTGTCAGCAAGGAGATGGACTGCCACCCTGGTAACTCGGGCAGCTCCAGTGAAGTGGGCGTGCGCGCACACGTGCCCCTGGGGTGTTTGAAGAGGTTAAGTCCAGAGCCTGGGGGTGACTTTCCTGAGGGCGTGTGCCGACAGAGGGGAGCACTTCAGGGCTGTGTCTCTGCTCTCCACCGTGGGACTGCAGGTGATGCTGTCTATTGGTACACTCAGGCACACTTGGTTGAGAAGTGCTGCCTGCTTTCCATTTTTCCTGGAATCTTTCTCATACCAATAGGGGTCCCCATCTGCAAATCAAATGAGCTGGGTTATGACGGCAAACAGTCTTACTGCTAAGCCGCCCATGTTGGTGGCTGGCGGTTGCAGGCAAAAGGGCAGGAGGAATTGGGGAGTCTCGAGTCTGTCTCCGTGCCGGGAAGATTTGCCGTGCAGGTTGGGAACCTGCTTTGCTTCAGATTCAGAGGGAGATTCAGAGGGAATCAGTGCTGGACCTGCTGTTTCCCGTTCAGGCTGCAGAAATAAAAGGCACCTTTTATAGTCTTCGAGTCCCTGGTATTGGGCAGAATATACCGTCTTTGTTTTAGTTGTTATGGAGTCGTGAACATCTGGCAGTATGCTAGAATCTTCCTAGGGAGCTGTGAGCCAGATTTGAAGGGAAAAGTAAACAGGGAGTAGTGAGAATCAAACCTTCTCAGTCCCCCACGGATGCGTGCATGTGTGTGTGCGTGTGTGTGTGTTAGACACAGGACTAGGAACAAGCACCAACGCTTCGAGTGTTTGATTCCCTCTCATTTGAAGAGTTATTTTGAACCCATAGTTGTGTCTGAATCCAAAAGCTTCTGTTGGGATGGGAATGGGCCTGGGTCTTCCCAGCAGGTGAGACAGATGTGAGGATAGACAGAAAAGATGAGTCTGGCATCTGTCCTGTGGCAGCCATCAGGAAGGTGGGGGAGGGTAGAATCCTGAGACCCATCAAGCCCTTGTTCCGACTGCTTTTGAGATATGTCTTGTTTTCTATTCTATCTTAGGGCCTCACACACGCTATGCCAAGCGCTCTACCACTGAGCCACACCCCCAGCCCTCTTCTTACTCTATTTTTGAGATGGGGGTTCTCACTAAGTTGTGCAGTCTGGTCTTAAACTCGGGATCTTCCTGAGTAGGTGGAGTTACAGGCCTGTGCTGCTAAGATCATATTTTGGGGGAAAAAAAATAATAATGAGCTTCCTTCTTTTCTTCCGCTTCCCTGGTGAGTCCCCTCACCTTATGGCTTTGCACTCACTCCTGCCAACTGCTCTTATCATGGAAATGCCCTTAAACCTGGGCCCATGTGGCTAGCTTAACTCTTTTGGAGCTCCGCCTCTTCCCTGCTTCTGTCACTGCTGTACTGGGGCCCAGTGCTGCTTCTACCCGATGCTCTGTATCGAGCTAAGAGCCAGTGTTCCGTTAGACAGCCCAGCCTCTTTTTAGTTTATTGTTTTTATTTTTTGCGGGGGGTGGGGGGGACTGAGAATGTTTGAAAGCAATTCAGCTGCAATGAAAGCATTATTTGTTTGACCCTGAGTTCCTGGTGTGACTTGTTTTGACCCTATCGTTCTAACTATGATTTAAAGTCTAAGTTTCAAGAAGCCTTATTAACGTTGTCAATTTGTGCACCAGAATGGTAAATGTTCCCATGAACTTTGACTCCAGAAGGGAACTCTATTTTAAAGAAAAAAAGATTTTTCTGATAAATATGTTCCTCATTTTGGGCTAATACTTTCAGTGTGAGCATTGGGCTGCTGGGGGGGGCCCTGCCATTGCCTGACCCCGCCTGCTCCCATATACCAGGCGCATTTTACAGCCCCCCAGCATTCGAGTTTTATTTTGCCAAGAACACTTTCATAATGGGTTATAAATCTCACAGCTGATTAAATAAGCCTCGACATGAATTAAAAAGAGGGTCAGCCACTTGCCACAGGGGTGACAGGTAAGACCGTCAGGTGACCGTCAGGTTGTGTTTTTATTAACTTGGGAGCTAAGGTCACATTGCTTCAGAGTAAGAAGCGGTTCCTTGGTTGTGCATTTCCTCAGATTACAAAGGCTTGTCCCAGAGGTGGTGTGTCCCTCCTGCCTGTCCTCATTGGTCACTGCGGGTCACCAAGGCAAAGACACTGAAGACAGAGCTGGCAAGCTGTGCTGGCACCAGCCCCAGACACTCCCATGGCCCTTGGCTGCTGCTCTGCTGTCTTTTATGCACATGTCCACCTGGTAGTGAACACCGAGAGCCAGGATTTGTCAATTTAAAAAAAGTGTCAAAGGTTGCCAGTTAACTCCAGCCTCCACTTCCCAGTGAGGGTGCTTTGAGGAAGGCGCTCCTTGTGGACAGTGTGACTGACCTTGGGGCTAGCTCTTCAGTCCTCACCAGGTGAAACTACTCACGAAGGAAGCTGCACTACATTTAGTGCCTTTCCAAGAAGAGGACAGTTATTTCAGAGAAAGATACAGTTTGTTTTTAATGACATGTTTTGTCTCTTTTAGGAGTCACAATATTGTACCTGTTATGGTTTGAGCATGAAGTGTCTCCCACTTCACTCCTGTGTTCAATACTTAGTGCCTAGCTTCTGGAGCTATGTTGGAAGATTCTGGAAACTTTATTAGGTGGGGTCTAGCCAGGGGAAGTAAGTCACTGGAGGCTGGTCTTTGGAGGTTGTCCTTGAGGCACAATGCCTCCCTGTCAGCCATGAGGTAAACAACTACCACCTCTATACATGACAACCAGATGACCTTCTACACAAGTTAAGGGAGCCAAGCAACCTCATCGTACCAAACCTTTGGAAACTATGAGCCAGTCTGGACTCTCCCTTCATTGTTTCTCCAGTATTTTTGTTGGTTTGTTTGTTTGTTTGTTTGTTGAGACAGGGTTTCTCTGCTCTAACTCTGGCTGTCCTGGAACTCAACAGACCAGGCTGACCTTGAACTCACAGAGATCCACCTGCCTCCGCCTCCCAAGTGCTAAAATTAAAGGTGTGTGCCACCACCGCCCAGCTCTACTCTGGTATTTTGGATACAGCTCAAAAGTAATTTATATACTTCCCATGTATACTTGAGATTACTTCTCTGCTCCAAGTCTTTGTCCCTCTGGTCTGAGGGACTTTGAGGATTTTGGGGAGCTGTCAGATTAGAGGGTGAAGCCCTTGTGAGTTGGCTGGTCACTTGTGTACAGCATTTCTCTTGATCCTCCCAGCATGGTGAAATGGGCAAGGTAGCCTCTCCCTCCCAAGGGGGAAGCTAAAGCCTGGAGTATTGCCTGCAGTGAGTGCCTGGGTTGGAATTCACCAAGAATCTGTAAAATATCCCAGAAAATATCTGTAATCATATTCCTCTGGATCTTTAACAATAGTCTGCAAAGTAGGTGGCCAGGTAATAATGTCTCAGTTTGCACATGGGAACCCCGAAATTCAGGGAGGCTAACCATCTCTTGGGGGAACACGGCAGCTGATGAGTGACACAGCTAAGATGGCATATCCCAGATCTTCTGACTCCTAGACCAACACCCCTTCCATTACAGCAGGATTAACTCCACAGTCATGAAAATCTCAAGAACAAAGCGAATCTTAAGTCTCTATATAGCTTGGCTCCTAATATGACTCTAAACTCCCATGTCAATCATGCTGTCCCTGGGGGAGATGCATGAGGGGTGAGCTTCCCTTTGCAGACTGCTCAGACCAGGCCAAGGTGTTATCTCACACCCAGTGCATGCTCACCAGCTGGCTGGTATAGAAGGTAATGACAATCTGGACATTCTGGGTTCTAGCACTGGCAGCCTTTTGCTGACTCACGCACGCCCCAGGTGTCTGCAGAGCGCACCCGCTGCCAGGAGGATTCAGAGGGTGTGTGGCGGGAAAGCATCAGGTGTAGCCGAGAGCCCGCACAAAATATCCCCATCAGTGGAACAGGAAGGGCATGACCATGCCTCCCAGCAAACACTAAAGGCGGAGACTGTAGAAGTGTCCCCCCCTCTCCCCGAAGCCGAGCTTGGATCGAAGGGGAGGTTGCTGCACAGCCCAGTGCTCCGCCGCACTCGCAAAGGTCAGACTTTAATTACATGCGCAGTTAAATGGAAATACTGTAGAGAGGTCACGCTCATATTTCTCTGGCCTTCATTAATGTTATTGCTCTGTCACTTTCCCTCTCCTCGGGTTTTTAAATGAAAGCTCCTTTAGTACATTTTAAAGGATTATTTGTTTGTAATTGTTTTTACCTCTGGACAGGGAGGGTTAGATATTTGGCGTTTGAGATTAGCTAAGTAGATACAAATAAACTTTGCCGGTGCAGTCCTTGCTAATTTTATTTCAAACCTTGTGCTTTTTATAGCCTTACCTACTAATGCTTTTGATTAAAACACAAGCAAAAACCAGCCAACACGAACAGGTTGAATGCCACATCTGTGCAGAAGATAGCAGCTCCTACTTATTTATGGCCCAAAGAAATGGAGCCTAAATTAAGCGAGCTATTGCTGGAGAGTGGATAAGCGGCCATTATGAATTATCCTTAATTATAGCGATTTCCTAAACTAATAAACCTGCTAAATCTTTATTGCAAAGGTTAGTTTACGCAGTGCATATAAAATCCGCATGTGCTCCGCATCAGCCACCAGCTGTCTGACAGTGTGCTGCTACTTCAGTGAGTGTTCACATAAATTTTATGTTGGTTATATTAACAGTCAGTCCATATCACTACCCACAGATGCCAGTAGACATAAAAATTGCTCTCTAGTGAGCCTAAATATCCCTAGAAGCTAGTTGTGTCTAATGTTCCATGTAGTATTTGTACGTGAAGGCACCAGATTGGAGGGTTATTTACAGATGAATATTTCAATCCAGTTAGTTCAGAGAGGCCTACTTAGCCTTCTTCACCGCCTGATTTGTATGCTAAATAATTCACCAAAGGTTCCTGTTTACTCTCTATAGTAGTTTCTATGAAATGTAAACAGGGAGCCAACTTCAGGTGTTCGGAAGGCTAAGCAGCTGCGTTCAAATGCAGGTCAGCGCAGCGCACGCCGCCTTGCCCGCCGACTGTCGCTCAGTTTTAGGCCTTCCTCGGTCTTGTTTTGTCTTTTTGATTTGTTTCCTTTTTCATTCTTTTTATCCCCCCCCCTCCTTGTAGGCAGGGCTAGAGCTTGCTCCTTTCCTAGGCATCTTTGACCGGCCAGTCTTTTTTTCTAAATGTTTCTTTCTCAATACCTGCCTCAGGATTAGCCCCAGCAGGGAGGAGCAGAGCCCTGGCTTTGAGACACTGTCCCTTAGTCCTCTGCGGTAACGGTAACGAGGACAGTCAACCGTCTGCTCTTGAAACGCCCTTGTTTCTCTCTTTTACCCCCTTCTCCCATGAGTTTTTTTTCCCCCTGATAAATTTCTGAATCTTGAGATTGGCAAGGACACCAGGCAAGGGCCTTTCTTTGTCCCTTGAAAGCCTAGAATTAATCCAACCTCTGCCACCAGAAGGTCAGAGAGGCAAAGCCCAGCTGCAAGAGATGCAGCCTTTGGTGGTATTGGAACAGACATGGAACCAGGGATGGCAAGGGCCGCTGGTTCCTAGCCAGGTATCACCTCCCTGATCTTATTGTGTAGCAGTTCCTGTGGCTCAGCGTATGTGTGAAAAATTCCTGGGTGCAAATGTTCATGAGCCTCCCTGCTTACCACCAAAGAGATTGGAAAACAGCCTCCTCCGTTTGCAGCTAGGCGCTGCCAAGATCATGAGAGAGTTCAATGGCAGTGCTAACTTTTTATTTAATAATATTGATTTTATCATTTTTACCACTTACAATTGGGATTGGCCGGCTGATAGTTATTTGACCTCCCTTTGTGCATGGCTGTGGAGTGCTTCGTTAAAGTTATCGGCGTATCTCTCTCGCCCACTCTCCTTCCAGAAGCCCATCTCCGCAAATAATATTGAGATGCAGTAACTGTTCCCTGATATTGATTTCAGATCGTGTTCATCACACCCTTCCCGGGGCCAGGCAGAGAGCAGCAGCCCCAGTCTTGTAAACCCTTGACTGCTGCAGGCTGAAGCATCTCTCCATCTTCCGAGCAAGAATATCAGCAGACCCTGCAAACTTAACCAGGAAAATGAAACCATTCTTTTGGGCCAGCCATGGTTATTTTTATGCATACATAATTAAATTTATCTCTTTGGTATTATATTGGGTTTTTTTCTGCAAATTTTTTTTTTCTTTTTTTCTTCTAAGAATGTTAGATCTGTGTGTCCCTGAGCTGGGGACAGAAACTGACTACGGGTTTTGGCACACTCAGCCAGACCCAGAGCCTCTTTGACCTTCAGTTCTCAACCAGCTAGACTCCTTCTCATCACCTGGGCCTGAGAAACTTCCATGTTTTGCCTCTGAAGAGTCTGAGATTGGTAGGTGTTTAAAAGAACCAGGCACTGAACACTTAGAGAGAGGCCTAGTGATTGTAATCCGGATGTCTGGTCACAGGACGGGGTGGCATGGAGTTGGGGTGCGCTTACCTGAGAACACCATCAGACACAAAGCTAACAATGGTGGAAACTGGAGTTTTCATAGGAGGAGACAGTAGGCAGCCAGCACTCACTGACTGTGTTTCGTGATAGAATCCTTTCTCCTTCCTATGGTTTTTTTTTTCTTCTTTTTTTTTTTTTTTTTTGCAGTTAGGAAAGCAGATCCCTGCTCACCAGCATTATTTTTGGAAGTGTGAGGATTAGTAAGGCTGGAACTGCAGAAGATCCCCTCCACCGGAATGAATGCATTAGCCAGGTGGAAATTTACACAGCGGCCATGCTAATCTCCACCCCGAGGGACGTGGAGCGGGCACGACTCCTATCACACACACCTGCCAGTTGTCATTTGGGGAATCTGGTGGGGATTGCACCGGCCTTTGCCACCACCAAAAAGTATGGAATGCTACAAGAAAGGCTTCAGCGTTAGGCACATTTGGGCTTGATTACTTATTTATTTATTTTCATCTATGCTCTTCTCTGGGCCTCAGACTCTGCGTCTGGAGTACGGTTTTTGGAGAGGATTAAATGAGATAGTATGTGGAAGTTCTTAACATAGGGCCTGGCATCTATGCAGTCAGTAAATGGCAGCTGTCATCCTGGCATCTGCAGAGCAGTGGCCTCCTCAGACCAGAGCCCTAATGGGAAGTATGACGACATAAACACAGTCCACAGAATGGCCAGGTCTGGGGTTTTGTGTCGCTTTGTTTTGCTTTCCCGTTTGTCCCTCCAGAAACCCAAACAAGACTCCCTGAGTCTGTCTAGTGTTGATATACCACGCTACCGTATCATTCTGTAAAGCAGTTTGAAATTGTATTTATTTTCAAATAAATTAAAACTGGTTTTTCCTCAAGGATTTTAAAATCCCCCCCCTTTTTTCGTTTGTTTGTGTTGGATAAAACGCCATGTAGGTCTTCATTGGTGTTTCTGTAAACACGATCACTCCGTGCACAGTTCTCTGGCATGGAATGCCACTGCCCACAAACACGCACATACGGATGCCCACACACGGACCTCCTATCTGAAGCATCATTCTAGGGAAACACTGGAAACCTGACAGGAATCCTCAAAACACCCTGTGTTTGTTATGGAGTTGAGTCTGACATTCTCAAGCTTTTTTTTTTTTTTTTTTTTTTTTGGTGGTGGGGGCGGTCTGTAGGGTTGGATGCCCTTACTAACACCGAGGCCGGCATGGATTCTCCCCACAGGCAGCCATCTTTAGGACTGAAAGCGCTGGGAAAAGTGGCGAAATTAGGGACTTTACACAGTTGCCAGAACCTGCTTAATGAGAGACAGCGAGCATTTTTCAGGCTACTGAACTTCTGAAACATGACGATCCGAGCAAATGAAATCATGGTCCCTTTCATTGTAGCTTAATTGGACTCAAAGTCAGCGAGAGAGGCTGCTGAAACCACTCTGAGGGAGACAGACAGGAGTCAGAGGCACATTCGGCCCACGCAACACATCTTCCAGCTGCCCATTGCTCTCAAGACCGGCTCTTCTGGTCAAGAGAGAGACAAAAGCCGAGATTACGAGGCAGGCTGAACACTGGCGTTGTGAGTGGCATGCTGTCACCGCAAGTTACGCATTTGAAGCTGCTCAACCTCGCGGCAGCCAGTCCGAGCCAATTTATTTTAAAGAGGCAAAAAGAAGTGAAACAAACTTGGGCCCTCTCTTCTGCCTGTGAGGGTGTCAAGATATCCATGTCAGGGAGTGCTGTTAACTGAAGGCTGGGGATGAGCTGGGCATAAACACTAACAAGGGTACAGCTAAACACGGCCTCCTGTTGAGTACAGCTAAATAGCAACCCCAGCTGAGTTGCCCAAAAGCGGCAGAAAATCACCATAGCTGTCAGGACCAGGACAGGAGAGCAACGGGAGCATCGAGGAAGAGGTGGGTTTGGAGGGCACAGTGGTAAGAAGTGGATCATCTCAGGGAGCGCTTGTCTGAAGTCAGAAGACCCTTCCTTACATAACAGGAAAAGCATTATGGCTTCCTTGTTTGATCCCTGTGTCCTGGAATTCTCCAGACTGAACCTAGCCCCATACTCTCAGCCTCTTCCCATCCAGCCTTCCTGGCCTGGCTACTTGACTCGCATTTACTGTCATTACGGCCGTAGGTTTAGCCAAGTACAACTAGGAGAGGAGAGTGGACAAATTGGGGGATTTCATGTAACAGACCATCCCGGACATTGATTTTTGAAGGTTCATTAGATAAATGCTGACATCACGGATTGATGTCTCTTTAAACCAGTACCTTGTGCAGGACCATTGGGGGAATCAAAAATATTGATGTAACATGTTTGAGCAGAAGGCCCACTAGAGAATTCTCCAGCCTAAGTGGGATCCATCAATTTAGGCTTTCTTTAATTATTCTAATTCTGTGCATCTCATTGGAAGGACACTTGGCATGCAGAAGTGCAGAAGCAGCTTGTATAGGGGACTCTGCCCTGGCTTTAGGAGCAAAGGAAAGCCAAATAGGGTACCCGTGCCCATTTTTCATTGTTTTGAGCTGCTGTTTAGTAATTAAAATTTTGATCATAGACTAATTTTCCCATACAGTGCGGCTATGGCAATTGACAAGGGACTGATTAATGGGCCAACCCTGGGGCCAGGAGGCTGCTGGGTTGCTCTCCTGTGGAAGGCACGCCAGCAAAATAAAGTTGATGGTTTTGTTTGTGTTTAACCCTTCACCTTGGCACTATCAATAGATTGAAGACATCATTTGTATCTGCAAGTGTTTCTTTAATTAAGACCTTCTAAAAATCTTTCCTATTGATTCATTCCATTATCCTATTGATTAGCTGCAGTGGATCATGTACTTGGTCTTCAGCGGAAGGCAACATTCTCTGCTGTCTGATATGATTACCACGCAGAAGACAGGCCTCCTGAGGAGGTGTCCGAGGCTGGCAGAGGTGGCTCCAATTCTAGCGAGGCGTCTGTGGTGACTCAGCAATCCCCACCAAGAAAGCCCATTGCCCACTGGAGAGACAACCAAGGCGAAAAGCTCTTTCCACTCAGGTAGCTGCCTGGGAACAGCAGCAGTCTTGAGTGAGGGGAGAAGCAGATACCTGCTCAGCACCGGAACTTGAAACTCCGAGCTCTGACATAAAAGCGCACTCAGAAGCCCGCTGTGAGGCGTGGGCCACACTGGCTGTTAAGCATGCTCTGCCCTGGCTGTAGCTGACACCCCTCCACCTACCCATCAGCCTCCCCACCATGGCCAAGGGGGCCCTGAAGAGCTTCCTATTTCAGAAACAGCTGCCCCCCCAAGTCCACTTTTTTACCTTCTGCCACTGGACATGGACCCCAAGTATTAAAAATTAAGAGATGTGGACTGGAGTAACCAGATGGTTCAGCAACGAAGAGCACTGGCTGCTCTTCAGTGGTCCTGAGTTTGATTCCCAGCACCCACATAGTGGCTCACAACCATCTGTAACTCCAGTTCTAACTTCCAGAGGATCAGATGACCTTTTCTGGTCTGTGCATGTCCCAGGCACACAAGGAGTGCACAGACATACATGCAGGCAGAACACCCATGCACACAAATACAAACTTTTAAATTAAAAATTTTAAACCTTAAAACATGAAGAAGAGTCGTGTGGCCAGACTAGTTCTTAAATTTAATGCTTTAAAAATTCCTCAGTATTGGGGCTGGCTTGATAGCTCAGTGGGTAAAGGAATTTGCCACCAAACCTGACTTGACAGCCTGAGTTCATTCCCCAGAACTGTCATGGCGGAAGGAGAGAACTGACTCTCACAAGTTGTCCTCTGACCTCCGTGTGCACACACACACAGGCTCACACGTATGCACAGATAAACAGATAAATAAATGCAAAGTTTCAACTTGGAGAAAAACCAAGAAATACCTCATCATTGAAAGACGTCCAAGAATTGCCGTGGTTGGAGGAAGGTCTTGTTAGCGGGAGTGGAATGCATAAAAGCAAACGTGCTCATGGTCAAAGCAGAGAAAGCATGGGGCACAAGTCCAACTGAACCGGCAAACCCAGTCGTCAGCCCACCAAAACTTTGTTTTCACTCCTCTCAAGCTTCTGGTTCTTCCCCATTCTTCACCTCCACGTCCTGACAAGCATATCACATTGGCAGCCTTCACAAGGATCCACACGCTACTTGTTTTTTAACATTTATTCAGTGTGCATGAGGTGTTTTCCCTGCATGTGTGTCTGTGCACCACACACGTGCCTGGTGCATTCGGAGGCCAGGGAGGTGGATTCCCTGGAACAGGAGCTACAGATGGTTGTGAGCCACTATGTGGATGCAGGGAATTGAACCCTGATCCTCTGGAGGCGCTGTCAGTGCTCTTCACCGATGAGCTATCATCACCCTGGCCCCTGGCATACTGTTCTTACGGAGTCCAGCGGAAGAGGGGCTGGTGAAGCTGCAACAGTAGGCAGGCAGCAGACTAAGTAAAGAATACAGTGTCTCTCTGTTCTGCTCTGACTCTCTTGCAAATAGTTAATTTCAGTCTCAGAAAGAGCAGTCCTGGGATCTGAAGCATGTCTACTAAGTAAGGTCAAATTTCAGCACTTTGTGGTCCAGTACTGTGTGTTAATGCCAGTACCTTTTTTTTTTTTTTTTTTAAGTCACTGAAAAGGGGCATCATAAAGTCCCTCCCTCCTGTGCTTTGGGGTAGAGAAGGCGAGGTGGTAGTACTGGGAGGGACCTCCCAACAGGGACAAGTAAAATGTTCCCATTCACAGAATTCCAAAATCAAAACCGACTGCCAAGTAGTCAGGTCTGTCTCATGCTTCTCCTATTGGCTACCACTGTCAGTCCTGTGCTGTAAACCTTAATCCGACATTTCCATGGGTACCATGTTTCAGCTGCCCTGTGTCCCTGGAGGCGCCACCTAACATACCGATTTCCTCAGGCCTCTGTGTCTGTCCTAACTGCTGTCCCACCCTTGGAGACGCTTGAAATGTCTTTTCTAGGATTCTGTGAGATTCACCACAGTGAAGACTCCCCCTCACACTTTCCTCCCAAACAGAAGCTCACTCAGCTCTAAGTGTGTGTGTCAGAGGTCAGATAAATGATTCACAGAAAATGGCAGGAACGGTTTTCAGTGCTCAGTACTTTCAAATTCGCTTTTCCAACTAACCGTTTTAGACTGAGATGTAATCTGTGCTAATCGAGGACATTTTCTAAAAATTCAGAGCAGTATGACATGCAAGTGTCTGGCAGCCCCTGCCACCCTGGGGTGTCACTGTGCACGTGCTAGTATAAGGAAGGTTAGGACCGCATTCTGTGACTTGCCTGCCCCTTCCACTCACGACCTATAGCATGAGCAGCGTTTCCGTTTGTGTTTGCTCGGCTGGGTGTTGAACCCAGTGCTCCACGCACCCAAGGCAGGCGCTCCGTCACTGAGCCGAGTTCCCAGCCCTGGCAGTTCTTCGCGATTTTCAATATTGGGAACATGATTGCTCACAGGAGCCAGACCGCCCTTGTGTAGGTACGCTATTAATCTGTTTCTCTATTTCTCTGCTCGCACCATCTATCTGCTCACTCTTTGCACTGTCATGTAAGTGCTGGGCTGAACACCCTGATCCGGAACCTCTTCCAGATTCCTCATCACCCTCCGATGATTTCCTAGAAATTAAATGGCTCAGTGAATGCACGCCATCTTTCAAGTTTTTGGTACTGAATACCAAAATGTCCTTCTAAGAGGTGGGACCAGTCGTACAAATTCCCCAGCAGCCTATGAGCATGCCTGTCTTCCTTCAACTTACCAGGACTGGAAAGCCTGGGCCGGTGTGCACATGCTCACACAGGCCCCTGTGCGTGTCATTGATTCCATCCGTGTTCTCTTGGTTACCCATGAGGTAGAGGTATTCTCTACTATTCCATGGCTACTTATGTTTCTTCTTTTATGAAGTGTTCATCTTTTGCCCATCTTGGAACACTAATGCCTTTTCTAATTGATTGAAGATAGTTCCTTTTTAATTAAGAATTGTAGCCCTCTGCTGTCACTCATCAGCATAAATTGTTACAGATAATCAGATTGTATTTTCCATGTAGACATTAGTAATATTTGGAATATTTGTTGATACTAGCAATATTAGTAACGTATTTACTAGCAATATTAGTGACATATTTTAACTTTAGAAAAATGGCTCTTTTGCCTCTGATAAAAAAAAAAGAAAGAAAATCTGACAGTATCAATCCAGCGCGGCTGAGTATCCCAGGCCACCACGAGCATTTTATTACAGTTGTCAGGGAAAAAAAAAAAAAAAACCAACAATTTTATTGTTTTGATTATTGAGATCCGGCCACAGATCAACTGAGCAATTAAAATCTTCAAATAACACTCTCTGCATTGTCAAACAAAGGGCTGGCTCCCGGTGGAAAGGGTTTTTCTGAAGAAGAGCGGTTTCTCTAATGCCTGTGCCAGTAAATGGCTGCACTAATTGGAATATACAGAAATATTTCCCCAGTTTAACATTGCATGACATCCTAATAAGATTGTGATGACAAGCTTTTCTTTTTATGAAAGGTGATGCTACCGCGTGCCTCTGCTGTGCACGGGCTCGTGTCTTTTTATGACATGTTATAAATGAAAAATTTTAGAAGAAAATAATCTGCCCTAAATCTTTTCTGCTTATGAAATCATTTTTTTTTGAAAGCTGGACAACAGAATCTTGACTTGTGTTTTTATTTGTAGTTCCTGGAATAATATATATTTTAGGAATAGATAAGATTTGAATAGAAAAGGATCACAATTAAAGGTATATTGAAGTGCCCGGCCCAAATCCCAGTAATTTACACTGGGATGTGAGGGCAGATTCTCAGTCTCTCAGTCTCAGCTCAGGTGGCAGCCTGAGAGCACGCCCGGGACAGTTAATGACAGTCTTCCAAGACAAGCAGGACTTAACATCAATATCCTTTTCCCCTCGGTGATCTATAGACTCTGAAGGTGGCACACTCTGCAGGGTTTTGATGATTTCATGATGGCTTGTGTATATTTACAGTGTGTTTAAAATACTCTTTTTAATTATCATTTGAGTGACAAAGCTTAATCTTTCGGATCGTTAGCTGCACCTCCCGGTGATGTATGTTTGTTAGGTAGCTCCAAAGAGGAAATTTAGCAAAGCCAGGGCTTTATGCCAGTAATAAGAACAGGGAGTCAATAGATGATTAACCTGCCTTTCTCCTCTTCCCGAGAATAAAGGAGTCACTTTAGAAAATCTTTCCAGGTGGCCCAGATTTCTCAGAGCAGCGCCCTTGAAACATGTGAGAGGGCTAAGCAGAAATGAGCAGTGATTAAATTCCACAAAGCAAGCGCGTACGGGAGAGGATAGCCGAAAAGCATTTGAATGTTCTAGCATATCGACGCCATATAACCCCCACAGAAGTCAGCCAGATGGCCTGTGTCCTTTGCCTTTTATATACACATACGTGTTTTTACATACACGTCTGTGCCTTTGTGATTGTTAAAAAGACGCTGGCTTGTATATCCAAAACTATTTGTATATACATGTGAGTGACTGCATGGTGTGTTAAGTGACCTGTATTATTGGACACTGATGCTTGCGAGGTTTTAGGAACTAAATGAGCAGGCAGCACCTTTAAACACTTCCCTCCTGGTGTCTTATTTGAAAGGGAGTGAAAAGCCAGGATTATTACTCCTTACTGCAAAGAGTGAAAAGCACCCTGGTTAATAAGTACGGAGGATTTAGAATTAACTGTTGAGCCTCTAGCTTGATTTTCCTGAACGAGGCATAACAACCAGTCCCTCTTGAAAGACTCTTTAGAGTCTCAGGTGAAGTGTAAAGCAGAGGGAAATAACTTTGGTTAACCAGCCTGTATGATTACTTGACATAAGGGGTTAACTGATCACCTTAAACGATCATCGACTTAGAAAAGAACTCCAGGCTATGAGTACTGTCAAAGAAGCCTTAAAATCCCGGATTGATTTGCAGATTTAGTAGGATATGAATGCTAATGTTGTGTCTGACTAAGATAAGCATTCCTTAGCAGAAAACTCTCCAGTAGCCATATGATTTTATTGACAGCTCAGAACTAAAGACCATACATTCGACTATTGGGCAATATGCTGTCCTAAGGAAGGGCACCCTGAATGCTGCAGCATCCAAGCAGATGCATTATGGAATCAGACAAGGCAATAAACCCTGCCTAGCCTATAACCTGCCCCATTCTGGCTTTTAGCTGGTCCTCATCGGCCTCAGCTGTCTGCAACACATACGTTCACGTGTAAGGATAAAGATTCTGCCCAGCTACCTCTCCACCAAGCTGTATCATCCCAGTGGTACCTCTCAGATAAATGCCGCTCAAGCAATAGTGGAATTTGTGCCAAGACTTGAACTAGACAGGAAAGCAAGCACTTGAGTACCTCATCCAGGCAGTAAGTGTTCACGTCTGAAAACAGATCGTGCGTTCAGAGGGGATGATGGTGAGGTAAGAGCAGACAGCAAGAGTGCAGTCCATGAGCAGTTTGGCATATGAACTGAGCCAGGAGCAAGAGGCCAGCAAGGTTGCTGGCCAGAATGGCGGGCAGGCCAACTAAGCGTCCAGACTAGTAGACTTAGGACAAGAAGATCCAGGACTCAGCAAAGTCGTGGGCCAGAGGATGTCAGAAAGCCAAATTAGAGTGGCTTCACTCTAGAAAGCAGAATCCTCTTTAAGGGCCAAGTCCCTCAAGAAGTCAGACCAAGGGCGGGGCTCCCTCCCTGCCCCTCTTTCCTTTTGTACTGGCAGTAGGGCACACTTCTGTTTATAGAAGTTGTGGAAGCCTTAATACAAAGGAGTCTACTCTTTTCCTAAAGACAGTCCTATAGTTTTTGCACACACATTAGCTCCAGACTAGCACATTTTAGGAAATAAACATCTTTTAATAAACACTGTTCCCAGAGGAGTCTCAGTCACACAGTTAGCTGGACATACACACACACACACACACACACACACACACTGAGTTACATTAATTTCCAGAGTGAGTTCCTTACTGTTGGGAGTTGTTTGAGCTCACTTTAAGCATTGTTTGTCTACTCTGGCTCTGTGTATCCCTGAATCACAACAGTGCATTGAAAATAAACAGCACAGGTGGAGGCATCATTCCAGAAGTTTCCATTTGGGCTTTAAGTTTATAACACAGAGAAACTTTTCACCCACTTCGGGGGGTGATATTTTCACTTGATAGATGAAATTTGTAGTTCTCTTTATAAAATATTTGGTTGAATTTTAATCATATTTTGGTTGAATTTATTTTATTTAACTATAAATCAATTCTTCTGAAACCAAAGAATGAACCCACTTGTTAGCATTAATTATCTACATTCACTATTGAAAATTGTTGTAGAGAGGAAAGGGATGTCAAATCTTCTAAGCTGTTAGATCTTCTGGGTGCTGGGGGGGGGGCGGGCTTTGGAAGCCGGGTGGTGCTTTGGCATAGCTCATGCACTGGGGTCCTCCTGGGATGAGCACTGGGGATAAGGTCACAAGGACATAGGGAGGATGAGCTGGGAATGATGGTTGATTCGCAAGCAGGTCTGCTTCCTCCTGCTCTGAGCAAAGCCGGGACAGAAGCTGAAAAAGAAACTGGGTTTGACAACAAAAAAGAGATGGACTGACCGATGGTCACTGTTGGGAAAACCAGAGGAGTCCCTCGGCAATGCTGTAAGTCGGAGGAACTCATAACACCAGCAAATTAGCTCCAAGACGCGGAATCACAACCACAGAAGGCAGAGTGGCAGAACTGTGGAGGAGACCAGATAGACTATAGCAGATTGCAAAGGGCCCGCCTCCTCCTCTGCAGCTCTGTGACTGAGCAGGGGCTGAGAATAGGTCATAAGGCAGGGGCACATAAGCACAGGGACACAGGTCTGATTTCCATCCGGGGCACGTGCATCGCTGCAGATTGAGGCCATTCCTCAGGCATGCCCAGTTCGTGACCTGGAAGGATGGCGGTCCATAAACAGATCATCCCATTTCCCAAGAGAAGCCCCAAATCTAAATTTTTTGAGTACAGTGTCTATACGTTTACATTTTACTTTGCTCTAACGTCTAATTCACGCTGTAAGGAAGTTAAAAGAGTCAGTTACATTTGAGCCAAAAATAAATGTCTGTAGGAAGATGTGGCCCTGGAGCCACCGTTCCGTCACATCTGCGCGTGAGACGTAGAAGTTCCAATTTAATCCGTCCACGGCTCCCAGGACCAACCGCGTCTTGGTTTTCATACTTCGGAACATTAGAGAAGGCTAATAACGATCGTGGGTCCAGAGTAGACGCTGCACGTTAAAAGACAGCGGCCATGTCACCGAAGCCACTGGTAATAGCTGCCACCCCTGGAGCTGGCGACCGAAGCAGTTGTGCCGCAGACCTCACTTCCTGAGGCAGGTCTGTGATGTAGATGTCTGCATCCTCACCTACAGATGAAGAAACCTCGTAGAAATCTGTGACTTCTCTCACGTTCCCCCACACTGCCAAGACTCCAAGGGAAACCTCGCTGAGGCTTCATAGCTCAGTCTCACCCAGTGAGATAAATCTGCCCATGGTCAGGGGAACCCTGTACGTCACACCAAGAGGCCACAGGCTCCATCACCCTGACTTGACTTAGCCCAGGGATCCATCCACCTGAGAGCCTTGGTGGCTTCCCCAGCAACACAGAGACAACGAACGGGTTCAGTGGGTGATTTCTGCTACCTGTTCCGTAACTTATTTCAACACCGCAGTTTGCCCTCACTGCTATGCTGTTAGGGAGAATTCGCTCTGCCAAGCCCGCAGGAAAGAGGACTGACCTGTGTGCAGTTTGGCCCGAAGCACTTGCGTCAGTGCTCAGCTCCTGGAAGAGTATACTTTGACTTGGGCATTGCTTGCTTAATAGACCACAAAAGTCAACATCCCTCTGTGAGTACAGGCCGTGCTCATGCTCGGAGGCCTCACCGGAGCCAAGGGATCCTGAGAAGGCAGGATGTTGTGTGAAACCCACCACTGGAGCAAGCCCCCCCCCCCCCCCCCCCCCCCCCCCCGTCTCCCAATTATTATGTTAATATTTAAGGAAGCCTCTGAAGCTGCTTCTGTGCTAGAAAGAGATTACTGCCTCCACCCCTCCTCCCTCCCCTTTGCTTTCCAGGCCTGTAAACCCATCAGCACTTTCTTTAATAAAAAAAAAGAAAAAAAAAAAGTGCCTCTCAAGGCTTGGGAGGTAGCTCAGTGGATAAAGTACTTCCCACCCAAGGATAAGGACCCGAATTTGTGTCCCTAGCAGCTGCAGAAAAGGACAGGGTCCATATTCAGGAGGCAGAGGCGAGCAGATCTCTGCAAGTTCAAGGCCAGCCTGGTCTACAGAGACAGTTCCAGTCCAGCCAGAACTACCTAATGAGACCCTGTCTCAAAAAAAAAAAAAGAGAGAGAGAGAGAGAGAGAGAGAGAGGAAGAGTAGAGACAGGTGGAACTCATTGGCCAGCTTGCCCAGCAGACTCGAGGAGCTCCAGATTTGGAGAGACACCCTATCTCAAAAAGTGATGTGGGGAGCAGCTGAGGACAGCTGACATCAGCCTGTGCCCTCCCCCGCACCTCTATGTCTTCATACATAGACCAAAAACCAAAAACAAAAAACAAAACAAAACTGCATCTCTTGTCCCCGGGGTGGGGCGAGGCTGCCAGGAGCCAACCTGTAGAGAGGAGAGCTGTAGCTGGAAAGAGTCTGTGCTGACTGGAAGGTGATCTAAGGCCTGGGGCTTGTGGACAGGTTCCAACCCCTCCCAACCGGAGGTGCTGTGATGGTATTTAAGTCTTTCTCCACTGTACCCCCATCCCATCTCCCACAACCCACCCCACCCCCACCATGTCCCATCTTCTCTTGTCCTCCAGCTCAGTCAGGGCCTGGTTTCTGTGGTTGGCTGAGCCATTGGTAAAAGCATGCAGAAATGAAACACGGCCTGACACCCAATCAGGTCATACTCTTGGATGGCCGTGTGACCCCATGACTGCCTAGGTGAGCACAAGCCACACGGAGCCCTTGTTAGGCACCAGCGTCCTGGCCTCGGAAGAGGCAGATTTGAAGCAAAGTAACAAACGCTATAAATCATTAAATACCCAAACACCATGAATCGTTTGGAGATGGTGGCACACATAGGAACAGCAGGAGGTGCCTAATCAGAAGTTCCGAATGAACAGTCTTATGGAACAGATAGGCAAAGTCTGTGGACTTTTCCTTCATTCGTGGAGGAAGGACCATTATTTAAATTTATATACAGTGGAAGCCACTGGAACCCCATTCTGATGATCAAACCTGATGATCAGAGCTTCCAGATGAGCTGAACAGTGACCTTCTCGGGTCATCTGCCAACAGACACGCCACATTGCCCTGGCCAAGGGCACAGGGAATTGATTCCACGGGCCTGCTATTCTTGTTGCTGGGTCAGTGAGACAACAGAAAACAACCCCTTTTTTCCCCTCAATCCCGGGGAAACTTAGCTCTTCTACCCTAAATTCCACCCACCACCCTGATGATCCAAGAAATTATTCCACTCAGATGCTTAGATGTAACTAGTCACAGAGTCTTGAGAGCTATACAAAGACAAGAAAAGGACATGGCCTTGTGGATTCAGCTTGCACACTTCAGTTAAGGGGTATCCCTTCTCCCAGACTCTCAACTCCTTCCAGTAAATCTGCAGAATGCAGACTGTCATATTCTCAGTTCAACACCCCCTCCCCCATTTCCTCTTGAGTCTTGGTCCAAAGGCTGGGGACTTGGAGCGACCCCTCGTGGAAACTGGCACCACTCACTCTTCACCACAGGTCCCTGGGGCCCAGGGTGTCCTGTCCAGAAGTTTGAGTCTGGGTAAGATCTTAGGAAATGGAGAGTATGTTCAGAATGTCCCCAGTGTTGCTGTATTATATGTTCCATGCTGTATTATATGCTGTATTATATGCTGTATTATATGTTCCATGACATGATCTTCCTGTTTGGGAATTTACATGTTTCTTTAGTCAGTGAAAGGGGAGCCTGTGTCCACCCATGGGTTGGCTGGTGGTGACGAAGTGGCAGTTTGTTGCAGAGGTGGGAGGCCACGTTGTTTCTTAGGAGATTTTAGAAATCTTTAGATTGATTCCTGTGGTAACCAAATTGTGAATGTAAAGCTCTGTGAGACGGTCCAGGTCAGTCTTGATTCCTTTCATTCAGGTTCAAGGACCCCTTGGGCTGCAATTAATGCAAGAAATACTTTAAAAACAAGCTCCATGAGGAGAGGAAAAGGCTTGCAGTTTGGGGCTTTTACATTAGTATCAGGTTTGCCTGTCTTAGCTTTCTCCTTGATGGGAAAATAGAGCGTGCCACGTACATATATTTTCTTAATTGTAAAAAGTAAATACCCTAAAATGTAGTTTTTAAATTGTGATTATGTTACAGTGGTTTCTATGTACCATAGATTAGATTTTTATTAAGGGTTTTATTAAATAACTGGTGTTTCACCAACATCTAATTAAATCTTCTATCTAAATTGAACAGAAAATTATGGGGGAAAAGAAAGCATTTGTAGCAGACTTTATTACAGATAAGGCTATTATTTGTTCATCTTAAGAATTTGAGATCAAATTTACAAGCAGCATCCTCATCAGATTTCTTTTCTGGGCTGCTGAGCCCAGGCCCTTGAAAGCCGCCCATTATCTCCCCTCCCCTCCTCTTTATTACAGTGTCCTGGTTGTTGGCAACATGCCCACTGTTTAAGGTTACTTTCATTAATTAACCGAAAGTTAATTTCTTTGCAAGCAAAATCTCTGATCTCATTATGTTGTCTTTAAAGCTGAAAGCTTCAGGTTTTCTGGTCTCCTTTGATGACACAATAAAAAGCATGCTCTTTATCTTAAGGGAAACTGTCTCCAGGGTTTAATTTAATAGTCCTTGAAATAGTTACAGCACAGCCAGGCAGACTGCAATAATATGCCAGTTCAAGAAAATCTTGGCTTTGTCGTGGTTCGAGAACCCAAGGACTTTGCAGATACGGCCTGCAGCAGATCCTTTCCCAAATAAGAAGCCTCTCCACCTGTATCCGCCCCCTTAAGAGAGTTTATGGGAGAAGGAAACAGTATTCCTCCAGTGTGCCATAGCCCAACCATCCTGCTTTCCCATTCCTGAAGGGCCATGGGTTGGCATTTTGTCTGTCTACCTGCCAGTGTTGCATTTGGCAAGCAACAGCTTTCATCACGGAATGCCACCAAGAGTCTGGGGGCCTGCTGGTCAATCTGTGTTCTGGTCTCATTCTCTCCTGTGTTGTGTCCTTGGGTGTGTTATTAACTTCTCTGAGCATCCGTCTCTTCATTGGTAAATTCAAGTGATCATGTAGACAGTTAAGTGAGATTCAATGAGGTAGCCAATCCATAGTGGGTTCTTGATGGCTCTCTTCTAGTCTTCAGTGACAAATATGTTATACAGAGGGGTTGCATCCTGGTATTTGGCTAATCTGTGTCCAGATTGCTGCAACCAAAGGAGCAATGTCGAGGGGGGGGGCGCAGATTCTGGGAAGCAGGCTTGGTGTGGAGTTGATGCGTTGCAATGTATGTGGCCCCAAAGGTTCTTTGATAAAGCCAGGGACATGAACAGTGTATTTTCCTTGTCTCTCTGAGTTAGCATCATTCTCAGTGATAAAATCTCGTTGCTTTCTGGAGCATTAAATTCAGTGCATAGAGAGTGGCCAGAATGTCTTTTCAGAATCACCAGGTGTAGGTCACATCAAGGGGACAGAACTCCTCAGGTGGCTCAAGTCTCAGGAGCAATCTGGATACACGAAGAAGCCATTTGTATCCCATTGAGTGTAGTGATGTTACACACACACAGCTGAGATTTACAGAGTGGGGATAGGGGCTGCTGAGAGGGGGGAATGGTGTGGCCCACATACTGCTTCGGAGGAGCCCCGGGGACTGGGCCTGTGTGATTTGCATATGTTCCCTGTACCGATTCTTGAGGAAGGTTGCTGTTGATTCAACTCAAGCAGGGAGAAATCACTTAGGCAGAAAATCCCAGGCCTTGGGAAGAAAAGTCATGTGCCCCCTGGGTCCTTGGCAGAAGTCAAAGGTCCAAGGTAATGTCTTGGCAAATATCCTGTCTGCTTTGGTGACTTGCTTTCTGCTTCACTATGCTTTTAGGCAGAAATATTGTCAGTGCTATTGATCAGTCAATTTGATAGTTCAGCAGGCTCCCTGATGTGTTAAACTTCCTACTTTGGGGTGACTGTAAGTGTCTGGCAGGGCACACGCCTCTGTCGGGAGAACCCTAGGCGGTCCTTGCCGGGCACTACTTCTGTTGCAGATTGCTGCAGAATGACAACTCCAATTATCCCTTTGGCCATCACACTGAACCCTCTTCCAAACGATGTTCTCCTGGCCGGCCGTTGTTTACAGCTTTTGGGTTAGATTTGGAGAAGTACTGGGTCTCTGGGTGTGCTGGTGTGCATAGATCTTATTGATTTACCCTTCTGCCGTGGGCCCCCACCCTCCTTTCTCTGGAGCTTACCTTTATTTGCACACGCTGGCAGAAATTACATTTGCCCTTCTCCTCGGCTGTTCCCAGACTTCAAACATGCTCAGCCATGTCCGCTCCCTTAGAAGGATGTGGCCACTTTATGAAAGGTGTATAATTCATGATGTGTAGAGATCAGAGAAAGGCTGGCCTTGGGCCGGCTTGGAGTTTCCTATGAGGAGCTCAGGGATGGCACACAAGCACTGGCGCCCATCAGCGGGTGCTGTAGGAAGACAGAAGCACCCCGCTTGCCTTTCTTTTCAAGAACTTTAAAATCTTCTCTATTTTTGTAGGATAGGGTAAAAGGATAGGTGCATATGTTAAGGAGCACGTGTGGAGCTCAGTTCTCTCCTTCAACTGTGCGGGGCCAGGGATAGAACTCAGATCATCAGGCGGGCTGCCAAGCGACTTTACCAGCCGCGTCAAGTTGGGCCATTTCTCTGGCCCGACTCGACTTCCTTCAGGAGCTGGCTGCTCACCACCTCGCCCCTTTCCAGGCCCCCAGGCCCTGTTGCGGGCACCAAGATGCCCTGTACTTGCAGCTGTTGGAGTCCCCACCACCGTTGACCAGGCTCACTGCGCTGGACATCAGTTATGTCTTCCGTGTCGGTACGAAGGGTCCAGAATGGCCACTGTATCCCCCTTGCAAAATAATAACGACAGTAAGTCTTAAGGGCAGAACACGTCAAGCCTAATTCAGATTTTTTTTTTTTTTTAACTGAAAACAAATCATAAATACCTGAGAAATGAGGTTCGTAATGGAAGCTCCAAGAAGCCCTTTAACCCGGGCAGGATCCTATAACACAATTATATACAATTTCACACTTGGCTAGAGCTATTATTTGAGCAAAATAACCATTTTCTTTCCTCACACTAATGAACCACAAGATCCATGCATCCCACTGCAGAGAGAGGCGGGCGTGCAGCCTCTGTGTGCGCCTCAGCACCAGGCTCCAAGGCAGGGCCACGAAGGATCAAAAGAGTTAATAATTGGATCCTGCCCACAGCGACCACACAATTAAGAGCAAGATTAGCAGAGATGAGAAATTTATTGTGAAAATGGAGTGACAGTCTGAGAAAACATCTCCAGTGCTCTGTCGCCACAGCCCTAACGATCAACTCTATTACACAATAATAGAAGAGAGACGAATCGCGGTAGGAACAAGACAAATCTTTTCTAATCTGCGTTGTCATCCCAACTAAGTCCCAACCCATTTGTATTAACCTCTGCTGACAGAGTCACATGACGGACATAATTTCTTATAATTTACCAGCTATGGATCTAACCTTTCCTCATCAAATATTCATAAAGGCAGTATTCGCAATGATTTTCTGTCTCTCTTCATATTTACAGCTTGTTGTCTTCTTCCTTTTTACAGTAATTTGGACACAATTGAAGTCAAATGGAATTAGAGTTAAATGCCTTTAGCATCAAAGGTACCTAAAAGGAAAGACTTGGGGGAGGGGTCGTGAACTGCAGGGGTGAGGTTTGCAGTCCCAGGCCCCTGGGCGTCTTAGAGAGGTCAGTTAGGGAGGGGCAAGGCAGAGCCAACTGAGAGAGCTGACACTTGACTTTTGGGGGGACCCACTTTGCTGCGTAGGGTGCTTGAGGCAGAGTATGAACTGAGAGCCCCAGGCCTTGCCCTGTGCCCAGGATTTAGTCCTCCATGGCCAGACCGTGTTTGGGCATGTGTGCCCAGAGGGACCCAGGAAGCATGCTAGGGGCTTTACAGAGCACAAACAGAAGCAGTTGGTACAGCTAACTCAGAGAGTAAACAGGGCTATCCGAAGCCCATCCTGGGACTGTTTTTGATAGAAAAGCGTCTGTTTCCACTTCTGGCTTTGTTTTGACAAGTTTTCTTAACAGGCGTGCAGAGGGCAGAGACGTCTCAGGCAGCATTCAGGAGCAGAAACTGGTCCTTTCCACCCCTCTTTACCTTTTCCGGGCTGAGCCTTGGTCTCATCAACAGAAGTTCAGAGAGGCAGGAGGTGGCCTCTCAAGATGAATCTCCCCTCCAGACCTCCGAGGAGCCTGTCTTTATTAAAGCAACGAGGAATGCTGTGGCTAGATCTCCCTTATGGTGTAAGACTTGTTTTACCTAGATGACCTGTCTAGACCAGGCCAGGAATTTAGTTCTCGCTAGGTTCCCAGGATTGTGTCTGTGGGTTAGGAAATGAGGACCGAAGGCGCTACGACCTTGAACAACTGCCGAGCACCCCAGCTAAGGAGTGCTATTTATGCACTGCTGTTCACATCTCCCTCTATTTTTCCTTACACACGTATAATACACAAATACATTCCCTGTATAAAAAACAGAAGCTTTTTAGATAAGGGCAGAGTCCTCTTTGCCCCATCCCGAGGGGGCTCTTCCCACCCAGATGTTATTCTGTGCATCTGCAGATGTACATGGACACACAGGCAAATGTAAGTGGTTACCTTGCTAGTCAAATCAGTATCCAAGTTGCTTTTTAAATTAGCAATTGTCTTATGTTTGGAAATCTTTCCATGGTAGAGCATATCAATATATCAATCTCCCCCACTCCACTGTTGCCAGGAAGTCCATTCTGTGGCTATCCTGCAATTAATACTTTTCTCTCTGCAGTGGGAACTGGTTTCTAGGTTTTCAAATTCTGCAGAATATTAGTATCTGTTTGGAGCTGTGACAGTTTAGTGAGATTATCTAACTGGCATGCCGACTACTACAGATCCAATTTCAAAGATGTTTATACTAACCCCGTAGTTCAAAATGCTTTTTTAAAATTTTTTTATTTTTGCCTTCAAATGCTGGAGACCAAACTCAGCCTTGTACATACTAGGTGAGCACTCTACTACTGAGCTAGCCATGAGATACTTTTTATCCCAGTGCCCACAAATAGACAGACGTTCCAAACATGGTGGTGAATTAAATACCCTCAACATGGGAAAGAGAACACTGCCTTGTCAGCGGTGCCCTTGTGATTACAGAGCTTCTTGTTACATAGACTAGATATGCACACTGGACTGTGTCCCCTGAACTACCCCTGCCCACTGGGAGTGTCTCTACTGTGGAGAGGTTGCTCCCCGGCATGATGCTGGGTCCTCTTAAGCCTGATCTGCCAGCACCCACATTTTAGAGAGATAACGGCTATGGGAATGTTGGCTTACTGATCAGGATATCAAGGCCTAAATAACCATACCTCAGCCTCTTGCTGGAAGTTTGGAGAGTTAAATCCATGCACAGCTTCAAGGTCTTAGATACCATCCCTTAGATAGAAGTCTGAGGTGTGACTTGAGAGGCACCGATACACACGCATACACACACACACTGCACACACATGCACACACACACTGCACACACAATTCTAGAATGCTTTTTTTTTTTTTTTTTTTAAAGTTCACACCAGTTCCTTTTAGGAAGCATCTCCAGGCTGGGTTGACCTGCTTTGCTTTAGTGAAGGCCAGTGAGTTTAGAATGGTGCAGTATGGGAAGGGGACAGCCAGAGCATGGGAAGCACCAGTCAGCTGTACCCTCTGACTCAGTTCCTCGTTCCAGACTGAGCTGTGCTGTGTGGGAACTGCTGGGCATGGTGGCAGTCGCCTGTAACCACGTACTCGGGAGACAAGAGCATCTCAAACTTAAGGACAGGCTGGACTGTGTATCGAGACAAACACACATATGTGGGTGCACATATATATGTTTATGTGTATGTGTATATGTGTATGTATATGTATACACACACACACAGATGAATTGGACTTCACCAAAGATTATAAACTTTTGTGCATTAGAGAACCATATCAGAAAAGTTAATCTTGATTGTCAACTTATGGGGATCTACAATCCACTAAGAGACCTGCCTCGGGTGGAACTGTGAAGGCATTTCCAGAAAGGATTAACCGAGAGAGAAGACTCTTCCTTCTTCTCCTAGGTAGAGAGGCCCAGGGGAAGCAAAACTAAAAATAATGTAAGCATGTCGTCTGAAGTTACAAAGACAGCAAATCAAGCGACTGAAAACGCTCCTCCAGCTCTCCACTGCCACAAGGTCCCCTCAACCCATGACTTCAGATAGCCGGAGACTCTGGTCCTCTGTAGGTAGACCAGTTTTCAGCTGGTCAGGTAGGACTGCAGAAGCAGCTAGGGCACAGAGCCCTTCAGCCATGGCTCTGGGATTGCTGCACTTCTTTCTTGCCATTTCAGGAAGATCCCAGTGCTCTCTCTCTCCCTGTATTCCCTCTCCCGGTGGTCTTTCCAGCAGGATATCTAGCCTTCTGAGACAGCTCAAGACTTCTAAGCACACAAAAGCAGAGATCACCAGGTTTGTAAGAAACTAGTCAGTGTCACCACCTCTCCTGTCACTGGTTCTTAAGAGCTAGTTTACTGCAGACACCATTCACATGTGCATGGCTTAAGGGAGAAGAAGCTTCACATAATACCCATAATTGACCAATCAAGAAACAGCAGTCGGTGCATATTAGAGGCACAGAAAGTAGCCACCACGGGAACAGATGGACTAGGGAGGGACACTGTCTTTTCTTCCTGTGATCTCTCTTATACCATGAGATTGAGAACTTCGGGGTGACTCAGTGAAGCCAGAGGGTCATGGTTTGTAAAATGGACTCTGGAGGCTTAGGCAAGTTACATACACACTCAGCGTTCCTGTCTGTAAGGTGTAAATGCTAACTGCACCCACATCAGTGGGAGCCACTGACATAGCCATCTGGCACAGAGTAGATGCTAGAAGCTGTCACTTGGAAACAGGGAAGGCCAGCCAGGGTCCTAGTCTCTGACTGTCACAAGCCAGTCTGTGAGCATCATTTTAAGCCGAGGGAGTAGCAGATAAGATTAGCTCCTAAGGACAGAGGTTCTATCAAATTTGAGGTCTGGAAGAGCAAGCATGGCTGTCAGAAATTACCTCACTGAAAAATGAGAAGTCTGTCCTTCCCGGGGTGAGCTCCCGGTTCTCTGCGGTGGAGCTGTTCCTCGTCCTTACTCTCTACCCACAGTGGAGAAATAATTCACCGGCCTGCTGCCCAAAGACCTCTCTCTTGGAAACGAACTTTATAATAAATCATTTTAAAAGAGTTAGTGACCACAGTTCTCAGGCACTTCCAGGAGACCAACTTAGAACCAATTAAATCCTGTGCAGTGCCTGTCTGCTGCTCTTCTGAACAAGTCTCTCCCAAAAGGCGGGCATGTGGTCAGGCCTAGGCACAAGTGTCCAGAAGTTTACCTCCTCTTCCCACCCTGGGGAGAGCTCACAGGCCTTCCTCTCCCTGGGAAGCAGTACAACCTGTTCTGTCTCCATACTAGTCACTGCATTTTAAAATACCATTCTGTTCTCTCCATACAGTTGGGGGGGGGGGAGGTGCTGTGAATTAAAGGTAGAGTTTGTGGTATTGCCTGAAGGCCAGAGCAAAAGCCATTTTGGAAAGACTGCCTTCCTGGCGTCATTCCTGCTTCTTAGGCAGGCCATTTGCTGGTGGATTGTCCAAAGCTTGGCCTTGGAACTTCCTGTCAGGCACCTCTGGGCGCCAGGCATCTCTGAGGCAGTCAGCGCTCAGAAAGCAGTTGAAATCAGCAAGCTAGCCTGAGGATGCATAATGGAGCCTCGGGTGAGGCGGGCTGGATGAACTCAGGTATTCTCAACTGCAGAATGTTCTTCCAGAAAGTATAAAACGCAACTTAGCAGTCTGCAGAGAAGTCTGCCTCCCCACCGGGCCAGGCTCAGGGCAGGAGGTCACACAGCTAATCAGGTCTCACTGCGCTGGCCAGACTCACCGCCCAGCCCTGGCCATTCCTAGCTGCCCCTCTCCTGCCCTGCCTAGGAAGAAGCAGAGCTTCCCCGTTAATCGCCTGTTTTCAGAAGCTGGAAGGTGGCTTGTCATGGGCCTCCTGTTCCCAGACTCCTCTCTAATGACACGCTGCTCCAGCAGATGTCATCCTTTGATTCCTTATGACCTTCTGGATTTGGGCAAATGAGACAGTACCTGGGCTGCACAGTAAGGGCCTCGGGGTGTCTGTGCAAAGAGCTTCTGTCATCCACCTCACTCCCGCATCACTACCAGACATCATGGCAAGGACATGGCCTTGCTCATTTGTCGTGTGGGAAAAAGCCTCCTTCCGGGAGCCAGGGGCTATGAGATGAGGTGGCCAATACTGGTCCACCCTTCTGTATTCACCAGATGTGACCCTAGGTCTCCGTGCTGTCTCAGCTTGACAGATGAGACAAGATGAGACTGCTTAAGTGCCCTCTTCAAGGTCACCTCACAAGCAAGCAAACACTGGTCCTAGGAGAATGAGGTCACCCGCAGATGGTGAAGGAACTACAGACCCAAGCTCCCAGTGCCCTGGAGAACACACCCTGGCCCCACCATCAGCCAGAGAACATGGCTAGAAGAAACAGCTTATGCCTTGAAACCTGTACCGTTACCTTTCTGGGGCCAAGATACAAAACAGGCCATCTGCCCAGTTAGCCAAAGGTTTGAGGGCCCCAGTCCTCCCCCAAGGCCATCTCTCTGGTAGTCTCCTTTCTTCTCAAAGTTCCAGGGGGCTCTGTTGAGAGCTAATGTCCCCAGAAGCACATGAAAACCTCAGTGGGGAGCTTAGAATTCAGTCTGCTCTCTCTTTGTAAAACCACCTTGCAGGCCAAGTCATTTTCAAACCAACCCAGCTCTGGCTCTGAAGCTGGCTCTGGCTTGTAAGGCTGGGCCTCTTCCCCAGCCCGAATCCACAACACAGACAAGGAAAGCAACACCGCCCCAAACTAGATGAAAGTAGAGTTCCAGGTGGGGGGACACCTTGGGTGGATTTGGGATTAGAGAAGGCTTTGGCCTTCCTCTTCTGTTTTAATGCAAAGGACACAATTCACAAACACTGTTGGCACAGTAAGTCTACCCTCCCTCTCAGCCCTAGAGCAGGGGTGAAACTCTGTGTTTCCCCAGTTCTGTGTTGGCTGGGGGGTCGAGTATAGAAGCTTCCTCTCTTTCTGCAGACAACTGGGATGAAGACTTTATCACCCTCCTGTGTAAAACCCTCAGTGACAGCTTAAAGCCTGTAGAATCTGGCCAGGGGTACAGCGGAGTCTCCCGTGCACATTTATTACCTCTGAGAGAACTAGAACTTGTCTGCAAATACAGCCTTTAAATCACGACGACAGTGGCTGGGTGGTACTTCCGATTCCACCAGGAAAGGAAACTGCTGGACTAAACAGTGACCCATGTTCTGGTCTGTGGGACCTGCTGGCCTTGTGACCTGGAACAAGGCTCCCATTTGCTTGCCTCCAAGGCTGAGTTAACACCCCCCTGTCCTACCCTAGTGGTAGGGAATATGTGAGATAGTATGTGTGGATCTTCACTCAGAGGTGTGGAGATTCTCAGAGGTCGTCTCACCCAAACCCCCATCATACAGATGAGCCGGGGTCTGGAGTCACAGGGTGTCCTGGATTCTCAGACCCATGTCCTTCCCACCGCAGTGTCCTCCTTGCCCACAGGCAGTAATATATTACTGTTACTCCCCTCCCACCCCCCGTCTGCCACATACTTTCAATTGCTATTATTGGGGTCATGCAGCCGGGAGCCTCATCTTAGCTAAGCCATTCGGGCACAAGGGTTTTCAGTCATTAGTGTGTTCCCAGGTCTTCATGTGTACCATGGCTTGGAGAATAGAGCAGTGAGCAAAACAGTCAGAAATCCTTACTTCAGAGTCTCTAAGCAGTACCTCAGAGGGCAAGAGGGCAGGTTAGCACCACAGACAGTAGAGAAGGGCATTCTGGGCGGAAGGAACTGCATACTAATACCCCGAGCATGTTCTTGGCCTGCAAAAGGAAGAACAAATAAGCCAGTGTGGGGAGGGGTGCATAAGCACAAGGAAGTCAATGGGAAGAGAGAACTGGAGCAAAACCAACAGGAAATGGAGAAGGGTCTGTGGGACCATAGTAAGAGATTTGGCTTTGTAGCCCAGGCTGGCCTCAAGCTCTTAAAACTCCTCCTTCCCCGCATCTCATCCCAAGTACTGAAATTACAGATATTCACCACCACGCCCAGCAGAACTCTGGCTTCTGCTTACCTGTTGAGTCTATGCAAAGCATGAAGCTGCATCCAAAGTCTGGCGCGAACTTAGTGAGCAGGCGTCTGTGCGTCCTTCTGTCTTTTCTGGAGTCTGGATGTAGACTGTCACTCGCTATTGGGTGATCTAGGGCTCCCTACTGCAAAGCACCATGGACCTCTGAGATGTCCTTGAGCCTCAAGTTCCAAATAGGGTTAAAATGAACTCAGCTGGGTGTTTCTCAGTGTCCAAACCCCAGTTAAGAAGGTTACTCAGAAGTATGCGTGGAACCAGCAATGCTGCAGAGACAGACCGACAGGTGAGCAGATGCGGGAGCCATCAACTCAGATTTATTCCACAGCTTACAACACCAGTGCTCATCCCTAAGTCACAACAGCTGGCCTCCGATTCGGTAAGCCATTGTTTGGCTTATCTCTCCAGAGCATGGGTGGATTATGCTTCAGTCTTCGACTTTGCAGGCAAACAGGCTTTGTAAAAACTAGACCTTTTTATTCTATAACTGTATTTATTACCCATGTGACAGCTATTATCTGATTCTGACTAAATGGAATTTTTTCAAAGATCTGGAAAATCCTAAGATCTCCGAAGATTTGCAGATCCTAAGATTTGCAGGAAGAAATTGTTTTTTTGAAATGTTACAACTGCATCTCAAAACCACACTGACTTGAATTTCTGGTCCCAAGTTATTCTAGAATCTTTCTGAAGTTTGAGACCGTCCCGTGCAAACTTGACTTGGGTTTCAAGCAGCGGGGAAGTCATGAGATTGGAAAAGGTTATCTTTTGTCAATCATAGCCCTTTGTGGGGTGGTGCTGACAGAGGACAGTGGAGAGACCGTATTTTATGGCTGAAAGCAGGGCTCGATCATACCCAGTGGGGATTTTGTTCCAGTAATTTCATCCTATTGGACCTTCTGCCACGGCGCAGGTACGGCATTAATAACACTCATTAAGTCATATGCCCGTGTGCTTTCCCTCCCAATGGCTGAGTCACTGGCAGAATATATTTTCTTCCAAAGTGTTTGTTTTCATTGTTGCCCTTTAAAAATAATGAGTTCATTCTATTCCCTTGCAAGGAAAGCTACTCTAGCCTGCTTTGAAATTGTATATCTTTTGTTGAGCACATTTCTGCAGTGCGTCCATAGCTTTGTGTGCTGGGGAACCCAACCCGGCCTCCCTTAAAGCTTCCAACCAAGTTGCCTCAGACTTGATCCATAGAACAGCCAACCCATTTGACCTTTATATTGTTACCCTTGGGCAGGTAGAAGTCATGCAGGTTTCAGGTGACCCTATCATGTGACCAGAGATCAAAGGTCAGCAGCTCCTAAATGTTCTGCTGTCAAGGTAACCCATTCATCACCATCATTATGCCACTGACAAGCCGACAAATGAACCTGGGATAGAATTATTCTCAACCTCCTGCCTCCCGGATTTACACCCGAGAGGTGGGCCAGGCGGGTTTCACATATTAAGTGGTTCCATGAGCCTGCCAGCATCCCTGAAGTAGGAGGAAGGACCTCAGGAGGCCTGTTGGATGCTCTGAACCCTGGAAGGTCACCAGTTGTCTACTTACCGGGCCCAGTTGCATATTGACAAAAGCCATCCTGGCTCTTTGGTTTCCTTGGTAATGAAGATGAATTCAGTGCACACATAGTTCTGTGTGCACACAAAGACTTCCTGTGTCTTCCTATTGCATCCCTGCCTTAGCATCTTTGTGGTCCTTTGGGGCAGGTTTACACGGTGCAGTGTTTGCCCTGAATAGCCTGCTCCTAGAAGTCACTTATAAAAATTAAGATTCTCAGGAGAGTCTGACTTGGGGCTTATGCCCCCAGAAAACTTCTTTTAATAAGACCCCAAGGGATTCTTACATCGTTTGCCTTTTTGAATAGTACAAAGAGCTTGAGACTTGGAGTTAGACAATTCTGTCTTTGAATCTCGTCTGTCCTTCATTTGGTTATAAAGTCTTGGGTTGATTAGTTCATCTTGTGGGTTTCAGTTCCTTCTCTAGAACAAGAAAGTGTCTGCACACAGTGTGTGTTACCGGTGGTCCTTTATGCTTTCAGAAGCATTTTTGCTGCTCCTTTGATCTACAAGTTGTCCCTGAAGGAGTGTGGCAGGATCCAGAATAACTCTATACTTCTCCCGTGGCAACAAAACCCACAACAAACCTGTAAGGGCCATTTTCAGAGCAACGGGGGTGAGTGCCAGGAGGCTGTGGAGTGTGATCACCTAGACAGGGGCGGGGCTGAGCTCTGACTGAGGCATTTCACATTAGCTACAGAAGGAGGCCATGGCACTCCTCTAGACAACCCGCCCCAACACGCAAAGAGTGGAGATGCCTTTGGGCCATATTGTGGCTAGACAGTGTCCCCAACATAAAGTGGCAGGAAGCTCTTGCATTCCCCTCTCTTCACTTCCCGACCTCGCCCACACCGTGTGAGCGCCTTTCTCTGTAGAACCCCAACCCCAGTTCCATGAGCCAGGAAGACCGGAAGCCCTTAGCAAAGGAAGTCTCTTCTCAGAATCACAAAGTTGGAAATCTCATTGCTCTCTCCTTTTAGAAATAAAACAAAGACCTTGATGCGCGTTCTCTGATAAAGGACTTATAGTAAGAAAGATTCATTTTGGCTCGTAGTTTTGGAGATTTCTGCCCATGACTGGCTGGCCCTGTTCCATCAGGCCTGTAGTGAGGCAGACATCACGGCAGTAGGAACGTGATGTAACAGACTGCTCACCTCATGACACACAGGAAGCTCAGAGACGGAGAGAGCAAGGGGCTGAGGACAAGGCATAGTCTTCAGTTGCACACCTCCAGTGAGCCTATGGTCCACTCAATTGGGAATCCATCAATGGATTAGTTCATTGATTGGGTAAGCACCCTCATGATGCAATCACTTCCTTCCCCAACACTGCACCTCCAGAACCAAGCCTTCAACACTCAAGCCTTCGGTTGTACACTTCATATCCGAAGCATGCCACCTGTAATTATTGGGGAACATACAGTCAATATTATGTTCAGACAAATTGTGGGTAATCTACATTCTGAAGGAAAGAGCTAAGAGCTCTTAAAGCCACTTTATACAAGAAATGCCTTCTGAGTCTCAAGGAAGTGTGGAGAACACAATCCGGTTCCAGCTGGCTCCTCCCTGTGCTGCTTCCTTTGCTCAGCCAGCAGAAGGACACAGACAGCACTCCATGCACACACTGACTATTTGGCTAAGATCCGGGCAGCAGGGTGTTGTGCTGAGCAACCTAGCCATCTCTTGGGAGATGACTGCTTGGCATTAGTAGCATCATGTTGGTATTCAACCGTGTTTCTGGTGTGTTTTGTACTTACTTGGAGCCTTTTTAAAGCGTCCACATAGCCTGTAGTTTATTAGACTCATCCTTTCTCCCCACAGTGTGAGGCTCAAAAGTAGATCTATATACAACTAAGACTTAAGCCCAGGTTCAAGTGTCTGTGTTTGAAAGGTACTGCCTACTAAAAAGGTAGGTTGAGCTGGAAGAAAGGAAGATGACCAGTGGGCAGAGGTTGGGCTTTTCTCCCTCTTGTGTTGACTTTACTGATCTGAAAACACTAAAGTGACACGGAGGCAGGATGTGGAAAGCCTTCCACAGGGAGCGTGGCCACGCCCCTCACTGAAATTCAGTTAGGAGCTGCTTCTGCATTAGATAAACTGAGTTATGCAAAGTCGGCAACCTAATCTATGAGATCACCTTTAGACGGCAGATGTCCTGGTGGCTGTAGGACAGGGTGGGTCTTCACTTGCAGCATGTTTCATAATGTCTTAAGAGCAGTGACGACAATGCACAAAGAGAACTCAGAGTGCCAAGGCTAAGTGTTTGTGTGTCATATGCTTCAAAGGCATGTGTGTGTTTGTGTATGTAGAATATAAATATTTATACATATAAACAATATATATATAAGCAAATATAGAGGAGGGGAGAGAGTGTGAGTCTCAAAATGTAGCCCAGGCTGACACTGAACTCACAATCCTCCCGCGTTTACTCCTTCATGATGGAATCATACGCGTGCTGCCGCCATGCCAGCCTAAGTCTGAGGTCAGTCTGTCCCTGCCTGCACACATGCTCACACCACTGACGGAAATAAATCGAAACAAAGCACAGTGAGGCCACAAGAAACCGTACGATGAAATGGCCCAACATTAGATTTTAAATAGTGGGGTTAAGGCAGACATGGGTAGGTCCCTTTAATTGTGCATGTGGCAAGTACTGGCTGGTCAGGGTAGATAGAAAACGCATCACCCTACGTGTCGGATGTGCTGACTCTCGTGGGCCAGAGAGGCTGAGGGGAACAGATATTTTTGGTAGTTACACTGATCTCCAACTCCTTAAAAGCCCCAGGCCTTAGAGGAAAGCTTGGCCCTTTCAGTCATTATTTCCTGCTCTCCTTGTGCTATTCCAACCACTTGGGCTTTGTGGATCTCCCACCAGTGTTTCCTCCCAGGGGCCTCATAAGCCTTGAAACTGCTGTATATTGTTTGAGAGAATGTATCTGGACATGGCTGGGATCCCAAAGCAATCCCCCAACTAACGTTAGCCAGAGTGACTGGCACCTCCTCATTGTAGGTGAAAATCCTAGGGGGAGTTCTGACTTGAAAAATACACTTCGTTAGTCATTAGAGATTTTTCTGGAGAAGTTATTCATTTAAACTGGTCTTCCTTTTCGAAGCATCAGTTACTTCCTTTGTATTTTCAAATGCTCAGAGCCTTCCTGGATAACCGTGAATTTTCAGCTGAATTTGGAAACAAGGATGTGTCCCCTGTGTGTGTGGGGGGGGGCGGTGTTGGCATAACTACATTTATGTGTACTTTACATACTTTGGAGGGCCTCATATGCATGGCTTGATTTCATCTCGATGTAACCCAGCAGAGCAGAGGACCGTGCACTTCATGTAACAGCTGAGAAAACCGAGAGCCTGCGATATTTTCTCAAGGTCACCCAGAGGCGATAATGAGAGAGGGCTGGTGCGCTTGAAGGATAAACAGGCATATTTATTTCTACAGATAGTGCCTATAAAAACTTCAAAGTCCTGAGGATGAAAAGAAAGGAAAGTAAAGTTGTTCAGTCATTTGCTATAACAAGAGTCCTAGAAATAAGGGGAGGAAATGTTCGCCACCCCCCCCCACAAGCGGTTTGAAATCTCTTGAATATTTCAGTTTGGCAAGAGTAGCTAAGTAGTCGAAGGAGACAGGATCCATTTTGATCCCAGTGGAAATCCATGAGAACGGCAGGATGAAATGCAAAGGGCAGCCATCTTTTGCACAGGGTCTGGGCCCACTCAGCTCCCTGCCTGCCTCTGGGTTAACCCAGAGTAAGGCAGGCCTCGTGCAAATAGGAATCTGGATGCCAGCCAGTACCATCTCCCCAGCTTTCTGCAGGGTGGGGAGACCACAGTGCTGGAGATTGCACTTTTAAACAACAGATCATAGTTATTTTCCTGAGTGTTTGCTGTCCTCTTTCCCAGGAAAGAACTCTTGTTTAGTGGTTCCTTTTTCTTGTCTCTTCTTGGTCTGTGCTTGATAATATTTCTCCTTGAAGTGTGCATGTGTGTGTATGTGTCTGTAAGACAGAGAGAGAGAGGGAGAGAGAGAGAGAGAGAGAGAGAGAGAGAATTTAGCTTGCCCATCCTCAAGAATCTATTAGCAGAAACCATTTGTCCTGAAACTTTATCATCATCTGTAGAGTATCGGAAATGTTACCTGTCCTTCTTTATTTGTTGCAAAATTTAGGGACAAGGAAGAAGACCATATGTGTTTTCTTAAAATCAATGGCCAGCACATTACTGTAAAACCTATTGATTAAAAACACAAAGTATAATGTTAGTCATTTAGTCTGTGAGGTGACGCGGTAAGGGAAGAAATTTATCCTTTGACTTTTGCATTAACCTTTATTGACTGCTTGCATACCCATAATTAACACACACTTTAGCTAAAGTGGTTAATTCTAGCATGGTGGCCAATGTGTTCACTAATGTAGCTGCCATCTTGATCACCCAGATGTTAGTGAAACCCTGGGGGAAATCAGTGAGTTACACCTCGGGGTGGGGGCTGCAGGGCCTCTGGACCAGCCGGCTTCCTGCACTCTCACTAGGTCATTCAGAGAGAACCATTCCTGATCAGCAAAGAGCTTTGAGGGTGGCCCATTGAATCGTTTGAATGGAAGCCAGGTGAATTTGGGAAAGAGGGGATGAAGGGCTTGTAACATACATACATACATACATACATGCATGCATGCATACATACATACATTGTAATTGTTCCTGTGAAGTGTTTCCAGAGAGGGGCAGGATTTTCTGAGTAGATCTAGGTTTACTTGCTAACTCCAGAAGCATCCAAAGATGGGGTTCCCCCTCCGGAGATGAGTGTAGAAGTTAGAAGGGAAAGCTGCGGCCTTCACACTGGGGAGCTAGGGGCGCTGAGAGCTGGGAAGAACGCTAAGTTGGGTAGGATCTTTTAGATGTTCTGGAAAGATCATCCAGCTCTGGCCCTGAAAACTGGCTTCTCTCCTAGCAGAAGCCCTCAGGTTCATAATCTCCCTCCGGAAGGTTGGTGTTCCCTGCACAGTATCAGCAGTAGAGGACTCATGGTGGGCGTGACGGCGGAGCTTGTAAAATGTGGGAAGTAGCTGAGGTGGGAGGAGCCTCTGGCGTCAGCAGGATTCTTTGGGTTGCAAGTAACAGAAAAGCCCGCCTGAGACACTAAAAGCGTGAGAAAGTAGAGGGCAGAGATTTAGTTCAAGCTAGCCTTCTCCACCTGACCATGTGGTTTAGAACCCTTCCTCTGGTGGCGGGGAAGCAAAATGACCATGGAACGTCAGGGTTGCATAGACCAGGAGAGAAGAGAGTATTTTCCCTCGGCTCCTGCATCAGACCTCAGGTCGATTCTGTTTCTCTCCAGACTGAGTAGCTCGCCTCTTCCTAGCCATTCCCCGTGACTGAGAGCAGGCCACGCTGATCACACCTCCACACTTGACGGTTCTAAAACACATCCTAGGACCCTCGGGCCCCTCTGTTGTAGAAGGGACTGTAGGACACAGGGTATGCACGCTAGGAAACAACTCAGCGTGGTTTCCTTTAAGTGGCAAGTCCACGGGAAGCAGCCACCGTTCGGAAGGCCTGGTGCAGCGCCCTTCCTTAGTATGGGTTGGTAGCTAGGAGAGCTGCTGGTCCTTCCGAGTCTGCGCACCATTGCCTGCCGCTGGAAAGCTGCAGCAGCTTGACTGGATAAGCATCATGCCTCGGGATGTTACCTGTGACAAGATTCAGCCACAGGCTTTTTGATTGTTGCCGAGCTTCCCCTAGAGAACCTATCCAGAGGCCCCACGGAGGGACCATGGAAAGAGGAGAGCGCCACAGCGCGACAGGCAGGACTCTGCTGGCATGTCTCGTCGGTCACTGGCACTCTTGGTGGAAGTAATGACAGTGAAGATTAAAGTTTACTGTGTTGGGGAAGTTTATTTTCAGTTGTGTCTGAAATTGTTTCGTGTGCTGTTGGGTGAGGGGCTGTCCTAGGTCTTGGCGTTTCGTATTGTCTGCAGGTGTTGGATTTCTGTGGGGGATGTTTAATTGCTTATGATCTGCACGTGGTATCAGTAGAACACCTAAGGAGTTCTGAATCAATAAAACACTTGAGCTCAGATGCTACAGGTTCCACTGTGAGCATGGCACTGGCCAGGGTGGTGGTTCCCTCTGCTGAGGTCTGGCAGGGTTTGCAGTTATGAATATGCCTCCTCGTCCCTCTTGGTGAGCCCCAGCAGCAGTGTACTACATTACTGAGCTGCGTGCTGGACAGTATTCCAAACACTATCTCTGTTCACTCATCTAGCCAACAACAAACTCCTCAGTCGGGTGTTATTACTGTAGTGCATGTGTTAATGTACACACGCGTGCGCGCACACACACACACACACACCAGCTTGTAGGGAATATTCCCCCTGATTCCTCAGGCATGCTTGAAATAATAGTTGATAATAAAAATTTTTCCTGGACACACATACCTGGGATAAAGTTTAACTTAAAGGTAGACCCAGAAAAAGATGAGCACCAGTAACTAATAAAACAGAACCATTTTAACAGTGTGCTTCAATGGAAATTAGATGAGTTTGCGTTGTCCTTCCCAACATACCTCATGCCCCACTCACCTGAGGGTAGTGCTGTGGTGCCTCCAAGGAAGAGGTAAGCTGAGACAGATGACAGTGTAGATTTGATACAGCCTCAGGCCACTGTTGACCTTCTGACTTTATGTCAGGGGGTCCGTCTGCTCTCTGTGACTTCTCTTGTGCTACCTGGCAACGTGGGCCAGGTAGCTCGTATGATGTACTTACACAGTCACGAGGGACACGGGTGACTCCTATCCTGAGTGGGACACAAGATCCCATCACACTGCTCAGAATGGTTCACAATTTAAAACTTACAAATCATTTCTGGAATTTTCCATTGGTTGGCTGTGGGTAACTGAAAACGAATGCATAGGTAGCAGGGATTTCTGGACCACTGTCATTATTCTTACTGCTTTCACCACCACTAGATAGATTAGAACCCACAGCTCCATGAGATAAAGAACCACCCAAATGATGTGTCCCTCAGAAGCAGCCTCTCCAGAAAACACACCATGACCCTTGATGCTGCCATCTCCCTACTCCCCCACCTAAGGACACTGAGATCCCAGCAGACGGGAGTGATTTGAGCAAGAGGTAAGATGCCAGCTGAAAGACCCATGTAGTTGTACATCTACTGTGTACGCTCACAAGGAGACACGGATGCATATTCATAAATATAATCCCTGCCAGACCTCAGCAGAGGGAACCATCACGGCAAGTACCATACTGGACAGTGGAACCCTGAGCACCTCAGCTCAGGTGTTTTTATTGACACAGAACTCCTCAGGTATTCAACTGATACCCTGTGCAGATCATGAGCAATCAACCCCCCCACCCCCATGTAAATTCAACACCTGAAGACAATACAAAATGCAAAGGCCTAGGCAGCCCTTTCCCAAGAATACACAAAGCAATTATCATATACATAATCAAAGCAAACTTCCACAACACTGGCACAAGCCTCTAGACCACCCTCTACCCCTTCTCGTCCCCTTCCACAGTCTGGTATAACACTGAATCAGACCGTGTCTCTCCCTTCTCAAACACGAAACCCTGCTTAGCCCAAGCCTGCCAGATCTGTATGAAACGAGTAGGTCCCTCCCCAGCCATCCTTGGTTAGAACAATGGCAGCAAGTGGGGAAGCAGCTTGCCCAGAAGCACAGCCAGTGGCCTCAGGATGCTTGCACGGGCCCCTGTGCACACAGCTCTGCCGTGGGTCTGAATATTTTTAACACTTCTTCAAAGTGAGGAGGCAAAACCATTTGACAGCTGAGAAAGCATCTCTATTGACTTTTTACAAACCTCATGATATTCTAGGTGGATCGACACTTATCATAGCCCTTTAATCTGCCAAGCAGGATAATATGTGCACGGATAATTTATCCACTGTGAGATTGAAATGCTCAATTTGGAATAACTTTCCCTACCCAGCAAATTGAGCATTGCTCTGCGATTCCGAGGCTGAGAGAAAGCACAATTTAAAAAGCTTTGCTGGGTCCCTTTGTAATTAGTCGCAGCTTTCCCTGAATATTAATTCCCCCCTCATCTCTTTCAAGTGATTTAGAGGCTGTCACAGCAACCGCAGAGACGCACCCCGAGAAGGGCGACGGCAAGCGGTGTAGCGTCTCCCCGGCACCTATTATGAAGTAGGCTGCAGAGTGTGCCCTCTGCCCTGCGTGCTGTGTGTGCTTATCTGCACAAACAGTTGAATATTTATGCTAAGAGGATTGTCAGAAGCTGCTTCTGTTGCTTTAATTCTTGTTTTAAATAAGTAATGAGAACATTTAAACACATTACTCTTCTTGGGGCCCCCGAGGTCAGCTAATCTTATTATTTATGAAGTGACGTGCTACATAATAGTACTTAGTGCATGTTAACAGACGCTATTATCAGGGTCTGATGCGGAGAGCAGAAGATATATTGGAATGTTACGTGTAATGTACGACGGATTGAGTGCGTAGGATGCCGGTATAGCAATTAACCACACGAGAAAATAGGTGTAAAGTTGAAGTATGCTTTCCCCTGGGAATCCCCTCACCATTAATAATCCCCCAGAGAAGAGATGTCTTTCTGTGAGCATCTTATCCAGTCCTATGACTTGGAGTGGGTGTGGCCACTCTCCAGCTGACAGCGAAGGGGAGGGCAAGAGGTAGGGGCACCTACACAGCTGTCGCAAACGCAGGTTTGGCGCATGTGCTCTGCCTAGAAGTAATCAACTGTTACTCCTCACACCCATTGCTCTCTCTGTGATGCTCCTTTTCCAGATAACCTGAGCTGAAGCCAGAGCAAGCCCAATTTTAGATAAGCTCGACTCTCCGAGAGGGTGGTACCATAGAGATGTAAGGGTGTTACCCCCAACTTTCTCCTACCAGGCTATAATTTAGCAGCATATAATAATTAATTTCTCTACTATTGATGAATAATCCATTTAATAAAAACCGTGATTTAAGTGTTTTCCTTGGGGACTAACTCTTGCTAGCCTCTTAATTTAATTTTGTGGAAGTTCCCTCACCTATTCATCAGTGGAAATGATTATTAACCTCTATTTGCATATATCCCCATAAACCTCCCTCTCCTCGGAGTACCTTTTTCCTGAGCCCAGCAAGCTGGGACACTTGTAAATCTCCAGGATCTCCAAAGTCAATCCTGGCCTGTAATATTGTTTAATCTATTCTTGGACGTTTTAATGCAGTGAATTCAATTTAATCTTTCCCAGTAATCTAGTAATACATCGAAATCCCACAAACATTTAAATCTGATAATGGCTTAATCACACACTTTAAATAACTGTTGGGATAATGAAAAAATAATTCACCATTTTAAAGGCAGAGTAACTCAATTTCCCTGGTGATTGGCTTTTCTGAAGCCGCCGGAGATAATACGGATCTGGGAATTGGAAAAAACTTGAAGTGCCAACACTCAGAGGGACATTTTTCCCTTAGAAATGTGTTCTTTCCACCCTGCAAGCACTTCACCTTCACCTTCACCATCACCTTCACCGCTGTTTTGGGAGTGTTCGCCAGTGTTATCCTCCGTATTTCCCAGAAGCCCGGAACTTCCGGTGCTTTCCCTAGGAGATTAACTGCCTTCTCTTATTCCCCTAGGTGCCAGTCCCGAGTCATCCGGACTTTACCAGCTCATCAGAAACCAGAGTGCCGACCGTACTGGGAGAAGGATGACCCTTCCATGCCTCTGCCCTTTGACCTCACAGATGTGATTTCAGAGCTTCGGGCCCAGCTTCTGGAAGCAAAATCCTAGAGGAAGTACGAGTCTGAGGTGGAGAAGGGAAAACTGTCCTTGGCTTTCCTCCCTAAACCTTGGACAAGGGTAGTATAGACGCCTCAAGCCCCCTAGATTATAGGACCTGGTTTCAATTCAAAGCAGCTAGAGAATAAAAGTCCACAAATACCAAAATGTTGAAAAATGACTCAGTGTTTTAGTTTAATTTGGTGTTAAATTAGGACAGTTCCCTCCCCCCCAAAAAAAAAAAAAATTACTCCCTGCTCATTTTTATCTTGGGTGCTCTTTTGTCCCCAAGGCAGCAACAGGGGTGAGCGAAGCCTGTGACAAGCCTCACCTCCTTTCTTCTTTGGCTAGCCACCTCAAAGACTTGAATAGACCAGCAGTGGGAGCCCAGAACCGGAGACCTCCATCCCAGCTTCTCGTCATGGCTTCTAACTGTTGGGCCATCACAGACCCAAATTCAGCTCAACTTTTGTAGTTAAAAATCCATTCTTCAGTTGCCCTGGCCACATGTCAAGAATTCTGGCGGGCATTGCTGGAGACTTCAGTCTTAGACAGCACATGGATGTTTCCGTGTTTGCAAGCTGGCGTTCCCTCCTCCAGTTCTCTGCAGTGGCTATTGCCATGGAGGAAAGAATCACTGAAAAGTAACCTCTTCCCTCCTCAGAGAGGAAGCTCAGTGAGGGCCCAACTGTGCCCCCCCCAGGAGCACACACAAAAAGAGGAAGGGGCCTACAAAGGAAACAGCCACATCCCGTCTTTATGGGGCTTCCCTGATCTGATGACAGAGGCCAGCCCTACAGATACCATTTCATGGATTTAATGTTTCTTCTAGAATTCCCCCATTCATAGGTCCTGACAAGGGGTTGGGGTGGGGGCATGAAGGACCCAGTTTTCCATCCTGACAATGCCAAAGCATCAGAGAGACCATGGAGAGATGTGAAGACTGGATTCTGATTTCTGAGTGCCAGGATTAACACTCCCACTCACTCTGTGACCTTTGCATGTCCTTGTGTCTCAGTGTCTTCATCTGTATAATGGGAGGTGTTAAAAGTACCAACCCCCACCATGATGATTTAAGTGACGTGACTGAGCTACAGGCCTAGAGCAATTTCTAGCATACGGCTAAACATCCCATACATATCAGTGTCGTTACATGACCTGGCCTGGAAGTAGCCGCCCTCCTGCCCCTCCCTCTGCAGTCCTTTGCCGTCTGTGTTCTCTGCTGGCCTGAGGCCTTTTGGTGATCCTAGAAATGTGGACAGCAGTCAGCCCCTTCCCTCAGCACATGATTTTCTTGTAGGACCTTTTGCATATGGACGGGTACACAGACTACAGTGTCTTTGCTTTAGCCAGGATTCCATTTAAGGTGCCTTCCCACCCCGAGATGGCCACAGAAGCTGCATTTCACAAGCAGCTAGGATTTCCTGGTTCGGGAACCCAAATCTCCCAGGCCTTGATCTGCTCCCTTCTGTCTCCAAGCCGCAACCTCATCAGTGGAGAGGTGTGAGGTACATCCTCACAGGCTGCTGACGCAGATGAAATGAAATGACCTCAGTAAGGTATAGGTGGCTTCAGATGTCACAGGCTGGACCACCACCACCACCACTCCCAGCCATCTGGCTCTGTGATTCATTAGGCCCCAGGATATTTCTTCTCTGTTCTTCGTCACTGGATGCCAAAATTAAAAAAAAAAAAAAAAAACCACGGGAGATTCCACGTAAAAGAAAGATGTCTGTATTCTCTTTAGAAGTCAGGACACCTGGGAGCCCCTGAGTCTCCATACTCGCATGCCAGTGGCTTGGTAGTGTCTGCTGTGACCTCTGTGCCCGCTGTGTCCCTGCTACTCCCTGTCATCATTTGGTAAACGTACCCCCCTCTCCCCATGGCAGCGCTTTCTAAACCTGCTTGCTCATACCCCGTAGTAGAAAGCAGTAGTGTCAAGTGCTCGGAGCGTGTTCCTCCTGTCGAACCGTGGTCAAGGTCTGCTTGTACTGCTGTGCTGTGTGCATTGCTTCATACGCAATAAAGAATTAAAAGATGAGAAACGGAAGAGCGTCGGTGTTTTCCTCCTTGCATGCGGGGGGGGGGGGGTGTGCTGCTTTGCTGGGTGGATGGAGGTGGTTCTCCCATCGCTCCCACCTGCTCTTCTACCAGTCCTTCCTGGCTGACAGGTTACAGCTCAGTTGAGAAAAGTGGTCTAAAAGATGCATTACGCTCAGGGCTTTTGGCCTTCCTCTTTCCAGACTCCAGAGTGTGGGAAGGCCTAGGTCAGATCCTACCACCAGTCTCTGTCTTCCAGAGCCTCCCAGACTCATGGAGGCCCAGGATAGACAACTGACCCACTTAGGAATTTACACTGCCATCGGAAGACGGAGAAGAAACCAAAACTATGACTAGATCATTCTAGATGTTTGTCCTTGGAAGGGAACCAACTAAATGGGGCAAAGAGGGGAACTGGTGGCCAGTAACAGAAAAGAACTGGTTGATTATCCAGGGGGCAATAGGGAAGACCTTTCCCAAAGAAGTGATACAATCACAAAGACTCCAAGGCTGGGAGGGGACCCTTGGAAAGGTGGCCTCAAAGAAGGAAGAGAGAGTCTGTGGCCCAGGCAGAGAAAGCCAGGAGAGTCCTGCGTCCCCACTAGAGCAGAAATGGAATCAATGCTCCCTGGAGAAAATGGAGGGTTTTTCCACAAGGTGGGTGGAGGCAACTTGATGAGATATTTTATGCTTCCAGCCGCCACTCTGACTAACGCCTGGATCCTGAGGGTCACCGGGAGCAACGGGCTCAGTTCCAGGGAGCATCTAGGCGGCCAGGAATTCCGTGTGGTTGAAGGATGCAAGCAGCCAGCTCCTGTATGCAGAGTCCACCATGGGGAGCACCCGTACAGCCCGTCCATTCCGCTCTTACCAGCAGCCTCCTGCCTGACAGAGCTCTCTAGACAGAAAAGAGCAGGGTCATGGCATGGCTTGTGACACAATTTTAGTAATAAGCTTCCAAATCCATTACTAAGTGAATGTTGGGGGGGGCAGAAATGAGATTGCATGAGCCCTGCCTCATGCTGGGGCACAGGCTTTGAATGCATTTCCAGGGAAGGTATTTTCCAGCGCAACTTTTTTTTTTTTTTTTTGCCTGCTCTAGTTAAGGCTGATTTTTACCACTGGGCAAATTGCATACGTTTGGATCCTTGCCACGCTAAATACTGTTTATTCTGGGGATCTGTCAGAGGCGAGTACATGGAAGACAAGGGGATTCTGATTTGAAAAGGCAATTCTCATCCAAACAGGTTCAGATGGAGCGAAGCGGCGCGGATTAAAAGGCGCTGAAGTGGTAATGCCGTTTATCCAGTTTGCCTTTGTTACTCTGTGATTAAATGGTATTTTTAATTAAGTTTCATTGGGAGCCATAGGTATCGAGGTGGCGAAATCAATTTGACAACCATAAAGAGGGAGGAAGGCGCAGGCAGGCGGTAATGACTGCCACCGAGACTGCTGGGAGAGCCGCAGAGAGGACAGAGAGGAGGCAGGCCTGCTGTAATGACTTCTGAGAGGGGAACAAGGGCACCCGGGGCTGCTGCTGGGTCTGGGAGGCTGTTCTTGGTGGCTGTCAGCAAAAGAAGTAGTCTTGCTGCCCTGAGACACTCAGCTAGATTCGGATAGACTCGAGCGTGCTGGTGACGCCAGGAGAGGGCCGAAGTGCCCGTTCCCATTTCTGTCGCCTGTACGTTGACAAGGCACAGTGTCTTCCCTAGACCCCTGCTGCAGCCTGGCCCCACACGGCCACATCTGTAATCCTCTTCTCTGACGCCCTCCTGTCTCACTGCAGGGTGCACTCTCCCCTCAGAGCCTTGCCAACACAGGTTCTTATATCTACCCTAAGTCTTCCAACATTGGAAGCTAGTTTCCTTTGCATACATTCCCACCTATCCTGTTGACATTCATCAGATTTCCCAACAACCTCTGAGTCCTGAGTGGCAGTAGAGGCTTCTGGGTACAGACTTTCTGGGTCTGTACTTGTTCCGTATATGTGACCCTAAGGCTCCCCACCCATTCACATCTCCTTTCCTGTCCATGGAATGGAAGATATGGTAATAGTGGCCATTGCCTGAGCAGGTCATGAAGATTTGGCAAGTTCACATGCATATGTGAAATGCTGCCGACAGTCCCCGGTATGCACAGGTCTTCAGGAAGTACCAGCTATTATGAACCCGGTTTCCCGACATCGAAGCTGTTGCTTTGTGACTCAGAGAAATGGCTACCCTGCCTGAGAGCCAGCCTTCGTTGACACAGTAGGGAGAAGATGGAGATGTGAGCTGGCGCTTGGCAGTCGCACACGGTCAGTGAGTCTCAGCATAGCTCGGCCAACACTCAGCGCTTGTAAGTTACTGTAATCAATGGCACCCCACCCAAGATATTCAGTAGTCACTAAGAAAGAGTGCAGCTAGCTACAGTTTGCTCAAGAAGAGAATGCCACTAGCACATACTTACCCCGGTTGCTCTTCACGGCTTCCTTTTTTCCCCCTCAGCCGATGGCCTGGAACTCCTTATAAACGAGATACTATGAAGAACGATTCCTTCACACTGCCATTACTGCAGCAGGATTAGGTCACCCCTGGCAATTTCAGATTTGCTTAAAAACATCCCTGCCTCACCTTCTAATGGATGGCCTGTGTACAACAACTGTTTATCGACTCTGATGCCTAAGGACCAGGGTCAGCCCGCTCCGGGGGAGGGAAGCATTAATTAAATCCCGCCGTTAGATTTGGTGATTCTTTCCCAATGACGCGGTCCGTGACTTCGTTCGCATTTACTTTTCATCAGTCCTGAAAGAATCGAGGTGAACCAGTTCCCTGCACGTATGTGTCGGACTAAATGGATCACAGCAGATACAGATCTGTTTGCCTGTCTGCACTTGCCTTTACACAAAATTCATCAATTTTACAAAAACTACTGACTAACCTGGCGCCAATACAAATGAAGGGCTTTCAGCCAGGGATTCCCCTTTGTTTTTAACCTGCAGAGGCTGTAGCGTGCTAGCCTTAGATCGGGACGTGGCCACTCTATGGGAACGACTTTCTCTAAGTGCAGCGGTTCTGAACCAAGCACTTGGTCCTCTTGACTGGCGACCACGTGATGCACAGGCTTCCTTGGTGTCATATAAAGATCACCTCTGGAGCTGGAGAGGTGGCTCACTGGCAGAGCTAGGCTCAATTGCCTAGCATATGGGGACCCTCGGTTCCATTCACAACTCCGCAAAAATGTAAAGGAAAAAAAAAAAATCAACAACCATCAGTCCCTTCACGGTACCAGTATTGAAGTGACCTTCTGGTCCTTCTGAACACAAGATCATCAATAAAGCCAGGGTGATCCTCAGGGATAAAACCCAGTGGCCATGTGCTCTCCGTGAGAGTCCATCCCCCTAGGGAAGATTCCTTCCCCCTAGACTCACTCTGGAGGCTTCAGTAGAGGGAAACACACCTCTCCAAACGGCCAATGTTTGGCTAAGGGCTATTGCCAATGTTCTCCCTGTGACAATACCCAGCTGAGCACTGATGTGTTCCATTCTTTATCAAATTATCCTAGAGCCTTAAACACTGCAGGGACAGAGAACACACATTTGCTTCTTGGCAAAATGGCTGTCCCCCACTGTTAATCTCGGTTTTCCTTTCAAGTGAAGGATGGGGAACAAGCAACCCCTAAGCCCCCCCCACCCCCCCGCAATGGATGGATTGGTTTCTCAGAGCAGCAAAAGCTGTACCAGTTACAGCTGGTAACTCGCCCATCATGGAAAACCAGGCCCCTTGTCCCCTCCTTCCCTCTCCCCACCCCCAACTCTCCTGACAGTGAGTTGCACTTGATTACAAAGATTAGAGATGGGAAGGAGCAAGCCAGGTGTATAGGAGTCCCACTGTCCCCCCTGCTATTCTGGACCAGGGTCAGGCTGAGAGGCATCCCAGTGACTATGTGAACAATCAGGCCCTGTTTACCATGGATGCTTAGTTTTCTTTTTACAAAATCAAAACAGAGTTTAGTAGGCAGTGTATTTCATACATTCCCCTTGATCAATGCAATGATCTGTCAGAAGCCATTAAAGCCCCCATTAGCTCGAATGCATTCAAAGCTAAACTATTGGATCATTTAAGGGCTGCAGTGATTGTTTTTAATATACTGTACATTGATTTCTCCCTGTGCACTGCAACATAAGTTTGAAACTAACTGTGTATGACTCCGGCCCCATTTGCTGTCTCCAGCCCTCTGTGAGACGCTTGCTTTCATTTGACCAGAAAGCATTGGGTATAGTTTTCAAAGCCGTATGGACCCTGGTAGAGTTCCCGAGGGTTAGCCTGGGTGGGGTTGTTACTTCTTTTTTCCCCCAGAGCTGTCTCCCATCTCTTTGTGCCCACTGAGTGAGCTGTGTGTGCAGAGCATTTCTTGGCAGAGCATTCCTGCCGAGGGCCTCGAATGAGAGGCAAGGTAGGAAATCATTCTGAAGGCATGAAGCCCAGCAGAGGCCAGCATGGAAGTTGGTCTGACAGTGTGCACAGCCTAGAAAGCCTCTGCCTGGGCGATGCAGGACTCGGGCGGCTGTGTGGAGGGCACGCTTGCAGCGCCTGGCTATGGAGCTAGATGGTCTTTGGAAGAGGGTAAGGAAGCAAGGTGGCCTTGTGGACACCATACTGCCAGCTATGCCGGCACTCAGGGTTCTATCTGCCTTAGTAAAGAAGATCCATCTAACAGACACTTGTTGGTCCCTTTGTAAACGCAAGCACAGTGGGAGCCCTGAGACCTGACCTTCTCAAACAGCCTTTTTGCTTCCTGCCTTTTGCCTTTTGTCACAGGGCCTGAGGATGGAGGTGCGGCTTGGCAGGAGAGGATCTTCACCCTATTTGCAAGAGCGTGTTTCCCAGGCAGAATTATTTATATATCATGCCCATCTTACAGATGGGGCAACTGAAACCCAGATGGGAGAAATTAGGTTATTTAAGGTGAATGATGTCAATTAGGCATCAGGTTTCCGGTGTGTAGTGGAATTTGGGGACAGTACTTTTGAACTCAAACCTCCCAAATGAAACCGTGTTCTATTGAAGACAATGATTCTGGGTCCCTTATGGAATGGCCTCTTTTCCCTCCCAATTATGGCTCAGAAAGGGGCAGGGTTATTTTTTGTTTGTTTGTTTGTTTGTTTTTGTTTTTCAGCCTGGAAAACAATTTGTATGTCATTAATTGCTTTTTCCTTAGCCACAAATGCCCGTGGGACTTGGGTAAGATTCGCTGCCTAAGAGAGCCACTGAGATGTGAGTCCATGACTCAGGATATAAAATTCAAAGAAGCCAGGTTGATGATTCAAAATGACAGAGCCAAGCCTGATAATCTAGACCCGCTACTCAGCAGGCAGGTAGGTGCAGGAGGGACAAACATACAAGGCCTAACTCGGCTACAGAGTAAGTTCAAGGCCAGCCTCAGAAACTTTGCAAGCGAGACCCTGTCTCCAAATATTAAATTAAAAAAAAATAAAGAAGAGAAGAGAAGGCTCAGTGAGAGCCTAGCACGTGCACAGGCCAAATCTGACCCCCCAATACCACAAAATGATGGATGGCAGAGCAAGCAAAGTAGACAACAGTAAAATCTCTAGCAGAAGTCAGAGAGGCACAGCCCTCAGCTAAACCCAGCTCAGGGCTGTTTCAATCAAATACAACTTTATTAAGACAGGACTGCACAGCGCGTTTACACATTGTCTGTGACTGCCTTCTCACCGTTGCAGCAGAATAATGAGCAATGGATGCTGGGATCCACAGATCAGTACAGGTCTAGACCAGACGGCACTGACCAGAGACCGAAGGCCACTCGGTGGAGTGTTGGGTCACTTGTGACCATGTGTGTTAAGTGATTAACGTTATGCCCAGCTCTTAGTGTATGTAAATTATGATGACATATTCATAGTAGCTTGACCAAAAATACCAAGACCCAGGGGAGGGCAATGAATAGCAGTCAAGGAGCAGAGCAGACAAAAGGCTGCACCAGAATTAAAGAGAACAGAGCTAGGAAAAAAAAATATCACCAGGAGAAGTAGCAGTATAGCGCTGTGTGGGTTCAGCAAGGAAAAAACAGAGGCATTTCCAGAGGCTCAAACCCTGCCAGACCTCAGCGGAGGGACCACCATCCTGGCTAGCCCCATACTCTTATTGACAGTGGAACCCCAAGCATCTCAGTTCAGGTGTTTTCATTCACTCAGCACTCCTCAGGTGCAGATCATAAGCAATCAAACACCCCCCCCCCACACACACACACACACACAGAAATCCAACACCTGCAGACAATACAAAACTCCAAGACCTAGGCAGCTCTTTTTCCAACAGTGCACAAAAACAATTACTTTAAACACAACTGAAAATAAACTTCCACAACAAGGAAGGTCCACGGAGAGGCCTGCCTTTCCATGCCACACAGCTTGTCCCCAACAAGGGGATTCCGCAGACAAGCAGGCTAAGCCTGGTCTCCTGAGCAGAGCCTCTGAGCAGATACACGAAGAAGACTGTTCTTGGTGCTCCGGAGCCCCTCTGGTTGTCAGAGCTCAGGTGATTGTAATGCTTTCTTGGGAGAAGTGGTTATCTGATTCTGGAATGTTCTCAAGTGCAGAGTACCCGTGCTTTGAGGCATCCAGGGCTGACTGGGTTTTCACAAAGGGTCAGTGAAGCATAATTGCTACTGTTTTTGTGTTATTTTGAAGGAAGGTTCTGTTTTTTGTTTGTTTTTGTTTTGTTTTTGTGTGTTTTTCTTTTGAGACAGAGGCTTGCTCTGTAGCCCAGGTTAGCTTTTAACTCATGATCCTCCTGCCTGGGCCTCCTGAGTGCTGGGATTACAGCCATGGCGCACTACATCTGACGTATACCTGCTTCTAACTCTGGGCTAGAGTTACTATTCAGAGGCTCTGAATAATAGTTCTTCTTCCTCCTTCTCTTTCTCCTCCTCCTGTTCCTCTTCCTTCTCTTTCTCCTCCTCCTGTTCCTCTTCCTTTTCCTTCTCCTCCTCTTCTTCCTCTTCTCCTTCTATTATTATTCTTTTATTTCCTCCCTCCAAACCGTCCCACGGACCCCTCCCTGCCCTCTTTCAAATGCTTGACCTGTTTTTTCCACTAATTGTTGTTACGTCATACATGTACACATATACATATGTATTCCTAAATACGTAAGTATACATACACATATAGTCTCACCAACATGACATCTTAAACACGAGCTGAACAAGGACAATAATAGACATGCTAAAGCGGATGGAAGAAAGCCCAGGAAGCCTCAGGCCCACACAAAGAACTACAGGTAACTAATGAATCCCGAGACTGGGAGAAAGGTCCTCCGTAGGGAAAGGAACCACACTTGCTTATCCAATACCGAGTGGTCAGTCCTGAAGGCCCTCACTTTTTAGATTTAGATTTAGAAATTCCAAATCTCTCACTCGCACCCCAGCACTGTAAGAGGAGTCTGCTGCTCCATCCCTGATGTCATGATGCACGGTGTGTTGCTCTTCAGTATCCATGGAGCCCCAGGCTTTCCAAGGTTGCCCCATCTGCCGTCCAGAAAGCCTCCCTTGCTTTCCACGGCAACTTTTGGGTCACCAGGAAGTCTCCATGTTGATTGCTGTCATCTCTTGTTATCAAAGTGCTTATGAATACATGGGGTGGCAAGTTGTGATCTTTGTATTAAATTATCAAATACTACAGGACAAGCTTACTGAACCGAATGTTTGCTTCTCTCCGGTCCCATTCCGCACTAATGCCGTATCTCATGTCTCCAAAGCCATCCGTTAGAATTAACATTCCCAGGGGCCTTTATCTGATAGGTAACGGGTGCTCGATAAATACTTGTTGGCTAATTAGCTAATTATACAAAACTAACCTGACCTTTCCCTGCTTTATAAAGCCACCGAGCCCTGCCTTCCCCTTGACTTTCTGTCTGTGGCCTACAGGGCTATTGAAATCACCCCCATCATTCTCCACTCCTGGAATCCCTCACCCTGGCTCCTGCAGCACCTGCTTTACCTCACATCCCACATCGCCCTGTGGCTCTGACACAGAGGGCCAGGTAAGGCGGCCATGATCACGGCAGACCCTCGGCAGTGGGGCACAGAATAAGGCTGACCGCAGGCGGGGCTGGGCTGTATGTGTTTAGTTAGGAGCAGCTGACTAAGGAGGCACCAAGAGGAGAGCCCTGGTTAGTGAGCCAATGGCCAGGACACAGAGGGCTACAGAAGGTCTTAGGTGGATCTAGAATTAAAGGGGTTAAGGAAGCACCCCAGGAAAGGACATGCAAGGCCCTGTTGGTGGGGTGGAGCCTCAGCCATGTCATATGGTATTCAGAATATAGACCCAGACCCAGCAAAGCTCAGGAGAGAAAACGACCAAAGATAAACCGCTTTAGCCAGGGGGCGGCGGACAGAGGGGTGGTAAAGCCCTGTGTCGCTGCCGGGAGTGCTGGACTTAGGTCATCAAGACCCATTTCGGACAGTGGGGCCACACTGGGAATGTTCAACTGGAGAATTCGGTGGCGTATGCTCAGTAAATACACACAAAAGAGGCAAACGGCACAAGGTCATATATCTGTGTCATATACAGACAGCATGGGGAGCATGGAGTGGAGCCTGGGACCTGCAGGGTACAGATCCACAGCACCACAAGTAGCAGAGCCACAGTGCCGTGGGGGCAGAGCCACTGGGCAGCTCTACAATGCTATGGAGATATCCGTACAGGCACAAGGCAGATCCACAGAACCATGTGTCTTTTAAGCACAAACAGGCACCAAGTCATCCGCCCAGCACCACATGCTCTGCACTGGGTGAGCAACTACCCAGACACTTTGCCAATGAGGATCAGCAGGGAGCCCCTAAGCAGAGGCAAGCATCATGTGAGCTGTCAGCGCAGGTTCAAACTATCTTGAGAGATGGCTCAGGGGTCAAGAGCAGTGGCTGCTCTTCCGGGGAACCTGGGTCAGTTCCCAGCATCCACATGGATGCTCACAACTGTCTACAATTCCAGTTCTGGGGGATCGGATGCCCGCTTCTGGCATCAGTAAGCACCAGGCACACACGTGAGGTACACAGACATGCGTGCAGGCAAAACACTCATGCACACAAAAGAAAGGTTAAAAATAAACAGATGTCACCGCACACCTAGCGGTGGTTGTCATTTTAGCCAGTGATGACATTGCATCTGACAGAGTGCAGAAATGCAGGGCCTTCTGTGTTGCTGATGAGAAGAGTCAATGGCGCGGCTGCTCTCACAAGTAAGTAGACTCTATTCTTAAATGAATTAATGTATTTGCAGTGCTGAGGATCATACTCAGCCTCGTGTACACCAGGCAGGCACTTGACCTCGGCTACATCCCTAGCCTTGTGACTTCCTATAAAACATGACACGGTACCCAGGCAGAACCCTCACGCACAGCGAGATTGCTGCGCGTAGGGTGCAACACACCCACATTCCCAGATCCTGCCACGAGCCCATGTACAGCAGTAGGTTGTGGGCAAGTTGACTAATCTCTCCATACCCGTTTCCCGCTTACAAAACAGCGGTGCTCACAGCACCAACAACACAGAGTTGCTTGAGGGGGGAAAATGCACAAAAGGCTTTGAGGTCCATGGCGATTGCCCTGAAATGTTGGCTGTTACTGTGGGACAGTACCCTGGCTTTTCTGGGTACTGTTGCTTTGTTGGTGCTGGGTGGTAGCTCAGGGGAGGGCAGCTTCAGTCTGTGTGCTATGGTATAAAGGGAGATGATTTTTGGTCACAGATAAAAAATGAAGATGCTCTCTGGAAGCTGCCCTTGCCTTACTGGGAGGCTTCAGCTGCCTCCAGTCCCCTCAGAACCAGGAGAGGATGGACCTGACCTGGAGGAAGAACTACATCTACAAGGACCATTCAAGGGGAGACATGTGAAGGGGGGCTGGTCTTTTTTTTTATTTTTTACTTTGTGTGTATGAATGTTCCACTCGCATGCATTTATGTGTACCATGTGTGTACTTGTTAGATCCCCTGGAACTGGGGTTACGAATGGTTGCAATCATGTGGGTGCTGGGAATCTAACCCAGGTTCTTTGCAAGAGCACAAAGCGCTCTGAACCCTGAGCCACCAGGAGGCTGGTTCTTAACTATTCTAGAAGCTACCAAAGTTGGTTTTAGAGTAAAGTGGATGGATGAACTAGCTCTCAAATTTGTGTATATATATATATATATTTCAACTTCATATAAGAACGGAGGAAACGTTCACTTTTGCTCTAACCTCTCCAACTTCCACAGACCTCTCTGCCTCCCCTAACTCCACTCACTCTGGCTCCCTGTGCCAGGTGCTCCCCTATGCCAGGGTCTGTGCTCCATCCAGGCTGATGGCAACCGCTTACCTCTTTCTGTTGCTCTCTCCAGTAGCACCTCAGACTGAGCCCTTTCTTCACTGCTCTCTATAAATCTGAAATTTAGGGTTCAACATTAACTCCCAAATAACATCTGCAATAGCAACTTTATTGGGACACTATTCATATGCCCAAACCAAAATTAGAGCTTTCAGGTTGACCTTTATTGTTGCCTCAAGTTGTTTTAGGATTGTCTCGAAGCGTCTAGAGGCGCTGCTATTTTCAGTTTCGAGGCCTCTGATAGAGCACGTCACAAGGCGGCCTGTACCCGGCCACTTTCATTGGTTCTGTTCCTTGTCTCTGTGACACAGTGGGTAATGACAAACCTTAAAATCAAAGGAATCTCTGGGTCAATGAAATACAGCTTCTAAAATTTCCATAATCATTTATTCTACAGTCTCAAGTCCGCATTTCTGCTGGACTGCCAGCAAAGACGTTAAATGTGCCATAATGGACTTCCCCCTGGGCTCCTCGAGTCACGAGTGTGCCCGCCTGAGATGCAGGGGGTGAGGTTCCATCACAGAGCTTTAATTGTTACTGTCTTTTTTTAGGGTCCCCCTCCCCACTCTTCCTGTTCCTGCTTTTCAGATGCCTGCTGGGAAAGTTCTCTTCTGAGAAGGTTAAAAACAGTAACACTGAAGTGTCTTTGAAAGCTGGTATCAAGGCGAACGAACGTGGAGTAAGTTCGGGGCTTGCTGACTGCCACTGGCGGTTTGCATTTAAGCAAGCGTGACTTTGATTTAAGAATCTGACTCAATGGGTAATCTATCCACGGCAGGAGGTGATGTATACACTGTTTCCACCAGACACACCGAGTTCCTCTGCGATGTGTTTATTTCTGAGTGGTTATGTACTTAATAAATAATGTGTTTCAGAGGGTATTATTTTCATTTCGGTGTTTAAAACCTCCACAGTCTGTCTCGGATTCAGGGTTGAATGGCACCTCATAAATTACAAGCAGATATTAGCCGCCTCCCTCCTTGCATCTTAATTATTGGGTTGAAAAGAAAGGGCAGACTTTTATAAGCATTCATATTTTCTGTTTACAAGGCTTTTACTGACGTCTAATAAATTTAATTACCTCTAATAAGAAGAGGAAATGAAGTTCTATTTAGCAAATTCATAGCTTTGAAACGCATCTTGTAGCTTTACGAGGACCGCAAGCTCCAGGAAGGTGAAAGCTATTTAGGGACTGCTGCTGGGTTCAGCTAACTGCAAAACTGTTCAATTATTTTTGTTTCCATTTTATTGCCCAAGCTCCAGGGTAAACTAGGGGCTACCTGAGAAAGCCGCCTCTCAGGAAGTTTAAGCTTTACATCTATGTACCCCACAGGGTTGGAGCACGGTCCCGTATATTAAAGGGACAATTTTCAAACATGATTTTAAATTTGGAAATTGACTTTGTCTTGACCTATTTCCTCTCGAGAGCCAGTGCTTCGGCCCGCTTTCTTTTCTTCCTGTTTTGGGCCCACTGTCCCTTCGTGGCAGTCCTTGGGCCAGGGTGGAGGAGGAATCCTGGAGCAGGTGTCAAGATCAATGTATCAGATCCATTACAAACGTGACCAGGCTGCAGAGGAAACCGGTGCGCATCACAGCTGCTTCCCCGGGGCACCGTGTCCAAGGTGGTCCGCTGGGTCCCAGAGACCGTGTTCAGGGCTTCCAGTAGGAAGCCTGTAAATGTTGAAAGATTTGTTTTATAGGGCATCAGATAGTTCCTTTGGATTTATTTGAGGGTCTAATATCTTTCCAAACAGTACTCCATTGCTTCTAGATTTCTTTTTATTGTAGTGTCTCCTACACAGGAAAACACTGTACTACTAGGGGTGGGTGTGGGGGAGTGGGGTTAGGGTTAGGCGGTGCTCATGGGTCATGGTGAAGATGGAGAGACCCTTGCTGCATTCTGTGGTCTGCACTGGAAAGCAAGGAAGAGGGGCTAAAAGAAAGACAATCTCTGAGCACGTTTTATGGCCATTTTAAATTTCTTCTTTTGTAAATTGCTTGTTCATTTCCTTTGCCATTCCAAAAACTCATTTTCATTGATTTGTGGGAACTTTTTGCATATTTGCACATCATCGCTCTGCGGGTAGATACTATCTTCCAATGCTGCTTGCATTATTTTTTATCACATACATAATATATCTCATCGCATACAAGCATTTGATTTTCAACGTCAAATTTCTTAATGTTTTCTATTATTGCATCTCGTCTCTATCTTACGGGCTCTCCACACAAATGACTCCTTGCTTTCTTCTGATACGTTTTGTTTTATGTTTTTCTCTTCAGATGACTGATTCACCTGTGAACCAGGTGAGGAAACACCCACCACTAACACCAGTCAAAGGCAAACCGAGCCTCTCAAATCCAGCTTTTAAACACACTAAACTCTAATTTTTATGGGAATGGAGGGTTTGCACCGAACGCCAGCATTTTCTCAGTGAGTGTAGAAGACGATTTGTGAACAGAGAGAAGGGCATCTGTGGACAGCAGTGTGCCATGAAGCTTTGGCCGGAACAGTGTAGGAGAGTATAGAAGGTCGGGGTCTCTCAGGAAGACCCACCTCTGAGAAGTCCCACTCTCCACACTACACTGGACATCTGCGAGGTTCTGCATGGGCGGGGCCTTCTGTCTAGCCTGTTGCTGACTCTGCCGTCTAGACAGTGTGTGGCACACAGGAAACAATCATTAAGTCTTCACCGGATGAGTGAAGGGAGAGTACGCTTAAGACAAAATGAAGCTGGTGGTGCCAGCCTTTAATCCCAGCACTCAGGAGGCAGAGGCAGGCGGATCTCTGTGAGTTTGAGGCCAGCCTGGTCTACGCAGTGAGTTCCAGGACAGCCAGAGTTACAACAGAGAAACCCTGTCTGGAAAAACCAAAAGGGGAAAAAAAAAAAGAAGTTTCTGGGGGAAACAGTGGAGTGAGCTGAGAGGAGGAAACACAAGCCATGGGGAGATAAATAGAAGAGAAACACACACAAAGATGCACACACACACAGATACACACACAGGTACACACACAGACATACACACACAGAGATGCACACACACATACACACACAAAGATGCACACACACACACACACACACAGATACACACACAGGTATACACACACATACAGACATACACACACAGAGAGATACACACAGGTGCACACACAGACATACACACACACAGATACACACACACAAATACCCATACACAGACACACACACACACACACACACACACACACACACGAGGCTTGTTGACACACTGGCCAGGTTCGGCAAGCATTGTCCTTGGGAGCTGTAAGTATGTTCTCCCAACTAACATTTGCTTACAATGCCAGAGACAATGGCTGCTGGAGGAAGTCCCCCCTCTCAGTGGAGCAGGAAAAGGACTTGCTGGCTTCAAGACATTCAGCTGTCTTGAAGATTCACCTGGGATACAGGTGAATCCCCAGAATTTGCTGGGCTGGCCATCATGCAAGATGGCTGGAGTGTTTCTTAGGGGGCAAAAAGCGCCAAGAACTGGTGTTGACCTAGAGCTTACAGTTTTCTGCCTTCTGAACACAGGGACTCGAGCGTAAATGTTGCATGCCATATCCAAACCAAAGTGTTGGGGTGCTGGGTTCGAGACCTGGGAACCATGTTCCCCTGACATACATGCTCTTCTGTCCCTGGGAGGATTTGGGTGAGCCTGATTGACAGGAGGCCTGAGTCAGAAATTCCGGGGATGCTCATTACACAGCACAGCCTCTGTGATTGCATGGCTCCTAGAGAACCTGTAAAGCCTCAGACAGCATCACTGAGACAGACCTTCAGTAGAGCTGACGTCGGCCCCTGTAACACGCATGGCACTACAGGGCTAAGGTGGGGGACACCTGCCCAGCCAGGCCCTGGCTACCTTATCATCAGAGGAGGCATCTGTTGGCACCAGTTCTTCAGCAGTGCGCCCTGGTACATGGGTGAGGGAGCAGTTGTTTCCGTCTTCACTGGGGGTCCGGGATGCAGAGCTGTGGCGATGGGAGACGTAGCATTCAGGTTTAGAACTCTGCGGGACCTTTCTAGGAGGTGGCTGTGCCGGAGCTGTGGGTCAGAGGGACGGGGCAGGATGGCTGCCTTCCACAGCAGTGCCATGTGTAGGCACAGGCCATGCAGGGGCAGCGGTACTGCTGACCCCACCATCTCACTCTACCTCTCTTGTCTCTCACTTTGCTTCTGGCCACCTCCCAACCTCAAGGGGCTATGTCTCCTGTCGTGGAGGAGCGCCTGCTCTGCAGGGAGCACAATGGTCCTGACGAATGAGTCTCCCTCTACCACCCATATACTGGTGACTCAGGGCTGAGCCAAGGTTGGCTTTGGCTCCCAAAACCCATGGTTCTACACCTGGCCCTTCTCTCTCCTCTGACTTTGCTGCAACAGAAGCTAGATGATCTTGTCATAGTGGAGACTACCTCCCAAAGGCCCCTCTTTCTTTGTCCCCAGCCCAAAGACCTCACTGTTGACCCTTTATGAGAACAAATTTTGCAAAAGTCAGCTGCCAGCATAACAATTTCTGCAGAAACGAACCCAGCCCCCCAGGGGTCAGCTGTCAGCCGATTTTCCCAAGTATCTGCTGTGTAGCTTGGGATTCTGGGTGACTCTATTTCCCAGCGCAGGGGGAGGAGGATCTTACTCACTTCAGGATGAATGCCAAGTGTCCCCCTCAAAGTAGACTTTGTCCCAAAGGCCACCACGAAGCTGCTAAGAGTCCAGAAATGCTGGACCCTGGTTCCTTGTGGTTCTATCCATCCTCGGCCTGCAGAGTGGACTGTCTCCCACATAGCTGCCTGGAGATGGCAGCCAGGGACATCAGATCACATGCAAGGACCGTCCCTCAGGAGTTCATTGAGTCCTGCCCAGGAAGTCCGCAAGGCCTTTGGAAAATTCAACTCTGAACTCAAGGCTGAGCGGGAAGAGGAGTTGCCGTGGGAAGGACATGGTGTATGTCTTCAAAGGCTGACTCAGCGAAGGGGACCACAGGGAATGGAAAGGTGTCGCTGAGCCACATCTCAGAAGACATTTGCTCCAGAAATTTGGAACAGAAACCTGAAGTTTGGAGCGAGAAGGATCCAGAAAATGACCTGTCCAGTATCTTCACTTCCGAGGACAGAGGGTGAGATTCTCAACAGCCCTCTGACTGGCCCAAGGTCCTCCAGAGACTGAAGTACAAATGGAGCTCCAAATTACGTGTCTTTAGTGTGAGCCATCCCGTAGACCATGGGGAGCAGCAGGTTCCTGAGTCTTTAGAGGAATCAGAATGGGTCTTGTCCCCTGAGCTCCTGCGTTACAGTGGTTGGGAGTGCATGGATCCTCCTGGGCCCCTGAAGACCCAGGACCGGGTCACTTTGAGAGGACACATGCCTCACTCAGAGACTGGGCCTTCTGCTTCATTAACTACCTCTGTCTCTGCCTTTCAATCCACCAGCAATTTTCCTGAAGCCAGCTCTAGTCTATGCCAGGTCTGCCACAACTTCTGAACTAGCTTCCAGAACCTTCCAGAGATTTGCGTATCTGGACAGCCTGCCTTTCTCTATACTAAGTCTCACCTTCCAGCAACACGGGGATCTGGACTTTGCTTTGGGCTCATGAGGAAGTCTATTCTTTGGTAAGTTTCTCCCAATGATGCACATTAGACTTTGCTTTCCCATTTTCCAGTGGGGGATCATTTGAGCTGTTTGGGGGATATTTTCCTAGCCACCAGCTCAGGCTGGGCATAGCTGGTGCTGTAAATCACCGTGAATAAAGATGAAGAGGGAGAACTCGTGTTTTCTAAGCCAAACCTTCCGGTCTGGTGCCCTGTGGTTTAGCCGGTGGCTGCACCATCGAGGAACCGAGAGGAACAGGGAGGGAAAGAGACGGAGGGTCTGATGAGCTCACTGCCTGAGACGGTCAATCACGCTCCCAGCCTCACCACCCTGACCCCAAGATGGATTACACAAGTGAAAAGTGAGCAGAGAAACACTCTGCCTCCCTCTCATTGATTAGGACCCAGAGAAAATGAATCGGGTTTGGAGCTCTTGGGGGTCAGCGCCGAGCACCACTCCTTTTTAGCTGGGAGGTGGAAGGCCTGGAAAGGTTAACATCCTGTTCCCAAGCTGTTAACCAGCACACGGAGAGGCTGTGGAAGTGTGGGGTGGGGGACACACATTAGGGAATGAAGTTTGCTGTCTGACACCACCGGCCACGGAGGTGAAGGAACGGTGACAACTGATGATTTCTCAAGGGCGTTTTGTTTGCAGATGGCTTTCAAGTGATTTAGGCAGATCGTTAGTGGATCGATACTTTTCTCTGGAGTCCCTGAAATCCACATCTGCTTAGTAGCTGGACCCAGCAGTCATATCCAGAGAACAACTGTGCCCAGTGGTGGAGCCACCTGGCAATGGTAGCTGCCATCTGATGGCCTACTAGGTGTCAGGTACTGCGTGGCCATCCTGTGTGTTTGTAACTGACAGTTTGCATCATATTCAGAGTGATCAAATGACTCGACTAGTGTCTTTACACGGAACTGCCTAAACCGCCATGGTTTTCCTCCTGCGAGGCTCCGCAGTGGACTCCATCTTCTGAAGCCTGTCTCCTCATCCATTAAGTGAGGTAGTGCATGCTAAGTCCTTGGCCTGTACCTGGTACACAGTCAGGGCTCAGTAATGACAGCTGAGGTGCTGCTGCCAGGTCTGGCTGGCCCCAGAAACCATCTCCTTTTCCTAATGCCACAGGAACCTTGATGAAAGGAGGAAGTGATGTTGTTTGGGTTTTGTAAATGGAGATGTTTCCTTGCAGGGTGCTGACTGAATGTGCTATTTCTGGGTGAATAAGTGTGTGCTGTTGGTGGGGAACTCCACCAGACTACTGAGCAGGCTAGGATCACACAGAAATGCCCAGGGCCCAGAGCCAGGCTGCCTGGGCTCACATCCCAGCTATACCACCAGCAACGCCCACGCTGCAGCCTTGGGTAAGTTAGTCACCGTGATGTCTGAATCTGAGCTGAGGCACCAAGGAGGCAGCAGAACCTTTAGGAGAGAGGGTCTAGGTCACTGGGGACAGGCTTTGAAAGGTCAACTTCTGCCATGGTGAACTGATCCAATCTCCCACTATGGTGGACTGAAATATCAGAAACCATGAACCAAAATAAACCCTTCGACCCTTAAGTGGCTTTGGCCTTGTATTTTGGTGACAGTGATACAAAAGCAATGACTCCAGCCAACAATATTGTGCCTTCAGTTTTTATATAAAAGGTGAAACTGGCAACCGTGCCTGCCACGCGGCCGAGGAGGTTAATGAGTTCATACATGCAAGTGTTTAGTGAATTCTGGCTCTTTTTTGTCTTTAAGTTGTGTGCGTGTGTGTGTGTGTGAGAGAGAGAGAGAGAGAAGAATGAAAATGTGCACACTGCCCACAGAGGCCAGAGGAGAGCATCAGATTCCCTGAGTTACAGGTGGCTGTGGCCCATCCCGACATCTGGGCCTCTGCAAGAACAGTGTGTGCTTTTAGCCATCGAGCCATCCCTCCCGCTTCTTTCAGTGCTGCCTTTCGTTATCACCACCCTTTCGTAAGCAGGGACTGGAAACACGGCCAGAATTTCATTGGCCAAAGGTAGAAGGGGTCAAATGCTCCACTGAGGGACTGCGTGGTAGACATCAGGAAGAAGTGTCTGGTGTTGGATGTTAAGCACAGGCATAGGGAAGAAAAGGAGACTAACTAGCTGGAAATGGAACAAGAGAGCTGTGCTGTCGTCAAGAAAAGCATCGGATGGGATCGACTGATCCGAACTCTCCTCCAGGCTTAGCCACTAGCTACCTCCAGGACCTGGCCAGGCACAAACTCCTTGGGAATCAGTCCCTTCAACCATAAAATAAGTTAACTTAGTCCATCCATGTATAGAGACTCTTTTTTTTTTTTCTTAACTAATGTCTATCAAGCATTCATGTACCAGGCCTCTGGGGACACATAAAAGGAAAAGCAACTGTCACTCATTTTGTGAGGAGGGCATAGATAGGAAGCAACCCAACAGAGAAGGTACCCACCCATGGTAGCCAGAACCCCCATGCACTGAAATGGTGGGCAGCAGGAAGGCAGATGGGCAGCGAAGGCCTCTCTGAGGAAGCAACCTTTGTGCTGGTTAAGGGAAAGGTCAGATCTATGGGAGAACATTCTAGGTAGAACTATGACCCAAAACCGAGGAGGAGAGCAAGGGCCTAGGAGGCCCCAGGGATAACACGGCAGAGAGAGAAGGAAGCTACCGGGAAGAGATGTAAGAGCCGGCCACCCCGGGTTAGTGTGGCAGGGCCAAAGTGTGGGTTTCTGTCGGAAACCGTGAGATGGCTCAGAAGGTAGCTTGAGCCTGAAGCGGCCTCATCTGCACTAGTCTGCTTCCGGTTGCTGTGACGAAAGAGCTGACGCAAAAGTTGGAGGGAGGGTTGATTTTGGCTCCTGGTTTCTGTCCATGTTGACTGGCTCCATTGTTTCCTGGGGCTAGGGTGGAACCAAGCTGCTCCCCTCCTGGTGGGATTGTGGTGGGAACAAGATTTATCTTCAAGGGAACACCTGGGGTACCACTTCCTGATGCCAGGCTCCGCTTCCCAGTTTTCATCACCTCTCAATGGTCCCTTCTGTCAAGAATTCTGACGTTAACCCATCCATTAACAGCTCTGAGCCTCCATAATCCAGTCATTTCCTCTAGAGCCAACCTTGTGGACAGTATAGTCCTGGGGAATCCAGCTTTCAACAGAGATCTGTGGGGAACATCTACAAAGAGCCAACTACAGCAGTCTCATTTTCCCAGTTTGACACACAGTCCAGTTGCGGTTGAAGACCAGCAGACTACAGGCAGAGAGCCACGCCTGCAGGGCTACAGCTGTCCTCTGGGGACCGAAGCAGGGACAGAGGCACATGGGAACCAAGATACAGTCCACGGAGAAGGTCCCAAATGTGGAAGCATCAGCTGATGAAGACTGTAATAAGTGAACCTTCCACTTGGACTCAACTCCTCAGACTTTACTGGGCTGTGCCGTGGTTAGACACCTGGAGAATCTCAGCAGCTTACCACTTAGTTCACCATTCACTTGCTCCAACGCCAGCGGTGCGTCACTGTGACTTGCTTGGGAGTCTTTAATTTCAGGTCCCACCCTGAGGGAGCAGTCTCTATTGCCAAGGATCAGATGCAAAGCAAAAACTAGCAGACTCTTAAGAGGGCACAGAAAGCAAGGCATTTTGCTACATGCTATTGGCTAAACAAAGTCAAGTGGCCAAGGGCCAAGGGGCGTGGCTCTATACTTTGCCCCGGGAATAAAGCAGTATCATCCCCCCCCCCGCCCCCAAACAGAGACCCCAAAACTCAGCAGGGAGCGGAGCCTAGCTGGCAGTGTCAGTCCACGAACCCAGCTAGTGGAGCCTAGGATAGGGTTCGGCAGGGAAGTGGGAGCAGCTCACTGGCCTGGTGCTGCCCATAATCGTTCTTTCACCTTTTCCCAGCAAGGCCTAGGATCAATGCTGCTTGAACCGGACCTCCTGGGAGTGTCATGTCTCAGACTTTCATTCATGTGCAATTCAGCTGCTTAGAGGAGACGGGGCCGGGTACACTAGGAATCGGAGAGCATCCAGGTTAACTTCCAGCGAAGAAGAGACTGGTCACCTAAGCCCGATCTCTTTGTCCCCCTCCTTTTAGTCTAACCGCCAAGTTCCTGCCGACAACCCCCGCCCCCTTCTTTGTTCTCTCTCCTCCGCTCCAAGCTCGGGTCTCTAGGGCCTCAGGGAAGGTCAAGTGCTGGTTGCCTGCTTTGGTTTTCAGACATCAAAAAATGGTTCCCTGGGTGAACAATGGCCTGACCATCTGCGAGATGTTAACTGCATAATGGAATGTAACGCGAAGGGCTTTTAAAAACACGAAGAGAGATTTTTATTGTAACTAATCGTGATGGATGGCGAGCGTGGTCACACTCGGGTTGTAAATCTTTGTGCCAAGGCTGGGACTGAAAAAAAAAAAAAAGAAAAGAAAAAAAAAATCCAACCAAGTGCGGAGTTCAGAGAGCCCTGTCCTCAGCCATGGGCAAGTCACATGGGAAGGGTCTTGGGACCTCATTTGCATCTGTGGTGAAGTCATTGGCTGCCTCTTCTTGAGTGACAGGCGGCCACGGTGCCGTCCTCTCTCACCTCGGTTCCCAGGAGTGGGCTCCAGAGGCTGACGTAGGGGAAAGGGGCTAGACAGACCCAAGGAAGCCCCACTCTTCTCTCATTTCATTAAGGAGAAAAGCCAGTCACAGATCAGGGCAGGCTCTCAGCAGCAAAGTTCATGGGTAATAGCTGCTCCTATTAGCGGTGTTCATTGCTTTACAACCCCCTGAGCATGGTGAAGTTGGCCAAGGCCCTTTCCTCATGAAGTTTGATGTTGAATCACAGTTTTACGGCCATTGCTGTGGGAGCAGAAAGGCTGGACAGAAGTCAGCGCCTTCTGCTACTCCAAGGCCCTGGGAAAGATGCCTAACTTCTGTGCCTCGGTTTTCTTCTCTATCTTCTATTAAGTGGGTGTAATGGTAGCCAGATTTACCTAAGTAAACGGGTTTGTGTGATGTCGTGTATGCTCAAAGCACTTGGTCAGACGTTAGGATATAGTATTTCTACTCAATTGGAATTTGAAAAACAATTCAAGCAATATACCAGATAACAATTTTTTTTTTCCTGGAAAGACAAACAATAGCAAGAAACAGTGGGGAGTGGGCAGAGAAATGAGAAGACTTGTGGGTCTCACTTTCAAGATGAAGGTGCACCTTGGCTTCTGAGCCTGCCTGCTTCCTCCCACTTCTAAAGCAGAAAGGATGAGAACACTAGAACTTGGTCCTTTGCAAATGCAGGCGCTATATATCCTGAATGAGTCCCCCTGAAAGTCATGTGCTAAAAACCACAGCACCACAAAGCCAACCCGGTCAGGATGGTGGTGCCCTGTTGAATGGGATTAGCTTCCTTAAGGTGGGTGCTTCAGATAGCTGCCTACCCCTTTTGTGGCCTGGGGACTAAGAAAGAAGGTGACCAAATCTGCCAGTGCCTTAGCCATGAGCTTCTGGGCTCCAGATCTGCGAGCAGTAAGAGTCTGTGGGTTTTTGTTTGTTTGTTCTTTGTTTTGTTTTTCCGAAACAGGGTTTCTCTGTTGTAACTCTGGCTGTCCTGGAACTTACTCTGTAGAGCGGGCTAGCCTCAAACTCACAAAGATTCACCTGCCTCTGCCTCCCAAGTGCTGGGATTAAAGGCCTGCGCCACCACCGCCCATCTGAGTCTGTGGCTTATAAGCCTCTGAGTGTGGTCGTGGTGAACCCCCAGAACGGTGGGCACTGTGCAAACGCTCGCTTTGGAAAAGATGCTTAGGAAGAACTTTCTGTGGTCTTTACCAGTGGATATTTTACTCTGTATAATATTGTACAGGCCCCCAATGCAGAACTATATCAATATCTGACAGCTTCAAGACAAGTCAGTGCCCCCAAGGCCCCAGAAAAGCCCCATAGAGCAGGGCAATGCTTTGGGCTCTCCAGGTGACGGCTCCTGTCTGCCTTTCTGTCCTGTCATCAGACAGAACCAGGCTGAAAGTCACAAAGAACTGTGCTGAGCCATCGGGCAGCAGGAAGGGCCCACACCTGCTGAGCCCTTTTGCTCTAAGATGGCGGAGTTCCCTTCTGTCTCAGGCTTCTCCTTGGGCAGAGCCGCTCTGGGATTGCTTTCTCTTCCGCTTCCTTGGTTTCCAGGAATACTTCACAGTTTGGAGCTGTTCATTGAAGTATTTTACATTCTCTAATGTAACTGAGCATTGTTTCTTATTCTTAGATTTTTTTTCTTTCCTCCCAAAAATTTCTATGGAATTCTGAAAACTTGGGGGAAGTAATCAGATTCTAGTCTCAACTTTAAAGCTATTCTCTGGAGCGTTTTATTTATTTATTTATTTTTTAAAGAAATTGTGAAGAGCAACCTTGAGATTAAAAAAAAAATACTTTATGTAAATATTCTGTGGTAATTATTAAAGAATATAGTCTTCCTGGACAGGGAATAGAACATACTGTGTATAAATCAATCCTTTATTACTCAGTATTTAACACCCTGGAATACTTTTGTGGTGGGGTTATTTAAACAGCAACAATTTGTTGTAATTTTCTGACACAGCATCTCGCTATGTAGCCCAGGCTGGCGTGAATTCATGGTCTTCCTGTCTCAGCCTCCCGAGTGCTGGGTTCATAGGTCAGTGCTGGCATACCTGGACCTAATTTTTGACCCTATCTGAGAAATTTGACCCTATCAGCGACCGACCCATCTGCCTGGCTTTTTCTTTAGGAATCGATCTTCTTATAGGTGATGTCAGTAATGTTTGGTTTTTCTACTCTTTTGTGATTTAGGCTTATTTGATTCTCCTCCGTTCCCTTTTGTTATATGAGTTATGTTTTCTTCCTTGTCTTCATTAAAAATAATTAGTACGTTGCCCACTTTGGCTCCGTTAGTGGCAACCTAACCTTCAAGTTCTTCAGATGTGTCTTGGATCGTTTTTCTCTGATAGTATAAATCAGTATCTATCAAACTTTCCCATGTGTATAATGGAAAATGTCTCGAATTTGTCTCTCTACCTCATTAAATTGATTTTCTGCAGCCTCCGCCCTTCTGTGCGTATGAGTTTTTAATTAATCAATTGTGTTTTCTCTCCTCTCACTCTCCCCTCATCTCAGTTGCTTCCTCTCTCGCCCTGCTCGCTTCAGCTTCTGGATTCAATGGCCCCTTGGATGTTATTGAAAAAGCAAATCAGAAATTGCCTCCAGCTGCCACTTCTTGCAGAAAAGTCCATATGGTGAGAATGTTTTCTGTGGCCTCCAAATATCCTGTCCTCTGACCTGCAGGAGTTCCTTCCATGCCTGGGGCCCCATCTGCCATCTTTTAGCTCCTTCTGAGCAGGGTCACTTTTAGGGGATCCTGTCAGTACTCCCCTTACTTCCTGGGTGAGGGATCCTGAACTCGTCCTCTGGGCCCTCCCCCTGTGCTCCCACAGATCATGCTATGAGGACCAGTGGTATTTGACTTACAAGACAACACTCAACTCTGCACAGAACTTTTATTGCCTTACAGGGGGAAAAAATAATATAGACTTGCTCAGTCAGTACATAGACACTAACGACAGGTTTTGATAATCATTTCTTTTTCTTTAAACAGTGTATTAGCAGAACCAGCAACTCCTGCTTTTATGATAGATTCACCAGCAGTAACTGGCTAGAGATGAAAGTGAGTCTGTGGTACAGCTGTCTTCCATTGACCCCAAACAGTCTAGAGGTCCAAAAGTAAAGCACTGATAGATTGGCTAATGCGTAATTATGCAGCCTTCAAAAATGGCACAGGTATATTAGACAGCATGGAAATGTTTTTATTGTTTAAGAGTCACAAAGCTTTTCCTGATCTATCTTTGTGAAAAATAATAGGGAGGGCTTAAGGTATGTCTCAGTGGTAGAGTGCTTGCCTAGCATCCCTAAAAACCCCACACAAATTACACAGACACACAGCACACACATGCTCTCCATAACAGGTATGAACACATAATATGTGCGTGCAGGTGTGTGCAGGAGAGGAGAGACAGACAGTAAGTAGCGAGGTCCCCGACCTGGAGGAGGTGATTATTGAGACTCAAGCATTTTTACTCACTTTGATTTTCTGGGTTTTCCTTTTTTTTTTTTTTTTTTTTTCTTTTCTTTTTCAAGACAAGGTTTCTCTGTTGTAACTCTGGCTGTCCTGGAACTCACTCTGTAGACCAGGCTGGCCTTGAACTCACAGAGATCCACCTGCCTCTGCCTCCCAAGGGATTAAAAGGCACCAGTGCCCAGCATTTTCCTTTCTTTTTTTCAACACACTTACTGTGTTTTTACACTAAGGACGGAGGCTTCATTTTTCTTTTCCAGCAGTTCATTAAAGGATTTCTGGAAACCCGAATCTTCTCCTTATAACTATCTGTTGCCTTTCCACCCCCCTCCCCCCACCATCCCCCACCCTAAAGAAAGGTCAAAATGAGAAACAGCTGGACATTCTGGTCATGTTATTAATGAAACAATCATAATGATATCCTAAAACCCTGTTAACCAGGGTGGAGACTTGTTTTTGCAGAGGACAGGGTTTGTTTCCTAACACCCCCACATGACAGCTCAGAACTGTTGAGGAAGGTTATTTTTAGTAATATATAAAATAATTGTTTTATGCACTGTTGGGTGAGGGGCTGCCTAGCTTCTTGGCGTTTTGTATTGTCTGCAGGTGTCGGATTTACATGGAGGTAGTTTAATTGCTAATGATCTGCACGTGCTAGCAGTACAACACCTGAGTAGTTCTGAAAGCATAAAAACACCTGAGCTCAGAGCTCAGGGGTTCCACTGTCCAGTTAGGCGCTGGCTGGGATGGTGGGTCCTTCTGCTGAGGTCTGGCAGGGATTTTATGTCTGAAAAATGCCTCTTTGTTGTCCCTGGTGAGCTGCCACAGCAGTGAGCGACTACACAGAACTGTTCATAATTCCAGTTCCAGGGGCTCCATTGCTTTCTGGACACCAGGCATGCGCATAGTACAATACATACATCCAGTTAAAACACTCATGCACATAAAATAAATAATTTTAAAACAATGTTTTGGAACAAAACAACCTTGCTATCCTGCACGGTTCTGAAATAACGTCTGAATTAGCAAAAAGAAAGGTTCCAGTCTCTTCCTGTCTGTGTGCACTTACATTTGAATTCTGGCAAGGATTTATCCACGTTACATTCCTAGACTTGGGGGATCCTGGAACTGTAAAACGATGGAGGTCAGGTGGAAGTGGGCTGAGGCAGCTCACGGCATCTCTTCCAGCCGTGCAATCCGGAAAGTCAAACTGGTAGCTTGAATCGGATATGGTAAGAGTATTTACACCAGGACAACTGGCACCCACTTTAATTCAGGACCCTTTCTAGAGCTGCTTGCTAACCATGGCTCTGCAGTGAGCTGATCTGTAAAGAAAGGGGATGAATGAGAGCACTGAAGCCATCTTGCACAAGGTCACCCAATGGCATGAAGCCAGAGCTGGTTTGGCAGGTATGTCTGCTCCCACTCTGCTCACAATTGTCTCTCACGGACTCTGATAAAAAAAACAGCACAGCTCAATCCTGGCCAGCGCTGAGCCCTGTGTTTGTTTCAGTTAGGAGTGAGGCCTTCATTTTCAGAGCCTGAAGAAAACTGAACAGGTGCCCATACACATTACACTGTTTTCTGTGAACTCGCACAGAGACGTCTAGTAATAAAGGTAATTAATCTACATGTGAAACTGAACATTTCTCAGATAATTGTTTTTTTTTAAAGCTTAAATCCCTGTATTAAACAACACAATATTCTTACCATGTGTGCAATGATTTTGTTAATTAAATTGCTGCTAAAACAATATTTATTTTTCGCCTTAAAAATCAGCTGAATATCAATGCCCAATCAATATGATGTTGCCGAGAGGCATGCTTGCTTCGAATTTGCTTCACAAATCCGCTGCAGGTAATTTACACCCAGTCAATAAGACATGTTTCAAAAGCTACTTTTCCCTCCCAACAGGCACCCCCTGGTCTAATTTACAATTGGATAAAAACTGGCAAACTATACACACCTGAGTTAAATGAATTTGTAATAGGATTTTTTTTTTTTTTTTAAGCAGCAGGGAAAGATTTGATTTTGCGTGCTCGCTATGCAAGCGATCTGGGCTGTTTCTGAGAAGATCACTGGGAAACATAAATTGCTTTGTTTTTCCTTTCAGGCAAAATTTTTAGTTGTTGTTCTCTGGGTGGGGAGGGGGGATCATCAGGGACGGTGAACAAAATAATCACTGTCTCTGATACACGCTTGCAGACTCCGTGGGTAATACGATGGGAAGGCATTATTATTGTCTGGGCTCATTTTTTAAGGGGAAAAAAAAAAAGAGTTTTGATTCCAAGACAGATTTTCCCCCTTGTTTCCTTCTATTTTGGAGGATGCAGAGAGGGAACGGGAACTGTCAGTATTTGGCAGAGTGAAAGACTTACAAATTAATCCCAGGGCTGGAAATCACAACGAAGGTTGAAATCTGTAATTAGTGATAGAGGCTGTAATTAACTTATTAGGAACCACGTGGAGCGTGGGCGCCCTTCCTCCGTGGGTAGGTACGGTGCCCTTATTAGAGAATTCTCTAGGAAGCGGGTCTCTCTTGGCTCTCACCCTCCTGACTCAACCCCCTGGCTGCCAGTTTGACTGGTTAAGTAGTCTGGGCCGTGCAATCGTCTTTCTCTTTTGGATTGATGTGTTTATTACTTTTTGTGACAGTGGTTCCCAAGGCAGATGTTCAATAAAGGGGGAAAAAAAAATCTGATACAGACCCAAGTCAGGAGAGGAGTGGTGGAGGGTGCAGGAAATTGGGGGAGTTCTCATAAGCATAGAGCTGTTATTGGAGATTTTGCTCCCAGCATTTGTAGCGCTTGCGTTATTTACTCTTCCGCGGACGGAAACCTAGTGGGGAATTATTGAGAGCCCAGTTTCCTGAGTTTTAAATTGCACTTGTTTGGTGCGCACATCACACCAGCCCTGCGTCAAAGAGAAAACTAAATTGAAGCTCCGAGCACCGGGAGCTGTTGCCTCTCTGAGTCTCTCTCTCTCTCTCTCTCTCTCTCTGTTTCACCAGGGATGTAAATGGACATAGCTGCCAGATAATTAGGTACTGTTCACTGAGTGGTATCACAGAGCAGGGGCAGCTGCCTCTATGTCACCTGTCCTCAGGACATTCCTGACTACACTCCCTGCTTAACAGTGTAGCTCTGCGAAGCTCTCCTGGCTGCTCTTCTTCTTGGCCCTTCTCCAGCTGCTGCTCGATCCTGTCCCATAAAGACAGGTCTGCCTCAGACATCTGCTTCTGTGCTGGGGACCTGGTGACAAACCTACAAGTCACTTTCTTCCAAAGCCAACTGTTTTGTTTTGTTTTAATACCCTTGCCTCTCCCATCTTTGATGTCGCTGTAACACAGTCATCAGGAACCTTCTAGAGATAGCACATTCAACCAGCATTTCCCTCAAAGGGGCTTCAAGGACATCAGCTCTCCAAAACCTCCGTCCTTTCTGAGAGGCAACTGCAACTCAAGTCGCCCCAAATGCTGCTGCCCTCAGACTCGCGTCCCTGCCCTTCTGTTCTGTGCCTGCTTCAGTTCAGCACAGGGCACTCTCAAAGAGCAGACCTCTGTTCCGCAGCAGCCTGGCCCCAGACTGCTAGGTGACTGCAGGCCCTCGATAGGTACTTTCCTAACATACTAGTTTACCAGTCTGCAAAAAGGTCCAAATTAGAAAACCCTGACTTCAGCTTTGATTTGGCGTTTCTCAAATGTATCTCATCTTCGAACTGGTCATTCTACATGTATTTATTGAAAACTCTCTCTATCTCTGTCGTCTCTGTCTCTGTCTCTGTCTGTCTGTCTGTCTCTCTCTGTGTCCTTGTTATAAGCACTGGAAACTTGGGGACCCATCCCTATGCCTAAGATACAGATGTGAACTCTGGGAAATGTCCATTAAGTCTCAGGAAAAGGCTTTTATTTTGTATGCTTTTATTTATTTACTTTTTTTTTTGGTCGGGGGGGTGGGAGTGCAAGGTCTCACCATGTAGTCTAGGATGGCTTTGAGCTGCTGAATTCTCACATCAGCCTCTGGAGAGCTGGGACTTCGGGCATATGCCACCACACTTAGCTTGATGCCTTTCAGGGCCTTAAGTTCCATCATTCTGAGAGCAGCTTCCTTGGCTCACAAAAACTCCCAGTCCGGAGAGCAAGGAATGCCAGCGAAGGCAAGACTTTGAAACACTGGGTACCCACCCACCATGAACTTTCCTCTAAGCTACTTTCCTGACTGTGTACTCAACCTCATCTCACCTTCTAGGCTACAAGAGCTGGGACTGACAAGCAGGTATATGCTGCCCATGTTGCCCTCATTCCCTCAGGTGACAAGGGACACACATACCTCCACGGGGTCAGCCTGGCTGTGTTAGGTATCCATCACCCACTGGAAAGCAGCCCTGGACATTCAGGGAAGACTAATAGCTTTTTTGAGAACAAACAATGGCTTGAAATTTCAGAGAAGTCAAAACAGCAAAACATAGGGCTCACCAACGTTTCCACCAAAAATAGTGGTAGATTAAAACTGCTACCTGTCTCGTTCTTTCCTTTCCGGCCCAAAGTGGAAAAGAAAAGTAGCCCGAGAGATGGTCACAGGATGAGCATGTGAAATGCTATGAACAGAGAATGCCAGGCGTTTGAGGAGTCCACCCTTCCCTGCAACTCCCACGTGTCACACTGTTGCCTCTCTTGTTGGGAAGGAATCAAACCTTTGCAGATTTCCTTCTGCAACAAGCAGGGGGCACTCTGGAGCGGCAGGGGAACCATTACAGGTAGGCCTTCCTTAGTAGAAGGTGGTTGTCTAACCTAGGCTGAGTAATGGACTGAATTGTGTCCTTCAAATTTACGTGTTGAAGTCCTAACCCCAAATACCTCAGTGTAACTGTGCCTGGAGATGACATCTATACCAAAGGAAAAGTTAGAGGTCTTTAGGTGGTACCTGTCCAGTGTCACTAATGTCTGTCCTAAGAAGGGGACGTTTAGACACCAGATATGGGTGCACTGAGAGAGTATGTGAGGACACTTTGGGAAGATGGCCATCTGCAAGTAAGTTGAGAGGCCTTTGCTGTGGTTTGGATCTCAAATGTCCACCAAAGGTCCACGCGCTGAAGCCTGGTTCCCAGTGCACGGCAGTACTGAGAGGTGAGGAAATTTGGAAGACACAGGACACAGTGGAGGGTTTTAGATCACCAAGGACAAGCCTTTGAAGGGAATTGTGGAAATCTCTTTATCGCCCCCTTCCACGCCCCACATATACCCTTGCCTTTTGGGTGCGGGGTAACCGGCTTGCTGACCAGGAGCTAACTCTCTCTGTCATGATATAATCTTGCCTGAAAGCAACGGGGCCAACGATCCTTGGATAAACGTTCCTGTGCAACTGTTAGACAAAGCTGTCCACTTTTGACATTGATCACCCCAGGTCTTTCAAAGTGACAAAGACTGATGAATGCAACCTCAGAAGCTGACTCGGTTAGCACCCTGATCTTGGGCCTGCAGCCTGCAGAATCATGAAAAAATAATTTTCTGCTGTTTCAGCCACTTGTCTATGATATTTATACGGAGGCCTGAGCAGTCTCCCACAGAAGGGCATACACCAGGTACGTAAGTGCCAACCTATCAAAGGAAAACCCACAATCGTGGACCACCGTGAAGGAGAGAAGAAGAGTCAGCTTGAGCAGGCCTCTCCAGAGTAGGGAAGGGCTTTGGACATCTCCTCCCAGTTTCTCCCTCAATACCCTGTGGGTCTCCCACTCATCTTCATCAAGAGATACTGAGTAGGAGGAGACTAGGCCGAAGAACTTGGGTCAGAGCCTGGGGAGCATAGTTTGCTTCCTGGGTGTGGATAAGAGAGAGATTTGATCTCATACCATAGTGTTTTTTGTTTCTGTTTTGTTTCCAGATTTTAAAAAATGCTTTGTTTTGAGGCAGGGTCTCTCTTTGTAGCCCAGGTTGGCCAGGAACTCTTGATCCTCACACTTCTGCTTCCTGAGTGCTAAGATTACAGACTTGACTTGAACTTTTGACTGTGTCGACCATTAAATGCTCTCCGTTATTTCTAACTTCCACGCTTGGCCTCAAACCCGTACACACTGGCGTTGATCCCAGCAGAGGGGAAACAGTGGGCAGGAGATATAAGGACCCCTGGATACTTGTTTCAAAAAAAAAAAAAAAAATTAAAAAAAAAAGAAATGCCCTGGGGCCAGATGATCACGATGGCAGGAGTGTTTGGGTGAGACTGGGAAGGAAGACTCTAAATAGCACTAAAAATGACCATTGGAACAAAAAAAAAAAAAAAAAAGAAAGAAAGAAAGAAAAAAAAAAAGAAGAAGAAAACCCTCTTGGATGTCTGCATCAAATAAATCTAATAAGACAGAGTGAAAAATATTGGATTTATTTTTACAAGTTAGCGGTGACCTTCTCAACCTTCTGATGGATTCACTTCGCACAGTTCCTCTTAAGGGCCTTAGGGTTATGACTAACTCATAAAAATAAATCCAATATTTCCCCCTTAGCCATGTCATAGCCAATGTAGGGATTCAGATGCTGGGGCTGGGGAGGCGGGTTTTCATTTTGTTTGACCTCCGTTATGAGAGGTGCGGGCCCTCAGCCCTGCCGGGGCCCCCAGCTTTCCAGCCCTCCCTGATCTGTGTACAAAGCAAGAAAAACAATGTACTTGTGTTAAGGCTGAGCCCAGGGCAGGACATGGAGGAACAAGGTGGCTGGACAAGGGCCATGGCGTGCCTGGAGAGATGCCTGGGCTTCCTGGAGGAGCCCAGCAGTGGGAGGCTTACTCCCTCTAAGGAGGAAGGAAGTGTCTTCCCGCCAGAGGGGCTAGGCCTCCATGGGATCTGCGATGTGTCTTCATTAGCCAAGACCTGCCGACTGCCTTGGGCCAGAGACTCCATTCCTCTCGCTCTCAGGGACACAGGAGTCATCCTACCCAATGTCTCCTGACCGTTGGTGGCACCCTAGGCACAAGAGGGCACTGAGCTAACAGGGATATACCAACCAGACATGGTCCCTGGCTCCAGGTGCCTGTGGGCCAGTATGACTCAGACACCGAGCAAACAGGCAGAGTACCCAAGGAACCACAGCTAGCTAAGACCAACAGAGAACACTCGGGGTCCAGAGAAGCAGATCCTGGTAAGTCCTTGGGGAGACAGTCCCAGGGGACTTCCTGGAGGAAGTGACAGATGATGTGGCTGAGCAGTAATGGAGACCACTTCAAATGGGTCCTCCATGTCTTTCTCTCCATGGCCCAAAGGACTACAAGCCTTATTCCTCAAACATGCTCACCTGCCAGTCATTTCTCAGCATCTCCTTCAGTAAATCGTCACTGGAACCTTGGCTGTCTCATACCGTAAGGACCAGTAACCACAGAAGCCTGGGCTGCGGCTCCTGACACCCTCCTCTGCCTTTCTCTTCAAGGACTCTTAACAGAGCACCAGGATCCCAGCTGCGACCTACTGGGGTAGAGGCTCTGGTTGGATGGGCCTGACATTCCCTGCCCTGTCCCTGTCTCTTTTCCTCTCTAAGCATTCTGAGAACACAGGCCTACTGCATGGTCTCCCTGCTCTTTGCACTCAGGCCCTTTGCAGCTGCCTTCAGTGGGTACCCCCCCACCAACACACCACACTGAACACTACAGCCCCCTTCCTCCCCCAGCACTTCCGACCTCTTCTGTTTGCTATATTAGTTTCATAGTACTCACCATCCTCTAGGATTAGGCTCTGCTTTGCTGATGTGTCCAGAAGCCCAGCCCAGCAGGTACTCTGTAGATGCTTGTTGTGAGTAGCCTCTAAGACCCTCAGGGTTTCTGCCTATAGGTTTTGATGCCTTACAATTATTCCTCTAGGGCCTCTAGGGAATCTTTTACAAGTTTATAACAAAATATGTATAAGACAAAATTGACCTGTTTAGTCATTTTGAAGTATACAGCCAGGGCTTTAAGTGCCTCTGCGGTACTATGTATTGGACGGCAAATAGTAATAGACAGATGGTCACTTCTGACACTAGACCATAGCTTTCTTCTGGTTGTTTCTCTTTCCTTGCTTTAAAGGCATCTACTTACTCATGACAGCTGCCCCATTAGAGTCCTGGAGCCCAGGAACAGCAACTGCAGGTGGATAAAACCACCTAGGAGATTTTGGTAGTGGTTCCCCAAGAGGTGGACACCAAGGTCTGTGTGATAGCTAGGAAGGGATCAAATTCAAAGGTCTATGTGAAGGGATCACAATCAGAGGCCTGTGTGGTCCAGATGGAATGTAGAAAGAATGTTAGTACACACCTTTAATCCCAATATTCAAAAGGCAGTGGTGGTGCATGCCTTTAATCCCAGTACTTGAGAGTCAGGAAGCTGAGCTCCAAGATAGGAAGCAGAGCTCAGAAGGAGTCAGTATCAGACAAAAAGTGACTTCTGAGATGAGTTAGAGTGAAGGACAGGCAAAGTGACAAATCAGAAGAATTAGAGTGAGTCAGAATGAGAACACGCCCAACTCTCACAATAGAAAAGCAGGCTTTCAGCTCAGAGAACCTGACAGAGGACAGAAGACAGAGGCAGAGACACAGAAGCAGTATGAGGCAGTCTGAGGAGTCTGAGGCAGAGACACAGAGGCAGTTTGGCAGAAGTCAGTATCAGAAGGGAACAGAGAGTCAGTTTGAGGCGGAGCAGAGCAGCTCGTTTAGAGAGGTTGTGGAGACTACCTGAGTCTACCAGAGTCACAAGAGTTCACTCAGAAACAGTCAGCCAGCTCAGAAGGTCACTTTGAACCAGCAACTTGGAGGAGAGTTTGAGCCAGAACAGTGAGTGAGTTGGTCAGTACAGCTCTGAGCTTAGAAGGAGCTCGTCAGTCAGCAGTGATTCTTGGAGGCGTAAATGTTTTAGATTATATGGAGGCTGAAACACTCCAGGGCTCCAGGGCTAAGAACCAGTGATTGAATTAGCCAAAGAATAAACCTGCTTTGAACCTGAATTAATATCCGTAGTCTTGTGGTCGGTTTCAGGGGGTCCCCGACTGGTGTGATGCTGAGCTTTGGGGTAACTTACACTGCAGCGCAGAAAGCCAAGGCTTTGTGCCTTCTGTTCCTTTGTGGTGGAGGATTCAGGTGCTCAGGTCTTTCCTGCCACATGACTCCAGCTCTCAGGGTAGACAAAACCTAGTGCTACATGGAGCTGGCTATGTCACTTGGAATCACGCCACACCCTTCTTGTGCACACCCCTTCGTTCATTCTATTAATGGCTAGATGATGATCTAGATATTGATGAGAGCTAGACTTGGGAGTCAGTGGCAGCTGATTTGCTGCCTTCTACCAGATAGGGTGTTTCCCCTTGGCTAATCCTTTCTCGTTCCCAAGAACCTCCTGACCTGAGGGACCTGTGTGCTCTATGAGATGGTCTTGCTGTCTCTCTTTAGTGCGAGCTCCTGTTTCTTTCCTTCTCTTCGCTTTCTAAGATCTGCAAACCCTCGAGAGTCTGGGACCTTTTGTAAGAACATCGAATGGTGTGGCCCCCGAGGAGAACAGCTTGATAACTCCTTAGGAAATTGAACTCAGAGACCGGTCAGTTCCACTCCTAGGTATATATTCAGAGGTATTCAACATAGGTTTCCAAATAAAACCGTGCACACGCATGTTCGCCGCAGCTCAATACAAGAGGTTAATGGATGAAAACGACTCAAGCACCCGCCATCAGTAGATAAATGGATAAATGACATTTAGTGTACCTATGCAATAGAATACTACCTGGAGCTAGCTGGGCGGTGCTGGCACACTCCTTTAATCCCAGCACTCAGGAGGCAGAGGCAGGTGGATCTCTGTGAGTTCAAGGCCAGCCTGGTCTACAGAGTGAGTTTCAGGACAGCCAGAGTTACAACAGGGAAACCCTATCTTGAAAAGCAAATGAAACAAAACAAAAAGAATACAATTCAGTCATGACAATACTGTTTCTTTGAAATTCAAATTTGACTGATATCATATTTTACTGGATATCACATTTTTCATCCAGCAAACCTGTCCCCAGCCCATCAGGGGTCACAAGGCTGTTTGTTGGGACTCTGATGCCATCTGACAGCCATACTGTTAGTGTCTCTGTCTTCTGGAGTCGCCTGCCCCATGCTCGCCCCCCAGAGAAGGCTTTCCTTTATTTCTCTTCCCCCACCCCCTCAAATTGCAGACAGGCTGGGCAGCAGGCTGGTGACTGTCTAAGGTTCTGCTTAGCTTCTCACTGGTCCCATTGCCACCGGGTTAGCATTGACCTCGTGCCCAGTGTCCTGGGCTTTGCCTGCCAGGAGGATGCGCCATTGCTGACAGCTTTGTGCAAGTCCTGCGGACTATTTAAGTGATCCATCTTGTCAGTGGGGTTAAGGAGATGCTGCAGCCCCCTCCCCCACGCCTGGGTCTTTTCCCAGATGCTCAGTCTTAGGCTGGTTTTCCTGGAACTCTCTGCTGTAGCTGCCATCTCTAGTAGTTCTGCTGTAAGTTAGCCTGTTGTTTCTTCCTCCTGGTCTTCAGTATATCCTCCCATCGGGGGTCTGATGACAACAGTTTGCTTCAAGAGCACAAATTAAAGTGATGACACCAAGGGCATTAATGGTGTTAGCAGAGTCAACACGGAAAGCATATCAGGGTCCCTACTTAATAGGAAGAGTGACTAGGCAAGGGGCCGGCCTTGCAGCCAAGCCTTCATACCAAAGAGACCCGTGTGGAGGAAGGAGGAGGGAAGAGCCTCGACCTGCCATTCAGCTGCCACTGCACAGCTCATCTGGCATCCCTGTGGGGCTGTGGGAGGGAAGGTAAAGGTTAGGGACTCTCAGCAAATATTTGGCAGGCTGCTCCCAGTGCTGATGGCTTTGGACACGAAGTAATTCTGTACTGAAGGGCTCGTGATCCCTGAGCAAATGCCTGGCCTAACTGGCAACTCTATGGCTGAGCCAACCCATCTCTCTTGGGAGAGGCAGGAAGGGAGAAGATGGGTCCAGCACACGGGTGGAGGTTTGATGAAAGACACCCCCCCCTCCCCCGTTGGGGACTGTTTCCCTGTGTGAGCTGGAGCATTGGGCTGTGCAGGATTTTGTTATCTATAAAAATGCTTACGGAGCAGACACCGTACAGCAGCCTCTGATCCAGGGATGGGGAGGGGGGATAGGAGATGTGGTCTGAGCAGGGAGCTCACTTCTTATTGAATCTCATGATTGGATGGCACAGAGAATGAATGAACTAATGACCCGTAATTCAATGGGTCCCCTGATTCCATCCTATGGGGATTCAGGATGGCTTCCTGGAGAAGGATTTAAATGAAAGTCAGGGAGGTGAGCTGAGAGGCAAGGGAAGGGTAGATCCAGACAGAAGGAAGAGCATATGCAAAGACATGGAGGTAAAGAGGTCAGGACACAGCCGAGAACCACTAGCACTAGTGCATAGAACCTAGTGGCTAACAGCTGCAGATTGAGCCAGCAGCAGAATCCGGAGCTATATAAAGTCCTTGGAGTCGTTCTGGAAGTTTCTGAAGGGTTTTTAAGTAGCAGAGAAACAAGGCCTGATTTGTATTTTAGACCATCTCTATGGAAGTGACTTTGCTCATTCTCATTGTCAGTGTATTGTAAATGCGTTGACACCTACAGTATCATGGGTCTAGATGGGCGCAGTCCCTAAAATGCATAAGGTGGCCACACATATGTAATTAAACAATTTCCTTGTAGTAACATGTCCTCATCTCATTTCTATTACTGTGAAGAAAATACCTTGGTCAAAAAACAGCCCGGAGGAGGAGGAGGAGGAGGAGGAGGAGGAGGAGGAGGAGGAGGAGGAGGAGGAGGAGGAGGAGGTTTATCGGGCTCCCAACTCCAGGTCACAGTCCATCACTTGAGGGAAATCAAGGCAGGAGCTCAAGCAGCTGTCATGGCACATCCATGGCCAAGAGGACAGAGACATGAATGCACTTGTGCTGTCTGCTTGCTGCTTAGACTCAGTGAGCTTTCTTTACTCTGAAGCACTTCAGGGTCCAGCCTAGGAAATGGTGCTGCCCATAGTGGACACCAATTAACAATGAGGAGGAGAGAATCCCTGCATGAAGCCAGCTATGGTAGCACATGTCTATAATCCCAGAGTTCCCACATCAAGGTGGAAGGCAGAGACAGGGCAATTCTGGGAAGGCCAGACAACAACAAAGAGACCCCCATCCCCCCTGGCTGTCCTTTGACCTCCACATGCTAATTCTTCTCTCCTCCAAGGCTTTTGAGATAATTTTGATTTTATTTTTTCAGTCTATAGGATTTTTCTAAATAGAGCTTTGGTAGCAGAAAATGCTTCCAATGTATTTGAAGAATGTGTGGGAGATGCATGCTATGATTTATGTTTGGTGAGTCTCTGGGTTTCACACCTGTGAAAGCCAGAGATATTTGTTTACTGACCTCCCAATCATTCATCACAGACACCTCCAAGATAGCAACCAGGCAAACTGGTCGTCACAGCTTTCCGTGACTGACGCTCAGAGAACCAGAATGTCCAAGATGATGTCCTCGTCCGCGTCTCTTGAGAAAGAGGTTACTCCTGAGACATTGAGATGAGGTCTACTCTTGCCTGACGGATCATACATACTACAGTCAAGTTAACTGGCAGATTCCAAACAAGGATGCAGCCATCCTTTGCCGAACTAGCCAGCTTAGTTTTTGCTTATCTGAACAAAATGGCTCCAAATTTGCATAATTAAAACGCGAATGTCTTTTCAGATCATAACAATGGGTAATTAACATTGCTATTTGTCACCTGGGAAATATGTAAGGAAGAGGCTATCAGAGCCAGCCACTTTATTTTGGGCTACAGCTCATGGACAATCAGGGCTAATTGAATTACCCCCAGCTCAGCAGAAATGAATGAAAGGACTAGCACCAGCCGCCGGCTCACAGTCAAACCAGGAAAGGCTGCTTACCCCAGCAACCCTGCTCAGGATCAGAACCCCGACCCAGCCTTGAGGACCGGCAGCCTGACAGTCTAATTTAGAAGCGTTGCTTAAAATCTTAATCAGAGCGTCGAAATGAACAGAGTCGAGTTTTGACACCATGTTTGTTGTTTATGGTTATCATTTTTAATAAATGTTAAAATGTTTTTACAGGTGTGGAAAAAGGCACGTCCCTGAGACGGGTCTCTTAGCTCTTTCAGGAAAAGAAAAATGTCATTGTGGGGGAATGAAGACGTAACGCATTCATCAGAGCCCGCTTGCCTTCCCTGAAAGCTATCTGCTCTCCTAAGCCCAGTCCATCTTCTCTGCACAAGTGATATCTTGATTGACACATCTCCAAATAAGCTTGTGAATAGCTTTCCGTATTAACCTCAGAATAATTCAGATGTCAAATTACAGCTCGCAGACTCTCTGACTCCTCTCGAGCCCCAGAATGAATTTTTTAAATATTTGGGAGAAAATATTAAATTTTGTTCAGGTTGGGTCAAAGTTCATATCATTTGGTAATAAAGAGCCACGGAGGGTGTTTGCCCAGAGTGGGCTGCATTGATTTTATTTTGTGCAACAGCTGCAGATCCGTATGACCCTCGGTGGGCTGTTTGGCGGTTGGTTGCTTGTGCTACGGGCAGCTCTCGGCATTTTTGCAGTTTGCCGTGGGTTCCCTTTGGACAGAAAAAGAAAGAAGAAAAAGAGAGTAAGAGATGCAAGGAGTTTTGTCACCACCCAAGTGCGGGACTCCTGGCTGATGTCATCTCTAAATATGCAGCTTTAATTGTGGCTCTCTGCAGACGGAGAGAGCTTCTGTGCTTGTTTTCATTACCATTGCAAGGCAGTACAGGCGCGGCAGCCTGGATTCCTGTCTTGCAGACTCTGCAGAAGCATCCTTGCAGGCAAGAAGGCAGAGCAGCGCTTGCTGGAGCGATAATGGCCACTTGGCGGGATGTTTGTTGGATGCTCTGTAATGTGTGGCTGAGAAAACTCATTATTACTGGCCGTTTGTGTAGCTGTAAATATTTAAACAGGAATGCTACCTGCTTTGTCGGAAGGCTTGCTAATTATACCTGCTTCTCTCTATAATTACACATTGTTGTAAAATTCTATGATAATGACACAACTGTGTCTTTCTCATGAGGGGTAAATTTATACCAACTACGGCCCCTGAATTTCCATAAGCAATTAGCCTGCATATTTACATCCCCATGTTTTCCTGTGATTTTATTGAAAAGACAGATAATGAATTAAATCCAATTATAGCAAGAAGACATCTAATAAGTTGATGCGTATTTTCGTAAACAAAGCAAGGGAGGAAAAAGGCTGCTTACTACAGTGGAAGCAGTTGGATAAATCAGAGACATCAGACTGATGACAAGGCCCCTGGAGAGCAGCTCCGATGGAGACTGGGGTTCTCAGGACAGGATGCTCCTATGAGCTGTGCATTTCCGGTGTAATGAATGTGGAGAGTTGCCTGTGGCTTGCAGCCCGATGACAGGTAGAACATCTCTATAAGAAAATAAGTTTCCACAGTGACCATGACAAACGGAAGGCAATCAGCCCTCGTTCCTAGGGTCTTTTGAGGGAGGTTGGAGGTGGAACCGGGATCTCTGGGAAGGGACAGACATTCAGGGTTTACTGCTGTGGAGTGCAAGTATTCTTCCTCCTTGGGCATCTGGGTTCTCTAGGAAGTGTAGAATCTGCAGCATCTCTCTAGGCTGCGTCTGCTTCACCCCAAGGCTCATTCATCTGCTTTAATCGGGAGGCTGTTTATTCAAAAGACAGAGCCAAACACTTGAGAAAAACAGAACAAGCGCCGAGACTAGACGGTGCAGACTTTCCCCACCAACCGCACATTTATCGTCTTCTCCTTTTCGCCTCCTCAAAATCTTTTCTCTCCTACCCCTCCCCCCTCTGGATAAATGCAAACATCTCGAAATGTCAAGCGCAGGGGAGTGTCCCTTTCTTTAGCGGCACGGGGCATGATCCGGCCCGATTTCCGTGTCATTTCAGACACACATGAAATTTCTAGGTTGCAGGCTTTCGGGAACAGTTCGAACCTGCTGATGAATCTAGTTCTGGTTTCCATGATCACGACTGTTCCCCCTAACACTTCAGTAAACAGGAGGATGGCGACATTACTGCATCCAAGAATAAGGGGAGCCGGCCTGGCCTAGGCTGGCCAATGAATGCCAGGGTGGCTGAGGATGGGGACTGATAGGTTGTCCTGCCTGCCCGGCTCTGCCGAGGGACTGCATTCACTTCGATTTCCTCTCAGGGACCAGGCTGGAGTCTGGCTGCCTAACAGTCTGCTGTCGATACGGTAAACATGCTAACCCACTCCACCTAATCCATTCCGAGCGAGAGCTCTTTACATAAACGCCCTGCTCCATTTCTTCATTTTCAGAAAAGGCAATCAAATAAGATTGAACCGTACGGCTTGCTGTACAGTGCATTTGTGTGTGTTTTAAAAGGCACAGTGATTAATTTTGAGACACAGCATTTTGTGTTGTCTTTGACTATTTTCTTCCTTGCCGTTTTTTAAGGGCTCTGAAAATCAATGCTATGCTTCACCGCCATCCATCTTTATATAGTAATAAATTAAGTGGGAGGTATTGATATTTTTGACTGAGCTTTTAAAATTTACATACTAATGACAACTATACTCTGGTGACTCCTGACTCCTGCTGCTCGATGGATGTCCTCTTCCTGGGGCAGGGAAGAGTATTTCCTGTTGGCTCTGAGGTTCCTGAGCAGCTCAGAGCCCAGGTCAGCGGGAACAGAATCTCCTAGCAGGCAGGTGGCCCTCTGCTTTGCAGGTACTAACCCCTCAGAGCTGGATGACATGAAAAGGGTTCCGGGGGAGGGGCCAGAGCACTGCACAGGAAAAGGCTGATGATGGGGGTGGTGTTCACCAAATAAGTATAAGCGGTTCAAGGTTTAATATTAGTGTAGAGCGGGCACTTTGGCCTCTTTTCATACAACTTTAGGGTTCTCAGGGAAGTCACAGAAGCACCCTTTGCCCTTTCTTTTCCTTAAAGGAAAATGAACCAGAATTTTGACATGGAGAGTCTTTGCTGAATGTCAGATGCTTTCTGAGTTTGGGCAGAAGAATAGACAACCCCTGCCTGCTCTTTCTTCCCTCCTCTTCCCTCCACATTCCCTTAACATTTGGGCTCTCAAGCAACAGCTCAGATGGAGGACAAGGCCACTGGGGGACTGGACTTTCTGAGCTTCATCCCTTCAGGCAGTCTGAGTTGTTGCTGCTGCTGCTGCTGCTGCCACTGCCCAGAAAAAAGAAAACCCACCAAAACTGGTGCAAAGACCTCAACTTCCTTGACACAATTATTCTGGGGACTTGGGACAGCCTTGATGTGCACAACAGTTTATTCGCGGAGATTAATTTGTCAGTAATATTGATTGTTGGGGGCCTGTTTCATCCTATTTAAGATTCCACAAGGCACAGACAGCAGCAGCTCGTGCATGGTCTGTCCCTCTAGAATTTCCAGGACGTGGCAGAGGCAATCAGAAGAACCACAGCCAGAAAGTTCTGTCAAACCAGATACTGCCAGGCCAGTCCCAGGGGCAGGGGAGCCTTGGGCTTTGTTTACATTTTGCCAAAGCAGCAATGAATTGTTTACACGGGGAGTCTCTCTTCTGCCTTGCAAGACCTTTCCAAAGTGGCTCACCCGGCGATCGGGTACCCAGCGTCTAGCGAGATGGATAGAGTATCCCTTGACTCATCTCTTAAATCATTACCTGGATCGTGACAATATTAAGACTGCTGAAGGCTCGTTCCTCAGGTTGCCTGCCGCACGAAGCCTGCTCGGTTTCACTCTCCTGTCCAGGAGGTGCCTTAGCAAAAGCGTGGGGAAGAAAGGAAAGCACACGGAGAGGTGTGGCGGGGAGCCACTTTTATCAGCCTGGCTTTCAGGATGGTTGGGAGCCCAAGTGCGCTCACGTTACACTCCCCTCAAACGGGCCTTGTTTGCCTCTTCTCCGTCCTCCCCCCCCCCCGCCTGCCCCCCACTTCTTTCTTTTCTTTGAGTGTTTTTGAAATGAAAGAGGTTTTTTTTTCTTCCAAATTGCGCTGTGAGGCAAATTCTTGAACGGTGTAATAGAAAATGTTAGACAATATTCCTTACTGGAGCTATTGACATTTTGGATGGTTGTGACACTTTGATTTTTCTCAAAACATATGGATCAAGCCTGGTTGCCTTATTGGACAGGAAGTCCTGATGAAAGCCCCTCCTTTATCTTCCTTTGTGTCCCCCCCCTTCCCCTTCCCGCTCTGTTTGCTCATGGCTTTCTCTCTGAATATAATCGTGGTTTTCTTAAGCTGTCCAGGGAGTTGTTATTGCCTTACTAAATATTTCATGGAACAGAGCACACGGTACCTGCCAGACTCTCGTATTTGTTGTCAAAAATAAAGGGTTCATCCTTAGGAGTGGGGGTGGGGGAAAGAGAAAGGTTTACTCTGTTGTTTTTATTTTAAAGTTTTCCCACATGCAGCAAATGCACAAAACCTAGGAGGGGCGTCTTTCATTTGTTGGGGACACGGGTGGTCACTTATTTATTTATTTCCTTATTTACTGACAGTGTATTCAGCTGCGGAGTGCTCTTTCCTTAAGAGTCTCAGCCCGGGTTTCCTTCCCTATTTGTTCAGAAGGGAAAAGTTCAAAGCTGCTCTGTCAGCCGAGGGAAAAGCTTGCTGCATACTAACCCTCCAGCGCCCGCCTGCGATGACCTTGAGAGAGAAGCTCTAAACGGCCCCCTTGCAAACCTGCACGTGTGTTTTGTTAGACCAGGTCGGCAGGGGTCAGGGCTCACCTGAGGCCAGCAGCCGGCCTGCCTGCCTGAGCAGCGGGGTAATGCATTTTTAAAAGGGACATTCTCGCCTTTGAATGGGCTTAATATGGTCCCTGTTTAAAAGTCTGTCAGAATCCCAAGCACACACTCCATAAAATATAAATAAGTACTTACTGTTTGCAGATGTTGCTTGTTTTTCATAATGTTTGTGTTTGAAGTCTGGAAGCCTCACTTCCTGTCAGGCTCCCTCTGCCTCTCTCCTCCCGGTTTCTGAAGGAACAAGGGACTTCAGAAGGCAATTTCCCAATGAAGACACTTTCTGTTACATTTGTCAGTGTCCCTGGCGCAATTAGCATTTCCTTCTCTCTCTCTCTCTCTCTCTCTCTCTCCTATATACACACACATTAACTGGAAGGAATTAAGGAAGGGACTGAGGGGAATTCTCTGCATCTCTGTCATCTTTCCTGGGGGAATTCCTAGATGGGCTTTGTATTCCCTTGCTGCTCCCCACCCCCCAAGTCCTCATTGTCAGTGCAGGTGTCTGCTTGATTTCTTCCTGCCTTTGGCCACACGGCCCACCTCTGACCCATGACCCTCACTATATATGCTCTTCTTCACGTCTCTGCCTCATTGCAGGCAACTCCCACCTGCTCCAAAGAGAGCTGGTGTTGGCCCAGGAGTCTCTCTCCCTCTGCGTCTGGCTCCACCTCTTCTCCAACACATTGTCCACATTCTTGGTTGTTGCCAGACAGCCTGGCAAGGGTCGTGGATGGTGATGTGTTTGTTGTTGTTGTTGTTGTTGTTTGTTTGTTCTTGTTTGTTTTTTACATGACCAAGTCTTCAGGTGATTTATTCCAGTCTCTGACGGGTTATGCATGAAGACAGCTGTAGACGTTATTACTGGTTCCATAGGCCTTCCTTCTGGTTTGCCTGATCATTTTACTATCATACTCTCTTGAGCAACCAGTATGAGTCCTTAGCGCAATCCCCGAGTTCTCCCTCACTACGCTGCATCCCCGTCAAACGTGAACCCACAGTGAATGAGTGTCTACTCGGCGTGCTTCTTTTTTACTCTGAATGCTTGGGTGTAAAAGGTCAACACAACCTGTGTCCAACCCTTCCCATTCTTCCTCAGACGAGTGTCTGTTCTACACACTACGAGGTCACTGCACTCTGGAGGCTGAGGCGGGAGGATTGTGAGTTCAAGACCATCCTGGGCAGGATGGTGAGAACACATTGTTTGAGCTCAAACAATAAGCAAAAGAAAGCAAAGAAGTGTTTGTTCACAGGGCCCAGGTGAGGGAGGCCTGTGTACCTGATTTTCCTGCTCCAGGAGCCTGCCTAAGGTCACCAATAAACTCAAGAGCTTAAAGCCTGCCTGGCCTGTTCCCCGAGGAGGGCTGAGAGTCAGACTCTCCTTTACCCACTTCGACAGAAGCTCTGTGACAAGTATTATTTGCTGTTGATTTGCTTTATTATCCATCATTTGGGGGGAGGGAGAAAAAAAAAAGACCCACCCAAGCCCTGCCTAATTCCCAGGCCATTCTGGGGCGGGGGTTGGATTCTAGATGCATGCTCAGGACAGCATATCCTGATGCTCGAATCAGATCGGGGCGAGCCCCACTTCATATTTAAAGCCTAGAAACCAGAAATCAAGATGAAAATCCCTCAGCCCAAAAGCCTTACCAATTGATACAATTTGAAAATGGGCAGCCAGAGAGGCTGGGGAGAGCTGACATGATGACTTCTATAATAGCAGAACATTTAAGGTTATAGAAATAAAGGGAAGAGGTTGAAATCAGGCCCGTTGATCTCTGCCTGCAGGCTCTCTCTGCTCACTGGAAGCTCCAGCAATTATTTCTGCTCCTGCTCTCCCCTCCTTTCTGTAGCAGCCTGTTTGAAATGAAGCAGAACCAGGCATGGCAGGCTTATCAGTGTCGTTAGCTGACACCTGCTTTTACTCGCTGCTGTTTCAGGCCCTAATGCCACAGAGAATGTTGCTTGGGCCCTTATAATGTGTAAAGATTCATTTATTTCACCTTTTGAACCTGCCTGACCCCCTGGGCCTGTGCTGGGGAGGGGGCAGGGCTGGTGAAGGCTTTTTTTTTTTTTTTCCTGGCACTTAGAAGAAGCTGGTAATTAGGGGTCTGGCCCTAGGGCGGTTGCCATGATAGAGGCTTAAAAGAGGGGTGGGAGCTCAGCCAGGGAGGCGCTGGGAAGAAGTCACTGGGGGATGGTGGCCTGTGGCTGTGGCCTCCCTGGCTCCAAGGTGTCCCAGAGACCCAGGTACCCTTGCTCTCAAAGACACCCCCCTCAACATCACGTGGTGCACCTACTCCTCTGAGGAACTCTTAAGAAAGCCTTTGATCTGGCGGCGGGTGCATCCGAATGCTAAGATTTCCTAGTGACCATCGCACGCGCCCGTGAACTTCGGAAGCCTGCGAAGGGAGCAGTATTTACTGTTACAATTACTTCCCAGCATAATGAGCTCTGGGAGGAAGAGTAAACATGGCCGCCAAGGAAGCCGATAAAATATGAAAATCAGCAGGCATTCTAGTTTTAGGTCTCCAACATTCTGATACGCATTTAAAAAGGAAGACTTAGCTCCCGATCCCCGGGCCCTCAGTGCCCAGTGCTCCTCTGCTTCCTCTTGCTTTCTTTTCCTGTGCATTTTAGTTGGACATTTTCCTCTTCTAGAAGTCTTAAGATCTTGGTTTCCTGGGAGTAAACACATAATCAACAGAACAACAGCGACGACGACGACAATACCAACTTTCAAATAATCCCGGGCTCTTTTCATGGCGGCTCCTTCCGTTTCATTTCTCCAGGCTGGCATTAGAGGGTGAGGGGCGGGCCCCCAGCCTCTGCCTGGACATTCGGGACTCCCTTTATTCTCGATTTTCCTTCTTTCAAAGAGGTAGACTGCATGAAGCAATCTGTTGTTTAGGCCTAGTTAGAATTTCCCTCCTGCCCCATAGAGAATTCTGGTCTCCCTTGGAGGACAAGCCCACCTTCCTGCTTCCGCTTCCGCTCGTCTCCAGAAGGGGCTGCAATCCCCTCCCCCCCAGTCACTCTGGCCACAAGCATTGGTTCTGGGACTTCTGTAACTGTTTGTGGGGAAGGCGCTTCCCTGCCTCCCACCCCGCTTTTAGGGCTTCATGTAGGGAGGAGCCCCCCCCGCCTGAAAATCAAATTGAAGCAGAGAAAATAGAGTCAAGATGTTGTGAACTAAAAGGGGCCAAGACTTACTGTCATCAGAGACCATGGTGCAGCCACAGCTGAAGCTATAGAGAGATCTCTGAGGTGGGCAATTGTGTGAGCTGGGAAGGGTATTCCTTTCTCACTCACGCTGACTTGAGGTGCTACCACATGCCACCAGAGGAACCCTGGTAAGTTCACAGTCTGACTTTTCCAAGGAGCCTTGAGAGACTCCATTTTCCTCATTCATTTGAAAACAATTTATATTAGAAAGTGGGGGTTGTGGGTGTGGGCAGGATGGGAAGGAGAGCAACACAAGTAAGGAACTAAATATCACAGATAGCTTTCCAGGCTTGACTCCTGACACCACAGCTTCATTGTCCCATTTTACAGACAGAAAAAACAAGGCTCGAAGCTGCCTCCTTAATGAGCACACAGCTCGGTTTTGGGCTGCCCTCACTTTCACGTGTGCGCAGCCAACACCTAGAACAAAGGTTTGGAGAGCGTGTCCCTAAGGAGGGCATCAGGGCTCAGGATTCAGCTCCCATAACAGGATCCTGCAATGCTGCATTGCACCTTCCAGAATGTTCTTATGTTCATTGCCCCCTTTGTTTTCTGCAACCTGGATGGAGCTTCAACTATTTGAGTCCTGAGAAAACTTTTAGGGAAGTTAGAATCTTACCAAAATGCAAATGTCTGTTAATATTTAAGGAATCAGACTGTCTGGAATGCGTGTTTGAGAGGAGTTTGGACAGGATGGGGGTGGAGGCGGATATCAAAGGAAAGAAAAGCTTGCCTACGCCACAGAGGAGTCCATGGCTCTGAGATTACTATTTCTCTGGTTCTACCTTTGTGTGTGACTACATTCTGTCACTGTGTACCCCACTCTTTTCCTCACCCCCAGTCTCCCTCTGTTGCTGGGTTGGCTACAGGCCTACATCTTGGCTTTTGCTTCCTGAAGGATGAACTATTTCCCAGAAGGCCTTGGGGCCCAGGCCCCCTCCCTGCTCAGTTGTGCTGGGCTTGGTTCTTCGCTATGGGAAGCCACTGGGGCCTCTTGAAAACTTAGAGTCTGTGGCAGAAAGGGACAGATTACTTGAACCCCATGAACATTGCCTGACCCCAGCGCCTTCCCCAAGTTAATGTTTTCATTGATTTAGCTCTTGTAGGTGTGTGCGTGGCTTTCCGATGGCCCTGCATTTTGATCATTGATGGCAAAGTATTCTCAGCTTTGTGGTAAGATTTGCTTATGTATTTTCAGGTGCTGGGGATCAAACCTTGGACCTCACATAGACTAGGCAAACATTATTATTGAGCTGTATCTATGCCCAAGACTTGTTCTGATTTTAACAGCAGGAAGTGCCCAGTAGGCCACTATCTGAAGTTAGTGACTATCTGAAACCCTCCCCTGGCAAAAATTTCATTCTTTCACACTTGTACAGGTCAAAGGTCATAGGCTGGGCTTCAGCAGATTCTCTGGGGTGGAAACAGCTTAGCCTGCAATCCTGAGAAGTGAACTTAGCTTTGTAGCTTCTGTATCTGGCTCCATCAAGAAGGACTTCGTATCAGAACCTCGATCTTGTGAAGTAGCCAGGGCCAGATAATAAGCACCATTCGTTTTACCTTCTGATCTTTTCACTCTAATTTCATCTTGGATTTTGCAAAAGTAAGGGTACCTTCTTATATTTCCTGCTTGTGTTTGAGTTCCAAAAACCTCTCGAGGGAAATGGTGCAAGATGAAATTTTGTTTAAATTAAGGGAGAAAATCCTCAAGACACCTTGACAGACTCAGAAATAAGAAAGCCAAGATTCCTTTTCACCATTGATCGTGTGTGTGCATGTGTGAGTGTGTATGTATGAGTGTGTGTGTATGTATGCGTGTGTGAGTGTGTGTATGTGCCTGTGTGTGCGCATGTGTGTACTGCAATGGACATGTGGAAGTCACAGGATAACTCGAGGAGGGTGCTCTCATTCCATGTAAGTCTGAGGGATTGAACTCGGCTCATCAGGTTTGGCCACAGACACCCTTAACCATTGAGCCATTTCACCAGCCCAGAATCAAACTTTCTGTAGCTGCTTGGTCTTCCTGATGCTTGGATCTTTACTTGGGATCCGTGAGGGAGGTGTTGGTTGAGTGAGCAAGTAGCTTCTTGGTTTGCAGGTGAATGTGTGGCCCTGCAGGAAGTGTGACTGGAAGACCAAATGAATGATGACATTTCACCTCAGCCTAGAAATCATCCCTATGTCTGTTAACATGCCTGTAATACCAACATGCCGGGACTTTCACAAGGTTTGTGGTGAACAAGAGAACAAGGTCCCTGAGTGAAGAGACACTGTGAGAGGACCGGCAGGAGGCAGCACGATTTGAAGGACCACGGTGTCAGTCCACGCCTCAGCTCCGAGGCTCACTTATCTTAATATCTTATTACAGAAGGTTCAAGATGTCCCTAGAGCCAAGTATTAATATTGTTAATATTAATTAATATTTTGGATTAATATTAATATGCAGCCTACTTAGGTATCTGTTAAGATTTTGATATTTAGATTCATATTTTCCTTCAAATTTTGGGCCATCAGATCGTATCTCTTTCAGATCGTATCTCATCTCTATCCCTTTTCCTCTGTTTCCCCAGTTCTAGAACTCCTATAAGGCGGTTTGTTCGGTAGTATCTGTCAGTACACTGGACTCTGTTTACCTTATGTTTTATTTTATTTTTTTATTTAATTTTTATTTTCCCATCTGAGAATTTTTCAATTTTCAATTTCTCAGATCTGGGGATATAAAATGATTTCTCTTGAGTCTTATTATTTCTTCTGCCTGCCTGAGTCAGCTGTCAGATTCTTCCAGTGAATGTTTCAATTAATTTATTTATTTTTGGCTGCAAGTTTTGTTTACTTAAAAAATAATTTGTGAGCTGGAGAGATGGATCAGTGGTTGAGAGCACTGGCTGCTCTTTCAAAGGACCCAAGTTCAATTCCCGGTACTCACATAGCAGCTCATAATCATCTGTAACTCCAATTCCAGGGGATCCAACACCCTCTTTTCACTTCCTCAGGCATTAGACAGACAAGTGGTACACATACATGTAGCAAAACACTCATATACATAAAATAATTGTAAAATAATTATTTTAAAAAATGCCACAGTGTTTAAAAATAATTAGATTTTTTTGTTTGTTTTGGTTTTTGGTTTTTGGAGACAGGGTTTCTCTGTTGTAACTTGGCTGTCCTGGAACTCACTCTGTAGACCAGGCTGGCCTCGAACTCACAGAGATCCGCCTGCCTCTGCCTCCTGAGTGCTGGCATTAAAGGTCTGTGCCTCCAGTGCCCAGCTACAAAAATAATTTGTATCTCTGTGTTAACATTAAAATGTATTTACGTATTGCTTTCCTGATTTTCTTTACCTCCGGTCTGTATTCTCCTTTAGCATTCTGAGCATTTTTAAGAGCTCTTTTAAAAAGTCTTCATTTAGTAAGTCTGATGTCTGTTTCTTCAGAGTCATAGTCTAAGGACTAACTTTGTTCCAGTGAGTGGGCCATGTTTTCCTGTCTGTTTGGCTTTTGAAAACTGGGCATTTGAAATCTCCCAGCTTCACAGATTGGCAGATAAGACAGTCAGTAATTCTGGGTATGTGTCTTACCTGACTTTTTCCTACACCCCCCCCCCCCAATATATCAGCTGCTTTTAAATGGTTTAAATTCCTCAGCAGTGCCATCTCTCTTTCTTCTTGTGAGTTGAGCTGTTCTAGCATGCTCTCTTCAGTCAGTATTTTCTGCCTTTCTAAGATCTTCTTGCAGTTTCTGTGACCGTCCCCACTGCTCCCTGAGCTTCAGCGAGGCTGAGACTAGTTGTGACACTTTCAGCTGTCTGAGCTCCTAGTTCCACAACAGAGACTCTCGAGAAGTGTCTGGACATGGCTTCCTGTTGCAGATCAGATCCGCTCTATTTTCTTTGGTTCAAGAGAGGGAATCTGAGGTTGAGAGACTTCTTCACTCACACTGTGCATGTCACTGCGAGGTGAGCTAGAGCAGCATGGCATCTCCTTCCAGTTAGCACAAACTGTTGGCTTGGGCATTTGCCTGGCCGCTCTAGGCTCTCCAGAGCGTGTGCAAAGTGATTTCACCCAGTTTCTTGTTGTGTGTTTAATGTTTCCATGGACATAGTAAGAGTCTTGCACTCCTGGGCTCATCTGTTTTTAAGGGCAGTTGGTGAACTAAGCTATTTCGAGAAGTGTAAAAATCTTGCATCCTGTAAGGTAGTATTTAGCAAACTTTGGTATGTTAATTTCTCAAGATGCTCTAGAAAATAGGAATTGAGGATCAGGCAAGGTTCTGATGACAGCCTTTTTTCTCCAAGGTTCTGATGACAGCCTTTATTCCCCCCATGGTGGACCTTTTGGAAGATCTGGAAAGTTTTACAAAAGCCACCGCATTCTCTTAAAGCCAGTATTTCCCGTTCTCTAGGGCTGGGGAGGTGACTCAATGGTTAGAAGACTTGCCCTGTGCAGAATTTAGATCCTCAGAAACTGATAGAAATGCTAGTTAGGCATGGTGGCCAGTCTGTGATTCCAGTCTGGGGAAGAGGAGACAATGGGAACCTCAGGGCAAGCTGGCTAGCAAGAGTGGCCATATTGGTTCACTCCACTCTGGGTTTGATTAAGAGAGCCTACGCAAATGAATAAAGTGGGAAAGCGATAGAGAATGATTTTAGACATTAACATCAGGCCTCCACATGCATGAACACACATGTATACATGCGGACACATGACAACATACATACTATACATACGCATACACACATGCATTCCACACACACATATGCACACAAATTGAATAATAATAATGATGAAATAAATAAATAAATATCTAGAATTCACATTCCTGAACAAACTGTGGGCTCTGAGCTTTCTGATGGTTCACTAGGGCTCTTGGTTTACATGTAATCAATCAAACGAGACTTCTGAACTAGTCAAGGAATCAAAGCAAAACTCCAGTGAGATCCAGGCCTAAAAGCTCAAGGACAAGTTCCAGCCCTGTTTTGTCCATATGCCTGCTTCTAGAAGCTTCAAATTCTCAGTCTCCCAGAGAGGAAGCTGTTTCAGACCAGGCAAGGTTGTACATACCACATTCACATCATTGGCCTCTTCTGGAATAGGGACGAGTTGTTCCAAGGATGAGATCTATGGTTCTTTGGTCTCATTTGAAAATATTGCACTAGTCTTCTCATTGACTTTTATGATTTGACATCACAGAAAGTATTTCTGTGTTTTTGAAAGTACTAGACTTTTTTTTATGGCCTTCGTAAATCAGATCTCACAGGCTGTTTCAAGTCTCCTGCGCAGACTCAACACCTCCAACACCCGCCACCAAAGACTGATGGTCTTTTTCACTTCAGGTTATTGTGGGACTTGGCATATTAAATTAATTCCACTTCCTTACATTTGAAAAAATTTATTGTGCGTGTGTGCGTGCGAGTGTGTATGTGTGTGTGCATGCATGTGTGTATGTGTGTGTCCGTGCGAATTTGTATGTGTGTGTGAATGCATGCATGTGTGCGTGCCTGTGTGTGCATGTACATGTGTGTGCGTGCGTTCCACAGCACGCACATGCTCTGGTTTCTAGCTTGTGTGTGTTGCAGAGGAAGCCACAGAAGGAGACTGTGATGATGCAGCATGGCCAACTGAGAGTGACAGCAGAGCCGTACACTCTGTGGACAAGATTAGGCACCAGGTATCTCTGACAGGCGTGGATGAAGATCATCGAGTTGCTTGCAAGGCCTCAACCGCTTAGCTACCTCTTAAGGAAGAGTCTGATCTTCTGTCCTGGCCTATTACACATCTGATATTATTTTTCCCTTAATACTTTTCAACCAGGTGATTATTCTTTTATTTATTTATTTAGTTGTTTGTTTTTTGAGACAAGGTCTCATTATATAATATAGCCTTGGTGGCATGAAACTCCTTATGTTAAACCAGACTGGCTTCGAACTCAGAGATCTTCTTGTTTCTCTCCTGAATGCTGGGATTAAAGGTGTGTGCCAGCACACCCAACTTCTTTGATTTATTTTTAGTTTCTGTATGAGTGCTTTGACCATACATAATGTCTGTGGACTATGTGTGAGCCTGGTCCCCACAGAGGTCAGAAGATGGAATCGGATGCCTCGGAACTTAAGTTACAGATATGGTTATGAACCACCATAAGGATGATAAAAACCAAACCCAGGTCCTCTGGAAGAGCATTTGGTGCTCTTAACCACTGAGCCATCTCTCCAGCTCTGCTCTTTTATTTGTAGCCATAGACATTGATTTGGGTTCAAATGCTTTTTATTCGTTAGTTAATTCAATCACCAGTCCTTAGTCCTGGAACTCTGGAGTGTTTCGGTCTCCATACAATCTAGTCTTAAACCTAGAACTGGAAGGCTTGAGCCTCGGCCTCCATACAAGCTAGAACGTTTAAGCCTCTGAGGCTTACTGCTAACTGAGCCGCTCTGACTGGCTCCTTCTGGACTCAGAGCTGTACTCAAACTCAACTCGCTTGCTGTTCCAGCTCCAAGAGGACTGGTTCAAACTGACCTTCTGAGCCAGCTGTTTCTGACCAAACTCTTCTGACTTTGGCAGAGTCTGGATGACTCCTGCACCTTGTCTGTGGTTGGCTTCAGACTGACTCACTCTTCTCGTCTGATACTGACTTCTTCTGCCAAACTGCCTCTGTGTGTGTCTGCCTCAGACTCCTCTCTTTGCACCTGTCTTGTCCCTCTCTGAGCTCTCATTGCTCCATACTGCCTCGGTCAGCCTCTCTGCTTCCCTGCCTCAGTCAGACTGCTTTATTGTCTCTGTCTTGTCTTCTTTCTGCCTCTCTGAACTCTGTCTCTGAGTAGAAAGCCTGGAGTGTCCTCACTCTGCTAACTCTTCCTCTGATTTGTCACTTTGCTGCCCTTCACTCTCACTCTTCTCAGATGTCACTTCTTGTCTGACATGGACTCCTGAGCTCTGCTTCCTGTCTCCCAAGTGCTGGGATTAAAGGCTTGCACCACCACTGCTTTCTGAATACTGAGATTAAAGGTATGTACCAACATTCTTTCTACCCTAGAGCAGCCATGCTCCCAGATTAAAGGATTAAATAGTCTTCTATATTTATTTAGACAAACTGTTCTAGAGGAAACATCATATCAATTCTAAAAATAGGAAAGTAGTTCCCTTTGTCATATGTAAAAGACACCTGCTTAAATGAAATGAGCAAGGTACAAGGTTTGGTCTCAGAACTGTAAAGAAATAATGTGAACACTGCCTGAGGGACTTGTCTCACATGTATGAAGCCCTGGGTTCAAATCCCCAGTATGCAGCTCCTCCTCTCTCCCTCCCCTTGCCCCCTCTGTATACCCCTATAAGGAAACTAAACCATGCTATAAATTTTAGCTGAACATCATTGCCCCCATGCAGTCCTTCCTCTGAAAACTCTGACTCCCATGCCTTGCTTTCAGTATGCTTTATTTCCTGGAAGCAGTAGGTTTCTCTTCAGGAAAATGTGAAAATGTGGGTCCAGTAGCTCAGATCATCTTTGTCCCACTCCATTGATATTCTTGAAGGGACTTTGCTGACTGAGGCCTCAGTGAGGCTCTGGCCAGAGCCATTTCAGGTAGACCAAATGAAAAAGGTAACCTTATAGTATTCTTAAAAGTGTATGGGGTGGGGGTGGGGCAGAGTCAGCCTGGGCAGCATCTTCTGCACATAGGTTGTAAGATCGTTGAGAGGAAATATTTTGGGAGAAAACCTCAGTCCAGGAGAAGGATATAGTATTTATAGGACACACACACACACACACACACACACACACACACACACACACACACACGGAGCAATGTTGCTAGTGCATACTGCATACCTGGGACTGTCAGAAGTATTTGACACAGTGAGTCTCATCCCCCTTAAACTCAGGGAGGCTAGAGTGATGGCTCAGAGGTCAAGGGCACTTGTTGCTCTTGCAGAGGACATGGGTTCAAATCCCAGCACCCACATGGCAGTTCACAACACCTGTAACTCCAATCTCAGAGGATCTGATACCCTCTTCTGGCCTCTGTTGGCACCAGGCATGCACTTGGCGCACATACGTGCATGCATGCAAAACACATAAGTTAATAAAATACATCTTTGGGAAAAAACTCATGGGGGGAGGCAGGTACTTGATCCCCCACAGTTTGTAGGAGAGGAATGATGATCTTAGAGAGGTTAAAAGGTACACAGCTAGTTTTAGTAACAGGCAACTAGGAAGGTAACTGCAGGAGCCAGGGATGTGTAGGTCACTGAGTTTAGGGGCAACATAGTTGTAGAGAGGCAGGGATAATGCAGCAGAGGATGCTGGGCCAGATTCCTTAGGACCCTCAGTGCAGGAGAGTAGACAGGCTTGTGCTGCTTCTGTAGCTGAACACATCTGTGGGTGCTGTCAGGAGAACCTTGGAGATCCTGGAAGGTGGGGCATCTGTGGGGCAGGTAAAGAGATGGAGGACATAGAGGGAGGGCTGGGGTAGAGTCACCAATGGTGCTCAGTGTCTCTGATTTACAAATATTAATTACTGAGGTAGCAACCTTCAGTTGACCTCTAACAACCCCCACCTCCTCATATTCATACCCTTTGAGAGTCTCCTGTCACATCAAACAGAGATGACCAACTGGGTTTGGGGACATAGTTCAGCACTGTTCTAACACACATGAGGCTTGGGCTGTCTGAGGTCCAGCACCACAAAAGAAAAGTAAAAGATACCGATCGATTGATTTTGTGGGATTTCTGAAGCCCTGTGGCTTCCAACGTGTTTCTTGTTGGGTCGCTTGGCCTGGAGAAGCCAGCCACCATGCGGTGAAGACACTCAAGCTCCCTCTGAAGAAATTCCTGTGGTGAGGAACTGAGTTCTTCCACCAATAGTCATATGAACAAGCCACCTTGGCAGTGGATCCTCTGACCTCGGCCAAGTGGTTACGTGACTGGAACCCTGGCTGACATCGTGTCTGTTACCTCCAGAGAAATCCCTAGACCAATACCACACTATTTTTTGTGCAATCAAATTCCTGGCCTAAAGAATCTGTGAAATTATAAATATTGATTCTTGGCTTTAAGAATTACCCCCAAGGTAATTTTCACGTATGCAATAAGTAGTGAAATAACCGAACAATCGCTTTTCTGAATGGAGAAAAAAAATCCATGAATAATTGGCAGCTGAACTTTGACTGTAAGGTGCAATTCACCACATAAAGGAGGAGACGCCTGCTAATGTCGTATGCTTTGCCTGTCCCAAGTTGCTCATCTCTCGGGGGCAGCAGTTTCTCAGAATTGTGGCTGTGCTCTGTGAGGAGGGGACCTTCAGGAGTTCCATATGGCTGGCAAAGAATGCCACAGCATCCAGATGGGCATGGTGTTGTGAAGTAGTTTGATTAGGAATGACCCCCATAGGCTCACAGATTTGAATGCTTGGTCTCTAGGGAGTAGCACGATTAGGAGGTGTGTCCTTGTTGAAGTGGGTGTGGCCTTGGAGGAAGTGTGTCACTTGGGGTTGGCTTTGAGGTTGCAGAAGCCCAAGCCAGGCCCAGTGAGCCTCTCTCTTCCTGCTGCCTTGAGATCTGGATATAGAACTCTTGGCTTCCTCTCTAACACCATGTCTGCCTGCAGGCCTCCATGTTTCCTGCCAGGATGATACTGGACTAAACCTCTGAACTGTAAGCCAGATCCAAGGAAATGTTTTCCTTTCTATGAGTTGCCCTGGTCATGGTGTCTCCTCACAGCAGTAGAACATTGACTAAGACAGGCAGTCAGGAAGTCCTTCATCTAAAACTGCAGGCCCCTCCTGTCTCCTTCGCCTAGCTGGCGTCTCTCACTGGCAATGGGTCTCAACCTCACTGTCTCTGCCGTCCAAGCCCTCACTTTGCTCTCCACATGCTTGATGCACAACCATGGACTCAACCAGACCCAGATGGTGGGTGATGTGATTGTTTCCATGTATTTTATCTGTTTTAAATAAGGACACAGTTGGTATTTTTCAAAAACTGTTGTCTGCTATCTTTTCTGGGTAAGTGCTTGACAATGGTTTCTTCACTTTCTGAATCTGGGGAGATACCAGTTATGGCAAGAGACTCCGGAGCTGTAAAAGGAGAGCAGGGCCTGGTAAAGGCTTTGCTTTTAAGTAGAAGTCAGCCATACCCTGAGGCAGGGGGATGAGGGAAATGGAGGGAAGGCTTTCTGCACTCCCTGCCCTATTTCTGGTGCCAAACTCTAGGTCATGGTTTAGACTAGACAGAGGCTTAGCCATGCTAGCTTGGCAAGTGTGTGTGTGTGTATGTGTGTGTGTGTGTGTGTGTGTGTGTACATGTTTACGTGCACACATGGGCAGTATGGATGCTTTTTGAGCTTTCCTCTACACATTTCCAGGTGTTATGTCTGCATTACCCTGAGCTGCCTTACAGTGTCACCAAAGTGACCTCTTCTGGAAGGAAGGAAGGAAGGAAGGGAGGGAGGAAAGAGGGAGGGAGAGACAGAGACAGTGAGAGAGAAAGGGAGGGAGGAAAGAAGGAGGGGAACAGGGAGGAAGACATGAAGAGGCCTTGAGGACCTGCGGGTCTTTCTGGTGAGCAGCCATCGAAGGCCTAGGCGGACAGAGTTCTCTCATCACACAGAAAGGAACGGCAGGGCTCATCTCGGCATGAGTGTTCTGGACCCCAGGACACAGGAGGAGGTGCTGGCTCAGGGTTAGGGGTCACTTTGCATGCTGGGCTCTTTCCTTTGCAGGCAACAGTGAGCAGCACTGACATTGTGAGGCTGTGAGACTTCTCTCTCCATCTTCTTGTCTGGCGTTCTTCCTTCTCCACTCTGAGGCCTCACTCAGGCTGCCATCCTCCAGAATGAGAAACAGCCACACAACCACCATGCCCAACGCAGCCTGTGAGACCGAGAGATGCTAATGTGTACAGCTGTCCCCCCCACCCAACAAAACACCAGACAGGTGTGGTCACGGACAATCACGAAGTCCACACAGCCATGTCCTCCGGTGCGACTACCGCCCCTCCCCTGCCTGCAATTAAGCCATGGCTGTGACAGCACTGGAGCTGAATGCTATCTGGGGGTTTTCTTCCTGGATGGGTTAGGTGCCCTGGGGCTGGAGTAGGTAAGACTCTGTGGCTACTGCTGCGAGAGAGCTGAAGGACACAGACTAGACCATTTCCCTAGGAGGACACTCATATTTAAAAAATATCTATCTACCTATCTATCATCTATCTATCTATCTCTCTATCATCTATCTACCTATCTATCATCTATCTATCTATCTATCATCTATCATCTATCTGTCATCTATCTATCTATCTATCTATCTATCTATCTATCTATCTATTTATCTATCATCTATCCATCTATCATTGTGTGTGTGTGTGTTAGCACATGAGCACGCAAATGCATTTGCAGGTGTCAGAAGACAATTTGTGGGAGTTACTTCTCTCCTTCCACTAAGTGGGTGCCAGGGATTGAACTCGAGTCCTCAGGTTTGGCAGCAAGTGTCTTCTTCTAATACCACATGGTGTGTGGGCATATGTTTGTGCATGTTTGGAGGTATATGTAGAAGACAACCTCAGTGTCATTCTTTAGTCACTGTTTAGTTGGTTATTTTATTATTATTATTATTACTATTATTATTTTTATTATATTAGTATATGTTATTAGCATATATATTTTTAGGCAGGGTCTTTCATTGGCCTGGAACTTGCCAGGTAGGCTAGGCTGGCAGGGCAGCAGGCCACAGGGATATGCCTGTCTTGGCTTTCCTAGAACTGGAATTATAACCATGTACTACTGCATCATTTTATTTTTTTTTAAACCTGGAACCTAGGAATCAAACGTGGGTTCTCAGGCTCACAAGGCAAACATTTTATTGACTGAGATGTCTTCCAAGCCAGAGACTGCATTCTTTCAAACCCCAGCTTGTTCCCAGGTAGAGTGGCCCACCTCCTCCTGGTGTAGAAGAGTCCTCAGTGAGGACTGGGATGCTCTCTCTAGCAGATGTGGAGATGAACTCACCTAGGCCTCCACCGGGCTGGGGGAGCTGAGTCTAGGCAGAGCCCCAATCCCAGCTCAGCACGCCCGCTGGCCTCCTTCCCACGCCCTTTGTGTGTTTCTCGTGGGAAATGGGATCCCGGAGACTTATCAGTGTGTTTTCAGACTTAGTGTCGAGGAGGGGGAAAAAGAGTAGGGGAGGGCAAGGAGTGGGGTGGAAGAACAAAGGTGAGCTTGGGCAGTGAGAGGTAACACAGAAAAAGAACAGCTCCAGGCACAGTGAAGTATAAGAACCTACAATCATCGGGTGCATACCTTTAATTCCAGCACTCAGGAGGCAGAGGCAGGCAGATCTCTGTGAGTTCAAGGCCAGCCTGGTCTACAGAGTGAGTTCCAGGACAGCCAGAGTTACATCAGAGAAACCCTGTGTTGAAAAGCAGACAAACAAACAAACCCAAACCTACAATCACCTTAAACTGTAAAGCACCACAAGGCTCTAGGGAACAGACCAAACGACTGTGGTGGGGAGAAGGAGCCACTGCCGGGACAAGCCAAAGGGAGGTCTGCAGATGCTTCTGTGCCTGGCGGACAGCAGCTTGCCTACAGAGGGATGAAGGAAGAGAGAACAGAGAACTATGTGCCCTTTGACTACGGAGTGCTAGGAGGGGCTGCGGATGTGCATCCCACCATGCAGTCCTGTTCAAAGTGACTCTGATGACTCCCAGTGCTAATCTATGGGTCCTGTCTAGGCCAGCCTACTCACCGCAGGGGCCTCTAGGGACCCGACAACATGGCTGCCCGCATGAGAGGGCCTGTGTGCTCTCTGGATGGGATGGTCTCTTGTGGTGCTTGGAGAAAGAAATGTGTTCCTTTAATTGGTAATGAACATCAGAAAGGTCGTATTTACATTATGAGCCAGATAGAAATTGTGTGTATGTAATGGTAAGGGAATCGCAAGAAAGATGGCGTCTGAGCTCTCTGTGTTTATGTCAGAGATGATGATGGGAGATGGGAAATGGCAGACATGAAGAAAGGGAGGTTGAGGGGGGCAAGAGAGGAAGATCGGGTGGAGATAAGGGGTACAGAAGGAGAAAATCCAGACCCAGAGTAAGCAGCACAGAGAGGCGAAGGGAGGGTGAGGAGAGGGCTGGGAGCACCAGGAGACAGAGAGCAGAAGGCGTCCTGTGGCCAGTAGGAGGCGCCAAGCACAGTTGCTGGGCTACCCTGGCTTTTGTTCGGGTTGTCAGGCAAGGAGGTGGGTCAGCCCATAGCAGGAGCCTTGCCTTCATCCTCTGGGTCAGTTCTCAATATCCATGTGTGGCCAAAGTGACATGGGATTGAGTTGTCCTCTTGTTCGGAGCTGGCAGGGGCTGGCTACTGACCCCCAATCCATCACTGTGGCTCCTTCACATGGCCCAGATATGAGTGTCTCCGCCTTCACACTCCCTGTGTGTCCCCAGCCAAGTGTAACCCTCCTGCCTACACTTCCCAAGTGCTGGGATTCCAGGTGTTCACACCAAGCCTAGCTTATGTGGTACTGGGGATTGAACTCACTGCCTCATGCATGCTCGACCAGCAATCTACCCATCGAGCTACAGGCCCGCTTACCGGACATGTTATCTGTGTTGTGCTTAGCGTATTTGATAATGAAGTGTGGTATTACGCATCGTAACGCCTACTTCTGTTTGCTTGTTTTTGTTTTTATTTTTCAAGACAGTGTTTCTCTCCATAGCCCTGGATGTCCAAGGACTTGCTCTGTAGACCAGGCTGGCCTTAACTCAGAGATCTGCCTGCCTCTGCCTCCCGAGTGCTGGGATTAAAGGTGTGTGCCGGCACTGTTCGGCACACCAAAATGTTTTTAAATGTCATGCTATTCTTATTATTTAATGACAGCGTTTTGCTCATTCACTTGATTCAATCCTCACAACGGCCTCTATGTGGTTATTTAGTATCCCCATTTTACATGGAAGGAAATTGAGGCTTTTCCAAATTAACTGGCTGTGAGCGGGATTAAGGGTGGGACCAGATTGTGAGTCTGCAGCCTCCGTGCACCCATTGCGTTTATCTTGTGTGTAACATTCTATTAGGAGAGCTGTAGAGGACAATACTGCGTGAGTTCCCCCCTATTGTGTGGCATTCCCAGGGCCACTCCTCCGGAACGCTGGGGCCCAGGGAGAATCAAGCCGTCGGCAGGGAAGCCCGAGCCCACCAGAGGCGCTCTGCAATTAGTCTAGCCCCTGCTTTTTGATTTAATTCTTCTCCTAATGTGTGCTCATCATGTAGCTCTGGAAAGATTGGTATTCAGGGAAGGAGCATCAAAGGTGGTAATTAAAGTGTCTCTGCTGACAGACTGTGTGGGGAACAGACCTGTTTGATTCCGCAAAGGAAATCATTGGTGTTCTAACAGGAGGCAGGAAACTTTTGATTAGCGAGTGATAGATAAACAGATCGATGCCTTTTCTGGCAACATTTCAGCTTCATTATTGTCACCGGGAAAGAGACAGGGATGGAGTGCAGAGTAGAGGAGGTCCCGCAGGGTCCTTAGGGGACTTGAAAGCAGACAGAGGCTGGGGAAGGTCAAAGCCAAGCTGGGCAGCAGAGTTGTGACTGGCTGGCTCTAGGTCTTAGGAAAATGAGGACCCGTCTTCAGCAACATCTCCCTGAGACCTCAGACAGGGGCTGATGAGAATCTCCTGGTCGCCAAGCTTCTCGGTGATCAGCTAAGTCTGTGTTCGCAGCCACCACAGCCCCTCTGCGTTATTGCTGCTCTCTCAAGGTCAGGGGGAGTTAAGACCAGAGATTATACGGTGTCAGTGGGGCCTTTTTGAAATATGACTCTGTAATCTCTTTCCATGCCAGAGGAGAGATGCCAAAATCGCACTTCAATCTCCAGCTCGCAATGGGCTTATTGAGATTTTAGCAGAGCTCTGCCTAGATAAGACTGTTTCTTCTCCCAGGATGCCCTTTTACAAACTTCAGTTAAGTAAGAGTGCAACTTAGTAAGGGTGGCTTTGCAGGTGTCAGGGACCATAAGCCCAGCAGACAGGGCAGGGGAGAGGCCGCCCCTGCACTATCTGTCCTGATACAAGTGCCCGAGGGGAAGATGCGCTGTAGGTGGGTGTTCCTGGCCTGTGTGTGTGCAGAGCTCCGGATTACCCTGAGGTTAGAGGTGACATGGGAAGAACATCAGCGCCTGGCACTTAGTAGGTACTCAACCAATGGGAAGGCCACTCTGCTCTGACTCAGTCTTTTGGGTCTTTGTCATTTTGAATGTGGTTGGGTGGTATGTTTATGTGTGCATGTGCATGTGTGCATGCACGTGTGTGTGTGTGTGTGTGTGTGTGTGTGTGTGTGTGTGTGTGTGTGTATGTGCTAGAGGTTGGTGAGGGGTGTCTTCATCCATCTCCCTCTACCCCAATTTCTGAGACACTGTCTTTCACTGAACCTGGAGTCTGATGATTCAGTTAGACTGGCTGGCTGGCAGGCTTCACCTATGCCCTGTCTACCTGTTTCCCTCCATCTCCAGGCTGGGGTTACTGTCATGCACCACTAAACCTGTCTTTTACAAGCATTCCCAGGGATCTGAATTAAGGCCCTCATGTTTGTTGAGCAAGTACTTTACCCATTGAGCTAATCCCTCCTTGGGTTTAAAGAGATCTAATGGAGAGTTGAGGAAGACAGATAATTCTATTATAATCTGTCTTCTCAGAGACTTAGCTGTGAACCCACCACCCCCTCCGACTCCCAGCACTTGGGGGCAGCCACCCAGGACACAGTGATTTCCAATGACAACGGACCTCTGCGATTTGGCCTCTAGGATGCTGTACCTGCCATGCTACGGTGAAAAGGAAAGAGTCCAGCGGCGAGGAGGGGAGGGGCAGGAGCAGAAGGGACAGGCCTGCGGCTCAGGTCATGCTCCATGTTGTAAACACGAGGGAGGAGTGGTTCCTTTTGACTCACAGTTTCAGAGGCCTCAGCCTGTGTCTGACCAAAAGCAACTCGGGGAAGAAAGAGTTTATTTCATCCTAACGACCTTCGTGTGTCACACTCACTCAATCACTGAAGAAAGTCAGGACAGGAACCCAAGGCAGGAACTGAAGCAGAGGTCGTGGAGGAGTGCTGCCTACTGGCTTGCTCCTCATGAGAAAGTGCATCATGCTTTCTTATACTACCCAAGACCACCTGCACAGTGAGCTGGGCCCTCCACATCAATCATTAATCAAGAAAATGCCTACAGGCAATCTAATGGAGGAGTCCAGAGCATCCCACAATTGGCTCCTCCACTGCAAAGTGTCTGTGGTGAGACAGAGACTTTGGACTCAAGAACGCACGGCAGAGACGGGAGCTCACCTCCTGGTGGCTGGTAGCCGAGACAGACAAAGAGAGGAAGAGGAAGAGACGAGAAACTCCCTTCAGAGCCATGGCTCCCGTGACCGATTCTTCTTACTAGGTCCCGCCTCCACATTTCCACCATGTCTCTACAATTCCACCCCATGATCAATCTATCCGTGCATTGATCCATTGATTAGGTCTGAGGCGATCTCTACCCCAAAGTCCCACTGTCAAACATGGTTCCAAGGACCCAGCCTTCAGCACATAAACCTTCAGGGGACATTTCACATACAAAGCACAGTACTTCCGCTCTTCCTCCTCCTTGTCATCACCCCTCTGTCTGTTGACACTTCTTGAGGCACAGTGATTCAATGCCCAGGCTTCCAAATAATATCTGAATTTACAAATCCTGGCTCTAGGAGCCATGTGCTCCAGGTAAGCCCCTTTGTTGAAAGAGGTGGCTCGCCTACATGGTGGCTCCCTTGTGTGGTTGTTACAAGGCTGATTCTAGGCATAAGATGCTTAGCTCACTGCCCAGGCAATGGTTTCACAAGCGCGGCCCGACAGCAGGACTCCTACCTTGCTCTCCCTGCTTGAGTCAAGACTCGGGGCTACATTTGTTCATTGCTTGGCCAATTGCAAGTAGATACTGCGGAAATTGAGAATTTTGGCACGGTTGTTTTTCCCAAGGTGGTAGGTGGATGACCTGGTTTCTAATAAGAGAAGGGGAACCACCTTGGGGGCCTTGCTATGTTTCTGTCTTCCCTGAAGTCTCAGGGACAAGAGGAGTGTGTTAAGAGGGAGACATCCAGCCGCCCAGGATTCCACTGCTTCTCAGTTTCAGATTCTTATTTCTTATGTGATGGCACCCAGACCCTCCATAGCACCCAAGCAGACTGTGGACAGATGCTCTTGGGTACCCCTGTCTCGGTTCTGATTGCCAAAGGACCCCTGATTCCTGAGCTGGTTAAGACCAAATGTTTCCAATCAGCCAGCTTTGGCTGGCACACAGAAATGACGTCAGTCAAGCCAACTTGATAGATCTGTGGCTGGCTCACCCAAAGCAATGCCATGGTCATTTTAAGTGCAGGCTATAGATTTCTGAGCCATGGAAAAGCCAGTATCTCCACACTGGAGCTGAGCTTCCCTTGTTCTTTGTGGCTCAAACATCACATCTGTCCCCACCTGTTGGGGGGACTGCTCTGCTATTTCTGGAACACAGCTGGGGCTAACACTTGAGTGGACCATGTGTGTGTGTGTGAGAGAGAGAGAGGATGTGGCTTTTGTCTACAGCACACAGGACACACTGAACTCCTCTGCTCCTCCAACCCCACTTCAGAATTTATGACCTTCAACCTCTTCCTTCTGTTCTTCAAGCCATTTTGCGAGTCAGCAAGACCAAGTCAAACTTGCAAGGAAGGTCAGGTTTGGACTAAGATAACAAAAATGTGTTGGAAGTCCGGCTTCAGGCACAGCTGCACCCAGAAGCAAGTACAACTCCACCGGGACTGTGTCTCAAAGCCTCTTCTCAGCTTCCGTGGCTCCATTCTCTTGGTTATCAAGACGGCAGCTGTCTGCTCGAGGCTTATTCCCTCACCTGGAAGTTCAAGTACACTGAAGAGAATACCTCCTCTCTGTTCTTGCTCACAGCAGTTTTACAGCTGACTCTTTTTTCTCTATTTTGCCTGTATTTTTGAAGATGTGAACTTCCTTGAGCTAGTGATAATTGATGTGACACTCGGATTGGTCAGAGCAAGGTCACAGGACCGCTGAGGGTGCATCCAGTCAAGCCACCTAGGTACACTAGCAGCTATTTATTTCTTTAAGAATGGGATGGGGGATGGGAAGGCAGCCTTACCATCTTACCTTGCAGTGGATGGTAGAGCAAGGTTCCAGCCATTTCTATCCACTGAGGGCAAGCAGAGCCAGGATATGCTCTCTAGGGGCAGGTGGAGGCTGCTAATGAGGTACAGGGGTTACATACACCACAGACCTGCTGACCACGTGCTCCTCCCCTCCCCCCATATGGCCCCATAAGCTCCTTGCCAGCAACTAACACAGGACTTTGGATGGGGTGGGGCTCCTGATAAGGCACAAAACAGAGCAAGACCTGCACCAGGTCCCTGTACAAGAACTTGCCTGCCTGGCACCCAGAACCCCCCCCCCCCATTAAGGGCCTGCCTAGCTGGCCATGAGCAGATTCTCTGGTGCCTAGGGTGCCTGGCTACTGGCCAAGAAAGCACTCAAGAATGCCTGACAAGGGATGGGAAGGCCCTCGGGCCTGCTGGGGAGAGTTCTACATTCAGCCTCACCTTAAAGCCGGTATCTTCGAAGTCAGATTCGCTCTGGGTCAGAGCGCTGGGCTACCGTGCTTCTGGGGAAGTGTCAGCTCTGTGCTCAGCACTCCTACAGGGAAGGGGACCACGATGGCAATGATGACGATGGGCGGCAGAAAATGCTGCAATCCCAGAAAGGCTAAGCATTTTCCCCAAAGTCACAGAGTAAGTGACAGAGCTGAGATTTTAATCCAGACGCCAGCTCTGGAATCCAAGGCTTAGCCATGAAATCATGCCCATCAGACAGGCTTAGTGTGCAGGATAAGTGAGATCGTGTGTGAAGTCATGACACCTGCTGAAGGGGAAGTGCCCAGGAAACACCTGACATCTCTATCTCTCTGCTGACCTCTGACCTCAGGCAGGGCTGGCATCCTGCTCATGCCTTGCGAGGTGGATGGGCTGAGTTTCAGGGTTTCCTGCCCACAGCTCCCAGCTCTCCAGTTAGTATCAGGGCCTGCGGTGTCAGAGTCTGTCTGCCTGAGGCATCCATCTCCCAGCAGCCCAGGGGCAGCAGGGAGGTTGTGCTGGCTAGTCGGAGGGCAGATGGCCTAGGAAGCCCAGAGCCACTTGGAGAGGTGTTTGCTTGTATGATTGTACTGTATACCTTGTAGGTGTTGGGCAGGGTGGCAGCAGGTGGCCATGGAGAGTTAGCATCTGATGGGTGTGGGGGCCTTGGAGGCAGTTTTAGGAGCTGGAGCTGATGGTGGCCCACTGCCTTACAGCAGTTTCAACCCCAGCGTGGCTCTACTCTCCTGGCAACTCTCAAAAACCAAAAGCCCTCTCTGAAGCGCAACAGCAACAGTCTTTTGTCCGAGACTGTGGCTAGCCTGGGGGGAGGGCCTCCAACAGAGACCCTTGAAAGGCTCCCACCTCCTTCCCCAAGGTGACCCTGGCCTTGAGTGGACACTCTGTCTCGTTCTCCCTGTGATGGAGGGTAGTTATTAATAAAAGTGGGACTCGATGCTGGTTCCTTCTCACCCCATTAATTTTCATTTTCTCTGAATCCTCTGTAGCAGGCAGCAGGCCAAGGCTGTGGGGACTGAATTCTGTATGCCACACTGAGGTGCCCCAGGCAACTTGCTTCTGATTTCAGATTGATGTCAGCTCTGGAACAGGTGTTTCTCTGTTTGGTGCTCTGGCCACACATCTTCACCCATTCTCAACCTAGGATATTAACCACTGTTCCACTTCCTCTGTGGAGCCCCAGGCATATGACCCCAGAGTCCCTCTGCCAAGAGCAGGTTGGTTAGGGGCTCCATTGTACTCCTGACCCACAGTGCAAGATGCAGGACACAGCCCAGCTCTGGACTGCAGCTGGCTTCTCTGCAGGACCTTTGCTAGGTATATGTGACCGGCATTGATGACGTCTCCTGGCACCGTACTGAAGCAGGTGAAGGAGGGTTTGCCTCACAGGAATTCTTGGCTGGGATGTTGCACTGGGGGGACCAGGGAGCAGTCCCCACTGCTCTAGCAGGTGGCATCTGGGTGGTTTAAAAAGTGTCTCAGGGAGGCTGGTACTCAGCTGAGCTGAGAACATCGTTCTGTAGCCTCCTGTCTTCAAGTCAGTGAATTCAGGACATATCAAACTCCCTCAAGACAGCTGTGTGTAAACGCTACACTTGGGGAACAAAGGTGTGAATCCCTCATGGTGAAACACAAACAAGTTGAAGTGTTTGTCACAGAGTGGTGTCAGTGTTTTTAAGCCCCAAATGGTCTAGATTCTCCCTGTAACTGGCCAGACAAGCCCACACCAAGTAATTTGCGCTGCTGTCTTTTTTTAGTGGGAGTTCCTGACATTGTCTTTTTCCTCTTTTTTTTTTTTTATTTTCTGGGCAGAGAGCCCCTGAATGAGAGCCAGGTCGCCCCGTGATGTCCCTTGGGCGGGTCTCACTTGATTTGCCTGTCTAAGACTCCTCCCTCTTTCTTGCTTTGGCTTAGCTGCTGCCCCTCACAGGTCCCCATCTACAGTAGCTCAGTTCGGCGTGCCCCCTCCTGCCTGTGCCCCACTTGCTTCTGTGTTTACGCTAGTGTTTCCTTTGTGACATCTGTCCTGTGTGTACGTACGCACGTGCCTGTCTGCCGCCCTTCTCTGGTGGCATGCTCCAGGCATTTGGTTTGATCCCAGCCCCACAGAGAAGAAAACAGAAAAAAACAAAAGACAATCTCTCCCAGGAACGAAGGAACTCCAACGAGCACTGGGTGGTCACTGTGGGGATGGAGGCAGCCCTGGGTTTGTAAATTGTGGGTAAGAGACTCCCCTAGATGCCCTGTATTTATTCAAGACTCGTTCCTTCGCTTTCCAGAGACTTCTCACACAGGGCTGTCACCCTCACAGGGGCAGAAAGCACACTGGGGGCAGAAAGCACACTGGGGGCAGATACGCTTGTGTCCCTAGTCCCCGACACACGGTCCACGCGTAACTATGTTTTCAGATGGTAATTGTTGAATACATAAGGAGCTGAAATCGCTCAAGAAAAGTTAAAATGCTATAATGTAAAGTAATCACAAATCCAGAGCTAAACACAGGACACTAAATACAGTAGCTGCTAGTGGGAAGAAATAACAGAAACCTACTGTGTGCTTGCCTTTTCAGCCAACACTGTAGTAGGTCACCATTCCACAAATGTCAAAGATAACCTCTTTTAAATATTGTTATCACTGTTTTGGAAATGGGGGAACAGAGGCCTGAACTGGTTAAGCAGCTTGGCAGGGACCACGATGCTGATGAACAAGGCAACTATTTGAATTCTGCAGGCCTGCTGACTCCGGGCCTTCCCTTTTAACTGGATCATGATTTAGCAGCCACACCTGGATCGATGACCTTGGATAAGTGAGCGACTCCCACTCCTAAGCTCCACTTTTCTGATGCTTGAGTGGGGAGCCAGAGATGCCAAGTGCGTAGGACTGTCCCTCTAGAGAGGCCATAAAGGACTCCAGAGAAGCTGCCAAGCTGGGGCAAATGGGAAGAAAGAGCCAGAAGAGGGCAGAGAGCACAAACGACCATGGGCTGCTCCGAGGCAGGGCTCTGGAACTCCAGGGCTAACCCACCTGAAAGGACCAGGCCCTAAGAGTGCACAGTAAGCCTTGTACTTCCACAGTGCGTGGGATTGGAGCCAACAGAATAAATAGAGCTATAGAGCTAGCTGCAAGGAGGCGTGGCAGGGCAGCAGGAACAGGCCTGGATGTGGGGTGCGAATCACAGCCCCCATGGTCACCAGCTTTCTCATCACTGTGACCAAAATACTCAAGGGAACAACTTGAAGAAAGATCATGGCTCCTTGGCCCCATGTGCAAGGGCAAACCTTCCTCCCCAGCATCAGGAGTATGTGTGGTAGAGGTGTTCCAAAGGATATGCTGGGCTGAGCTGCTTCCTTCTTTCCCCTTTCAGTCCTCCTGGCCTCCAGGCCACCAGATGGCACTGCTCACATTGAGGGAGTGTCTTTTCCCCGCCTCAGTCAGGCCTCTCTAGGAATGCACTCAGAGAACCCAGAGAGGTGCACCTCACTGATCACTCAGGACTCTAACTTCAGCCAAGATGACACTGAAGGACACAGTGTCGGTCACAGTAGGAAGGAAACACACAAAAGGAGATGCTGTGAGGAAATTAGCCATAACGAGAGGTGGGGAGGGTGGAGGAAGAGCTGTGCATTGAGCAGATAGTCAGGCAAAGGCAGCTTTTGAGCAAATGCAGGTGAAGGTGTATATATAGAGGTAAACACACACACATGCTTGTGTGTGTGTTATATTTAATATACCATGTGTTAGAATATATTATAATATAATGTTTTATAATGTTATGTTACATAATATCTATTTGTTTTTTGTTTTGTTTTTCTAGACTGTATTTCTGTCTTGTAACTCTGGATGTCCTGGAATTCACAGAGATCCACCTGCCTCTGCCTCCCAAGTGCTGGGACTAAAGGCGTGTACCGCCACCACCTGGCTACATAATATATTTTTATAGGAAGCTTCATGGGTCTTAGATATTATATGTTGCATATACATTATATGGTATAACATTCTATAATATGCAATATAATTTGGCATATTAATTATAATAGTTGGTTGGTATATTAATATATGATTATCTTATGTTACAATATAGTAAAGATGAGCCATGTGAAGAGACAGGGAAGAAGACTGGGTGTGGTGGCACATGCTTTTAATCCCAGTACTCAGGAGGCAGTGGTAGGTTGATCTCTGAGAATTCAAGCCTGCTAGTCTTCATACTGAGTTCCAGGATAGCCAGGACTATGTAGAGAGACTTGGGATGGAGGGGGCGTGGAAAGAGAGAGAGAGAGACAGATAGAGACAGAGACAGCGAGAGAGAGAGAGACAGAGAGAGCAGTTCAGCCCAGGGAAATAGCTTTGATAAATATCCTTAGCTTATGCTGTCAGGGTGTGAGAGCAGCTGAGTGGGCCACCCTACCACGGGGCTCTGCGACTCCACATGGGAAGGCAGGCTTCAAACAGGCACATGAAGACTCTGCTGATCATTTCGTAAAGATTGCTTGGCTGTTCAGTTAAGCCTGGACCAGGATGGGCAGGCTGACCCACAGTGTCTGTGCTGAGGTAGCTGAACTGATCACTGGGACTCTGTGGAGCGATCCCCAGGTGGTGGGGTAGCTGGATGTGTTAGGACTGTTCCCTGGACTAGGGAGGGGAGTGTCTCTGATCAACAGGGGCACTTTTCTGAGGTCCTCTGCCTGCCAGGGTCCTGCAGGCCCAGTACAACAAGGAATCGCATCTAGCTTTTGTCTCCAACGCTCTCTGGTGCCATTGGTGTGATTAAATTGATTTGCCCGTAATTGATGTTGCTTCTCAACAACCTGCAGACCGGACCTGCGTCCATGGCATCCGTTTGCTCTAGCGCAAGGCCTGCCCTCCCCCTGCCCAGAGTCAAAACCACCACTGCTGCCATCTCCCAGAGACAGCAACAAAAATCTTGGCCCCTCTAATGTTTATGATGCCGAAACCTAACGGGTGTCAGCCAGGGTTTTCAGGACAACACATGTCCGCATCTCACAGCCCTGGCTTGGAGCCAGCGCGGGCGTCATCTATTCAAATCACAAACAAATAAACCGCTGGCTCTCTCCAGTTAGCCGCATTGGAAATGAAGAGAGAAGAAACATTTACAGCGAGGCTGCCGGATCAGAACTGTGTGTGGTAACGAGGAGGCAGCTTCCCATGTGAGGGTGCAGAGTGTGTAAATAACCCATTACGGTTTTAAAAAGAAGAGCTCGTTTGGTTCCGAGAGCCAGGTTCTCCCCGGCGGAACTCGCTTTTTGCCTCCGCATTATATGGATGTAATTTAAAATATCCCTGGGTGTCCTTGCACGATTTATTTAAGGTGTTTACGCAAGCTCAAGCTGAGACGCAAGAGCAGGCTGGGAAGGCCTCTGGAAGCCAGAGTGTTATCGATCATGATCACACAGGATTGCGGTGTCAGGTCACCTTCTCTCCATTGATCGTTGATTGCTCTATAACGCCCTGCCCCTCCTTCAGTCACAGACACATTAATTGTAGAGACGAATTTAATCATCTCTCACTTGCGTGGCTGCTGGGATTCCAAGCCATTTTTCAAAGGCTGAGATCAGCACGGAGAAGGAGACCTGCGAGGGAGCTGCTGTAGACACACGTGTGTCCAGCTTCTAGTGAGTAGCGCGGGAAGGATTGTTAATTCCCTCTGATGAAGCTACTGCCCTGGTGGCGTGTTGGGCCGGGCAGTTGGATGCAGGGTTGACTTACTTGATGGGAAAATTCTCCTGTGTTTGTCAAAACAGGCCATTCTCAATCCTCTGGGCTGGAAGGGCAGAACATCCAACAGCCTTGCAGATGAGCTACCTGCCTGCACCCTGGGAACTAATAGCAGCAGGGGTCAGGCCAGCTACTCTGGCTGTGATGGGTGTCGATGTCATCTCTGCAGCCTGTTGGGGGCGGGGCTTAAACAGACTAATAGTTATCCCATAGAATCCCTATGAGTGGGAAGTTGGAGCCAAGTGCCCATGCATTGCCTTCTTCTCATAGAAACAGCAGGCACATCATGCTGCACACAGTCTTTTCATGCTGTGTTTTGGTGCAAAGTACTTCCGATTACAGGATAAGGTCCCTGCCTCAGTGAATTTATATTATATAAGGAACAGCAGTTTTCAAGGCATGGCTTTCTGAATTATTTCAGAATTACCTGTAGGTTTTGTAAGAAGGCCAATTTCTGGGCTAAGCTCCTACGTTTCGGTTCCCACAGGTCTACAGGAGTTACGTTTCTTCTCTCTCCCTCTCTCTATCTCTCTCTCTCTCCCCTCTCTCTTTCTTAACATTTTGTTTGGGTACGTACATGGCAGGGTTCAGGTGTGTGAATGTCAGAGGACAGCTTGCAGGAGTCAGCCCCTCCTTCTACCATATGGGATCTAGAGACCAAATCCAGGTCTCCAGGCTTGGCAGCAAGTGCCCTTACCTGCTGAACCAACCATCTTGCTGGACCAGGCGCTTGCATTTCTAATAAGCCTTGCGTGATGATAATACTGCTGGCTCAGGGAACCCACATTTAAGACCTAGTTTTGAGGTGTGGATTGAAAGTCTGGCTGCATGTTAGAATCACCTTTGGATAATTAATATGCCCGGGGGCCTTCATTGGTGAGATCTGGGGTCTAGGTATTGAAGTTGCCTTTTTCAAAAGAGGCCCCCAAGGTAATTCTCCCGGACAGCTGGGCTCCAGGACACTTTCCTTAGTAGATACAGTAAGGATAAAAGGTGAAAGCGTTTAGCATGAATGTAAAGAGCCTGATGCTGTCACCTAACACTCTGCTCAGATTCAAGTCCACGTCCTAGCCAGCACATTCCTTTATCCCAGTTCCATGTCCTTGTCTCCAGAACTGGGAATGTCTACTTCTGAGCTGTAGTAAGGTTCACGTGCGGCAATCTACAGGCCTGGCCAACAGCGAGACCGAGGCACATGCTTCCAGTACTGTCCTTGGGGTGCAACGCTCGTTTTAATGTAATTGTGTTTTCATCCTAATTCTTTGCCTAGGATACCAGCAGGAGTTTACCCTGTTGGACTCTCTGAGAACTACCAGGGGCCTTGATGCTGCCTAGACGAAATGGTTCTCAACCTTCTTAATGCTGCGACTCTTTAACGCAGTTCCTCATGTTGTGGTGACCCCCCAACCATAAAATGATTTTTGTTGCTACTTCATAACTGTAACTTTACTACTGTTTATGAGTCATAATGTAAATATCTGATCTGCAGATGCCTTAGCAGCTGAAGATGCTCTTAGAATGCTCTTAGGCAGCCCCCGTGAAGAGGTCGTGTGACCCCCAAAAGGGTCTCGACCCGTAGGTTGAGAACTGCTGGCCTAGAGGAACCCCTCTCTTCTTCTCTTTCTTCATTCAAACAACAGCAATCGGGTCTGCGGCTTTCTGCGGCAGCTCCGATTCCATAGCACAAATGCCCTGTTTGCAGCTGTGGAAACATTCGTCATCCAGTGTAACTAAGGGAAACACCCACCCTGGGACCTGTCTAATACACATGCCCGTGGTACAGTGCCAGAACGCAAATGGTCCCTGAGAATAATTCCCAAGACAAGCTGCAGGCACGTAGGAAAAGCTGGCAGAGGCCAGAGGACCCATTTGTAAAAAATTGATTGGCAATCGGTTTGTTCTTCTTTCCATAACATTCTCATGTGCTGCGGTTTGTGCTCTGTGGTGTGTGTGTGTGTGTGTGTGTGTGTGTGTGTGTGTGTGTGTCTGTGTGTGTTGGGCCATGGAGATAAACTCAGCTAGTAACAGTACCATCGCCGAGACCGAAGACCTGAGTTTGAGTCTCTAGACACTCATGGTGGAAGGAGGAGAGAGCTAACTCCATCTTCTGATCTCGCACATGCGAACCCAAAATAAACTAGTAAAATATCTTTTTTTTTTTTTTTAAAGAAAAGATACCCTTTGCTTTCAGGTGGGTGGGAGGAGGGTAAAAGAAAAGACAGGAAGTTGGGAAGGGAGAGCCCAGATGTGCACATGTACGGCAGGCACGAGGGTGGTATACAGACAATCCAGGGGGAAGATGGCGGTTGGTGGCGAGGGAGAGGTCCTGGGCAGGAGGGAGAAGGGCACACGTTCCTGAATCATCTGTGCAGTAGAGAGAGCAGTGGTTATAAGGCCACTTGTTCTGGAAGCTCTCACAAAACAGACTGGCTTGCCACCTACTGAGGTTATCTGGGAGCCAGAGCAAGCCCCATGGGTTACTTTGGGACATGAGCTTGCCGAACCTAGTACTCAGGCAGCTCTGACTTAAATCCTGCCAACATCTGGGTTTCCTCCACTGAAAAATGGGTATAAAAACAGTGTGGCTGCCAAAGGCCAAGTTTGTCACCAGGATCCCAGGAGATGGTGTTCTGTTCAGAGACAGCGCAGTTACCATGGCAGCTACTAGCTTTCATCCACTCAGGTTCTACCAGTTTGTTGAGCCCTTTTGTGTGCCTGACCCTGCTCAGGGAGTTGGGGACACAGAGCTGGACAAGTCAGGCAAGGTCTCTGCCCTCAGCCTTTGACCTAGTACTTAGATGCTTAATGAAAGGGCATGAGCAAACAGAGGGAATATGGGCCACCCCATATTCTCCTTTTCATCAAAATAGGGCCCGTCTGAGGTGGGAGCCCACACTCCTCCAGGGGACTACTGCAACAGAACATGGAACCTGAGCTCTGCAATACGTAGTGGTGTGCATACCTGGAGCAATACAAGGTCCAGACAGGGAGCTAGCCCCTTCGAAAGCCCAGCCTCTAAGGTGTGATGACTGGGAAGGGCAGAAAGGAGCCAAAGCTACAGCTGCAGAGCAGTTGCTGTGAGACTGGAAAGAAGAGAAACAGCGGGAAGAAGTGGGAACAGGGTGCTTGTCCAGCCCAGTGTACTCTGAGAAGGACGCTGGGTCTTCCAAGGCCAGCGGGAAACCATGATACGGTTTGAGCAGGTACTGGCATGACTTGGTTGGATTCTTCTTTACAACAATCCCTGAGCCAGAATCAAGGACTGGGAATGGAAGTAGGGAGGATGTCATGGATGCAGATGGCACATGCTAGCTGCTCAGACTGTCCCCTTTTTCCAGTTCCCCTTACTAGGGGCAAGAAGCAGATCTCAGGTCCCCAGCATCCTCCTGCCTCAGCGATGAGCTGAGATGTAGCAGGAGGGAGGACCGTACTTGGTCACAGGGACCCAAAGCACCAACTTTCTCATGGGGAAGTGAGATGCTTGCCACCAGCTCCCCAACTAGCAAGTCAGCTGCTCCCTGGATGGGCAACCTTTCCTGGGGATTATGTGTAGCACCATCCAGGGGACTTCTGGGCCACTTCCGTTCTTGGAGGCAAACACATCACCGACATATGTAGGAAACGTGCTCTGCCTGGTGCCCAGATGCCTGGCCAAGCTTAGGAAGCTGCTTGGAATTTTATCCCCATCTTGCTAGGGCCATCTGCTTTGGATACCAATGAAGTCTGGCCAGGACATGTGACAGGATCTCTCCTCAGCCTCTGGGCCCTCTCTGGGGTTCAGCTCCATGTGAAAGCCATGGGCTTCTGCAGGAGAAAGGAATTAGGGAGGCGTGAGGAGGAGGAGGTAGCTCCTGTGACCCCAACTGGGTGACACAGAAGCCCCTGGAAGGATGACAGGACTGGGTTGGTCACGTGAGGCCTCTGGGAGCCCCATTCCAGCTGCAGCCAGAGAGATAGACCTTTCCTTCCAATCCGTGTCCTCCTCCCCAGTCTCCCCTCTAAGCCCAGACTTGAAGTCATTGCTCCACATTCTGCTCTTTTTCTAGCTCATCTTTGTATTCCTTCGATTTTTATAGCCAACCGTTTTGTACGTGAACTAAGTACTAAACAAGCATTATTACTGCTTTGTGCACTGTGCACCACAGAGGTATAAATCCCACATTAACCCTGTCCTAAAGAGCGGCTGAATGCATTTTAATAAACGTCCCCAAAGGTTTCAGTGTCTAGTAGCCAAACGGAATAAAAAATGCACACACATTACAGGGCGTTATGAACCTTTCTATCAAAAGTAATAATAAACAGACAGCTTGTTGGGCTGGGCAACTGGGTTACATTTTTAAGCAGTATATTGAGAGACAAATCAAAGCAGAGTTGAGATGATTATGGGATATGATCCAGTGTGGCCCAGTGATTTCTGGGAGCGGGAGGTGGGGTGGGGGGCGGGGGGTGGGGCTGCTTCAAGCAAGTAGACCTCCCTCTTGTCCCTCGACACATTTCCATTTTAAGCTCTCATGCTACATGGTACCAGGAGAAAAAGGCAAATTAAGAAATCTTTGCAGTGCTCAGATATTTAATATAAGCAGCCAGATAAAGGCTAGACACACATCATTTGTCAGCTGAATAAAAATTCAGATGAGGTATTTTCCTGATGCTGTGCCAGGCACCATTAAGAGAGCATTTTATTTTCATGTGTCAGTGATGGCATGCTGTTGGGGCCAAACTTCATCAGACTACAAGGTGTTACGTGATGTCAGGCACAGCGTGGCCTTCTATCTCCGGCATCCTGTCCAGGATGCCACGGCTTTGCCACCAAGTTCCTTTTTTTTTTTTTTTTTGTTGTCGCCTCTATGGGATTTCCACTCTGAAAGTCTCCAAAGTTAATTAGCCGTTTTGGTTATCAACCCAGGGCAGATAAAATATCCTGCCGGTGGCCATTTTTGTTTGTGCAGATGTTTTGATTTGGGCACATCTGCAGGCAATCACTCAGTGTTCTGGGCAGGAACGGTGTTTTATTATAGGATTAGATGTGTAATCTTGGATAAATAGTAGAAATCGGAGTACTTCAGTTGGAAGACTTGCGTTCTCTCCTGGAGAGCAGTGTAAATAGCAAACCAGAAACCATTCGCTCATCACCAGAGCAATAATCTAATGTGCCAGGCTTCTCCCTTACAGCTGGACCTCGGAGACCCGCATCTACCTCCTGGCAAGCGGGATGCGATGGGTGTCCAGCTAGGCTTGGGGTCCAACAGCTGGAGCCCCCGCTGAGTTCTCGCAGCAACCGCTGGCTCACGTGCCTCCCTCACCCCTTCACTCTCGTGGTGTTTGAAGAAGTGGCTGCTATTTTGTATCTGGACACCAGGGAATCTGGACTGTGTCTTGGTGCCTCCGTGGGAGGATGGTTCTCACCATCCTCAGCCAAAAGACTTCCTCACAAAATCTGAGGAATTTGCAAGGTGGAGGCAGTGGGGTGGCCCCTCAGCGCACGCCCAGCCTTCTCTCCAATTCTCTAATACACAGAGTGATGGCACTCCGTTTTGTTTTACATCTCCAAAACAGATGTACCGAATCCCTGAAAACTGATCTATGGTAACGCGCTTAATTTTAATCTCCAATGTTAAAAGTAAAAACCGATCGCTTAAAGCAGAAACATGTGTCCTTCCACCAGAAGTTGGCAGAAGCAGCAGTCTGCCCAATGCCAACGAACGGGTAGAGCTCTGCCACTAGCCTCCTCCTGACTGTGTGCTCCTTTCCTGAGCCCCTCCCTCCTGGCTCCTTAAACTCTCTGGGAGCCCTCAGCAGCCAGGGTCACTGTTCCTGTCTTGGCTGTTCCCAGGATGCTTTGCCCTTTAATGCTTTGAATTGCTCTGTGAAGCTCATACTCCATGTGGTTTGGGGAGTTGGAAAGAAAGATATGTCAGGCTAGGGATAGCTCAGTTGGCCAATGTTTGCCTACTAAGTAGTACTAGGCCCTGGGTTCAACACCTCGTAGTGCATAAAACCCAGTAAAACACCTGTGATTCCAGGACTTGGTACTCACTACGTAGTGAGTTCAAGGCTGGCTTATGCTCCATAAGATCTTGTCTCAGGAAAAAAAAAATGTCATAGCTGTGTGGAGAACCACCGTAAAGCCAATGAAGTCTGAGTGCTAGTGTTTCCTAATCAAGACCAGGCTATGACAACTATATGGTATCTAAATGCATAGGGAAGGACTTGGGTAAGCTCTGAATTTTCAGTTGTTGCAGAGCTGGGGAGGGAACCCAGGGTCTCTCACATGCTAGCCACGTGCTCTACCACTGAGCTACATTTCATGCCTGTGAACTTTTTAATTTTATTATTTTATTTATTTATATTTTTATTATTTTATTTTATTCTATTTTATATTTATGAGTGCTCTATCTGCATGCACACCAGAAGAGGGCATCTGATCCCATTATAGATGGTTGTGAGTTGCCATGTGGTTGCTGGGAATTGAACTCAGGACCTCTGGAAGAACAGTCAGTGCTGAGCCGTCTCTCCAGCCTGAACTTTTATATTAAAAAAAAAAAATGGGCACAGCCTCTTGTTAGAAAGGCAGGTCTATTCAGAGCCCAGCATCTCAGTGGCAATTAGGAAGACAGACATGAAGGAGCAATGGCAATGCCAAAGTGAATCATCCTGGCGAGTCACATTGTCTGTCACCGGTTTGTTCCTCTCCGCCCGCAGTTGACCCAGCTCCCGTCCATTTCTTGGTTCCTGAATGCCTCATCCTGGCCCTCAGCGGATTGAGTGCGTATCTTTTCAAAGTGAAATCCATCTTGGGAAGCTTCTGGAGGCCACCCTGGGCAACAAAGCCCCAGCCTGGATTTCTGATCCAGGATTGGGCCTGAGAGTGGATTTCTAACAGGCTCTAAGAGGACCATAAGGTCGGGAGCAGTGACAGGACTCTAGGCATCTCCCATGCCCCTGGCTAGCAGATGGATAGTCTTGTGCCCTGGATGGCACGCACGGAGCTGTGTTTCCAAGGGGACTTCGGACACGAAGACAGGGAAGACACCCTACGGGCTACCCTAACGGCCTGCAGGCTGCTCTGGGGACAGACTTATCTGGGGTCTCACCTGCCACGGAGGGCTCTGCTCTTGGTCTAGAATATCATAGCAAACAAAAGGTTAAAAAGTGGTGGGATGCCTTCTCTCAAGGGTACTTTCTCTTACTTTAACCACCTGTGATAGAACCATCTAGATACTGGTTTCTAGAAGCTCTGCTTTCTCACCTATTTTCACTCTTGAACACCTGCAGAGTAAGAGGTGGGGACCGTGGGATGGAGGTGACTTAGCTAGGGATCAGAGTGCTGATGGGAGGGATTTTGAAAGACATGCCCTCTTGATGTGTGACCCTGAACACATCATCTGAGCCTCTGACCCCTGGTCTCCACATCTGGAAAGGGCAGCGATAGCAGCTATCCTGAGAAGCTACCATCCAAGGGCTTGCTGTAGCAACAGGCGCAGAGTGAGACTTCGAGCACCAGCTAATGCCACCTGTTCCTCTCACGGTGTAATTACATTCTTCTCCTCCTCCTCCTCCTCCTCTTCTTCTTCTTTTTTTTTTTTAATACAGGATCTTATGAGGTGGCCTAAGCTGCCCTTGAACTGATGCTCCTCTGGAGTGGGTCTCTTTAGTGCTGGCATTATAGGTGTGCAATCCCCATGTTCAGTGTTCCAGTACTGAGGAAACAAGATTGTCTTAAGAACCATCCACTTTCTTAAAAAACAAAACAAGACAGTGGACTACACTAGCAGTCCCCAGATGGGGGTGATACTGCCCTTTGGGGTGATAGGGAAGGTCTGTCATCACCCTGGGCAATGTGCTAGCCTCTAGGGTATCGAAAGACTATGGATTTGAGGCAGAACCCCAAGAACCTGAGCCTCTGGGTCCTGTACTGTGTCTCAAATTCTGCCTACAACTTGGGGGTCTCCTGGCCTGAGCTGTGTTCTAAGCAGCGGTCGCAGGCTGTAAGGAGTCCCAAGGAGTCCTAGTTTATGTTAGGTAGAAGCGAGTGGCCAGGAAGCCATTGGGGCCAACAAGATTGTATGAAAATGGGACATAGAAAACAGTTCCAGGGCAGCCAGATAACAGGCTACAGCAGACTCAGACTGCATGGTCTCCTTGTGCCTCAGTTGCCCTGTCCTGCTGAGGTGAACGTGCTGATCATGAGCATGGCTGGCCAGGCCCGTGCAGGTTCTACCATCACTGAATCAAAGCCCCATTGCTTGCCATGAGGTCCTGCTATCATCTGTGGCTACTGAGGGCAAGGAGAGGGAATCCATTGCTTCCCCTGATATAACTTAAAGGGGCATCGAAAATAAGCAAAAATAGAAACTTCACTGACATTCTTAAAAATCAAAGTTAATATAGAAACTCCATGTTGAACAAATCAGCAATACTTTAAAGACACCACCCTTTTGTGGTACTTGCAGGACTGGACCCCACTTATATAGCCCTAACCCTGGCCCTTAATCTCCCCCATTTCACAGATAGAGAGGACCGAGGATCTGAAGGCAACTATTTCTCCTGCTTGTGCTTCTAGACCTTTCGATGGGGGTCGTGGTGAGGATGTAGATGGGTGTGTTCTGATTGGGGACTCCTCTGTGGGCCTCTGGGCATCCTTCTCCCGGCAGGTGGGACAGGAAGAGACAGTGACCAGCAGGAGGCAGGTCAGGTGGCTCACCCTGTGTGTCGTTACTATTTAACATGCATTCACAAACCTGCAGCGCACTTTGAAATTGAAACATACCAGGAAGCATCCTGGTGAACTTAGCTCTGTGGTCTTCGGGGCACCTGGCTGTGCTTCAGAGAGAACCTAGAGAAAGCAAAGACAAGAGCGTTGCCGGTGGCCCCGGCTGGGAAGAAGAGGGAGAATCGGACACTAGCAAAGAGCTTGAGGGGACTTGAAAGAGGGTTGCCTGGGCAGAAGGAGAAAGCAGTTCCAAGTAGCGTTCTTGCTTTTCGTAAACGATTTCACAAACATCAGACCATCTCCTTTTCACAGACAGATGCCATGATTTCCATTTTGCGACTGACAAAACTTAAGCACAGAGAGGGTGGAGGGTGTGCCTACGGCCACGTGGACAGTGTTTTTTGTGGGTACTGGAGAATAGGACCCGGATCCCGTTTCCCTTTCTGCTCCTTTTCTGATTCCGCGCAGACCGTTCAACTCAGTGCATGGTGTTCGGGTTAAACTTCTCCGCACAGCACAGAGCTCATTACTTCTCCGAACTGTCTGGAAGCTGTGGTCTCTCACCCCAAACCCGTGGACCGTGACCACCCTCAGAGTCCCCTTCCTCCGCAGGTGCCCTCTGAACCCGTCTTCTGGACTCTGCATTTATCACCAGTTACATTTCACACTCTTTCTGGGTATTGGTGTTACTCTTGGCTTCAGAAGTAGAAATGGCCGCCAATCAGGACTTCCCGTGTCCTTGCCTCTTAGAATGTGACATCGCGGTCTCTCGTATCAGCTGTTAGAATCTCTATTGCTGCCCTCTTGAGTTTGACCTGGGCTTGGTGCTACTTTAACCCATAGAACATAGCAGAATTGAGACTGGATTAAATAACTCAAGTGTCTGTCCATCCAGGGAGAAGCAGCCACAGCGACGACACAAACTGGGGTACATCCGTACAGCGGGAGACTGTTCATCTTATTCTGAGATACACTATAGCGGGGTGAATCCGGAGAGCATTGTGAAGTGAAAGGAGCCCGGCACGCAAGACGTGGATGACTGTCGCTTCGTGGATTGCTTCCATAAGAAACCCACAGAGAGCTAAGAGAAGAATGGTTGCCAAGGGCTGAAGGCACGGGGAGAGCTGGGATTCTAGGGGAACAAAGGCTCAGTGTGGGAAGCTTGATGGGTTCTGGATGGCGGTCATGTACTTAACACAATGACCTGTACTCTTCAAATGGTTCAAACAGCCAGTCTGTACTATAACTCGGTATTATATTGTTTATGTCGTTTATTCTTAAGTACTTTACCATATTAAAAAATTTAAAAAATGAAGGTGAGTGAGTTTGCAAGGGAGACCTGAAGAGACCTCAAAGCCCTGCTGTGGCCCTTTATGACCGACCGTCTGACAGGCCAGCAGAGACTTCCAGAGGGTGAGCAACTGCAAGGAGGATCCTGCCAGCAGCAGATCTCCAGTGCCTGTTGTCCTAGAGGACCCTTAGAGTCACTTCAGATGCATGGCCTAGTCCGAAAAGACCTAGGGCAGAAGCACCAAGCAGCCCACAGGACTATGAGAAATGACAGAGCTGCTGTTTTATGCCAGGTCACGTGGCTTTCCTTCTAGTTTCCCAGATGCCCTCTCTACTTCCCTGTTCTGCTCCTGTACCGGGGAGAATGTGTGTCACACTATGGTATTGTTTCTTATATTTGGGGCTTTTCTATAACCTTTCTCAAACAGCACCATCCGCGAGAGACCAAGTATTCGAATATGTGGACTTGAGGGAGGGGGCGTTCCGTAAAGTCATACCCAATAGAAACTCTTCTATTCTGTCTTTCTGTCTTTGTTTCTCTCTCTGTCTCTGTGTGTGTCTGTATGTATGTATGTGTATGTGTGTGTATATGCGTGTGTGTGTATGTGTGTGTGCATGTGTATGTGTGTTTGTGTGCATATGTCTGTGTGTGTATTTGTCTGTGTTTATATGTGTGTGTCTCTGTGTATATGTGTGTGTGTGTGTGTGTGTGTGAATATGGAGGCCAGATGTGAACCTTAAGTGTTCACCTTGTTTTTTGAGAGTCTCTTATTGACTGGAGCTCACCAGGGGTCCTCAGCTGTCTGGCCAGTGAGCCTCAGAGAGACTGACCTGTCTCAGCCCCCCAGCATGTGTCCACAGCCCTTAGCTTTTTAAATACAGATTCTGGTGACCAGACTCAGATTCTTCTAAGCAAGCTGTCTCTCCAGGCCTGATTTTTATCTTTTAAACACAAAGCCATATCATTCCTTTCATTGTAGTAGCTCAGCCAGGAGTCTTTTACCTAACCAATTTTACTGATTCATTGAGGATCAGACCATAAACCCAGAGATAGCCAGGGCCTGACACTGCCCTAAAGGCTTCCAGCTGTTCCACGAACACAGCCAGGCTCTTCCCCATTCCTTCTCCCAACTCTATTAATTAGATGTGGTTTCTCCTCTTTGCCCCAGAGGGGACTGGCCTTCTAGGAAACCCTGGATCTGCATTTCTCCAAGCTCAGAAAAAGTCATAAAACTGGTTAGTTTTATGTCAACTTGACACAAGCTAGAGTCATTTGGGGAAGAGAGAACCTCAATTGAGAAAAGATCCCTCATCAGTTTGGCCTGTGGGCAAGCCTTTGGTGCATTTTCTTTATTGATGATTGATAGGGAAAGGTCCGGCTCACTGTGGGTGTGGTCCTGATTTAAGAAAGCAGGCTAAGCTCCCTGGGAGCCATCCAGCGAGCAGCCCTTCTCTATGGCTTCTGTATCAGTCCTCGCCTCTTCCTTTCCTGCGCTGATTTCCCTGTAAGATGGAGTGCGACCTGAGAGTTGTAAGCGGAAATAAACCCGTCCCTCCCTAAGTTACTTTTGCTTTTGGTTGTGGCGCAGCAATAGAAACTACCTGAGACGGCAACCATACGAGATGTTTAATTGGCTAATTAAATTAGGTTCTGATCAACAAAACAGGATCTCGTGTGCTGGTGATGCGGAAAAGGAGGGCATACTCTTTCTGAAGACACACTGGCAGTCTTAGTCAAAAGTAATAAAAATGCATGTATCTCATGACCCTGCATTTTACCCTTAAGGAGTTGTCCTGGATAAGAACTGTGAATATGAGCTACATAGATGCAAATCTGTGAATAGCGTCAATACCACGAAAGAGGGCATTGGTTGATTAAGCGACAGCTCTGGAAATGAATGCTACACAGTTGTTAAACACACACTGGGAAAGACCGTTCAGTGCTGTAAACAGATACTCCACATGCCTCATCCACACCACGAGTCAGCTCAGTACGCTTTCATTCTTGTGGAAGAACTGTACTTACGCAAAGTTACACATCTGGTCGGTTATACACAGAAGATGCAGATGGTCTTATACCAGATGTTAAAAGTGGTTACCTCTGTGGAATGGAGTGAAGGCTGGTTTTCTTTTCTTTCTTTCTTTCTTTCTTTCTTTCTTTCTTTCTTTCTTTCTTTCTTTCTTTCTTTCTTTCTTTCTTTCTTTTTTTTTTTTTAAGTTTTGTCAGCTTGCCCATCATGCTCAAATACTCTACATTCTATAGTTAATCACTTTGGGGTAGGAAACACCATCAGAGAAGTAGTGAGACAGTCACTTAAACCTATTTAATGAAACATTTTTAAAGTCATAAAGAAGTTAGGGAAATATTATCTCTATTCTTTTGCTCAAACCTGTTTGTGTGTGTCTACGTGTCTTCTCTGCCTGTATCTATTTGTGTGTGTGTGTGTGTGTGTGTGTGTGTGTGTGTGTGTGGTGTTGCTCAGAATGGAACACAGGGCTGCATGCAGGACTCTATCACTTAGCTACCAAGTTTTTAAATATATATTTTGAAGGCAATAGTGCTGGGCATACAAGTACCCTCTGCTGGCAGAGAGTATTAGAATAAGACCTAGTTGTGTCGCTCAGGGCCGGCTGACCCCAGCTTCCTGCAGATCTTTGTTTAGGGACTCTCGCTGGAGAAGCTGAAGAGATGCTTCCCTTGGATGACTGAGCAGGTGCCAAGCACCATGGCTGGATAGGACCTGGTTTCCCCTTCACCACCCACAGGCACTCAGCACCCCAGCTTTTGCTTCCAGGAGCTACAGTCAATCACTTTTCTAGGACTGAACCATCTCTCCTCCAGAGCACCCTGGGGACCTGTGAGCCCCATGATTGATACCTTGCTAGGAGTAATTTAAAATATTCAGGATCCAGGCTTTTGCTTTCTAGATGACATAGTGGTCCAATCCTTCCTGCCCTCACCAGGACCACCTTTCTGGACCTCACCAGCCATCCCTGGGATGGACAAGGACAGTACACCTAGGATACTCCATGTAACCTGATTCTGTTCCTGGGTCTCTCTCTCTCTATCAGAGGCTGACATCTCAGATAGCTTCTGAGGGTCATGATGCAGAAGACAGCCTGTCTGAGCACCACCTGGAGAGGCCAGAAGCAAAGACAAATGCTCAGAGCTCCGACCATCCAGCCTCCTGTTCTTGCCATTTCCCTAACATATGCTAACATATGCTCTCCTTGAGAACTTCAAACACATGCTTTTTGCAGCAGTGAAAATAGGCCCATGCATCCAATTCAACTCTCCGCTTCAGACTTCTCCTCTAATGCCATTACCTCATGTACAGAGGAAAATGTAAATCTAAAATATGCTGGTGATTATAACCTTTCTTCCTGACAGACATTGTAATATAAATGCACATAAATTGAATTTCTTCTTTAAAGAAATTTGAATACCTTTGGAGCGTTTTAGCAAATCATCCCCAGCCCTTGTGGCACCACATCAATGATCTGTGGAAAGCGATCTGTCTGTAGCATGACTTCTGCGATAGAGGGATGGAGCGCTGCTGGGACATGCCAAGAAAAATAGAACACACTTTATTGATATTCAAAATTTATTTTATTAAACTTTCACAAAAGACAGGAGCACGGGAAGCTGCCGGCTACTAGGGATGGAGCCTCAGATATTAACTCCCTGTGTCCTGACGTGGCATCTGCCTGCCAGCGTGAGCTGGGAAAGAAGAAGAAAGACCACAGGTGGGCGCTGGGCTGCTTCTGCTCCATGGCTGTCCGTCGCGGAGGCCAGGGGAACTGCAGTCAGCAGTGGTCGCCATGAAGGGTGCTGGGGAGGCCACATCAGGTGAAGAGTTGCCAGGTTCAGCTGGCCCGGGGTGGTAAGGATGGATGTTTCCTAGCCTGTACCTGTGTGGTTTGTGGGCGTGAGGCAAGCAAGGTCTTGTATCAGGTTCCTCAGGAGAAATGAACCAATGGAGTGCCCAGGCATTGCTCTCTGATGCCCAACAATGGTCCACACATATGCTAAGGACACCATCATATTATAATGGGGCCAGGTGTGACGTCACACTTTGATCATCCCAGCCTCGGAGGCTAAGGCAGGAGGATGGAGAGATAGAGACCAATACTGCCCTCAAACGCAACCACTCCCCCCCCACAAAAAAAAAAAAGAAAATAAAAAAATTGATGATAGAGATGCATAATTTTGGTTGGCTGTACTTTTTCTATATTCAGATCTGTTCCAATATGCAAATGCTTACGCTTGGGTTTCAGTTGCTCCTGGGACTCAGTATAGTAGCGTGCTGTCCAATGCTGAGTCTCAGAACAACAGGCCTTCCATCCCCATGTGCCTCGGTATGGCCATCTAAATTTGTGTGAGTACACGCTGTGATGTTTGCACAATGATGAAATTACCTAACAATGCATCTCTCAGAATATACTCTGGTTACTAAGCTCTGTGTGACTGCATATATGTGTATGCAGCCTTCACAATCTCTTCATGTACACACAAATATAAAGAACCTACCATAGGTTATTGGTTCATGTCATTGTATACGCTAAGTCCCACAGTCCCTTGGTGCAAGCTGGGCACTCAGGATATCTAGTGGTGAGGCTCAGTGGTCTGGGAACAGGCACTCTAAAGGGAAGAAGAACCTCAAACTCCCAGTCGGGCAGAGGATGAACTCGGCCTCTTCACCTGGTTCCATGTGCCCATCCATACTCAGAATGCATCCAGCTTCATGCAGTCCTCAAAAGACAATACTAACTCCTTCTGGGTACCCCTTCACAGACATCCGGAGGGCGCGTCCTGTCAGCGCCTGGGTGTTGTACATTGGCAAAAGTTCAGCCAGTGGTAGAAGTTTTAAATTAAGAATATTGCTTAGGTCTCTGTCACCTACAAATGTCAGAAAAACCAAGAACTACAGAGCCAGGGTATCCTCCAGAATTCCGTGTAGTCCCTTCTCCCCAGGGCCCCGTCCTGAGGGAGCCACCACAGATAATGGGCCATGGCTCCTATCACCTCCTGGCTTTATACATTCCTTCAGGCTGGTGGTCAGCAGAGGTCATTGGTTCCTGCAGCCACCTAGGAGATGGTCAGTAAGCCCCTTTCAAGGGCCACTGGTTCCCCATTGGGTGAGTCTTTGCAGCTTATCCTAGATCTGTGTAGGAAACAAAAGCCTACCAGGGCTGAGCAATGGAGAGCTGCTGCAGCAGATCTGTGGAGGGATGGGCATGGGGTAACGCAGAGTGGGGTTGCCTAGTGTAGAGTGCATGATGAAAATCCTGGCCCTGTCACCTGCGGCTTTGGATAAAAAGGAGTTCAACCTTCTGCGGCTGTTTGCTCAGCAGTCAGAGGAGGATGCTACAAGGGCTGAACCACTGGGGTAACTCACAGCCAGTGGCGTGCTGCTTCACACATCTTGTGCTCATGGATTCCTGGGAGAGTCTAGCGTGTAATGGATGTTGGCATGTGGAGTGGCTTTGGGCATGCCCATTATCTGCTCCGTGCTCTCACTTGTCACTCTGCAGCCAAACAAAGAGTCAGTCCCTCGACGGGTGAATTTCCTAGGGGTTGTCTAAATTCACAGAGTTTTGGGGAGGAGAGAGGGCAGAGCCTACCTGCCTATGCCCAGTCAGTGCATGAGCCCTTGCCTGTGTTTGACTTTGGCCCTACCACAGTAGCCATCTATGCCTGCTCACGATGTGAGCCTCTTGCAAGAAACGCATTCATCCAGGCATCCATTCGTCCACAGCCAAGTCCCCCAAAGTCTCAGTTATCAGGCTAAACAGTGTTTATGAAAATCAAAATCAGTGTCTGTTACGATTAATGCTAATTGTCAGCTTGATAGAAGCTAGAGTCACCTTGGAGGTGGGCTTCTGGGCATGTGTGGGGTGGGTATCTTGGTTATATTAATTGATGTGGGAAAATCTGTTCTAATTGTGGGTGGGACCAGAATCCAGGGGATTCTGGACAGTACAAAATGGAGACGATGAACCAAGCACTAGTTTGCATTCAGTGCTCCGTTTCTGAGTGTGGATGTGATGTGCTCATCTGCTTCAAGCTCCTGCAACCTTGACTTCTCTGCCACGATGGTCTGTACCCTTCAACTGTGCACCGGAATAAACCCATTCTCCTTTAAGTCGCTTTCGTCGGGATATTTGATAAGAGCAACAGGATTAAGACTACGCCCAGATCCCTGATGAGAGGAACAACAGCAGCACCCAACAGTGTGGGGACTGGCAAGGGGACAAGCCAGGGTGGAAATGTGCAGGGCAGGACAGGGAAAGCTGGCAGGGAGAAGGGGGCCTCACCCCTCACCTGCCCCATTTCCTGTATGGCCAGTCATTACTGTCACCCCTTCACCATCTGTCCTTCTCGCTGGGACTTGATTTTATTTTTCATGAATTTTGATGATTTATTTTTATTTGAAAGAATATGGGGCCTCTGATGTACTGGGGAGCAGAGCGACTGAAGGCCTTGGACTGTTCCTCTGAAGGTGCTTGTTGTAATCACATAATTACCTGTCCTACTGAACTGAACTGATTTGTGAGGAATCAGTCTCAGTGCTAGCCTCTGTTCTGAAGGCTCTCATGCCAGGAGCTTGTGAGAGGCACCTGGACTCCCCAGAGAAGACCTTCAGGGAAGGCAAAAGACAAAAGCCTCTTCTTCCAGCTGCTGTGACCCTTTAATACAGTTCCTCATGTTGTGTTGAACCTCCTCCCCACCCCACCAAACTAGAAAATGATTTTTGTTGCTCCTTCACAACTGTAATTTTGCTACTGTTATGAATCATAATGTAAACATCTGATATACATGTGGTCTTAGGAGGTATCCCTGTGGAAGGATCATTTGACTCCCAAATGGATCTTGACCCACAAGTTGAGAACTGCTGTTCTAAGTACTTAACAGTCCCACCTTGAGCGAGTAGGCAGTGTTTTTCAGTACACATCTAGACCCTCTCCAGGCTACTTGACTTCACCACACCCCATTTTTTTTTTTTAATGGAGCATAGGAAAGAGTATCTACAGACCCTGGGAACACTCACATCATCCAGGGGAGCTCTCTACCACCCAGGAAGCACTCACACTCACTTGGGTGATTTACACAGCCCATAACTTCAGTGGGGCAGGAACATTCTAGAAGGATCATTGGGAGACCTCAGGTCCCAGAAGGCAGAACAACTTGTAGACTACAAATGTGGACTCTGAGGTAAAGTCAGACAACTACGGGAGGCATTCAATTACCAGACTGTTGCAGACATGCAGCTCTGCACGAGGGGAATGACTGGCTTTAAGCTTCAGTTTTCTCCTCTGTGAGATGTGCATTCCAAACAGAGCTGGTGTGTGGAGCAGGAGGCACAGCGCTGCCTTGGCCACATTAAGCTCTCAGTCAATGCTGGCTGTTATCGCGAACACGTGGCTGAGGGAGACTCGTGTTCCTCTGTTCTCGAGGGTGAGTTCAGGGAAAGGGACACGTTTATTCTCTTCGGCACCTCACACAGGGTCTGATGGTGGATGATTGTTGAAAACAAGGTCAAGACTGAAATGTCTGATTGAGAGAGCGAGCTTCTAGTCCCAGCTCTGTGACGGTCTCCTCTCTGGAACTCAGATTTCTCATCTGTGAGAAGAAGGCTACCACCGTCCACGAGTCTTCTTTCTTTCCTGAGCTTTAGCTCATTTTTTTCTTAATAAATTTATTTTTAGTCAGTTTGCTCAACAAAAAGTGGTCACCTCAGCCCTCGCTACACACAGTAAGTAGGAAGTGGGTTTGCTTTGCTGTCCAACTGTCGCTGTGCCCGTTTCCTGAACCTCTTTCTCTCTCAGAACAGACTGTAAATTGGACACGAGTTTATCACTGACGGGCATTCAAGTTGTTTCCACCTTCGGAATATTGCAAAAACACGAAGTGCTGAGTGAATACCTTCACGGCTGATACAACGACATCAGCTCGTGACTACTGACGTTGCTCTGTAGCCAAGCGTTCAAGAGACGCTTCATAAGCCTGAAAGTCCAAAGATAGGGCAAAGGTCCCCACCTTTTCTCTTTGAGCATAATTCCGATCTTTTTTTAAAATTCCTATTTATTTTTATTTTATGCGCATTGGTGTTTTGTCCGCATGTGTGTCTGGTGAGGGTGTCGGATCCCCTGGGACAGCAGTTACAGACAGTTGTGAGCTGCCATGTGGGTGCTGGGAATTGAACTCCAGTCCTCTGGAAGAGCAGCCAGTGCTCTTAACCACTGAGCCATCTCTCCAGCCCCCAACCAATCTTAATTTTATTTTAAAGCATTTTTCCTTTTCTTTTTTAATTTTGAGAGAAGAGGCTTGAATAAATACGTCGTGCAGGTTGGCCTTGAACTTGCAATCTTCTTGTCTAGACCTGCTGGGACTAAAGCATGCATCATTATCATTATCCCTGGAGTGTGTGTGTGCGCGTGTGTGCGCGTGTGTGTTGTTAGTGATCAAACCCAGCTGCCCAGCACCTCCAGCACCACCTCTAATTTTTTAAAATTTAGTAGACAGTGAATAGAAGATACAACCCATCCCTAATCATTTGAATGAGTTTCAATTTCCTTCCCCTTCAGAGGATTAGATGACCTTTCGGATGGGACAAACCTTGGCCAGGGCTGGCTGGAAGCCTCCTTCCCCAGGTATTCTGTTTGGAAAACCCTGGGCAACCGGCTCCGCCAAAGAAGGGTGAACATTTGGCTGAAGCACTGGGAGAGAGGAACGACAGAAAGGAAATATCGTTTCCTTAACTAGTAGGTATTGATAGCCTGTTTAATTTAATTTTGGCTTTCTGCGCCCGTGAGCGCTCCCCCCCCTAACACGCAGTGTCAGCTTGGCAGGGGTTTTCTGACAGTATCAAAAGAGGGTTTAGCTCTGAACCCTTGCCATGAAAGTGTCTCTGTCTGCACACAGAAGAGAGCATTGTGTCCTGCGAAGACGGTAATTGAGTGAATGAGGCCCGGCACCTGGGCCCGCCGTGGAGCACTGATAAGGACATAAAGACAGGCTTACAGGGCCTGCTTGCCAGAGGCAGAGCCACTGGAGGAGGCGGCCCAGCCGTCCCTGTGGAGAGCTTGAGCAGAGAGCCGGGCTTGGCCCCTTCAGTGATGCAGCAAGAGGGCCCTGGACAGATGGAAGTCTGGGCATTCTGCACTTCCACAGTGGACAGGCACTTCAGGGAGATAAGCAGGCAGTGGTAGATGGGTGGTTCTGGCCCTGGCTGGCTGCTCTGCCTCCCTTTCTTGATAAGCACACGGTGTTCTTATATGGCTGGTTTTGCAGACAGCAGAAGAGCCGAGATCCAGCCTGACTGGTCTGGACTTGCTTGTGTTCAGCTTTGCCTTGAGATCCTGAAAGGCCACTGGAAGTGAGGTTGGAGCCGTACGTCCTGTGCTAAATTTCTCTAGTAATTCTGTGTGCATCTGAGCACCCTTGCAGCTCAAACAGGCTGGCTTATCCCTCTGAGAACTCTGGACTGAGCTGAGCTCATCACTTCTTCCTGCCATACAGGAAAATAGACCTTTTCCAGTACCACATCTGTGACAATTAGGACATCGATGACAACAGAGTCAATGCCCACCAGTCCCACCCATCCATCTGCCCAACTAGTCATCCATCCATCCACCTATCCATCCATCCATCCATCCATCCATCCATCCATCCATCCATCCATCCATCCATCCATCCATCCATCCATCCATCCATCCATCCATCCATCCATCCATCCATCCACCATCCATCCATCCATCCATCCATCCATCCATCCATCCATCCATCCATCCATCCATCCACCTATCCATCCATCCATCCATCCATCCACCTATCCATCCACCTATCCATCCATCCATCTATCCACCTATCCATCCATCCATCCATCCATCCATCCATCCATCCATCCACCTATCCATCCATCCATCCATCCATCCATCCATCCATCCATCCATCCATCCACTGACCCAATAATCTATCTGTTCATCCATGTCTTCGTTCATCCAATCTATTCCCTCAATCACCAATCTATTCCCATCCATCCACTCAGCCACCTATCTATTTCTATTGACCCATCCATCCATTCATCCTTCCACCCACTCCTCTCCATCTATCCATCCATCCAACTTTGGAGAATCTGATATGAAAACATTAAAAAAAAAAAAGACTCTTGCTGGGTGGTGGCGGCACATGCAGAGGCAGGCAGATCTCTGTGAGTTCAATGACAGCCTGCTCTACAGAGCAAGTTTCAGGACAGCCAGGGTTACAAAAGAGAAACCCTGTCTCAGAAAAGCCAAAAACCCAAATCAAACCCAAAACACAACAACAACAACAACAACAACAACAACAACAACAACAGAAGACTCTTAATGGCAAAGACTGTAGACAAGACTGAAGCTGGAATTCCTGCTACTGTGTGATCCTGCCTGGGTCATAAGCGGTCCAGAGTCTGCACTGTTGGGGCCTGCATTGGCATCACAGATCCCAGATTCCAGTGGCCTAACAGAATACACAATGAATCCTTATCAGCTATCCTAAATTGTGGTCCTGACTGATAGGCAGCTTCCCTCTACACAGTGACAGAGGATCTGAGTTACTTCTGCCTGGGCACTCAGTCTCCTCTACCTGGAGTGGTCTTCTCTTACATGCTGTGTGAGAGAAATCGGAATTAACCTTCATGGTGTCCTGGTGCCCAGAAAGGAGAAGGGAGCCATGGGCATGGGAGAATGCCAATAATTTCTGCTGCTGAGCCTGCAGATTTGTTTTGTTTTGTTTGTTTGTTTTGTTTTGTTTGTGTCACAAAGAAATGATAAATGTTTTGCCACAAAGGAAAATATATATATATATATATATATATATATATATATATATACACACACACACATATATATATGGCCTAAGCCATAATATGGCCTAAGCTTCCTAATATGCTCTATTCCCAGAGGAAAAGTTTAAGAATTTAGGTGTGACCTACATTGCCTGACTCACCAAAAGGGGAGGATCTTCAACTGTGCAAATAGCCTAGGCACCAGGGTGGGTATAGTCTGGAGGGGATAGCTGGGGAGACCTGAGACCTAAACACAGAATCCTTCAGATAGGACCTGAATACTGTCCTGTATGTCCTGTAGTGGAGGTGACATCTTTGAAATATGTTGTCTTGGGATGAAATGAAAAGGAGACAGTCCCAGCATCTCTAGAAAACAAATACATGAGCTGTCTGTCTTCTTTTATGTAGACTCAGGACGGGAAGGGTTCTGGCTAGGCTCTTCTAGGAACGTATATATTTAGTTATCATCATGACCATCAGTGTGCACAGAATGTCCACAGTGGGCCACACAGCATGGTGGCTTTCACGTAGTTACCGTTGTCATGGCTTACAGCAGCCCGGGAGGGCGAGTGTGGCGAGTGAGTGAGTACTCGTCTCCTGGTGTCAGCGATCCTCACATTTGGGCCAGGAGATTGTCTTTAGAGTCCTTTTTAGGTCCACACCATGTTTGTTTTATCGTCGTAAAATGGGAAGGCTGGCTGACCTGCCTCTGTGGCAGTCTTCTGGAGGGAAACACTTGAGAATGGTTTGGAAGCATCAGTCTGGGTAGATGACGTCATATCTGTGCAGAATCGCTGTGTCTAAGTGCTAGCATTTGTTAGCCCTTTGATGTCCCCCCGCTTTTAAAAAGGGGGTCAAGTGACTTATTCGGCAAATTGAGATCTTATGACAGAATGTGGCATTCTAGTGCAGTCCTCCTTTGTAATGGAGACCTCGGGAGGCGGGTAGGAGCTGGGAAGTGCAGCACCTTCCATCAGCCCTTGCAGCCTGGCCAGCTGTATGTGGTTTTTCTGGCTCCTTCTCTCCAGATGTTTCCAGGCCTGTAGAGCTGTCACCATGGAGCCATCAGGTACCAGTTCTAGGGGCTGCATCCTGCCATGAGTTCCCTCTATCCTCTTCAACTTTAGTGCAGGGGGGTAGGGTGGGCTGGGGTGGAGCACAGACACGATGATCTGCCCTGCACCTGGGGCTGACTGAAAACTAGCAAGAGTGAGCAGCTGGGCAGGACAGCCAGTCCAGGGAGAGACCCTCTCTGTTGACAATCCACTTGCTTAGGTGGGACAGACACTTCCTTAAGCAAGGAGCCAAGGAAGCCCACCAGGTGGAATGGTGAGTGGGTGGGGGTGTTCACTTTCTAGGGGTTCTGGGACCATTTTTCTTGAAGTCTATCTGGTTCTGTCTGAGTTCTCTGGAAGTAGTTAGAAGAAACAGCTGGATGTTTGAAGGAAACTGTCTAATGTATTTAACATCTTTATAAAGCTAGCACATGGTTAGAGAAATGAGTGATTAGACTTGATTCTCCCCATGCTGGCTTGATTTTTCCCATGCAACAGGCTTTCCTGAAGCTTCCAAATGTTTATAGGGTCAATTAACAAGCTGGAGTTCAACAATAGCAGCTGCTATTGAAATAGAAGCATCCGGGACTCGGCATCTGAAGATGCAGAGAGCCACTTGCAAATTGTGCAGCCAGCCCATCTGCCTCACTCCTACATAGCTGAAACAATCTCGCAAAGGTTTCTAGTATTAGGTCACAGCATGGCAAAAGTCAAGGGAATCTGGAAAGTCCTATGAGGCTTTTAACATTTCCCCCACTTTGTTTCAAATCAATTGGACCAAGCAGCTGATGCAAACTTTGAACATTTCAATAAGTCATAGTTTTACAATTGTAGTTGTTTGGAAGAATTCAGACTTGTGATTATGCACCCTAAAAACATTCTTGAGGCTCTTTTGAAAGTCTCACCAAGAGCAAGACTGGTGAAGCAACTGGGTATCATTGTTCTCCAAAGACAGGATTCATTGGTTCCTAGCTGCAAGGTATCCTGCAAGTTAGCAGAAAGCATAAAACAGTCTTCTTCAGTGACCTCCCAGGACCATCAAATATTTAATAAACCATGATGTAAACATCTCCCAAGAACTACACATTTGAGAGATGGGTCCTATTAAGGTTACTATTGCTCTGATGAAACACCATGACCAAAAGCAAGTTGGGGAGGAAACAGTTTATTTGACTTACACTTCCACATCATAGTACATCATTGAGAGAAATGGGGACAGGAACTCAAACAGGGCAGGAACCTGGAGGCAGGAGCTGATGCAGAGGCCATGGAGGGGTGCTGCTTACTGGCTTGCTCAGCCTGCTTTTTTATGGAACCTAAGACCTCTAGCCCATGGGTGGCACCACTCACAATGGGCTGGGCCCTCCCCCATCAATCACTAATTAAGAAATGTCCTACATCTGGAAATTATGGAGGCATTTTCTTGATTGAGTTTCCCTCCCTTTCAGGTGACTCCAGCTTGTGTCAAGTTGACATAAAACTAGCCAGGACAACGTGTGTCTGGATTATGAACCACAGAGGATTCAAGAGTCTTGTTCATGCTGTCACCCTAATACTGTGGAGATGTCACCCTGAAGGTCTCTATCCCTCTCTGGTCCTGATACTCTGAACTAATGGGGTTCTGAGCAAATGAAGTGCTGGAGGACCACCACCATCAAGAGATTCTCGCCCAATGTTAACTACATGAGAAAGAGGGGTTGTCCTCTGGAATGGAGTGTTGGAAATGAACTTGGCTGTGCAGGTAAACTCGAAGAGCCTGGCTAATGCCTGGTGATTCTGTCAGCTTGTGAAATCTCAGCCTTTTACTTGGCCATATTTTCCGAAGAGACGACAGCTAGTGGGAGTAAGTTCCTTACATTAAAAATATGCTCACAGTTAACAGCAGCAGAGCACTTAAGTTGGCAGTGGACCAATTATTAATGAAATGAATGGCCTTTTATAAATCCCTCTGCAGCCCCAGGACAGCTGATGGCTTTACGGTCCATGCATTAGGGAGCATGGGTCCTTTCTGATTATAGCTAGCCACAGTTTCTGTAACCGTGGGCTCCCTGTACCCCAAACTGCTGTGGAGTGGACATGCTGTCCTGTGCTGTCATGGAGGCAAAGGAGAGAACTGAGGTAGAGAGGAGGTTTGATTCTGGTGCCCTTCCTGGCTCCTTGATCTCAGGAAAGTGTCTTGAGTATTCTTGTGTTGTGTGTGGGAACTAGCGCTCTAGTTTTACCTGCCCAGGTCCCTTTCTGACAGTGTTGGTTCTTAGTTCTCCTTCCCTCCATTTAGCTCCTTTGGTTTGATGAAGGGCTTTAGTCTTAGCTCTAGGAATAGACTTGCGACCCATGTCTGACCCATGCCAGAACACTGCCTCTTTCTGGTTTCAGGGATTGACTCAGATATGGTCCCCGGTGCCACAGAAATGGTGGGGAGCAGAGCTAACCTGTCTTTTTGCTGACAGCTTTGCCCATGTCTGAGAAGGGTACTAAGTTAGAAGCTTTGAAAGTTAAGTTTCTGTGATTATCTTAAAAACTGTCTGGAAAACTGAAAAAAGAAACCTATTGTGTTCATAAGACGAGGTATGGAAAGTGAGAAAAGGATTTCATGGAGAGCTTCTCAGACCTCTGTTAGTCAGTGAACATGCTTAGTGGTGCGCGCACACACACACACACACACACACACACACACACACACACCACACATACCACATACACACACAGGGGGAGAGAGTGCAAGTCCTATCACTGCCTATTGGCAGTGGGTAGGAGGGGACTCAATGTCCAGGCTCTTTCTACTTCCAGCTCTACTGTGCATCTGGGAAGGCTAGTAAAGGTGTATACCAGATCTTCCAGAACTTAGCTTGACTGTGACAGTGCAAAGGAGGCTGGGAAATGTAGTTCAGCTGGGTGCTTAAGGGGAAAATGCGGATGGACAGTAACTAGCTCCCTCTGCCATGCCCCAGAGACACATTTACAAGTTGGTGGTCACGATGAGAGCATGTTTTTATTCTGTGGATATGGATATCACAGGTGTGCTTTTGTGGGTGAACGAGGCACATAAAATAGAAATAATAATAATAATAATAATAATAATAATAATAATAATACACTCAAAGACTGCCATTTCTCAGGTTTTCTGGCTCCATGGAATTAAACATACTTAGTGTGGCATTTTTTAAAAGAACATTTACATATGTGTGTATGTATGTATGTATGTGTGTGTGTGTGTATGAGGGGTGGGGGTCAAACTCAGGTCTTCAGCTTGGTGGCAGGCACATGTGTGTGTGTGTGTAGCCACCTCGCTGGCCCATGGCTGGCTTTTCGCTTATTCCCCAATGCTGTCTCCATCGTGGATGACTTACTTGGTGTTGGGTAGCAGAGTTGAAGGGTCCATGCTGGTCTAGTCAGAGCTAGGCTTTTCCTGTGACTCTCTTGTTTATGGCCCTCTTGAAACCTAGACCCCGGCAGAGCGGGAGTTCCACATCCATCAAAGCACTGGAAGGCTCCACTCCAGTTCTATGGGTGACATTATGTGTGTTCATGAGAAAATCATTTCAAGGGCTACAAATGAGTCCTTTAGTAATCCCCAGGAGTCATAATGTCTGTGACATAATGAACCTTCCTAAATTACAACTTACACTAATTACATCACTTACTGCTGCATTCCAGACCCTGAAACAATTTGCTTAAAGTGATAGTTACCTCTAATGAAAAGATACATAACGGAAAATGTCAGCAACCTTTTAAGTCCTCGGTGACTTATCATGAGGACTGTCTAGTGCAAAGTGCCCGCGGAGCGACATCTGTGGGACCATTTCCTCCTAAATCAGGTGGGGATTTTATGATCTCAGGGACACAGAGAGAATTTCCCAGCCCTGGAAGAAGATTAGGTAAGGGCTGGCTGTACTTTGGCCCCTAGACTCTCCCAGCATCTTGACTCGGAAGTTCCGTGGCTGACAGCTGATCACCTGTAGGGTGACATCTGTGGATGCCTGGAGTCTCTGATCACCTGCAGGTAGAGCTCCCTTGTTCCCATGAAACAGATTTCAAAGCCTTTCACTAAAGATATTGGAAAGGGTGTTCTGGACCTGGGGTTGAGGGGGAGCTGGCACAATCAGGGTCAAAAGTTACTGTACACATGTGGGGAACCTTGGGGGTGGCAGTGAGTCCCATTATCATCTCACCCAAAGGCCCAAGGGAAAGGAATGCTTCTTGGAGTTAAGAGAGGCTAGCCGGTTGGTGGTAGCACATGTCTTTAATTCCAGCACTCAGGAGGCAGAGGCAGGTGGATCTCTTTGAGTTCGAGGTCAGCCTGATCTACAGAGTAAGTTCCAGGACAGCCAGAGTTATCACAGAGAAACCCTGTCTTGGAAGGAGAGAGAGAGAGAGAGGAAAGAGAGAAGAGAGAGAGAAGAGAGAGAGAGAAGAGAGAGAGAAGAGAGAGAGAAGAGAGAGAGTGAGAAGACAGGGAGAGTGAGAAGAGAGAGAGAGAGAGAGAGAGAGAGAGAGAGAGAGAGAGAGAGACTCTAATGGAGACCTGGAGAACTGGAGGTTGCCCTTGAAACTGTTACAGTGAGTCTTGTGCTGAGGCTCACAGCTCCTCCTTGCTATCTCATGGGGGGGGGGAAGAGAACAAACACCTCACTTCCTCTTCCTTCCTGCTTCTCCTCTTCTCTGTCTGCTCCGCCACGATTCTCTTGTCTTCTCATGACCCGACGTTCCTGTTATCTGTGTCCTGGGGAAAGGTGGTCCGAAAGGGAGTGGAGAGGGCATAGGGACCGATTTTCACCTTGAGATCAGCCTCCCAGGGCACAGAGCAGGGATAGGGGTTGGGAGCCTATGGGAGTTGGTATGCAGATGACACTCCAATACCATCTTTTATCTAGGGTCCTTTGCTTTGGGGAGCCATCTCCCCTACACCATTCTGTTCTCCCCTCCCCTCTTTGTCCCCTTGGTCCCTGAGAGTCATTCTCTCTCTCCGCTGGGCAGGCCAGTACCGTCCCTCTGTGGGCTCCTGCAGGTCCAGTTCTCACTGGTTCAAGGTTCTGTAACCTGGGCACATGCTGTCACCCTTGACTTTGGTTCTTTTATGGTGTAGAATGACCAGTTGAGACATCTGATGACATCATGTCTGTGGTCCCCATTTCAGAAGGCAGGGTAAACTCAAGGCTTTCTCTATGCAAGGGCTTTCAACATTCTGAGAGAATGTTCTCATGAAAATGAGAAAGGTCCACCAGAAAAAGATGAAAACCACGCCCACTTAGACAAGGAGCCTGCCACACTCTTGATTCTTGGGTGGAAATGGAACTGGGTGGGGATATTTATTTCTTAAACACTGAATTTCCCATGGGTGGCAGACATGCTCATGGAAGTTCCCAGGGTACTGGCTGGCATACTGTTGGGGTGGGGGGAATCTAAATTGCAGGGCCTAAAAACAGTTCACTGGGGTTTGGGTTCTTGGTAAAATCTACCCTGATACTAGTTATTCCATGAGAAAGATCAGGAGGCAGTTTAAATTTAAAGCCATTTATATAGCTTCAGGCTTGAGCAGCAGAAGAATTATGATAACAGCAATCTTCTCTTTACATACACTAGGTGATTTTTAAAAACATTTGTTTATGTTGGCTGGTCCTGGTGGCATATATCTTTAATCCCAGCACTAAAGAAGCAGAGGCAGGCAGATCTTTGTAAGTTTAGAGACCAGCTTGATCTACCAGTCTACCAGTTAGAGCTGCATAGTGAGACCCTGTCAAAACACAAAGCAAAAGAAGAAAGAAAGAAATTGTTTTATGTGTGTGTGTGTGTGTGTGTGTGTTGTATGTAGTTACCCCTGGGGGCCAGAAGGGGGTCTCAGATCCCCTAGAGCTGGAGTTACAGGCAGTGGTGGGTGCTGAAAACTGAACTTGCAACCTGTGGAAGAACAGCGTATGCTCTTGACTGCTGAACCATCTCTCCAGCCTCTTCAGTGACAGAGCAGTGTATTTAGAGAGGGCAGTGGAGGAGACTAAGAGGAGGCAGTGGGAGATGCCTTTGGCCTCTACCTGCAACATTGCTTTGGAGGTCCAGACTGGAGAAAGGAAAGTTTGGAAGAATTGCAAGACGTTAATGACCTCTCAGGGAGTTACTGGCCTCATTGAGAATCCAGGAAGACGTTTAATAGGAATTGTGGAGGCTGTGTGTGAGTATGTGTATCAGTGCGATTGTGTGTATATGTGTGTGAGTGTATGTATGTGTGTGCACGAGTATGTATATGTTGAATATATGTGTATGAGTGTGTATGTGTTCATACTTTCTTACTCTGAGTCCCTCAAGAATCAAAATTTGAAGGATGAGTTTGATTGGCTGAGGTGGAATTATACCCACTCTCATTGGGCAGGGGAAGAGGGGCATCCTGACTGATAATCCTGCCAAGACAGTAGGAGAAACACAGTAGCTGTTATTAAAAGAAAACAATTTATTAAGGTCAACAGATGTCCACCATCTTATTCAGACCTTAACACCCACCCTCTGTATCCCTACACGGTAAGTAAAGGAGGTGGAATTACCGAAGCGGAGGCAAAGTGCAAGCTCAGAGAGGGAAATAACTTGTCCGGGTAACACACAGCATCTGACTTTCTCTTGTGCCACTGTCTTCCTCCCTCACGCAAACTGCGTATCTACTTAGGTCACCCAATTCTTGCCTGGACAGAGAAGGGACTTGTCTCTTGTCCAGGCTTGAGAGAGTGGGCTGGGGCTGAGTGAGGAGAAAGGAGAAACCAGCAAGGGTGGGTGAATACTACCTGGGAACATGGGCCTCCACCCGACCATGGAGTCTGCCGGGACTCTTGCTGGCTAGAGGAAGGATCTGGATTGAGAAGGCCGGAGCTGACTGTGGGAGAGGGGCCTTGGGTGGGCAGTGCAGGTTGGGAGGATCCAAGAACACAGGAGAAAAGCTGGCCATCTTGTACTGCAAAACTGCGCAGCCCTAAAATGATGGCTTTCTGAAACCAGAAGTGGGGTGGGAACCTTTCCAGTCCCTGAAAAAGCCAAACAAGCCCCTGCTAGAAACTTCTCTTTCCTCCAGCTCTTCAGCTGGGGCAAAGGCCAAGAGAGTTAGGTTCTAACTCTGCTTCTGCAGTTTATCAGCTGTAGTCTTGCACAGAGCCCTTTGGGTCTTGTTTGTGCGTCTGGAAGTTTGTATTACAAAACAAAGGGTTAAAACGACGCTAAAAATCAGTGAACAACCCTGCAGGAAGTGTTCGTGGCAGACAACATCTTTCTGCCCACTGAACATTTGAGCTCTTCCGGCCTGGCAGAAACTCAGCCACTGACTACATTTCCCAGAGTGCCTTGTACAGAAGTGGATTGGCATCCCAGGAAAACTTTGCGGAAGCAGTCAGAAGATCCGGCTTGGCCCCTGGGTTGCGACTAGACTTTGCTGTAGAAGATGTTTGTACAGCCTTTCTCTAGCTTGAATCTCCTGCTCGGTGGCATTTGCTGATCTGTATGTGCTACGGAGGGAATGAATGCGATAGAGTTCTGGGTTTTACTGCTGAATTCTCCCAGCCAGAGAGTATGGAGTCAAGAGTCTATCCACAGGCCAGATTCTTCCGGATTGTGACTGTGAACAGCAGAGATGAAGGCTCTGGGTGAGAGCACCAACTCAGAGGCCAGGCTACGCTGACTTCACAGGGGAGGGTGCCATCCATGGACCCCTGATACCTCAGTGTCTCCGCGTCCCAGAGATTCTCCCTCAGCCCAGTGCTGCTCCTTCCTTCTCCCTGGGGCAAGAACCAGACAACGCGCCAAAACCTAAGAGATGGTGGAGGAGGCTGGAGCTCCCTAAATCATCACAGCTGCTCCCTGAGTAGAAATGGCTACCTCGAGCCACCGTGAGCTGTCTTGTGACGCGGCCAGATGCTACAGTGCAGCAGTGCCCCGGGAGTATTTGATTCAGTGTCTAGCATCACCCAGGTGAAACGCCTAGCGCGTCCATCAACTCAGTCAGTTAAGCTCCTATGAAGTGTGCACTTGAATTACTCACTCTGGGAGGTTGAGTGTCTTGTCCAAGGTCACAAAGAGAGTACATTCAATGGCCTGAACTCTAACCCAGAGAAGTTTGTTTGCAAAGCCCCACTTTTGGCAACGTCTCTGTTGATAAGGGAGTCGCTAGCTCAGATTCTGATCATATATGAGCCAACCTCCCGGTCCAGTCTCTAAAACACAACCCAGGAAGGAGGGGACAGTCCTAACCTGGCACTTAGACTAATGGGGCCAGACAGGATTTCCCCATGGCAGGGCCCTGGAGGCCAGAGGCCAGGAAAACAGGGGTGTGCTCCCTGCCTTGCTGAGAACCAGCTTTTCCAGGAATTAGGATCAGACAAGATTCCTGTGCCCCACACCCCAAATCCTCCCCAGGCTGTGTGAGAGATGGAGGACGACTCTAGCCAAGGGTTCCCAGGGTGCCTTGGGTTCCTGCCCCCTGGGACAAGCTTCGCTTTGCAGACCCTGGAGGCCCAGCGCTCCTTGTGGTCAGTGTGTCCAAAGCTGTCAGGCTGCAATTGCTTGCTTTTAAGTGTCAGGAGACGTAAATAGTTTTAGCCTTCAGTGGCTTCTGATTGAATGTCCTTTTGAAGTAATGATAGCTATAATTTAAAGCAACAGTTACCATATTTTCCTTGCTGGCTAGCTCTCTTTGAAGCACTGAGTAAAAATCTGCTTAAAGTCCTAAAATAGCTGTATTTCTGACTCAATATTCTACCAGGAGCCAGGGCGATGCTGCCTCTAATTGCCATCATCTGTAACTAATACGAGCTGCCGCAGTGGCTGGTGATGAGGTGGTTGGGGAGCTGCTCAACCGCGAGCAGGAAGGTGGAGGCTGAGACTCAGTCTCCCCTTGGGGAGTTTGGCTTTGCTTGGAGTTCCAAAGAGACCTGTTCTGAAACTGGGACCAAATGGGCACTGGGATGGAGATGTTGAAGACTCTTTTCCAGGTTGTGTTTTTTGAAGTCTGAGATGGAATGTGGGGTGTCCTTACAAAACAAACTCAGAAGGCCCCAGTGTGGGTGGGCTCTTAGCCCCATGGCATTCTGGGTCCTGCATCCACTCTGGAGTGGGCTTTTAGGAGAAGACCAAGGTTCAGCAGTGTGTCAATGTGGATGACCTCCAACAGGGAATAAAACAGGCAGCCATCGCTGTGGTGCGCCAGCAACACACATAAAATTTGTTGTGAAGCAGGGCGTGCTCAGCCCTCTTGTTATCCCAGCATGTGGTACTGAGTCCTGAGGATCTCTGCAAGTCTGAGGCTTGCCTGGGCTATTCAGAGAATTCTGGACTAGCCAGGACAACAGCAGAAAGACCCTACGTCAAACAAACAAAACAAAATAAAATTCACAGTGAACGTTAAATTGTGTTTTCATTCACTCCAAGTATCCATTCACTCGGCAGTTCCTACTATGTGTCCTGTACTCCTACTGTGCACTAGGCCATGAGCAAAGCAGCAATCACTGGGCTATGTTCGTACAGTGGAAATAAGGGGATGAAGGGACATGCCAGGGAGTGAGATAAACCAGAGAAGGAGGCAGGAGAGCTAGGGCATGATTTTAAATAAGATTGTTACTGAGAAGATACCATTAAAATGTGTCACTAAATGATCCTCCTGCAACCCCACTGAAAAGTGTATGTGGGAGTGTGTGTTTTATGTGTGTGCACATGGAGGCCAGAGTTTCATGTCAAGTGACTCTTTTAGTCACTCTCCACTTTTTTAAAAAAATTATGTACTAATTTTTATTTTATAAATGTGTTTTGTGTCTCTGTGTGTGGGTATGCGCACCACATGTGTGCAGGTACTCATGGGGTCCATAAGACGGCGTCAGATCCCCTGGAACCGGAAGTACAGGTAGTAGTGATCTAACTGGTGTGAGTACTAGGAGCCAAATATGGGTTCTCTGCAAAAGCAGCAAATGCTCTTAGTTGTGGAGTCACCTCTCCAGTCCTCTGATGGGGAAGTTTATTTTCAGTTATGTTTGAAATTGTTTTATGCACTGTTGGGTGAAGGGCTGTCTAGGGCGTTTTGTATCATTTGCAGGTGGTGGATTTCTGTGGGCGTTGTTTAATTGCTAATGATCTGTGTGTGCTACCAGGAGAACACCAGAGGAGCTCTGAATCAATAAAAACGGCTGAGCCGAGAGGCTTGGGGTTCCACTGTCAATCGAGTACGGCACTGGCCATGATGGCTCCCTCTGCTGAGGTCTGGCAGGGTTTGCAGTTATGAAAATGCCTCCTTGTCTCTCTTGCTGAGTCCAGACAACAGCGTACTACTACAAATGTATCCTCCAACTTGGGGCCCAACATCACGCCAGCTCATCCAACGTGGAGACAAGGAAGAAGAGAAAGAAGCTGGAGACCTCACAGAGTCAGGTAAAGCACGCTCAGAGATGCTATCAGAGGATGGAGATTAAGGTATTGATCGAAGGCTCCTGAAGGAAGAGGAGAGAGAGAAAGGAAATAAGCCTCGATGAAAAGGCTGTGAAATTATAAATAAATGAGGAAGAAAGCTCCGAGGTGAGAGCCACAGAATGGAGGCCCTTAGAGATAAAGAATTCAGCTGGGAGCAGGAAAAAGCAAGGTTCTCACTGCTTTTCCTGATCATGGAGCCAGCGCTCCCTGCTGCTGCTGGTGGTAGCGTGCTGTTTCATGAACTGAGTTATGTGTTGTGTGTGTGTGAAGTCGAAGCTGGTCTTGTTTGAGGTCTATGAAGAAGGGTGTGTTTACCCATAGCGGTGGTGAAAAAGAACGCCATACTACCATAATGTTTCAGTCAGAGATTCTTCCCGCTGGTCTAGGACCCCCTGCTGTTGTGGAGATCTTGGCTTAGTGCCAAAAAGCCAGTCAGTTGAACTGAACAGTTTTTTTTTTTTTTTTTTCCTGCAAACCTAAGAAAAAGACAAGCAGTCCACGCACTGGTGATGGTGATGAATACTCCACTCAGGAGGGGCCCTTCCTGCAGACAAGGACTGATTATTTTTCCAGTAAACCAGACTATCTTAAAACCTGGAAAGTGTTTCCTCAGGGTCAGCACACAGAAGCTGGCCGAGGCTGTATCTTCTGCTGGCAGCCGAACTTGGTAATGTAAGAGTCACCCCGCTGGTGCTGGTTTTGAAGGCATGAAGGGGTCATGGAGAGCAGCTGAGGCTTGGCACTGTAAGAGGTCAAGAGAATCCATTGGTGAGGGTACAGCCTCAGTAGCAGTTGAAGGCCCAGTAAAGGTATCATGTAACAAGTTGAGGCTTGGCACCATGAAGAGAGCCCAGGAGAGGCTATTGGTGAAAGCCCAGTGAAGCCCAGTTTCAGCAAAGGATCCCAGCATTTTTTGAGATGCCAGTACCATGGGATGACCATCAAGAACAGCAGCAGCAGTGGAGTAAAGCCAGCCAGAGCTTGGAGAACAAACTGTGTGTGCTGCAGAAGGCAGAGCCAGATTCAAGCCCTTTGGAAGAGCCCAGATGATTGTGAATGAATTCCAGATAATGGGACATTGAATGTTTTTCCGCTGTCCAAAGACATTGAGAAAGCTTGATAAATGTTTGGTTTCATTTGATCCTGCGGATTAGCAACACTCATGATTGTTCCTCTTGTAAATAGTTTTGCTGGTGTAGTGTTAAATTGTGTTGTAAAGGCAAAGCAATTTTTTTCTTTTTATACAGGAAAGGGGAAATGTTGGGGAACTTTATTTTCAGTTATGTTTGGAATTGTTTTATGCACTGTTGGGTGAGGGGCTGGCTATCTAGGGCACTTTATATTGTTTGCAGGTGTTGGGTTTCTGTGGGGGTTGTTTAATTGCTAATGATCTGCATGTGCCATCAGTAGAATACCTGAGGAGTTCTGAAAGAATAAAAACACCTGAGCGGAGATGCTTGCGGTTCCACCGTCCAGGATGGCGCTCGCCATGAAGGTGGGTCCCTATGCTGAGGTCTGGCAGAGTTTGCACCTATGAAAACACCTCCTTGTCTTCTTGGCTGAACCACCAGAGCAGGGTACTACTACAGTCCTCCATCTTATTTTTGAGACAAGGTCTCTCACCTAGCCTGGAGTTCACCGATTAGACAGCTTTTTCCATGGGCACTGGGATCCAAGCTTGGGTTCTCGCACGTGTGTGGCAAGCCTATCTGTCCGGACCCCACAACACTGTTTTCATATGAACTTCTGGAACGAGCCTTAATGTGTGTGTATTTAGGCATTCTCAACAAAAACCCTGGTAGGAAATATTAAGACTTAGGGTATTTGAGATGCCAGTTCCATGGGACGACCACCAAGAACAGCAGCAGCAGTGGAGTAAAGCCAGCCAGAGCCTGGAGGAAAAGCTGTGTGTGCTGCAGAAGGCAGAGCCAGATCCAACCACTTTGGAAGAGCCCAGAAGACTGTTGAGTGAATTCCAGATATTAAGACTTAGGGTATTTGAGTAACAATGTTTCTCTTTCGAGCATTTCAGTTCCTTCTGAGAGAGAGGCATGAATTTTGAGGGGAAAAATGTTAATTGGATTTGTTAGTTTCTCAATAAACGAAGCACAGAATTATCATACAACTAAGCAGTTCCCCTTTTGAACAAACGTCACAAAGAATGAAAAATAACGTGCAGAGCAAAACTTGCACAGTTACAGGTATATGACATGCACTTTGCGATCACAGTCCATTCAGCAGAGGCAGGAGGATAACCACTGGCTACAGTGATTTGTTTGTCAACCTAAGCTTGTGTGGGTCACAGAAGGATCCAGTAACCAACAACTAGGTAGACTGCTTGCCTGGTATGTGTTAGGCACTGAGTTTAATCCTAAAGATGTGCCGAACAAATCTTATGCACAAATGTGCATGGCAGTATTATTTACGACAGCCGGGATGTGGCAACCATCCAAATATCCTTCATTGTATAATTGGAGAAAGGACATGTGGTATAGCTATACAGTGGAGTATTACTTAGCCGTATAAAACGCTACATGCAACCAAGAGGTGGACTTCAGAACATGCTAAGGGAAGGGTGCCAGATCAGATGATCACGTAATTTATGATTTCATTTATATAAAGGCCAGGAGAGGCAAATGTGTAAAGACATAAAGCAAGTCAGTACTTACCTGAGGCTGAGGGGAGAGGAGCAAGGGGAGTTGGCTTAAAGGGAATAGCATTTCCTTTGGGGAATATCTCTTGGGCTGTGGACAGAGGCAGTGCTCGGGCAGACACAACTGACTCCTGTACTTTGCAATGGTCAACAACAGTAAGCTTAGAAGTATTTCCCGTAATAAAGGCGTGATAGCTGGGAGTGTTAGAAAGACCAGAAGACCTTACATACCTGGTGTCTCTGCTGGGAGATGGGAGTGTCAGGTGCAGGGAGACTTGCTGAGACTCTTGTTAGAAAGGTCTGTTACTTCACTGAGCCTGTGATTACCAGGCAGGGCACAGGTTGTAGCAACAAGTGACCACAGCCCTTGCCAGGCAGGGTAAGCAGGTGTGGGGAGCAGGGATGAGGTTGGTCATGTAGGGCTGAGCCATGGCTATGTTTGCTTCTAGGCTGAGGACACGGTTGTCAGAAGAGGCCATACTGATGTCCCTGGAGTTTGTGTCTAATGCATGATGGGAGCTGATTGGCTCCAGATCCCATTAAGGGATCAACCACTGCCTGTAGATAAACCTGGATGGGGATAGCTGAGACAGAGCATGAATCCTTATGTCGCAGTCCTGCTAAGCAGAAGTGCCCGTGTGTTTCAGGATGGGGAAAGTCAAGGTGTCCTTTCATGCAGATAGCAAAGAAAGAAAGGGTCCTTTCTGCCACTGAAGACAGGTGAGCGAGCCCTCTCCTGCCTCCTTGTGTCACCTCCCTCGCAGCCTTGGACCTGCCCCTGCACGCCACCCCAGGCCTCTGTCTATGCCCTGAAACTTGCTGGATCTCCCTGGCCAAAATGTAGCAGGGCAAAGCTCACACAGCCTGAAGGTCCCAGCCAGGGTTCCTTGCTGTCTCGTTAATGACAAAGGTCAAGGACTGCCCCAAAGATCTGGCAGCTCCATGCACAACAGAGGCTAGTCATTCACTCTAAGCCAGGAGAATGGGACTCCTTATTGGCCTGCCTTGTACTTAATACTTTCCTAACAGTCTCTGTGTGTGTGTGTCCCACACCCCAGTCACACCTGACTCCTCACTGTCCTGGATTGGCCTCTGCCCTCCAGCCTCCAGGATTTGTACCTCCTGTTCTCTCTTTCTGGCATGTCCTCCACTGTAGTAGTTATACTGCTGTGGTAGCTCAGGATGGAAGACACAGAGGAGGCATTTTCATATGTGTAAACTCTGCCAGACCTCAGCAGAGGGATCCACCGTCATGGCAAGTGCCCCATACTCGACAGTGGAACCCTGAAGCATCTCTGCTCAGGTGTTTTTCTTTCAGAACTCCTCAGGTATTCTACTGATAGCACATGCAGATCATTACCAATTAACATTCCCCCAGAGAAATCCAACACCTGCAAACAATACAAAATGTCCTAGACAGCCCCTCACCCAACAATACATAAAGCAATTATTTTATATATAACTAAAAATCAACTTCCCCAACACACCACCAAAGTGCTGCCGCTGAAACCCAAGCTGTCCGCCTCATCCAACCCTCTCAAACACCACCACATCCTTCGCGAGCCCCCTAATAGCTCCCGGGATGCTCTTGCCCCTGTACCAGCTCAGCACCCTCTTAGGGACCCCACAACCCTGCCAAGCTTTGCCTTGATGTCTTGTCCCATGTAGTCTGTGGTTTAGAGGCAACTGCCCCCATCCACTTGAGCAGGTGGCCTGCTTTCTTGGCACCTTGTTTTTCTTATCTGTAGATGCTAATAACCTACGTGGAAAACACACGGCTTCTGGGGCTGAGGGCAGAAAGATCTCTACTGTGTGTAAAGCAGGACCAGGAGTTGAGGTGTGGCTCATGAAGGAGGTGTGTGCGCACAGGCAGGTGAGAAGGCAGAACAGCTTCCAGAGCTTTGCTTCTTCGGTGACTCTCTTGGTGTATTTGAGCAAAGCCATCATGACAGCGTGGCTGGTAGAACTGGGGGACACTGTCATACTCCACTACAGGGGTGGTCCCGGTATAAACTCTGAGGGCTCCCTACATGGAGGCAGAGCCTGAGAATGGGGGAGAGCCACGGAGGGGCAAAATGCTCAGCTGCAAGAACCGTGATACCCTGGCCCCAGTCGTCCTGCAGCTGCTTAAGAAATCTGGGACCTTGAACATGTCACTCTGCCTCTCCAAGGAGTCTCGATTTCCAATCTTCACTGTGATGAAAGCGCGCCTGGACCTGAGCAGGCGGGTGACGGAAGCACGTGTGTGATTGAGCAGTACACCAGGAGGCAGCTAAGGAAGAGCAGGGAGAACCAGGCAGGGAGGTGGCTGGGGGCAACAGGCCAGCTTAGTCACAGTGGGAAGGAGTAGAGGTGGGGAGACTCAAAAGACAGAGCAGATACCATCTAATGAGCCTGGCACTTGAAGCAGGGGCCAAGGTTAGTGTCGGGAAGAGGAAAGGCAACTGGGGGTAGAGACGTGAAAATGTCCTGGGGCTGGGGTGGACACTGGAGGTGGCTCAGCAGAACTGTGTTCTAGGATGACATTGGGCTGGGCGTGCTGAGTTAGACAGACCGTGGGAATGGAGGCTGGAATCTTTGAAACAAGGACGGGTGGCTCTCGCAGAAGGTAATTGATGCCAGCTTCCCAGTCACTTCTAAAATAGGCTCCTGACGTGTACATCCAGAGCTCTCGGAACTGGTTATCGAAATGTATTATCACGTGGGATCCCTAGTTGTCTATCCTGTGGTTCCCTCTCTTCTGAGGAAGGGTGGTGCTTCCAGAAATACCATTCTGCACCTGGGCATTCTAGGAAAAGAATAGTTCATAGTAGATAAGTTTGGGAGGCTTCCAGTTGAATAAAATCAACGTGTTCCTGTAATGCTGGACTTGTCAGGACTTCAGGTGAGCTGGTGTTTTTTTTTTTTTTTTGCTGGGAGAGGAACCTGGCGTGTGGTATTTCTGATTCATCCACCTGCAGAGCTGATTGTGTATGCACTTGTCAAGAGTTATCTGAACCTGTGGTTGAGGTAGAGGAGGTCTCCAGGTCTTCAGTGTACAGCAGCAGGCTTACCAATTGGGACATGTAATGAATGGGGTCCTCCAGGGTCCATAGCTGTCACAAATCCCCAGGTGATGCTGATGAGCCGGGCACAGGTAGAGTTTGATTTTTTTCCCCTTCTAGTACCAGCGACTGAACTCAGGGCCTGGCGCATGCTAGGCAGGCACCCTAGCATTGAGTTACATACCCAGCCCTCTTTTTTACTTTATTTTTTAGACAAGGGCTCACTAAGTTTCTTAGGCTAGACTTAAACTCACTCTGTAGCCCAGGCAGGCTTTGAATTTGTGATCCTCCTGCCTCAGTCTCCTGAGTAGCAAGGGATTAAACCTATGCTACCAGGGCCTGGCTACAGACCCCACTTTGAGGAGGAGTCTTAGAAGACCACGTCCCTCAGTGATGCCAGGAGAATCCAAACCAAAGGGTAATTTGTGCCCTTATGAAAACCACTTCCTGCCTCTCACTCCAAAGGAAGGAAGGGCCAGGATAAGTCGGTTCAGACCACTCTGAGCAAGTAACCCCACCGAGAGGCACTTACACCCACAGGCCTCGGGGCCTAGTGTGGATGTAGTAGATGCTCCAGCAGCCTTGGGTTGGCCTGGGCCAGAGTTGGTGGCTAGCAATGGTCCTGTATGTCTTCAGAGTGGGAGGGGCTCATGCACACATGGGAGACAGCCTTCAAATCTGCACTGTCATCGCCACTGGGTACAGCAGATCTTGGGTCTCTCATTTAGATCAGCATCTGTAGCCCAAGATCTACTTTCCTTTATGGGGAAGAGAGATGAAAAGAAGTGGATTTCATATTTGTTTTTGCAGATGGGCTCCCAAACTCACCATCCACCTGCTTTAGCCTCTCAAGTATTGAATGGTGGGCTTGTGCTGTGTATTGGGCATAAACTCTGGTTTGCCTATGGTGGAGAGGCCAAGCAGGCGTCTAGACACGGGGCAGAGGATGCTGATGACTGAACCGGTTGTGAATTTTCTTTTCGTCTTTTAAAATTACAATTGTTTGAGTCAGAGGGCAAGTTTCGGGAGTCAGTTTTCTCCTACTATCATGTGGGTCCCGGGGTTGGAACTCAGGCTGTCAGGCTCAGCAACAGTGCCTTTACCCTCTGAGCCGTCTTGTTGGTCCCAGTCCGCAGATCCTCTGTTGACAGAGCTCCCAGAGTGGGGCAAGGGGCTCTCTATAAAGGACCTGTGCCATCCTCTCCCATTCAAGTCCCATTCTGGGCTTATGCAACAGCCTAACTTTATGAGACTGCCAGAATCAGATGGCACCGGGCATGGCCGCCATGCTGGTTATGGGCTCTGTGACCTTGAACAGACCTGTTAACCTGCAAGGTGCACGTTCATCTTTGGGAGAATGGGGGGATAATAATGCTCTAAGGGTGACATGCAAGATAGGACGTAGTGGGTACTTGGTAAATGGCACCGGACTGCACAGCCAGATGTCACTAAGTTATAAGGCAACACCACTGGACTAGAATCCCACAGACCCAGGAGGTTCCCACACAGGATCCAGGGTTCTGCCATGAGGCAGATGGGAAACTCTCCTTAGTATCGCTTGCTCTCCTGGTCTCCCCAGGGCATTCCAGCCTGGGACCTCAGGAAGGAGCCTTCAAGTTGCTTTCTAGAACCTTCCATCCAACAGGAGGGTCTAGGCAACTTTCATGGCAAAGGATACAACATTGGCTGAGGATCACTCTCTCCAGGCATGGTGTGGTGAAGCATACCTGTCATCCCAGGATTTAGGAGGTAGAAGCTGGAGGATGGAGAGTTCAAGACTAGCCTGGGCCAAATGGAAAGACACTGTCTCCAAGAGGAAAATGAAAGACAAATGACAAAAGACTCACTTGTTGACATCACGAACCTTTACATCTCTCCACATACTCCATGCTAGCGATCAGTGTGTGGTTGAGAAAAAGAGCCCAGAGAGGGGAAGCATCTCTGTGGCGATCACACAGCATTCTGGAACATGAGCTCCAATCCACAGGATTCCAATCCCCCGGTGCTTCCCCCATGCTGACGTGGTAGTCCCATTTCACTTGTTCTGTGGCACAAATCTAAACCGTGAGCCTCATTCCATCCAACCAAGCCTCATTTCTCCACAACCCTGGCTCCCAAATTCTCACCTACACTGGCTTTTTCTGCCACCCCTGACATCATCCCTCAGCTTCCCCTAATGCTGCGTGCCCCACCAAAGTGAACGGCAGGTACGTCTTCACACCTCACAACCTTTGTTTCTCTAGATAATGTGGAACATACCATTACCTGGACCAATGGCAGCAAGTGACTTCTTTCCTCCCAGACCTACTGAGGGCTTCATGTTTCCTCCAGAAGCTCATAAAAGATGCTGTCTGTGGAACATGGATCCCGGCCACAGCTCCAACTAGTACCAAGGGAGGAGGGGACCAGGCCGGTTCTGTACTATGAGACTGTGTCTCAGGTTGTTCCAAAGTGCCTTGGGCACAGAGGTGAGAGGTTTTGTTCTGGTTGTGTGGTCTCAGTGGGATGAGCTATCGATGGTGGTAACATACAGTCAATACTACCAGAGCCTCGGTCAACACCAAGCCCTACTCTTCCTCCCCAAAGGGACCCTACTCCCTCAGGACAGTAGTGTGGCCTGCTGCAAGACTTTCGTCCAACTCCCTCTGTAAGGATGTGAGTAGACTCTGGCCATGATCTGAGTGGAATATTCTACAGAGATTGCAGATGTCTCTTCTTAAAAGAGCCACAGTTAAGGAAGGTGATTTCTGTCCACCTTCCTGGAGCACACATGGGATGTTAGGAGCACCAGCAGCCTCTGCACACCATGAGGTATATGGAAGGAATGCATTAAGACTGGAAGAACAGGATCACTGAAAGAGCTTGGGTCCCTCATGACTGTGAGTCATAACCCAGGCCTTTAGGTACTTTCTAATGTGAAATAGCAAAATGCCGTTTTCCAATTGAGTTATTTTCGGTCTTCCAGGATGAATGCATCCAATCCTTCCTAACATAAAATGCTCTGATGCAAGATTCGTCAGCAAGGCGAAACTACTCCATCACAAGTGAGTGTAGCTGAATGCTGTTGTGGCGGTTCACCACAGAAGACACGGAGGTGCTTTCATGCATGCAAGCCCTGCCAGACCTCAGCAGATGGAACCACCCATCGTAGCCAGCACCATACTCAAAGTTGAACCCCAAGCATCTGAGCTCAGGTGTATTTATTCTTTCAGAACTCCTCAGGTGTTCTACTGATAGCACATGCAGATCATTAGCAATCAAACATCCCCCCACGGAAATCCGACACCTGTAGACAATACAAAATGCATCCCTTTTTCCAACAGTGCACAAGACAATTATTTTACACATAACTAAAAATAAACTTCTACAAGTGAGAGCTGTGTATGGTGGCACATACCTGTAATTCCAGCACTCAAGAGACTGAGAAAGGGGGATGGTGAGTTTGAAGCCAGCTTGGGCCACATGGAAAGAAGAAAAAAAAAAAACAAACCATCCTTTTAAAGTGCATCACATGTGCCAGAAGGCCATAGGCTCAAAAGGGTTCTGGCAGAGAACTGTGGGGCACTCTAAGCAGGTCTGTTCACCTGTTAGTGGTGGAGAGGGCCCCTCACCCCAGAGTCAGGCCTGAATCCACAGTCTTGGGGTGCAGATTCCATGCCTGTTCTTACAAGTCTCAAAATTCAGGAAGGGAGGAAGACCATTTGAAGACAATTCAGACTAACCAGCATACTTGGGGAGGGAATGTCTGGGTTTTGTGAACACTATGATTAATTTATCAAATAACTACCAAACAGTTGTTCAGTGGCAGACTTTGCTTTACATTCACATCAACACTGATGGCTGAGGTTGCTCCAAAGCTTTGTCAACACTTGCTGTTTTCTTGTTTTTCATTAGCCCATCTATCCTGGTTTTGTTGCAAGCTAAAGTTACCTGGAAAGGGGAACCTCAGTATAGAAAATGCTTCCTTTAGACTGGCCTACTGGCAAATCTGTGGGGGTATAAAATTCTTGATTAATTATTGGTGTGGAAGAGCCCAACCCACTGGGGCTGTGTCATCCCTGGACGATTGTCTTGGGTAGTGTAAGAACACAGGTTGAGCAGGCCATGAAGAACAAGCCAGTAAGCAGCTTTGCTCCATGGCTTCTGCTTCAACTCAACCTTCAGGTTTCTGCCTTGGTTTCCTTCAATGATTGTGACTCAGAATGTGAAAGCTAAATAAACCCTTTCCCCCCCCCTCAAGTTGCTTGTAGGCATAATCTTCTATTTTTATAATTTACTATTTATTTTTACTTTGTGTGCATTGACTGGTATTTTGCCTGCATGTGTGTCTGTATGAGGGTGTCAGATACCCTGGAACTGGGGTAACAAACTGTTGTAAGCTGCCATGTGGGTGTTGGGAATTGAACTTGGGTCCTCTGGAAGAGCAGCCAGTGCTCTTAAACACTGAGCCATCTCTCCAGCCCCTGTGACCATGATCTTTATCTCATCACTTGAAAGCCAAACTAAGTCACACTAGCCTAGTGAGGTGGAATTTCATGGTCTTGACTTGTGCTTCTCTGATGGATAATAATGATCTCTGTCTTTCTGTATGACACCAGACATCGCTATATAATTTTTGGAGAAATGTCTGCTCAGAATCTTTGCCTGTTTTTTTAAACTGGGTTATTTGTCTTTTATTGTTTTATAATACCTTTATATATTGTAGACATAGCACCCAGATATATAATTTGCACACATTTCTTCATAGCTTACAAGTCTCTATGCTTTTGAACTATTTCTCTCATTCTTTTGATGCTTGACCCAAAGTTAAAAAGAGTTCCAGCTCTGTTTTCCTGTATGGGTTTTAGCTTTTACTTAAGCTTAGGATGCATTTTGAATTGATTGTGTGCATGGTGTGAGGGAGGGGTCCAACTTCACTCTCCTGAGTGTGGACATCCAGCTACCTGCTTTTGAGATGGAGTCTTCATACCACTTGGAAAGTTGCGCTGTCCTGAGACCTCCAAGTGTCACCTCTTTTGCTCTTGTCTTTCCCTGGACCCTCGTGGACATTCCTGTGTCTCAAACTGAGCTGACACTGCCTGGTGTCACAGGCCCCAGCATCTTGCTGGCTGGGATGCATTGTGATGCACTGTGATGCCTTGTGGAACACTGGGTACAGTGTGGCCCATTGGGATACAGCTGAGGTCCTACGTGTGAAGCACTTAAAACACCACACCCCAGAAATGCTGAGGCCAGTTTTGAGATGTCCCATAGCCTGTCATAAAATGGGCTTATACCTCCATTTTTGTAGCAAAGCAACATGCCCGCTTCATACAACTGTCACACTGGTAAGAGCCTGTGGAAGAGGACATGACCCAACAGGTGCTGGGCAGTTGTGCAAAAGCTTCTGAGCTGAAGCTGAGGATGGTCCGCCATGGTGCCTCCACAGGCTCCTATCACTGATGTCTCTGCTGGGGGACAGAGAGATCCAGGGGGGTTGGAGAAAGAAAAGCCTGAGTGGACTCTTTCTCAGCTTACCTCTAGGTACAGTAAACTTGACCACTGTCTAAGGGTTCTCAGGATACAGGGGACCTCTGTCTTTTCTGGGACAGTTGGCCAGCCATGACAGCTTCCTTAGAAGCCTATAGCTTGTAGACTAGCCTGGCTTGGTGCCCAGTACTCCCCACCCTACAATAGTTGCCCACTAGATCACTGACAGGCAGGCAGACCCCCCTGCCCATCTGCCAGAACTGGCTCTGCTGCTGCCTGCCCATCCATCCCCCATCTCCATGTTCTGCTCAGCCCCTGGCTTCTGTAGTCTCTTCTTTCCACATTTCTGGATAATTCTATTTCTGGCAATGGCTCTGTACGTGCTGTGACCAAGTGGTGGAGTCTGTGGCTTTTTCCCAAGTCCTATTTCCAGCTGGGCCATACCACCCTGTTCTTCTATTCTAGTCCAGGACAGGAAAGGTCAGGGGCCCTGCTGGGGAGATAGACCCCATGTGGTAACCTCCTGGCCTGGCTGCTACATGGACAGAAAAAAGGAACATCTTGGAAAAATCGGGAGCATATGATAAGACAGCCCAGGCCTAGCCTTCCCAGCTGACCCTATAAATGGTTCCAACTGTGCCTGTGAGTTTGAGCACAAGTCAGCAGGGGCTGAGGGCATATTGGAGTACTCAGGTGTGGCGGAGGAGACAGGAGACAACCAAAAATAGAGCGACGCCTGGCACTCGACTGTACTTCTGTGCTGACCACAGATGCAAAAACACGGTGACAAGTCTCTGGCATATGACAAACCTGGACACAGGGTATCTTACCATAATGTCTGATTACTCCGTTGGATAATGGTGTGTGAACTGTTGTGACAGTTTATAACTATGAAATCTGTTCGTGCAATTGCATTGATGATTGTGTTAGTTACTGTTCTATTGCTGTGAAGAGACACCATCACCAAGGCAACGCTTATAAAAACAAAAGCATTTAATTGGAGCCTTGCTTAAAGTTTTAAAGGGCTAGTCCGTGACCACCATGGAAGGAAGCAGACTGGCATGCACGGTAGTGGTAGCCGAGAGCTGTACATCATGATCTGCAGGCAGCAGGTTGAGAAAGAGACTGGGTTTGAGAAACTGCAAAGCCCACCCTCAGTGACACACCTCCTCCGACAAGGCCACACCTCCTAAACCTTCCCAAACAGTTCCACTAACTTGGGACCAAGCATTCAAACATATAAACCTATGAGAGCCATTCTCATTCAAACCCCCACAGTGATTATATATTATTTAATAGGTTTGTATGTATGAGAGACAGAACCTTGCTGTACAGCTCAACCTGATCTCAAAATCAAGATCCTCCTGCATCGGTCAGGTCTCCCAAATGCTGGAACTATAGGGGTGTACCCCACACTTGGCCTTAATGGTTTTTATTTCATAAGATATTTGAATGTGGTCTTCCTAAATATCAAAAAGATACCTTCAGGAAAAGTCTGACTTTATTGGTGAGTCTCTAAGCAGAAATCCATTTGGTAAATATCAAGCACTTACTAAGACTAGGTCAACCCAGTACCAGGGTAGTCCCCGGCTCCAAGAAACATTTGCCAGTTCAGATTTAAGTGAGAGGGGAAGAGAGCAGAAGGGCAATGAAGAGAAGAGAAATGGCTGTCTCTAAAGACCTAGTGATCTTGAGCTTCCCAAGAGTCTTTTTCTTCAACATGATCCTTTTTTCTTTTCTACCCCTGCTGGGGTCCAGCATTGCCAGCTCCACAAGCCCAACTTCTTGAATTGGCCCAACAAGAACTCTAGTTTGTGTGTAACAGCACCCCAGCAGGCATCAAAGCTGCAGGATAAACATGGGCCCTGAATGGGTCATTTTATCTGTAGGGTTTTGTAAAGAAAACCCATTTGAGTAATAAGACAAATAGAAAAGGCCGTGAAGGAAGACACGAAATCCTCTGTTTTGAGATAAAAAGGCAGGGCATAAACCTACTTGCTTGGGGTCACCTCTCCTTTAACCTCAGGTTCTTCAGGGTGTTAGGGCTGCCCCCACCCCTGGGCTGTTTAGATAGGACAGCATGCAATGTTGCATAACCCATGCCCAACCCTGTGGGATTTAAAGGGGACCTCAGCACCTTGGGAGCTTGGGAAGGGTTCTAAGGCTGGCTGTTTCCGGTCTCAGTCAGGGCTCTGTCACCATCTATGCCAGACTGGCTTTTGGTGAAAGAATTGAGCACTTTTTTTTTTTTTTTTGATGATGTTGGAGATGGAACCCGGATGCTGTGCTTGCCACACCCCCAGCCCATGATCAAGCTCCCTTCTCTCTCTTCCCAGACCTTGTCCCTCATCCCTCCTTTGCCCCCACCCCACTCTAGCCCAGTAAACACCCTTGTTGTTGTCATTCATGAGTCTCCAAGGATAGTCTCTTCCCATCACTCAGCCTGGCCATTGTGATTGGCCTAGTAGTGAGCCCACTGGTAACCTCCCTTGGGATTTGATAACTGAGATGGTCAAGAGAAACTATTTAACTTTACTCTATCTGGCACCCAGAGGAATCTGTGAGATGGTAACTATTGGTTTATGCCCATGGGCTTGAGATGACTGATTATGCAGTAATGTGTGACTCTCTGAGGCAGATGATTCCCTTTGGGACCAGCCATCTTTAGTTAGCTTCCCCTTACTGTGACAATGTACCTGAGCACAATACTTAAAGGAGGGAAGATTTATTTTGGCTCACAGTTTCAGAGGTTCTTACTCATCGCAGCAGAAGGCTGTAGTAGAGAGTAGATCACTTGACGGTAGCCAGGAAGCACAGGGACACTCTCCCTCTCCTAAAGCCTTAGAATGAGGCTGCTTATCTCTAGGTTGGGTGCTTCCCACTTAGCTAGCCCTCTCTGGAGAAACTCTACTAGTCTCCTAGGTATTTCTCAACACAATCAAGGTGGCAAGATTAACTCTCACAGCCACACTTGAGGTGCTCAATAGCCAGGTATGTTTGGAGGCTGCTGTACTGAGTGGCACAGGTCTCGAGCTTAGCCAGATCTCACTGTGTGGCAGGTCTCCTTGGTACAGACACACAAGAATATATTACTCTGTATGTACCCATCCCCATCTACCCATCCCCCATCTTGGCCAGGTCCCTATGATGTGCGTGCATAGGACATCTGGATAGTGTACATCACAGCCCAGAAATTCCAGCATGACACTATTTTTTTTTTTTTTTAAATCGTTTGTTTCTAGTTGACAGAAAGTTCCAGAAGGGCAGGCTTTGTTCACAGTATGTCTCTTCGGTAACTATTGTTGAATGAATGAATGAACAAAAAGGAGTAAATGAGGTGGACCTCGCCTTCTAAGGCCCCTGCCATTTTGTACCATCTCAAATGGCATCCCCCTCTCCCTTCTTCCCTTCCTGTCTCCCCTCCTGTCTTTCCCTCCCCTTTCAGAAGACATACCCGACTCTAGAGCAGATCAGATGAGAACTTTGAGGTGTAAGAAAGCCATTGATAGGCCCGAGTGTTTCCAGTGACTGTCCTGGTGCTGTGAGATATCTGGAAGGCCACGTGGGCATAGGCAATGGACGCAAAGGGCCAGTGTCGTTCCCAGCCACCCACAGATGCGTTTAAGGGTAGGCAAGGAGGCAAAGCTTGTCTTGCCCTGGTATATCCAGTTCAGCTGGTTCATGCCCCCACCCCATGACTCCCCTCAATTCTTTCCACCTTCCATATCCAGCACTCCCTGGATCCCAGCCCATGCCACATTCCCGGGGGGGGGGGCAATTCCAGCTCCATGCTAGTAGGGGGTGGGCACATGTTTTATTGGGGAGCCTCTAGTCTGGTGAACCTCAGTCGCTGATAAACACTTGTGTCACTCACCAGACCTCTCCAGGGAAAGGCAGATTGACTCATTAGGTCTGGGAGGGACCTGAGGATCCATGCCTCTCGGCTGTGTACCCACATGCTGCTGATCTGAGTGGCAGATCTAGAGGTAGGTTGAGTCTTCTGCTGCCATGGGTGGGCTTTTTCCTGCTCTCACGGAGAAGGCTTGACGTGCAGACGCTGACAGCCCCTTCCACGAGGACTGGGAATGAGGAGTTAAAGGAGCGGGCAAGGTCCACATCCTGACCTGCGATCACTGGAAACGTGTAAATGAGGAGATGGCAAGGGTTCAAGGCTAGCCCTCTGGCACAGCCACTCAGATGGCTTTGCATCCCGTTTTTCCACCACAGAAGTGGGTGGGATTCAACGCGAACCGGGGTGCTAGAGACCTACCAGGAGTGTCAGGCCCATGAACAACGGATATGTCAGGGAATGGGGTGGGGGGTGGGGACAAAGTGGACTCCTAGTTGCAGAGCCGCATGCTCCAAATCCAGATGCAAAGAACTGTGTCAGAGTCTCATTCTGGAATCAAGAAGTCCTGAGTCAGGATGTCGGCTTTTCCATTTGTTGGCTATGTTGGGCAAGTGGCTGAGCTTTATAAAATGAGAGCAATAGCACCTGTTTATTACATCAGGCAGTTGTTGTAATGGATACGAATATTAACTATATAAGATTGTGTATTAGATTTAATAAGAGCAGAGGTCAGAGAACAATTTATAGGAGTTAGTTCTCTCCGTATAGGCTCTGGGCACTGCACACAGGTTGTCAGGCTTGGTGGCGAGTTCCTTAACCTGCTGAGCCCATGATTTGGATCTTAAACGTCCCTTCCAGGGTCCTTTGAGGGAGGGTGTCCAGCTGATGGCACTGTAGGAGCTGGTGGATTCTTTAAGCATAGGGCCTGATGGGAGTTGGTGAAGTCACTGGGAATGTACCCTTGAAGAGGAGGTAGCAAGTGCAGCCCACTTCCCTCTCTCCTCTCCCTCCCTCTGCTTCCCTGCCAATGGCTTCCCTCCATCACACATTCTTGGCCATGTTTCCACATTGCCACAAGTCCAGAGCACCACGGACTGAACCCAGGGCCAGGACACAGTTTTGCTTCTTTAAGCAGTTTACCTGGTGCATTTTGTGTGAACGATGCAGCTCTGATACCTGAAGATCGTGGTGTCCGGCAATGCCTCACTGTGCCTCCATTGTGGCCTTTAGAAAAGTCGGCAAGCCCATCATCCCCTCTCTCTCCTTCCCCACGCTTATTTCATTTATATATCATCCAACAAGATGTTTGAAAGCCGATACATGTATGTGATCCAAAAGGAGCAAATGATTATATGTGGAAAACCATTCCTCCAGCCCCTGACCCCCAGCTGCCAGGTCCTTTTCCCCAAGGTAGCCACTCTTGCCAGCCTCTTGCAGAATGAGCCCACGTTCTCCATTTTGATTGGCAGCGGCATAGCCTGTGAGAGGTTCTGCTCTGGGCCCTTTATCATTTAGTGGAGACTGTCCCATGTTTCCAGACATTTCTTGACATCTTCCACCACCCATGCTTCCCTTTCCCAGCCTTGGTTTTTTGAATCAGCGAAAGGGAGATGATAAAAAGCTCTGAGCATCAAGTGCACATTCTGCCGACTTCCTCAATCCCACTTAAGGTCATCCTCAGCTACATATTGCGTTTGAGGCCAGCCTGGGCTACACTATGAGACCTTGTCTCAAAAAATAAAATAAAAAAAAAAAGCAAGGCAGGAAAGTGAGCTTGAATGTGGCCTCCATGCTAGATAGTTCAGAAGAGTGAGCAAGACTTCCCAAGGGTGGTGTCAGTCTGTACTCAGGAGCAGATCTCCCCAAGGCAGTAGGGCAGGAAGGAGCAAGGGAAGACAAGGACAAAGAAACTTCAAAGCCACTTTCTTAAAAGTAGGAATGGAGGCCCCCAGACAAGAGGAGACCCAAGTCACGGACCCCCTCATGACCTTTCACAGCCCTCCCCTAAACCCATTCCACCCATACCATCTGGCTTCAGAGGATTTCACTCAACACCCCAATGCCAAACACAGTGGGGTGGGGAGGAAAGGAACACGTGAGGTCACTTCACACGGAGGCCCCAGATTCCGTGTCCTGTTGACAATACTCTAAAGCCCTGAAAGCTGGAGTAAGCCTGAGGCTGGAGACGTCTTCTTCCCCAGGTGTGGAGAACAGGAATAAAGGCCTTCTGCTCCGTTTGTGGAGCTAAGATTTCAGGGATAGAATGGAGTCCTTAGGGAGTTAGGCCAGACTGCCCCAATGGGTCATCTCCCTGGCTATAAATAAAGACTTCAGACATGGGAGGGGTCCAAGCCTAGGCAGAAGCATCTACCACTTGCTCTCTCCAATTCACTGTCTTTTCATGACCATCAGCACCCCACTTAAAACCCAAAATGTGACATTACAATAATATCGATGCTATTTTATATTCACACAGTTTGGAAGCACTTAGAAGCTTTTTTCCCTCAACATTGTCCCTAGAAGCTCCCACTATGTTAGAATTATTAGGGAGGGAGGGAGAGGCAGTGAGAGAGAGAGAGAGAGAGAGAGAGAGAGGGGGGGGGGGAAAGAACTGCAAGAGGCAGAGAAGCTCTGTTCTGCTCTGTCAGGAAGAAGAAAATCAAGAGAAATCAGGCTGGCTTCAAAGGGCGCATTGCCATAATTGCCCTGTAACTTTGGCAAAATAAATCTGAGCGTCTGGAGCAGCACAGTTGCCAGATGAGTGCACTCCAAAGGCCCCAGAGGGCTGTGGCCCACTTGTTAGCAGCCTAGTGTAGTGAGAGAATGCGGGACTGGTCACTGGTACAAAAGACGTGACATCACACATAGCCTTCATGGCCAGGCCAAGCCAGGCTAGGCTACAGGTCAGGAGTCAGATTTGACCCTGCCTCTGTCTTTGTCCTTCTCCCTGCCATGAGACACATACATGTGTCCATGCCCCCCTTCCCCAAATATTCTCCCTACCCACTGGGGTCCGGTAAACTAAGCATCTAACTACACGGAAAGAAAGGCTCCAATTTCTCAGACCCATGTCCTCCTTGGATGGTCCCCTCTTGGCCACCTTGGCTGGAAAAGGATTCCTCCAGAACTGACCTAAGACCCACTCTTGCTTTTTCCCAGGCTCATACAGTCGGTTTCCTGTTGACTATCTCTCGCTCCTACTTCTTCCTTCTAAAGCCAAAAGTGTTTAAAGAACAATAGCATTCTACTTAGCACTCTGATTTAATATTTCCTTCCACAAGCTGTGGCTTCTGGGAGAAGATTGCTGCTGTGAGTGCCACAGGCACCTTGGCAGCTCATCCCCCTCATCTCCGAGCTTCAGCACTTCGAGCATCTTAGCCATTCCACCCAGCAGGCTTCACCTGCGCGGCTTAGAGCAGCATCCAGGGAGCCATACCGTGGCCTCACCTGGCTTACTCTTCTTGGTGGAGGGTCACTTGTGTCCAAAGGGCCTCCATCAGTGATTCTGATCCCCGAGGTGCCAGTTCTATTCCTCCCTGGTTTTATTCCTCTGCGGGCATTCTCACATATCCCAGGATGGGAGAGGAGACAACCCTGCTTGGTTGGGGGTTACAGTGCTCTTCCTAAGACCTTTTCCTACTGTGCCCTCCTTCGGAGGGTTTTTGTCCAGAGACCTCACCTTCTGATGGGCCTGAGCCTGTTCCCGGCAGCAATCATGCAACAGGTAGACATTTTTAATGTGGCCAAGATACATGGGTGGATCATGTGACAGTGGCCAATTCAGATCAGAAAGGAGTATCTGGTGCTGTATGGGGTTCCCTTACCCCATAATTATCTTTGGGCCCATTCTTCTCTTTTTTTTAGGCCCAGTCCTAATCATTGATGGATCCGCAAGAAAGTTTGGTTAAGTCTGTCAAATCCAACCTTTCTCCGATGTTCAAAGTGAGGCATAAGAATCTGAGACCTGTCTCCACTCAAGTTAGAGTTAGCTTCAAACACAGATACAATTTTTACAGACTTGTAGTTGTCCGTTTTTGCTCAGTGGGAGGGCACGTGTAACCAAGGATTCTGGGAAGGAGAGGATGTTTCTAGAAGGATACTGGTAATCAGTCCCAAAGTGAGTCCTGGCAAAATGGCCCAATAATCCCAAACCAGAAGATACGTGACATACAATTCTTACTGGGCTTCATTCTCTCTGGCTAACTTGCCCCCAAACAGGCAGGCCAGTGACTGAAGAGCCTTTGAACCTTCCTGGCCTCCAGGTGCCCAGAGAACCCTACCTAGTAGGTGGGACTTGTCCCTTCTTTGCTCCTGGCATAGAGCAAGTGAGTAGTGTTTCATGCACTAGCTCCTGGGTTGTCCTTGGCGCCCTGGGATTACACTGTGTACTTCTGGCTCGTCATCCCCTCAAAAGACAATTAAATTAGAAACCATTAATGTGCAGGTGGACGGTCACCTAGGGGGATAATTTTATTCTCCTTGGGCTCCCTGACCCTGGAGGCACTGCCCCTTCCCAAGTCTGAGCAGATAATAAAGAAAGCAGCACCTCTGACCTAGGTGATTCACCACACACCTTGGAGGACTCCAAGTAACCAACGGAACAGCAGAGGCATTTCCTAGTGTGTGTGTGTGGGGGGGGGGTCGACATATTTCATTTCTAACTGGAGCTGCACCAGGAACAAGATGTACCCTGTTTTTTACCCTTGCTACCAGCTCTTCAGCTTTTCCTCCTAGATTTTAGGGATCCATAGTGAGGGATGGAGGGAGTTCCTGGGACTCCTTCTCTTTTGTTGGGAACCTAGGAGATCCCATTTTGCTTTGGGTAAGTTACTCTTTTGAGGTCAACTTGGGATCAATGGAGTTAGAAGTACACACTGCGTGGAACCATGTCCAAGGTTAGACTGATTCCCCTGGTGCCTGCATTTGGTGTTCTTTCAAGATACAGGCTGGGCTTCAGCAAACTGAAAAGCTGAGCAATTGTAGAGTTCCGGAAGCTTCACTGAAGAGCGGCCCTATATCTGTTATCAGATCTCTCCAGGCCCTGACTGGTCTCTCTCGACCCATCTCCCTCCTGTTGATGAAATTCCTCTCCCTGGGGGCTCCTCTGCTGTGGCCACCTAGATCACCATCCCCAGCTCCTCAGAAGTTTTCCCTTTCTCTTGAAAGAGCTGGTTGCACAGGCTCTAGTGTCGCCCGGAAGGAAGATATCTCAAATCTTCTGAGCAATGGGAGAGGGTGAGGCAGATACCCCCCTGGGGGCGGGGGGATGACTGAGGACATTTGTCTAAGCTTCTGCAAATGGCTGGGCATTCCTACTAAGGATGAGCATAGACAGGCATTCTCTCTCATGCCCTTGTGAGGCAGACAGCTGATGAGAAAGAACCCAAGGAAGTGAATTCTCTGCCTTTGGCTTCCCAGGAAGTAAATGGGCAGCCAGTGTGGGCCACAGCTAAGCCCTGGAGGCATGAGCTGAAGGAGGGGTGTGGCCCTGGTACAGACATTGTGTTAACCAGAGCCCTGGCCCTTATCCTGGAGTACTGACTTCAGGTGCATGGCCTAAGATGGAGCTTCAGTCTCCACCTCTGAAGGACCTTGAACCCCAGAAACGCCTTAGCAAAGAGATCGAAGAGGAATTTGTACGAATATCTCAGGCCTCTCTCCATGCTGTCTGTGCCAGGGTCCTGCCTCCCTTCATCAGGACTCTGTTCTGGGGGAGATTCTTCGCTCTCTGAGCACCCACCTTCCCACGGGGACTGCCCGGGTCTCCCGTGGCTCTGGCAACTGTGTCCTTGCTTCATGGATCCACACATGCCAGCAGCCCTCGCTTGCCTTCACCTTGAAGGCACACAGTATTAACTGTGCCTGGCTACAGACTTCAACTGTGGGAGCCCTTCCTTCACATCTCCCAAGAGCGCACAGGATGGTCACAAGCCCTGCTTTGCAGCTCCAAATGGCGTCTGTCTAGCCTAGAAATCTAAAGGGCCAGACAAGGGTGCCTCAAAGGTGCCCCCACTTTGAACCCCAAAGTGTCACTCTCTTAAGCAAATTTCTCTACTTCCTAGCATCAAAATTAGGCAATTAGGCGAGAGTCAATGCAGTATCAGGAAGGGCTAGAGGTCCTGAGGGCCTGGCTGCAGAGGCCTGGGAGGCCGGGCGCCGAGCGTCCCCGTCGTCCTGTAGAGGGAGCTCCAGCCCCAGGTTTCCCCGCGGCTTCCCCCCCCTCCCTCTCCGTACCGCCCCCCCCTCCTTCCCCGGTCGAACTCCTGCAGCAATCCCAGCTACAATGGTGCCTGGGCTGGACCCCGAACCCACGCCAGGATCTCTGAAAGCAGTCCCTTCCCTGGCACTCGGGGTAAAACACTCTGAAGCACGTAGGGGCCAGGCGCGGCCTGCCTTCGGCCTTGGACTCCCAACTCCAGCGCGGTCACACGCCACCAAGCGGGAAGCAGGAGCACCCTGGCTTCTCCCGCAGGTCCCCCACGCCCTTGCACCTATAAGATGTTGGAGAGGGAAGCGCAGTACGAGAGGCCTCGAAGTTGAGCGTGCACAGCCTCTATTCACAGGACAGAGAAATACCAATAGTGCGGGGTCAGAATGGGAGCAAGGAGGTAGAACCTCCCTGTCTACGCCCTGAGCTCCTAGAAGCTTCCCTGAGTCTTTCTGCTAAGTCATCAGAGAAGGCCCCAAGACTTCACACGGTTACTCCGGTGGGTGCATGGACAGAACCTAGGGTTCCAGCTTCTTGTGGGGAATCGACCCCATTTTCTCTTTGGTCTCAGCCCCTTTTCTAGGGAGCCCAGGAATTTCCATCGCTCCTTCTTTCAGAAGCCCTAACCAGGCTACTTTTGCTCGGACCATTTCCGCCATTGCTGTCCCTTGACCGCTCACCCTGTCCTGCAGTTTTAAACAACCGCACGCGGGGGTGGGGTGGGGTGGGGTGGAAGCCAAAACCCAAAGAGCCATCAAACAAATCGGTCCAGGTGGCAGACCCGCCGGTTATAGTCAAAAGTGGTAACAGCTCATTTATTTAGCCAAAAATAGATACTTTCTTGTACAATTTGGTTCACACATATGTACATTTTTTCCTGTATATACAAAAAGAGCCAGACACGCTTATTCTCTCTGCAAATCCCCCCCCCAAATCAACCGAACAAACGAACCTCACAATCTAATGTGGGGAGTGGTACAGAAGCAACTTGGGGAGGGCCGAGGGGGGACTGGCTTTATTTCTTCTTCCTTCCTTTCTTTATTGTTTTTGTTTAGTGTTTCTTTTAGGTATTCATACACAGACATGCTTGCAAGTCGTCACTATACAGAGCGATTTGTTTTTTTACAATTAGTACAACGATTTAAAAATTGTCGAAAGAATTAAGATGAGGAGAGAGCTGATAAGACAAGAGCAGCGTCCAGGTGGTTCTGGGGCCTGGAAGAGAGTGGAAGCAACGGAAGTGAGATTTAGAGACGTGGAGGCCGCTTAGGTAGGGGATACCCTCTGGAGACTAGGGCCAGGCTTACGGAGTTGTTCAGCTGTGGGTATATTAACTATAAGCTGGGGAGACAAGATCAGAATCCAAGGTCGGGCCTGGAAGGAGATGGGCATCACGCATCTCTGCTCCAGAGGCCTGTTGGAGGGCCCAGACTTTCCAGCTAGGTCCCCACAGGCCCTGCCTGAGGGTGCTCGGGTTGAGAATGGAAAGCATCTTTGAGTTCACAAGAAGTGACAGAAGAGAGTATTTTTGTGTGTGTGTGTCTTTTAGAAATGGTTTCCCAGCCACATTTTTCCCTTCCCGTGGGCAGAAGGCACCCGCCACGGGCTCTGTGTTTTCCTTATCCCTCCTGACGGGTCTCCCACTCTGCTTCCGGAATTCGGGGTTGCTTACCGCCTTGGCACCGGCTGGAAAGCTGTCTTGAGCAACTTTTTCTCCACTTCCAAGGCACTACAGCGATCTGTGCGGGACAAGGGGAAGAGAAAGCAGGCCTTTAGAACGCTCTGTCGGGGCCTCCGGGGCTTCTGCACCCACGGAAGGAAAGAGAAAAACAACTCACGCCCCCCCCCCAAAGCCCCGCTCTTTCCTTCTAGCCAAGGAGAGGGCCCCACCGACAACCCCTCTCTGTGCCCCACACTCCTGGAGTCACCTGTCCCACTCTCTGGCTCCGCAGGCCGAGCGTAGGCGGCGGCAGCCGGGTGACCCGCGGCTCCGGGAAGTCCCAGCAGGTGCTGTGGGGCCGAGCCCAGCATGGACAGTGGGTGCGGCCGCGGGCCGGGCGGCGGGCCTGGGAAAGGCCGGTTGGTCCAAGCCGGGAATTTGCCAAGCGGCGCAGAGACGAGTCTGTGTGCAGCCGCCGCTGCAGCGGCTGCCGCGGGCGAGAGCTGCAGCGTCGGGGGCGCGACGGCAGCCCCGGGAGGAGAACCACCGGCTCCGGGAGGCGAGCGACGTGGGTTGTCCGGGCTGGTGGCCGTTTCGGCCAGTGACCAAATCTTGGGCTTCGGCAGGGCGGAGGAGGGCGCTGGTGTGGGAGCGCAGGGGTCCAGGCCCGAGGGCGGAGAGGGTGGAGATGGTGGGGCCCTGGCTACGGGCGGTGGCGCCGGGGCCAGGCTCAGGACCGACAGCGGTCGCTCCTCTAGGCCTTCGGAGCTGTCGTCCGAGTCGCTGTTTTTGCAGTCCGACACGGGTCCCAGGCCGAGGTCGCCGTTTTTCTGTGCGCCGCCCCGGCCAGGGCCAGTTCCGACCCGGCTGCCGCGCCGTCTAAGTTTTCCAAATCGATCTCCTCGTCCTCGTCGTCGTCGGCCAGGCCCTCGCCCCCCGCGTCCTCCTCCTCCCCGGCGAGCTCCTCCTCCTCCATCTCCAGCTCGCGTTTGCCCTCTTCCTCATCTTCCTCTTCATCCTCCTCCTCCCGCTCGCTCCCGTAAGCGTTGCCTTCCTCGTCCGTGCGACTACGGGGCGCCCACGTCATCTTGTTCTCCTTCTTGAGGCGCCGGCGCGCGTTGGCGAACCAGGTGGACACCTGGGTGAGGGTCATCTTGGTGATGATGGCCAACATGATCTTCTCCCCTTTAGTGGGGTACGGGTTCTTGCGGTGCTCGTTGAGCCAGGCCTTGAGCGTGCTCGTGCTCTCCCGGGTGGCGTTCTTGGGACGGGACGGGTCCCCGAACTGGTACTGGCCGTAGGGGTAGAAGGCAGGGTGCGGGTGCGGGAACGCGGCCGCCGTGGCCGGATGCTGGACTCCAGGGCTGTCCTTCAGCTCGTACTGAGCGCCCTGTACGCACATGGAAAAGGAAGGAGACACGCGCAGGGGAGCGAGAGTGAGCTCCAGCCGTCGCCGCTTCCACCCTCCCGCCGGGACCCTGGCTTTCTTCCGTACGCTCACCTCGCCCCGTACCCCAGCTCCCACCCCTCTCTCCCGGATTTCTCCGGCTCTTACCAGCTGTGGGAAGATGGGCAGCTCCGTGGCGTAGGGCAGGAAGGCGCCGTAACCCTGGGCGGCGGCGGCCGCCGCGGCGGCCGCAGCGTAGGGCGCCCCATACACGGATGAGAGCACGTTGGACAGGGACCCCGAGGCGGCCAGTTCTGAGGCTCCGGCGCCGGGACCGCTCCGGGCCCCCGCGCTACCGCCGCCACCGCCACCTCCTGCGGCTCCCGGGCGCTCCGGTGGGTAGAGCGGGCGGATGTACTGATATCCGAGCTGGGGGAAGGACATGGTGGCCCGCGGGGCACCTACGGAGAGGGGGGCCCGGCCCCCGGGGCCGCCGTGCTTAGCGCCGCACGCTGGCTCCGGCGCGCATCGGGGGCTGGGCCGAGCCCGGGCCGCGCTGCCTCCCGCGCTGCGCTGCGCTCCGCGTTCGCCTATTGATCTGCTCCGCGGCGGCGGCGGCGGTGGCGGCGGCGGCGGCGGCGGCAGCGAGGAGTCAGGTCAGGTCCGAACAGATTGGCCGAGATTCCCTGGGCTCTGGGCTCTGATTGACATTTCTACGGGGCCGCAAGCCCCTCCTCTCCGCGCCGCGCTCCCTCCTCTAGGCCCGGAGAGCCGCTCTGCGTGTAGCGCTCGGTCCTGCCCTCCTCTCCCGGAGCTGCGTCGCGCCTCGCTTCCTTCGCCCTCCTACAGCTTACACTCTGCTCCTGTCCTTTCCTCTCCCCACCCCTCGCTGCGTCCCCCCCACCTCACCCCCCGGTCGCTTCCGCTCCCGAGGCTCCTTCGCAGTCCCGGACGCTGGGAAACTGCGGTTCTTTTTCCTCTTTCCCTTTCTCACCTCTCGGCGCTCTTCACTTTTCCTAGTCTGACTCTTCTCTTCTACATCTCTTTACTCTCTCGTTCTCTCTTCCCCCTCCCCGGTCTCTGCGCCCTGGGCTAAGGCGACCTAAAGTTGTAGGCACTTAGAATGCTGTGCGGGGGGTGTGTGTCCGCGTCAGTGTCTGTGTGTCCGTCCCCGCCCTTCCAGCCCCTCCCTCACCCTTCCCCAAATCTCGGGTCTGACGTCGCGCCCTCTTATTCGACTTTTCCTCGCGTCTCCTCCTGGAGTCGCCAATCACCCGGGAGCCTTCCGGACGAGGCGGCCCTCCCCGGCGAATACAGAGCGCCGGGAGGGGCGGGGCGGGACGGGACTCAGTCTCTTCCCGCCCCCTCCTGCCAGCACCGGGAGGGAAGAGCCCAGACCAGGAGTGGCGGGTTAGTACAGGGTCACCTCGCCCCTCCGGTCTTCCAACTCCTCAGTTCTCAGGCCCCTCTGCAGCTGTAGCTCCGGGTTGGAACGGGACCCCGGACCAAGGCAGGCTCCATGACTTTCCTGTGCCGTGGCTCCCTTTGCAGTTCTCAGTTCTGGTCCCTAGGACGCTCTCAGTAGCCTAAGCCGGCAGCTAAAAGAGTGAGCCTGCAGCCTAGGAGCAGGGAATGCTGCCCCTCCGAGCTGTAAAACACCGACTCTGTGCCCGGGGAACCCTGCAGTTTACCACATTAACACCTCCCGGGTACCTCGGTGAGAATCCTCATTAGAAACAGTGAGTTTGGCGCTCAGGTGGTCTTGCGGAACTTATAACGAGTTAGTGGAGCGCCTAGCTATGGGGTGGGGGAGGAGCAGGGAGCCTCACCGCGGAGGCTCTGGGAACTTTCCGAGAGCACTTCGAGAAGTTTCTGTGCTGATGTTTTTAGTCGATTGCGACCATTCATTCTACTGTCCCTTCTCCTGCTCTCTGGTCTCAGAGCCAGTGCTTTCTTTTGGAGAGAATCCTCAGAGCGCTGTGCATGTGGGGGTGGGAAGCAAGACTTTTTTTTTGTTTTTGTTTGCTTTTTTTTTTTTTAATGGTAGGATAGTTCCTAAATCTAAACTCTAAATGGTGATGTCCAAGAGCCCACCTTCCCAGATTAGAGTGTGCAGTGGAAAGCCACACTGGAATTCTCGGAATAGCTGTGTCTCCCAGCTAAGCGATTAGACTGCAGCGGCGACCCACGCGCGGGTCAGGCCTGCTGCGGGCCTGCGGCCCAGACAACTCCCGGGCTGCGATTTTTCAGCAGAGCGACGAGCTCCAGCTTAGAGGCAGAGACGCCTCCCCTGCGCCTCCAATTGATCTAGGAATCAAGTCTGATTTTCTGCCAGCGTGGAGGGATCTGAGAGCCCGGGGCTGGCCGGGCTCTGATACGAGTACAGTTAGGAAATGAAGATTTCTTTCGCCCTGGCCCTGGACTCCAGTTTTGACGCCATGTCCTACCTCCTGCTACATTCCACGGGCCTTTGTACTGGTCTTGGGCCCTGGGAGGTGCTAATTCAGAAAACCAGCTGGGGGAAACACAAGCAGAAGCTGGGGGAACCACCAGGCTTAAACTTTGGTGGCACTATCTGGAATCTCCTTAAACTGGATCGAGGCACCTTCTCTCTCCCCTCCCTTGCCTGGTGCTGGCGATTGGCTTTAGGTGAACTTCGACAGAGGAGGCACAGTAGGGCCACAACTCTGGCCTTCAGATGCTTTCCTCCAGCCTGATTCCGTTTCTGGTTAAACCTGTCACCGGGAAGCCAGGGCTCACCTGCTCAAGAAACGTCTTAAGGTTGAGGAATCGAGGTGACATTACTTCCCAGGATTTTCCCTATGTATAGGACTGTGGGTCTTGCTAGACAGTCGTGAGACCTACCTACACAGTGGTGAACCAGACCAATGGGCGGCAGAGCCAGATTCCAAGGTGGGAGAAGGAGCTTCGATGTATGTGCCTGGGTGAAAACACGGATATTTAATTCCGTTTTTTTTTTAAGAAGGAAAAGAAAAAGAAAAGAAAAGAAAACAGAACCACACAACAACAACAAACACTCTCTCACACACAGAGGAGCCTGTGATGCTCCTTCCACATTGCATTAACTAGCTATCGACCTGGCTGTGCAGGACTGCAGACTGAGAGAAAGAGCTCGGGAAGAGCTGGGGTGTTCTCAGAAAGGACTCATACAGGCAGGGGGGCATCCCTGGCCCAGAGGGTGAACCTCTAGACTCAAAGGTGAACCTAAAAACCTAACTTAATTAGATCCCTACAGGCATCCCAATCCTGGGGCAGAAACAGCCTCTGCGTCACCCGGTGGCCAACTGGGAAGAGCCTTGGGCTGGGCCCTGAAATGCACACTCCACTCGGGGACTCAGTATCCCCAGCGGCTCAAGTTCCAACGTGGCTCTGGTTCTTCAACAAGACCAGGCCAATAGAACCCAGCTCTCGAATCCTCGGGTAGCTGAACCTTTTCAGGGGATGTTTAATCCAGGAGATTAGGTCACACGGACACACTGGCACAGCGAGTAAGGAGAAGCAGGTGCACGGGGCTGGGGTGGGGGTGGGGGTGGGGTGGGGGGATTGATTGGGGAAAGACCAGGGCGCAACAACGCGTCGCAGGCAGAAGCTTCCTCAGCACCCCTGCTCCTTCCAACAGCCCCGGCGCACAAAGCGCTGTTCGCACTCGTCTCAGATGCTCTCTGGTCTTGGCCCAAGGTACCAGGAGCATACAGAAAAGGTGTCCACCGAAGACGCGAAGCAGTGCGCTCTGGAGGACAACTGTGAGCGATGCCCGACGTGTCCCCAGGGCCAGAAGCCCACTAGGTTGGGAGCTGCGTTGCGCATTGCACGCACGCTCTCGGAGCCACCAGCCTCCATCTCTTCTCTCTTCTGGTCCAGCTCCCCGATGTGCCTACGTCTCCATCGCCGGGAGCCGCTGCAGCTCTGGGTCTCCCAGCCCGGCCAGTGTTCAATCCTTTCCTCCCAGGCCCAGAGTCCCCCCAGAGGCGGTGCAGGCTGGCTATCCTTCAGCTTTCCTGCAGACGCTGCGGCGTGCGCTCCCACTACCCCCCTCCCCCCCCCCGCGCTGGGGTTACAGGTTAATGAAACGCTCGTTTTCCTCAGTCATTTGTTTTGTTTTCCTGCAAAGTTCTGATAAGTAGCTAACCAACGAAGCTTGTAATTACAATCTTACAGAAACCGGGCCGATCTGTATATAAATCTCACCATCCAATTACAAGATGTAATAATTTTGCACTCAAGCTGGTAATGAGGTCTAATACTCGCGCATGCGATAATCCCCTCTGGATGCTGGCTTGATCAGATGTTGGCTTTGTAATTAGACGGGCAGAAAATCATTATTTCATGTTCAAATAGAAAATGAGGTTGGTGGGAAGTTAATTTCTCTCCGCTCTGTGAAGCGTAGACAAGAATTTAATGATTTAATTACAGTTGTAAGCCCTTTCCATGAGACTTAAATTGAGCTGAGAATATTTTTTTTCCTTTTCTCTCTCTCTCCCCCTCTCTTGCTTTCGCGTTCTCTCTCTCTCCGCTATTAGCAGCCGCACGGACTTGCAGATGCGTGGCCTGGTGTGGCACCGGGAGGAATTCACATTTGACTGCGAATCCGGCCTCAGAGCATCCCAGGAGGCGCGGGCCGGGCGCCGCCACGTCTGCCGTGCAACACTGGCTGCGCCCTGTAAGCCGTCAGGGCCTCGGAGGCTGTCCCCGGGTCCAGAGACGCCACGGGAAACTTTGGGGCAAACTTTGCAAACTTCTCTCCAGACGCTAGAGAGGCTGAGGGTCGGAAAGGCAGCAGCGGCAGCGGCGTGGGCCCCAGGCCGGAGTTGTGCACCGCGGAGCGGGCCAGGTCGCCCCGGGAGGAGCGGGAGGCTCTCCAGCAGGCCTCCCGGACCGGGCCCCACTGTCCCCAGCCTTCGGGTGGCCAGCTCTGCCAGGCTCCCTGAATCCCAGCATGGATGGCAAACCGTGGCCCTGAGCGCGAGGGCTTTTATTTTCTCCTTTCCTCTGCAGGATCGTCCGGTGTCCACCTGCACCGAGCATTTCTGCCGATCTTGTTTTATCTTGTTCTTTTTTTCTGTCCTGTCTATTTCTATTCCTCGCACTTTCCGTATATTTGATTTCTGGGGCATTTATTTTTTTCTTTTTCTTTGACTCCTAATGTGTTCTGTTTGATTCCCCCCGCCCCATGACTTTTTCTTTTTAAGTTCATTTTTTTGCTCCCCCCTCTCGCCCCCCCCGTTTGTGTTTCTGCCCATTTTTCTTTCCTCGGTTTTATCTTCTTCCTCTCCCCCCCCCCTCTCGCTCTCTCTCGTCCTGATCACTCCTATTTCAATCTTGGGCTATCCCAGGCTCTCCTCTGCGGGTTTATTCTCTCTTTCTTTCCTCTACAGAGTCTGTGCCCTCCCCGGTGGATCTGCTTCCCCGGCATCCCCTCCCCATCCATCTTGGGAGATGAATATGTCGCTTTATTGGATGTGGAGGCCAGAGCAGGGCGATGGGGCTCGGCCAACGTCGCACATTTTCTTCATGCATATTGAAAGTATGGTAATGAGAGCGTTTGCATTGTTGCATGGAAATGATGCGTCTCCCTTTGCGGTGCGGAGTGGGCAAGGTTGGTGTAGACCCACGAGAGCCCGATGGTGGGCACCGGGCCTGGTGGTCCTAGTTACCCACCAGAGGACTAGGAAGTGACCCTTCGGAGCTCCCTGTTAGCCCTGTGCCTACTCTGGCTTCCACAAAGGTGCCGCTGCCAGTTAAAGCCTGGAGAAGGGGAGCCAGCTTCGCCTGCCGGGCTGTCGCGCCCCGGGTCCATGAGCCTCGGAACCCTTCCCCGGTGTGTAGAGTCCTGTGAAGGAGAGCCTAGCTGCGTTCTCCAACACATTGTTTGCGATTCGAATGACACTTCAGGATAAAACACAGCCGCACCTTGTGCCCTGCCCCATGCGAGTGTGCGTGTGTCTCCTTCATCCTGGGGGCACTTGGCCCTTGTGACAGGTTGAACTCTGGCCAGTTGGCTGTCGGGGACCTACTTCTTTTCTAGACATGGGCTTAGTGGCAACGGGGCTGACTCCCAGACATCCAACAGAGGTGGCTCCTTCCTGAGGCCAGCCAAGCTCAGGTGAAGGGGACCAGGGCCTCCAGAAAGGTGAAGCTCCACTGAGGCAGGTCAGTCTCTGCTTGGGGCTGGGAGCTTAGGGCCCCGGAGCCCACATCTAGCAGTCAAAACTCATAGCCTACCTCAGGACGTTTTCCAGCCGCTTTGCCCCCCTACTTCCTACTAGGGAAGTCCCTAGCAGGGGCTGGGGCGAAATGCATTGTGGAGAGGCAGCCATTGTCCAGGGTCAGGTTTCCCAACCTTTCAGCGTTCTGCCAGCACTTCTACTATTAGGAATTGAAGTTTTTTTTTTTCTTAAATTGAGTCCTTTTCAAAAACTCAAATGCATCATTTTGGAAAAACATTTGACCCTTCTACTACTTCTGCAAACTGGAAAAGTAGCTGTTAGCAGAAAAGAAGCAGCTAACAGTAAAACCTTGCTGCCTGGGGTTGAAGTCCACCTGGTGGGTGGGAGCAGTGACTCTTAGAAGAAACGACAGCATGCAAAGGGCGTGTTTCTTCTTCGGTTCTCGTATGACCTAAAATGATGACGAGGGTCTCAGGGGCTGTCCAGGCTTAGGGTTTGCTATTGGCGTTCTCTGTTGAAACCCAATGTGAAAATTTCAAAGTAAAACGTTAGCATGCTGAGTTATTATGACCAGATAATCTCGTTAAACCTTTTCAGGCAGCATGACATTTACTTCTCACCATTCCTGGTGAGGGTGAGAGTGCACAATTGTACAGGATGTAAGTAAGAGGGTGCCAAAGTCACCCACTCTGTGTTCACCAACCTGTGTGACTTGGTTTAGGCTAAACTAGGGGAAAACACTTCTCTAATCATACATAAAGTTGGGAGATGACCCAGCTCTTGCAAAATTGGAAAATCAAGGCTTTAGGAAGAAAGAAAGGTCTGAAACTGATATAGTGAACTGTTCTCTCTGGGAACAGAGGATTGGGGTCTTTGAGGCTTGGGGCAGGGACCTGGGGAAACCAGCCCCTGGTTGGACTGAAGGAAAGGGCCAATAGGATAGACACCCAGTTTTCTCTCTCCCTAGCTCTTCAGTTTACCACGTCCTTGGACTGGGCTGGAACAAAGGTTGGACTGGTGTTCAGGCTGTACTCTCTGCTAGGGTCCCACTTGTGGGTTGCAGGAAGCAGTCTGTAGTTTTAGGGTCTAATGGTGGGTGTCTGAACCATGTAGAGTTTTCAGAAGTTTATCACATGTGCTTTTCCTCAGTCCCACTCCCACTGCCTGGAACTTTCAGACTCTTCGTGACAAACCGTGATGGTCTTGTCTTCTGCGGATGTTGTTGGTCTTAATGGTGGCTTTCCCATGGATTGAATTGTCTGAATTGTATTTTTAAAATCATTCAGATATTTAGATTTCAAGGTTTGTTTGACAAACTGGAAGGCTAAAATATATAAAACCTGTCCTTTACCCCCAACCCCTCCATCTCCCTTCCCTTTCTCTTTCCCCCTCCCCTCCTCTTGCCCTCCCTTTTCCTTCTCCTCTTTTTCTTGTTCCTGTTCTCTTCCCCTTTCCTTTCTCCTTCCTGCCCCTCCCCTACCTCCCTAGCTAGGCAAGTCTTCTGCCACAAAGCCATCATAGGCTCAGCACCCACCACACTCCTTTCCGAGAGCAGTCTTCTGGAGCCCTCTGTGGCTCTGTCCCCAGCTCACTGGCTTCTTCCGGGGACCTCTAGATAGTTTGTTTGGTAGCCATTCTTGGCATCCAGTAAAATGGATCAAAGAGTCGGCAGACAGTCCTCCCATGAAAAGAAGTCACACAGAAGGCAGAGGCAGGAAGGCTGAGAGCCTCTTCTCAGTTTTCTTCCTTGGCTCTCTCTCTGCTTTGCTGGGGGCTGCTTACCAGAGGTGGGATAAGGTTGAGGTCCGATTGGTTGAAGGCTGCTTTCTAGAAGTCCAAGGGATACATAGCCATTTCCTTTTGCAGGGTGGTTACAGAGTTGTAGCAGGGCTGATTCTTGAACTTCTAGAATAGTCTAGAAAGGCTAGTGCCCAGGATTGGAATGATGGAGCCAGTATCTCTCAATGTCCCCTTAGCCTAGGCCTGTTTTGGTTCTCATGAACCGTCTTAGAGATGAGTTCTGTTTCTTTTATGAAACATTCTCTCACTCTCTTCACTATTTGTCCCCTCCCCTTCCCTTTTTTGTAACACATAGTTACAGAAAGCCTTCTTGGTGCCGAGTGCTGGGGACAGATTGGTGATGCCACCTGGAGTCTGGCTCAAATGGTTTTGTATTTCAGTGAGGGCAATCAAACTGGGAAACAGGTGAGACAATTCAAGACAGCAGCCCTTGTTTAGAGCCAAAGATGGCTTGGCTAGAGCCCTACCCAGTCCAGAGCCTCCTGGAATACCAGAGGGAAGCGTGTTTGGAAGCAGAGCTACTGTCATTTTCTCTCATGTTGGAGGAGGGAAGGATCTTAATGTGGTGAGTACCCTTATAAAGAGATGGGTGGGGACTCAAGGGAGACAGAGACCAAGACATGTGGCTACAGCCAAGGGAGGCCAACAGCAGCAAGAGGAAAGAAAGAATTCCTTCTTCTTGGAGAGGGTGGGGCTGTCTTGCCATAAAAGAGCCACTGCTTGTAATTTTCAGCCACCAGTGTGGGACCAAGAGTGACAGAAGCCCTGGAATCAAGGAGACAGGGTGAGTCAGGGTAGGAGACCCTGGCTTTAGAGGCACAGGCAGGGGCTGGGTAGTTGAGATAGAGCAGTTAAACAAACAAACCAACCGTGGGGGAAGTGCATTTTGGGGTTGATTTGTACAGTAGAGTGGTCACTAGCCACAGGTGGTCTTGGCTGCCTGAGATGGAGTCTTCTAAACCCAGAGATGAGCTAAATGCAGAACGCATATGTGGCTTCAGAGACAAGTGCTGAAAACAGGGCTGGGAGCTAGACTCTAAACAGCTGACCACATGTTCCAGTGGTGCTCTTTTGCATATATTAGGTGAAATTAAGTGTGTTATTAAAATTAATTGGCCTGGTAAAGCAGATTGGTGGTAGAGCGAATGTCTACCATTCACAGACTCTGCGTTCCATCGTCAACACTACTTTATACCATAAGCCAGCACACACACACAAACACACACACACACACACAACACATATACATATACACGCACACACACATACAACACATATATATACACATGCACACACATAACACACACACGCGCACACTACACATAACACACACACACATATACGTATACACACATACACACATACAACACATACACACACATACACACATACACACACATACACACATACAACATATATACATACACATGCACACACATAACACACACACACACACACACAGGCACACAACACAATAGTGGGGCTTGCGACCTTGAGGAGGAGATCAGGGGCAGCGCCATGTTACTCTGTGGTGTCCGAATGTGTCATGTTGCTGGGCTCTCCTGACCCTGGGGCCCAAGTGTTCCACCCTCTTCTCTGGCACCATAATCCGGTAACTACAGGGGTTTGGTGGGGCATGGTGGGGGCTGCCTACACCTCTGATATCTGCTCTGAGTGGTTATGCCCCTGACTGACTCTCTGCAGGTCACCCTAGGGTGCATGCCTCGCCTCTTGATATCTGTCCCTCCATCCAGACTTGGAATATGGAAGAAGGACAAGCCACTGCTGTCTTTCTGTCCAGAGCCAGGCTTACCACCTGCGCCATAAGCTGTACTAGGTAGTGCTGCTGGTGCAATGGATTTAGACATCTCTGTTGACATTGTGCTCCTTTTGGGGGTGGGTGGGGGACAAGGAGGCTTCGAGAAGCAAGAACTGGTCATGGCCTCAGAGGGGCAGTCTGACCCCCTAAGGCCATCCCACCTTAATTCAGTAGCAGGCTCTGTGCCCAGGTCTCCTAAGTTGAAATCCAGAAGCTTGTCTTATGAGTTAGCTGTATGACCTTTACCACGGTGAGGTTCTCTGCCTCAGTGGCCTCTGTGAAAATACTACATGTTATCTTCTACCATTCTAGTGCAGATGAGTTGACATAACAAGGGCTAGGGACAAAGCCTTTCCTTCATAAATACTTACAAATGGCACAACATTCAGATAACTGGGACCAAAACACATTTAGAGGGTAAGGTGATACAGAGCTATGTGTTCTGTGGGTTGACTGACCACTAACTTGGTCCTGGATTTTTCTGTTGATTGGGCATCAACTGTGTTCTAGGCTTTGCATTCAGTACATTGAGTGGGAAGCTAGCAGGTCCTGGGCTCTGTAGTAGACCCTGTGTGTACTCAGAGCTGGCTACTTGGTCATGTGACTTGGTGTGTGTGAGTGTGTTTGGGTGTGTTTTGTCAACCTGACATAAACATAGACGTATCTGAGAATAGGGAATCTTGAGTAAATGCCTCCATCAGATTGGCCTATAGGCAAATGGGGGTATTTTCTTTATTAATGAATGATGTGGAAAGGATCTTCCCACTCTCGGTGGTACCACCCCTGGGAAGGTGGAACTGGGATGTATAAGAAAGTAGTCTGAGCAAACACCGAGAAACAGACTGGTAAGCAATGTTTCCCTATGACCTTCTTCAGTTCCTGCCTCCAGGTTTCTGCCCTGCTTGAGTTCCTACCTTGGCTTCCCTCAACAATGAACTATGATGTGGAGCTATAAACCAAAACTCTTTCCTTCCCAAATTGCTGTTGGTCATGGTGTTTCATCACGGCAATAGGAAGCAAACCAAGCCACCGGTGCACTGCACGTTTGCTTGGAAGTTTCCTGCACTCGGCTTAATCTTCCGCTGTGCCATCCTCAAGGCTTTCAATACATTCACAAAATGGGCTCCAGATCCCATCTTGCACACGGTGTGGATTGCTGTGATGAAACATCATGACTAAAAGCAACTTGTGGAGGAAAGAGTTTATTTTCGTCTTACAGCTTGTAGTATCCAAAGAAGTCGGGGCAGGAAGCTTGGGGCAGGAACAGATGCCAAGATCATAGAAGAGTGCTCCTTACTGATTTGCCCCTTATGGCTTGCTCGGCTTGCTCTCTTATGGTACAGCACCCAGGACTACCTGGGAGGATGGTACCCAGCAGTGAGCTGGCACTCTCACATCAGTCATCAATGAAGAAAATGTGCCACATGCTTGTCCATGGGTCAATCTGGGAGACATTTTCTCAATTTAGGTCCCAACTTCCCAAATGACTCTAGCTTGATTCAAGTTATAGCCAACACACAGGGTTATAGGTGTGGTGGGGGATGTATTTCCATGTGACTTGGCTGGGTAGAAGCAGCCAAGGAGACCTGTTCAAAGCAGCAAAGGCTGCTTTTGTCTCACACCTTTAAAACCCTGCCCAGGACCAAGTCCCTTAATGGATATGTTTAAGGGAATGTGGATTGGGTTTCTTTTTCTGCAAGATTTTGAATTTTGCAAGAGTTCTGGAACCTTTGGGAAACCCCACTTTAATCAATGGTGACAGTTTGCCACATTTCCAGCTGCTTAGAAGCAGTAGACAAGTCGGCTGGGAAGTGCGTGGTGTTCTTTTCCCTTTCCCTACTTTGTTGTGACTTTGAGGAAAAGGGAGAGACATAACACAAAATGCCAAAACTGGGCTCTTACAGAGTTATGCCAGCGCATGGCATCTACAGTCAAGGATTCTCTCCGGAGAAGCTTCATTGGCGGCTCTCCTCCTCTCCTCCCGCATCCTGTTCACCCTTCTCCAAGCGCCATTGTGGTAACTTCAGCATCTTTCTGTCACTAAACCCAGTTCTTGGCTGGGGGTGTGGTCGCAGTGGCTCATGGACACCAAGGACATCCTTTGCAGCATCACGTGTCTCCCACATGTCACCGAGACTGTGGGCATCTCGCTTTCCCAGCTCTGTATCTGATACTCTGGGGAGTGCTGAGCCAGTGGCTTGACCTCGCTGTGTCTCAGATCCTCCATGTGTAAAGTGCTATGAGGAGAATTAGATGACTGGATGCCTGAAAAGTGCTAATAGCAGGTAATTAAGTGTTCAGTAAGTGTGAAGTTAACGTATTTTAAAAGCATCTTCCTGTTATTATTATGTGTGGGTATAGAAACGGCTTCGTCATTATGTTCCCATTCATTTGAAAGCTAACAGTCACCTGACACTCAAGGTGTGCCCAGGTGTGGTTTTAAGCTCTTTACAAATATTACTTCATTTAAATCTCAAACAACCCTAGGAAGCAAGGACTGTTGTTTCTAACGTTTTATAGAGGGCAATAAACAAAACAAAGCAAAACAAAACAGCTAAGGCACAGAGCGGTTAAAATCCCTGGCTTGAGGTCACAACGCTAACAGTGAGAGTGTTGGGCTTTGTGCTCAGGAACCCAGAAAGCCTGCAGCTCAACCACTGTGCTCTGCTGGCTGGACATTCCAGGTTTTCCCTTTTCCAGGAAATTTAAAGTTTCTTTTGTGGTTGTTGTTGGTTTTGGTTTTTTGAGACAGGGTTTCTCTGTTGTAATTCTGGCTGTTCTGGAACTCACTCTGTAGACCAGGTTGCCTCAAACTCACAGAGATCCTCCTGTCTCTGCACATTTGCACAAACTGAGAATCCATGGAACAGACAGAGGAAGGTGGTGGCTCCTGGGCAGCCCCTGAGCTTTCTCTCATTTACCTTCTCACCCCACAGCCCAGTTTCTCCTGTTCCTGTGGTCTGTGGTTTATCGTTGTGTGGTCTGCCTGCGTGGGTGGCAGGAGCAGGAGACTTCTCGCTCCCATTGCCCCATGGGCTCTGTTTGCAGTTTGCCCTGGATGGGCATTGGGAACTTTCTGTAGTGTTGGTGTATGTGCCACCTTGTGCCTTTCGGTGGTCCTGTTGGCTGTCCCTGGGATTCATGCCGTGTTTAGCCTCTGGAGATGTGGCCTTGCAGTTCACGGGACACTGAATAGTGGTGCTGGGAAATGAAAGAGAAGTTGGGCATTTCTCAAGCGATTACTCTTTCTGGCCAAAGAAAGTAGCACAGGTCACTTGGCCCCAGGAGAAGGCAGGACCGTGGAGACTCACCAGGGGCGTATGCTTAAGCACTTTTTCTTTAATTTCAGCAGGCTGTCCTGTTTCTTCTAAGAGAGCTGAGAGCTCAGACTTTCAGGTTCTGTGATATTGTGACTGAGCCTTGAGTCAAAGAACTCAGCTCAAATCAGGGTTTCCACCTGGAAAGATGATCCTAGCCCCTCAAGAGCCCTGTGAAGCTCTTGAGAGCCTGTGTGAGGTCAAGGGCTCATCAACAAACCCTGATGGAACACTCTGGGTACAACTAGCCATGTGACAGACCAGCCAGACCCTGCTCTTTCTGAGCCTACCAGCTCCCCAAGGGCCACGCAGGAATGAGCTAATTTTAATAGTTATTTCCAGAGTGTGATGAGGAAATGGAAAGACTCAAGCAAGGGTTGGAGGTGCTGCTGCAGATGTCCGGGGAGGGTGCCTTGGGTTGCCATTTAGTGACTTAGAAATAGCCGTCAAGCAAGGTTGCTCCCAGGAGTGGGTGAGCCTGAACACTTGCTTTAATGCTCACTGGTGGCTGAATTAAGAATTTTAGTTTTGGGGTTAAGGGAGCTGTAGGACCTGTGGTTAGCTGAAGATGGAAGAATCCATCACCTGTTCTGGGTTGACGGGGGGAAGAAATTGAACTACAGAACATCTCCAGTGGTGATACAATCGACAGCCTCAGTTTCCCTTTAGTTCTTCCCTCCTCCTTTGTTTTCTGTCTGCAATTTACAAGTTCTGAACGTGGTTCTGGAGCAAATCAGGACCCAAACAAAGCCTTTGCTTTCCACAGGGCTTTACAAGGCTTGTAAGTCCTGCAGCGTGGGACCTGGAGACACTGGTGATTAATGGCACCGGGGCTTTCTCCATTGTGCAAGCCAGAGGAAGGAAGGAAGAACACTTAGCAGGAGAGGGTGTTCACGTGCTGGGCCCTTGCCCTTCAAATCCCCTTGGGAGAGAAGTTGAATCCTTCAGCCCAGGCCCCAGCTGGATTGGCTCTGGTGAGCCGGATGGGGCTGTGACCTGGGTCAGGTCATCAAGCCGTGACCCTGGGTGATCTGGGCTGTGCTTTGATGATCTGTCACCACATCAGCCAAGGCCCAGGGAGCTACTGCTGAGGGCCAGAGAGACGTAATCTACCAGATCCACATTCTAGATCTTTTACTAGGATTTCCAAGAAAGAAGAAAGACCAGCACAACCCCCCACCCACCCACCCACTCAAACCATGAAGTGGTTTCCAGGCATTTGTCGGCAAGGGATGAATGTGCGAAGTGAGCACAGACATGGACATGCAATGCAGTTAATCTGAAGATAGAAGGTGGATATATTCCCCTTCATGCTTAGATCTTTAGTTAGAAGATGGAGACTGGCACATTTCGAACAGACAGCTTTGCTTTCCTGTCTCTCTATGAGTTGAACCTAGTTCTACAGGTCTCCTTAGAGGGTCTGAGGGGATTGAGCCCCTTGGCCCCAGTGGTAACCCACTCACTGTTACCCCTATTGGCTTTGCTCCCTTTCTTGACTCGATTTTCTGCCCATCTCACTAGTGCTTTCTGGGACCCCCACCCCCAGCAAGCTCACTATACCCAAGATCCCCTTACAGGGTCTGCTTTGGGGACTCTGCACTGGGACCTGAGCTTAATAACTTAGATCTGTTCTGTAGTCCCAGGTCCCACCTGACCACCCCTCAGCTAGTTTATTTAAAACCCCAAAGTAACATCTCATTGTTGGTCTTTGGAGACAGAGTCTCACTCTCTAGCCTAGGTCTTGCTATGGGGACCAGGCAGGCCTGCAACTTGTGGTAGTTCTCCTATGGCTACCTTATATAGAATGGTACTTTCTTAGACCTTCAAGGTCGTTTCTTTGCCCATGGTCTGAGTAGCTGGGAGGCCATCATGAGAAAGGACCTTAGGTAGTTTTCTGAATGCCTATAGAGTGGGATATGGAGCCATCTATGGATCTGCTTTTGAGTGTGAGCAGAGCTTCCCCTGGAGGCTTGCTCTCTGCCTCCAAAGTCATGTAAATGAGTGGAGATATGTGGACCGTGGCTGTGAGCCTGGCATGTGGAGCCCAGAAAGAGGGGTACCCCTAAGGGTGGGAAGGGTGAGCCCCTTGTCTGTGTCTGGTGGATGCTCATGCACACTAAGGGCTGTTTCCAGAGACAGAAGGTGTGTGCCCAAAGCTGTCCTGGTGGCCAGCCCTCCCGGAGGGACTTCCTGCACCTGCTCCATGAGGCCCAGTGGTTGGAGTCATGGAGGGACAGGAAAAGACCAAGCGAGTAGATGGGTTCAGAGCCAGGACTGTGGAGTCAGGCTGCCTGGATCCCGGCTCTGCCCCTTCCTGTGTCAGTGACATTTGGGCAGTTCCTTGGCATCTCTGTGTCTCAGTGTCTGCATCTGTAACTTGGGGAACCCTCACAGGCTTATGGCATCAAGATGGCAGCTCATGACAACCATCCTTGGACAGAGGAGGTGAGCACTAATTCTCCGTATGTTCCGATTTTTGTGTGTGTAATGCATATGCAAATATATTCAGTGCTATTAGAAAATTAAAAGGCATATTCTGCCTTTTTGTTTTCTTTGACAAGATCTTTTTCTACGTAGTTCAAGCTGGACTCAGATTCCTGATCCTCCTACCTCCACTTCCGAATGGATTATAGATGTATTCCACCATATCCAGCAAAAGATGGTGTCTGAAAGACTGCTACACCACCAGATAAGAGGAAGGGGGTAGGCAGGGAGGGTGAAATTTGAAGCGGCCACTTTGGTGCCATGTAGCCAAGGGTCTGTCCGGACTATCATTCTCTAGGGCAATAACTTGGCAACTCAAGGTCTCAGGTGGGCCGTGGAGGCTGCACCGTCATGGGAAGTGAGACACTTTCTGACTCCTGGGACAGTCACTTTTATAATACTGTAACCAGCTATCTGACAAAAACAATGTAGGTGTGGGGGGGGTTTATTTTGAATCATGGCTTAGGAGGGAGCAACCCATCATGATGGGAAAGACATGGTGGCCGGAGATGGAGGTGGCTCGTCTATGGTGGTGAGAGCTGGTCGTGTGGCTTCTCATGCCGTGTTGACCAGGATGCAAAAAGACAGTGCGCTATAATCGTCAAGGTCTGACTGTAGTGGCCAGCACCTATTACTAGGCCTTATGTCTGGAGGGTCTTAGGACCTCCCCAAACAGCAGCACCAGCTATACTCAAACACATGAGCCTTAGGAGGACACCTCATATTCAAACTATAACATCCCCTGATTTGGGGCTGAGGGGAGATGATGGATGGGGTTTGGGCAGCAGAGCTGGAGGGTATTGAGAGAGGTTGTAGGCAGAGCAGGAGGCTGCAGGCTCTCAGGAGGTTAGAAGCTGCAAACCGGACACCCTACAGGAGGCCTCAGCTTCTCTTTAGTATTCCCCGTGTGGCATATACACGGAGAAACAAAGAAAGACAGGCCTGGTGGCACATGCCTGTAATCCCAGCATGCAGGAGGCTGAAGGAAGAGCATTGTGGTAAGTCTGAGCCAGTGTAACACCAATATAGGCTACATGCATAGTGAGACCCTGGTGGGGGGGAGGTGAGAGGAGAAAGGAGAGAGGAGACAGGATATGAACAGATATATCTAGCCAGCTCCATTCCTGACTTTAGCACCTCTGATGCACTTCTGAGTCTGTGACGGGCGCCCAAGAGGAGGGACATCTGTCATCGTTATTGCCTGGTACCACAGAAAGAGCGTACACACACAATACAGCAACAGCAGCAGCAGCAGCAGCAGCAGCAACCTTTGAGGCAGGGCCTCCCTATGTGTTCTGGCTTTGTGATCCTCCTGCCTCGGCCTTGTGAGTGTTGGGACTGGAGACCTGTGGCACCATGTTCAGCGTCAAACAATCAAGCATTGCATTTCTCAATTGGCTTAACCCAAATACAAACGGAGCCCCCCAATATGGGTCACCCTTACCTCAGCACTGAATGCAGAAAGCAAGACGGCAAGATCAAATTTATTTATAACCTTTAAAGGGTTCTGATTGTTGTTTGCTCGTGACTCTCAGAACGCTTTAATGTGGATGAGATGCATCTCTGGAGAGATGCCGCCCCCACCCCCCACATACCGCTCTTCCTTCTCCAGTTTCCTGTGGCTGCCCCAGGCACACACTCATCTCCAGCCTCCTCGCTTCCTCTTCCTCCTCTCCACAGGTCTCCCTTGATTGCCTCCCTGCCAGATGTCCTTGGAATTTCTGCTCTGGCTGAGGAGCTCACTGGAAGGACTGGAGACTGTGAGAGATTTTTGCCCACAGCCCTTCCTCGTTCTTTACAAAGGGATTCATGCGGAGATCACGCCAAGAGAACAGATACCGGGCACGGCTAGTGAAAGGCCGGAATTTGGAACCCCGGGCCCTTTTCTTGTTCACCCCGTGATAGGGAGCGCAGTATGGAACAATTAGGAAATCTAATCCTCTGTGGGAGGAAAGCAGGGAGAGGTGAGACATACATTCACCTCTTCGGAGGGCAGCTAGGCCTGAAGGGAGTCGACTCTCCCATCCGGATGCTGAAGCAGGGCCAGGTTTGACTCAAGCACCGATGGCCATTGCTCGATTTGCTGTAGTCATATGGGCTTTGGGACAAGATTGTCTGCGTTGAAGTCTTAGCTCTATCTCTTATTTGAATCCAGATAAACAGCTTAGCTTCCTCTGTAAAGCAGAGTGAGTCATGGCACGTACCTTCGAGAATTTCAGTGAGGGCCGTGTGCACCGAACCTGTATGGAGTGTCCCCAGGCCGTTAGCGTGGGACAAGGGCCCCACAAGTGTTCCTGACTTTGCCTAAGTAGAGTGAGAGGTGGAATCAAGATGTAAAGCCAGTCCAGAAAGACAAAAAATTCTAAATTAGTAACCACAGCCCTACCCCACCACCCCCCAGGCTAGGAAGGGCCCACTTGGGGTTACAGGTGTTCCCTTCTTACTGAGATCAGGGTCCCCAAGAGGCATTTGCATATTCACAGACTGCTAAAAATGTGGGAGCAACCCAAAGGTGACTAGATAATCAGAATGAGGTGGATTCCGCCACCTGCCACAGCGCGGATGGACCTGAGGACACAAGAAAACCTTCATTGTGCCTTTCCACGTATGTGGGGCCATTTACCGTCTTCACAGTCACAGATGTCGGAAGCAGCCAGGCAGTGGTCTTGGGGGTTGAAATAAGAAAGGGCTTCTGGGTGTAGTTTCAGTTTTACAAGGTAGAAAGGGCTCTGGGTGGTGACTGTTTTACTGTAAGGTGAATATTTAATGCTGAACGGCATGCTTAAAATACTTACGCATTTAAGAGGGGTGATTTTATGTGATAGTTTACCATCAATTAAAAAATATTGAAAAGAAGTTTCCCCTAGGCTAGGGGGACGGTTCAGTCAGGACCTGGGTTTGGATCTCCAGAACCCACATAAGAGTCTGGGTGTGGCAACGTGTACCGTGTAACGTGTAAGCCTAGTGCCAGAAGTCAAGGATAGTGTAGATACAGATAGATCTCTGACTAGGCAGCTAGCAGAATCAATGAGCTTTAGGTTCTGTGAGAGACCCTGTCTCAAAAATAAAAGGAGGAAGGAAGACAATTGAGGAATGGCACTTACTGTCAATCTCTGGCCCTTATATGGGTACATACCACTTTCATGTTCACGTGTATCTATCTACATCATGTGTGTACATATTCACACTAAAAAGCACATATACCATATACATACAACAGCACACACAAACACACACACACACACACACACACACATCTCTTTAAAAATTTAAAAAGAAAAAGGAAGGTTTACCTCTTTTGCTCCAGGAAAAAACAGACAACTGAACCCAAGTGTCTTTGCTGCTGTTCTGTGGACCATGGGTGGTAAGAGCAGCGCCACCATCACTCCTGGCCCCGGTCATGTGGGAATGTTCACGAAACCACTGGGCAGCAGTAGGAGTCCATGGATATTCTGCTGGGTAGGGCACACAACCTACATGGCCGGTCCTTGTTCTCCCAGAGGGAGAGAGAGTGGGTGGATGGGAAGTGGCCAGGGCAGTTGGCCCCTTTATATAGCTCCATCTTGAAAAATGTGAGGGTATTATTTTATCATTAGCAAACAGTTTTTGTTGTTTCCTTGCTGATTTGAGTGTGGGGGAGGGGTAGGCAGGCACACGTGTCTCTGCCCTCTTTCTGTCCCAAAGCTCCCACACAAATGGCCCGGTCCCAGACCCCTGAGGGTGAGACCAACCCTTGTGACAGGTGTGGCTGTGGCTGCTTTCTTTTCCTAGCTGGCTGCCTGCTGAGGTTCTTTGAGTGGAAGTTTTTTTAGCTCTCCCCCTGTGCTGGTGGGTGGGAGACCCTGAGCCAGCAGGAGATGCTCACAGCCTTGATTGGAATCTGGAGGAAAGCAAGACAATTGGAGACTTCGAAAGTCAGGGAAGCATTGAGCTAACCAACAAATTGAGATTTATCCCCCCCTTCCCTCTCCCTCTCTTTCGGCTTCATTTTTCTCCCTGTCTTTCCAAAGTCCCTCATCCCATTTCTCTCTGCCAAGTGATTTCTATTCCTTGCTTGAAAACCTCATTCAGACCTTTGGCCCGTGGCAACTCTGATTGTTTCAGATTCAAACCTTGTTTTAGCTGGACACTCCCCCAAACGGATCCTTTGGCAAAAGCTGATGTGCAAGGCATTTCTTTGGAAGGCCTGGGAGCAGGTGCCCAGAAGAGACGGGGGTATATAGGGGTGCTGGGCAGAAGGAGCAAAGGGGGTGGGAGAAGCCACCAAGGGCTTGTGACAGAATGTACTTCCCTCTGTTTACTGGGATGAAAGGGGAGCATCTCTTTAGCTGTGTCTACCCATCCTGTCTGTGGAGTTGGTCTCACAGGCTTTGACCTCCTTGTAGACTCGGGGTGCTTGTGCCTGGTAAAAGCTAAACGGATCCCTACTGGCTTAAGGAGTCCCACAGTATCAGAACAGCCTGGAGACAGGAAACAAAAAGAATATGGTCGAGTCAAGGAAGTGGATACAACCGGCAGAGTTGTTGATCTGTCTGGGTTTGTGTTCTTACTGGGAAATGGAGATCTGAAAACTTACCTTCTGCTGATAGGATGTCAGCTGGGTTAAGGCTTAGCTGCTTTCATAGAAAGGCCCTTGATTTCAATGGCTTGCTGTAATGGAAGCTTTCTCCCTTAAGCAGTGGCCTTCCAGGGTGTGAGCATATCTTCAAGCAGTGGATGGGATCTTTCCCAGCTCTGGTTCTTCAGTCCATAAGTATCCTGTCTGCATCACGCTGAGGACTGTGGACATGGCAGGGATAGTCCATGGGAGGTTGTAGGGGTCAGGTTAGAAAGAGCATACATGAATTGTGTCTACATCGTATTAGCTAGCCCTCAGCCACTGGTGGTGTGTAGAGCCTCTGGTCTCCCATTGTAGGAGCAAGGCTAGGCTGCTGGCTATCTTATTATGCTCCTGCAGTGTGAGTACATGCTTCCAGCGTGTTGGGACAGTGACTGAGCAGGCTATAGCTATGAAGCCAGCCTCATTGGGGAAAGGCCAGTGACCTGCCAATGTGCAAAGGCTCAAAGACTTCCTATTAGCCTGGCAAAGACTTTATCAGAAAAGTGATCCCATCTAAGAATCCTTGCTCAAGCGCCTCTTTTCTCCCCGCTGCTCCTATAGTCGTCGGATGGCCGATACCCTGAGGGTTCTCCTGCTCTCCATCGCTTAAAACTTCTGTGTATCTAGTGTCCAATCTCATCCTGCTGTCTATCTATTCGTGGTCAGTCAAACTAACTCACATAGCTACCTTAAACTGCAAGGGAGTCTGGGAAGTATAGTTTAGCTATATCCAAGAAGAAAAGGAAATGAATTTAGTAAGCAGTGAGCCAGTCTCTGGTCGTAAGGAATGAGATAATATTTAAAGCTGTCCTTAGCTCTGGGCTGGACACACAGCAATGCAGTGTCTTGAAGACATTGACATTTGTATCAAGACAGAAGGTTTCTGCAGGTGCATAGTGAGTCTCCTTGTCTTTACACACATGGCTTGGTCCGGCAGGTTGTAGGACTGCTCTGTGGGGTTCCCCTGAATCAGAGCCTGGAGTGTCAGCAGGTGCCCAGCTGTTTTTTTTTTTTTTTTTTCCTGGAGCATCTTTCTGGCAACAGCCAGAGCCATCATCCAGCACCACCGCACTTGGCTTACTCCTCGGTCATGCACAGGGTACCACCATGTGGTGTTACCAGCTCTGCCAATGCTGGCCCCTGGGAGAAGCCCACAGGTCCTGCAGAAATGTCACACCTCTCCTTGGCTTCTCCCTGCACGCCTACTTCCAAGGGCCACCACCAACCCCTTTAAGAGTTCCATAAATGCTGATAATTGCTGCATTAAACTTCAGTTTATTATTTTTCTCAGGGTACAGGTATGCCGACGATTTGAGGCCTCACTGCATTTACATACAAATTGAAGATTTTTATTAATCAGTCCAGTACCAGGAATCCAACGTTAACAGTCCATCAGGCCCTTAAATACATTTGGTGACACTTTTACCATGCATTAGCTTGATAGGGCAAGGCGAATATAATGTACCAATGATTGCTTTTCCATTGAAAGCACAAATGGTTTCATTTTTCCTGTCATCTCAAATAAGTGTTAAAGAGGGTTTGGAGGCTGTTGTGTCCACGCCGTATGCTCAGGACTTACAAACACTGATGAGCACATTAAATAACCATTAGCGTCTGGGCCTGGACCACAGCACCGGCCCTCCTCTTCAGAATTTATTCTTTGATTTAAAGTGAAGGCAATCTGTGGTTGCTTTCATAAAATCCTGAGGCCCCTCCATTCTCCCTCCAACAAAATGCATTACAACAGTAATTTTATGACTGTTAAAATAACTGTCGTTAACAAGCTCTTAATTAAAATGTACAATAAATAGCCGGCTGCAGTCTTGTCTGTTCTCCGGAGTGGCCCGGCCCGAGACTGAAATGCCCAGGCCTGCTGCTGCCCAGCTTGTTTGCAGATTAATTGCTTTTCGAGCTGGCAGGAATTGCCTCTCTAGCAGCCAGATCGTAAATGACCAGATAGGGACTTTATCAATCAGGAAAGTGTGTGTGTGACCGCTGGTAGTTGGGAAGGAGAACGGGGAGCGGTCAGAAGACGAGCTTTGCGTAGGTGGCGTTGCTGACCAGGAAGGAGACTGCTGGAACAAGCATCTGGGGGACGAGGCGGGATGTCAAGGTGGGCAAACCTGAATGGTCTAGTCCGGAGTGGGCTTGCCTCTTTCAGGTCTCATTCTGAATGTTTCCAGCATAACAATAGCTCTAATGATGAGTATAATTAAAATAGCTAGCATTATTAGGGGCCTGTCATTTGAGCACGCAGGAGGCTGAGGAAGGAGGGCCCCAAGTTCAAGGGCAGTCTGGGCTATAGAGGGAGACCTTGTCTCAAAAATAGGGTTGGAGATGTAGTTCAGTGCAGAGCCCTTGCCTAGCATTCTCAAGTCCTTGGGCACCATCTAGCAACACACACACACATGCATACACATGCACACACATGCACACACATACGCACACCCACACAAATAAGCTACCACTATGCATTATTTTACCAAGTTATTTAATTCTCACAACAAACCCATCAAATTGTTGATATTCAGATTCTCATTTCTAGGTAGGAAAATGGAGGTTCAGAGGTTGAGTGACTTGCCTAGGGTCAATAGTTGCTAAGTGGCTCAGCTAGAATTTACTGTCAGGCTGGATCTCTCCGTGGGTTGGAAGGCAAACCTCTAAACCATTGTCCTGTGGATTTTCTCTGAAGGTGTGAGTTTATCACATGCCTGGAACTGAGCTCTCCTCTGTGTTGTTTTCCTCCTCCTCCTCCTCCTCCTCCTCCTTCTTAAATTTTTTTTTTCTTTTCTTGAGACAGGGTTTCTCTGTTGTAACTTTGGCTGCCATGGAACTCACTCTGTAGACCACACTAGCCTTGAACTCATGGAGATCCACCTGCCTCCACCTCCTGAGTGCTGGGATTAAGATGTGCGCCACCACTGCCTGGCTCTTCCTTTAGTAAGTGTATAGTTACTGATTGTTTCCCTTGGGTCAGGTCTCCTGGGTGATAGAAGAGGAATAGAAAGCCCTGTGAATCTGGCCTTTACCCTTGGACAGCTCACAGACCACTTGAGAGACAGCTGTTGAGCAGGTAAAGGGCCTTCAGAGCAGGGCCCCTCCAGTGCCTAACTGTGTGTGCTTGCAAAACTGAGGTCCAGCAAAGTTTCTGGGGAAGGCAGGGGAGTCACTGTCCCAGGCAGGGGACAGCATTTGTGAAGCACAAGAGAGCCACAGAATGGTGTCCAAATAGCTGAAAGATACCCAAGAGAGCTGGGATTCGGAGGGACGTGTGAGTAGCACTCAGTGGGGTTCAGAAACCCAGCAGATGCTGGATGATGGTAGTGCTTGTGAACCCGGCAAGTTAAGCGGGGAATCGGTCTGTGCTGTACCCAGAGAAGGTTCTGGTCAGCAATTTTGTGAAAGAGATGTCACAACACTCAGTTTTACAGCTAGAGAAACAGTCACAGGGAAGAGTCAAGTATTCTGCCAGGGTTGCTGGGTGAGGGATGTCAGGGCAGACAGTGGTAAACGGGAGGCTGGCTTCCCCACAGATGCCTGGAGCTTGTTCACTTGTGCAGATGCCCAGGCTGGTGATGTCTTTGGGGTTTGAAGCTGTCGTGTTGGAACGAGTGAGTTGTGGGAAGAATTATCTTAAAGGACATCGATTGGTATCCTTGGAATTTCAGGCGGCTGTGGCTCTTCCCGAAGCTGTGGGCAGGTCTGGGGACAATTGCTAGAAACAGAAGGATACAATGTAAGGCCCAGCCAACAAGTGGAGACAGAGTAGATGCTCAGTACATCCACCAGAGTCTGAAGAAGGCCTTGCAGTTCCAACAGGCTGGCCCCAGCTTCTTCTGTGTTCTTGCCAGCCCTCCTTCACATGTTGGCCTTTCTTCTGCCACTGTTGAAAAACGGTCCCACAAAGGCTGCGGGATTGAAGACAGGTGGACAAAGGGCAAGATGGGAAGCAGCTTACAAGTTTTCTGGCTGGAAGCAAGCCAGCACCTGTCCTCTTATGTGTCATTGGTCAAATTAAAGTCACCTGACTTTAATTGCCTCTGATTGCAAGGGAATATGGGAAAGCAACTGTCCAGCTAATTGAGGCTTAGACACACAGCCTTGGAGAGCATAGAGCTCTCAGGCAGCACACGTGGCCGGATGGCTGGAGGAAAGGCTTCCATAGAGACCGCCATCGCACCTGGCAAGTCACAGGACTATGCAACTGTATGAAGGGTCCGCATGGTTTCTTTTACACTATTACAGCCCTATAAGGTGGCAGCCCCAGGAAGAGACCTCAGCCTTCATCCCTGCTCCTTACGTGAAGGTCACAGTCGTACGGTGGCTGCAGTCTCTCAAAAGGAAGAAATGTGGGAGGGAGGTTCTCTCTGTCTCTGATACCCATAGGCATAAATAGCGTCATTATCCGTCTATGGCAGGCACTCTGAGCCTTCAGACTCAGAGGGCCTGAAGCCTCCTGAGGACTAAAACCACCCAGTTGTGATCTTCTGACAGGTTGACCGAGAGCCTGACTGCTCTCAGCAGCTGGCTGTGAATCTGAGGAAATCCTAGTTCTCAGTCACTAAGTCCTCATTGTGATAAGAAAAACTCTGCTCCCAAATAAGAGAGGAAGCAAGGGCACGTTTCTTTAATAAGAAAATAACCAAGGGCCAGCAAGATGGGCCGCTCAGCTCAGTGGGTAAAGGCGCTTGGCGTCAAGCCTGATGACCTGAGTGCGATTCCCAGGACCCACGTGGTTGAGGGAGAGAACTGTCCAAGTGTTCCTGTAAATCTATATTCACAATGTGGCACACAATGCCTCTCCTCCTCGCAGGCACATATACTCAGACACAAAACAAACAAACAAACAAATAAATGCAAACCTTAAAAAAAGAAAACTTAAAGAAAAAAGAAAACGAATTTCTTTTAAAAATTATTTCTTAGACTTATTTTATGTGTATGAGTGTTTTGCTTACTTGTATGTATGTGCACCACATGCATGCCTGGTGCTCACTGAGATCAGAAGATAGTGTCAAATCTCCTGAATCTGGTTGTAGGCCACCATGTGGGTGGCAGGAACCAAACCCAGGTCTTCCGAAAGATCAACAAGTGCTCTTGACCTCGGATCCATCTCTCCAGCTCCTAAAAAGTATTTTAGTATTTTCTGAAGTGCAGGCAGGCTTCCCCTTCCATGGTGGATTGGGGTAGCCCAGAATGGCAGTATTTGAAAACCTAGTCCATCTGTGCTGACCGTGTTGTGCGCTCTCTCCTCCCAGTGTTCCATAAGTTACATAGCAGCGCGCTTCCCTCGCACTTACAGAGTACAGGGTATTAAAAGCACCCTAGTGGTGCCTTAGAATCAGTGGGAGGATGTTCGTGGGTTACATACAAACTGTATCATTTTACATAAGGGACCGGAACAGTCATGGCGTTTGGTATGCGGGGGTGCTGGGCTCTGGAACCACCCCGTTAGGATTCCTAGAGATGACCGTGTTTGTGTGTGTGATGTTTTTTGAGGCAGCACATTCAAACCATTCCATACTGAGGAAGACTATGGCACAAAGGGTCAGACCGGGTACCTGGCTGCATCCCCCAGCCAGAAAATGCAGAAGACTCCTACTAATGTGTGAACTTTATGCATATGGTTCCCTCTCAGCCTTGTACATTAATGGAGGCCAGCCAGGGAGCTGGGAGCCATTGCAAACACGGACTCAGCTATCGGGTGGGGTGGAGTTAAGGGAAATATTGGCAATCTTGGCACTTTGGAAGATACTTAATGAAAGTCTCTACCTGGCTGTCATTTAAACAAACATCAAGATTAAGTGAGGCAAATAATCCGGAGAGAATGCAGCCAGCCCATCAGCACCCAGGGTGCTCAGCTGGGAAGGGTGCTTTGTGTATGTCAAATCCATTTGTATCGGCATCCTGTGGGGACAGACATGCCCAAATGCTGAGCGAGTATGCATAGCCATTTGCTGTGCAAAGGCCTGGGAAGGAGCTGAGGGGGGTGCGGCTGAGATGAGCAGAGGGGCACAGCCTCTGGATGGCCAGCATCTCCCATGCATTCATTAAAGGGCCCGCTCAGTGATCACGTGGACAAAAAGAGACAGCGCCATTTATGCACTGGGAAAGAGCGCTACCCAGGCATGCGCCGTCCCAATTTACTTTGATTAGCTGGTTAGGAGTCTGCATGCTGAGTGTGGACTGCGTTTACAGAGCTGCGCGAGCCACGTATTTGTGGATGTTTCTGGACTCTGCTTCTGAGACGCGCCTTAGGATCTGCGTGGTGGAGTCAAAAGGGAAGAGGCTTGAGGTTGGAGCCACAAGGCCTGGTGTGGGATAATTGTGTCACTTCGGGGACATTACTGTCTTGCAGAGTGTATCACACCCTCTTCAACCAAGCAAGGATCATTTCGCTCTCAAGAGTGTTGAAAGCATGAAAAGAAATCCCGCCACACCTTTGCTCTGCCATGTATTAGATTCAGATTTTTGTCACATGCCTGTAGCAAAATTAGAGTCTAGAGAGAGAAACCTAGGGACATCAGGGGGACATCTGAAACCTGTGGGATGCATTCCAAGGGTCTATAGGCCAGACGTGGTATGGGGGGGGCACCAAATCCCACAGAGAAAACTGGCTTAATTTCGCCATTCTACATCTGTCAGAACCACACCGGAACAAGGGTCTCTATTTGGTACTGATAAGCACTTAACACTTCTCTGATTCATTTCAATTTCCCTTAAATTTCAGTTTTAAAGAAATCACGGGGACAGAAGGTGTAATGGTAACTGCCAGGGACAAGGCTGGGGTGGGTGCCACTGGTTCGTGGTTGTGGGATTTAAATTTGGAAGAATGGGAGAGTTCTAGAGATGGTTCTGGGATGGGTGTTCAGGATGGCAAGGGCCCTAGGTCTGATGCCTATTGCTGGGGAAAAAGAAAACAAAACAAACAAGCAAGCACAGCTTAGAAATGGTCATGGGGACCAGTTTTGTGTTCTGTATAAATTGCCACAATAAAGACAGAGAGCAAGCTTGATGCACAGGAGTTTTGAGTGGGAAATGTCATACATGTGGACTTTAATAGCGTCATTAGGAATTGTATTTACTCTTAAGACACCTTCTCTCTACGTTAACTTGTAGGCTTGCAACATGGCTCAGTGGTAGAGGGGGTTACCTAGAATGTTCAAGTCTGTGGGTTCCATTCCCAGCACTGAAAAACCAGAGTACCTGAATGTCCACTTTGCTTGAAGCTCCCTTCAAAAGGACATCAAATCAAGCAAGGAGAGATATCAAGAGAACAGCCGAATGTGGATGGGCAAAATCACGGAGCAGGAACTTCAAGACCAGAGAATGGATAGCCAACATCTGAACCTTGTTACAGACACCTGAGGCCTAGAGGCCAGTGCTGGGCCCAGGCCCACTGAGCACCAAAGGGCCCTGCATCTCTTTGCTTCCTGGGCCCCTTGCCTAAGCCCACTTTCCCTTCCCACTGCTCCAGTGGACTCTGATGAGAAGGCCTCCTTCTTGCTCAGCCTGGAGATTCTGAGGTTGCTACCTTGTTCTGTGATAGTCCTAGAACTGTCGTGGGCTCAAAGGGCAGGTCCCAGGCTCCCTGGGGGGAGGAAAAAAGCCAGACTTCTTAGGTGACAAATCTGCATCATACTCAAAGGTTCTGACAATAATGCAGGACTGACCGCAGCAAGGGATAAAGGCTGACTGCTCTTTACAGTTGCCTGGCTCCACTCTCCAAAGACTGCCGTTAAAGCTAGTCCTCTCTAGCAAAGCTTCCAGGAGTCTGGTTGGGTTTGACCGAGAGCCGCAGATCAGAGCAAATGTCATTGCTACAAATTTCTTATCCTTTTAGGTTCACCTTTAATTACAGCATTGGCGATGCATAAGCAAGCAGATCTCTGAGTTTGAGGCCAGCCTGGTCTACTACCAGCCAAAGCTACATAGTGAGACCCTCTGTCTTAGTTTCTGTTCTATTGTTGTGAAGACACACCATCACCAAGGCAACTTTTATAAAAGAGAACATTTAATTAGGGCCCTGCTTACAGTTTTAGAGGGTTAGTCCATGATCAGCCCGGTAGGAAGCAGACAGGCTTTCACTGTAGTGGTAACTGCGAGTTGTACATTCTCCTCTGCAGGCAGCAGGCAGAGGAACACTGGCCCTGGCGAGGGCTTTTGAAACCTCAAAGCCACTCCCAGTGACACACCTCCTCCAACAAGGTCACACTTCCCAATCCTTCCCAAACAGTTCCACTAACTGGGGACCAAGCGTTCAAACACAGAAGCCTATGGAGACCATTTTCATACAAACCAAACCATCACACCCTGATTCAAAAACAAACAAACCCTCAAAACTAAAAAAACAGAAATAAACACAAAAAACTCCAAACATGAAAAACCAGCCTCCCCCCAAAAAAACCAAAACAAAAAGTAAAAAGCAAAAACAAAAAAATCCAACAATGACAAAACAGACAAAAAAACACCACACACACACACACACACACACCACACATACCACATGCACACACACACCATGCACACCAGACACACACACACCACACCCATACCACACACCACACCACACACACCATGCACACCAGACACACACACACCACACCACACACACACACCACACACACATACCACACACCACACCACACACACACACACATACACACACACATACACACACCACACATACACACCACACATACACAGACACACACACACACACACACACCACACTCACACATACACACACACCACACATACACACACACCACACACACATACACACACATACCACACACACATACACACACACACACACACACACACACATACATACACACACACATACACACACCACAAACACACACACACACACACACAAATACACACACACACCACACACACACACAAACACACACACAAACACACACACACACACACAAATATACATGATCTCTCTGACTGGAATGCCTTTTCTTCCTCTAAGAAATCCCTAAATCTGTCTAAAGACTCAGCTGGGTGTTGGCACCTCAGGAAGGGCTCTGTGACCTTTCATCCTTGTCCAGTGTCTCCCCGTTATCTGCTATTCACTCTGAGAATTTGTGAGGTGCGGGATGGCTCTGGTGTTGGTAGGTGAAGGAAGCTGGGTGTGCCAGACTGTGGGGCTGCCTGCCCCAGGAGTGGTGAGGTCAAGGCCGGGTCAACCTCTACCCAGTTAGTGACCACAGAAGCAATGAGAGGCTTCTGCTTCAACCTTGTCTGAAAAAGGGTCTTTTTTTTTTTTTTTTTTTTTTTTCTGTAGCTAACTTCATCTCTGATCTTTATATTTGGAGTGTACTTTGATCAGACTGGAAGAAGCTCTTTGCTCTTCAGCAGAAGGAATGCATGCTCCCACTGAAACCAAGGAGACAAGACTCCGGTTTCTGAGGATTCTGCACCTTCTCCCTCCCTACCACATGGATCCTCGGAAGATCCCGACTGTCAGAGAACTGAAATTCCTTCCTTCTTCACACTTTCAGACCTGCATCAGTCAGGAAGGGTGGACACTGATGTGGTAACAAAGAGCCCCAAATGCCTTTGGCTTCAAGCTCGGGTTTATTCTTCACATGTACATCAGAACCAATACAGGGAGGTGCAGAAGCCAGAGCTGGGGAGGAGGGGGCTGGAAGACCTCACAGCATCAGTCACCACAACCTTCAGGCAGGGGCACGCTCCTCCTCAGGTCAGTGGTGTTTCTACTCAAGGCTTCCAAGGTCCTTCTTACCTGTGGAAGAGGAACCTGGTGTCTTGAGTCTGTTTCTGATTCTTCAGCCCTTGCTAGTCACAAAGACAAGGAATCTCCATCCTTTGTGTGTCCAAAAGAAGAGAAGTGGATTCTGGTGACCTGTAGCGATCTGTTCAGCTTCCCATTCCTTCATCTGACTCCTCCCTGCCTGACGGCCCAGCAGAAGAATCCAGAAAGGAGCCCTTCTTGAGCCTTCTCTGACTGCCTTGAGGGCAGCAGTGCGGTGTTTTTGAGCATGCATGGTAAGAGCCTAGATTTTGTGCACTTGAATCTGGCTCAGTCAAATGTTCTACCCTTTCTGTCCCTCCATTTCTCATCTGTGGAACGGGGACAGTTAGCACTGTCCATATTACATTGCAAGTTTGTGTGACATAATGGCAGATACCTGGCACACAGTAGGTGATATCTGAGTGTAGTCTTAATGATCACCTAGTAGGTGTTAATCTGCAAGGTGTCACAGAACAGCCTGAGGGCTGGGTAGGGGTGTGGGGCTCAGCAAGCCATTGTTATCTCATCCAGGCCTCCATGATTATCCCTTGACCCTCCAGGCTCATTGTACTTTATGGAGTGAGAATTCTTAACTATGGTGAGAGTGTCCCCCACCCCCTATTTTCCCATCCCTTCTGAAGTAAGTAATGGGACCCTGGCCTGATGCCAAAGAATGCAAGGGAGCTTGTGTGGGAGTCTCTAGCCTGAATTGTCTCAGAGCAGCCTGGCTCACATAAGATGCAGGGGGGCAGGATGGACTCTGAGTCCTTCCTCTGCTGCTTGTTAAAGGGGCGACCCTGGGCAAGCCACTCTTCAGTTTCCTAATCTGTGAAATGGGGGTTACAAGGAGGTCACAAGGATTCAGGGACACATTATAAGCGATCCTTCTCAGCCTTGGCGTGACACAGAAAGAGTGGTCAAAATGGAGGCTCTGATTGTTCATTATTGTTTTATGACAAGTGTACTGATGTCTGGAGGAAGAGGAGACTGGAGAATTAAACGGGAACCAGTTCAGGCAGGCTCTTACCATTTCAGAGTTTAAGCCACAATGAGCTCAATGAAAGACTTGGCCTAGTCAGGTGGCGGTGGTTTGCACTTTAATCTCAGCAGTCAGCAGACAGAGACAGGCAGATCTCTGAGTTCTAGACCAGCCTGGTCTACAGCGTGAGTTCCAGGACAGCCAGGGCTACAGGGAGAAATCCTGTCTCAAAAAAACCCAAAAACACAAAACAAAAAGAAGGAGAAAGAAGAGGAGGAGGAGGGAGAGGAAGAAAGAAAGAAGGAAGGAAGGAAGGAAAGAAGCAAAGAAGGAAGGAAAGAAAAAAGAAAGAAAGACAGACAGACTTGGCCAAAGGTGACATTCTTGGGTCAGAAATTTGGAAAGATCCCTCCCTCTTCATTATAGATGGGCAGAAACTATCTAGACAATGTCCTGAATGAGGTTAGGAATTAGAGAAAAATGGAATCATAGTCTATTTGCAGATAGCATTTTAATGCATTTAATACCTTTTCAGCATTAAGCATGGGCCAGGCACTGGCGCAAACAAACATCTTGGTATCCGTTTAATATCAGAAGATACTTCTTAGGAATTCTCTGCCATCAACCTTCATTTTCAGGTCTGAAGAAACGGATGCGCCAGGAATTTAAACAGACATGTCCAGGAGATCTCACGGCTGAATGGGAGGGGCAGGATTGGAAACCAGGAGATTTGGGTCCATGGATGGCCTTGTGACAACTGTCAGTTTTGTAGGACCACAATGACAGCAGGTGACACCTGCGGACATCTCAGCGCTGTGTATGGATTGATAGCACTTATTTGGAATGCTTAGGGGGGGAGGCGTTTCAGAGTTCAGAGTTGGGGACATTTCTCATGTATCTTTAATGGGACGTCATGTGGACGGGACCTTCATCTGTTTTCGACCTACCTTATGCACACTGCCTGAGGTGACTGCGTGATCGCTGTAGCGCACCTGCTGACTGTGCCCTGTGTCACGAGAGCAGGTACGGAATTTTCCACCTGTGCGAGTCAGAAAGCAGCAGCTTTCGGAGCATCTCTGACTTGGATGCTTGCAGGAAGGGTGCTTGAGCTAGCACAACGAGCATCTATTTGTGCTCACCACGTGAGTTGCTCAGAGCTCACTGGTAGGCAGGGTTCTGCCACCGGCCTGTGGCCAGCTGTAGGTAGCTCTGGATAGACTCTTAACAAGTTTGAGGGGTCAAGTGGGACTCAGTGTGGGTCCATGGGTCCAGCCTCCCAGAGGTGAACCCAGTTGGGCTCTTGTGGAAATGCAGAGGAACTAGGGAGCTGGGAATAATGCAAAATCCAAGGCCTTTCATTTTGCAAGTTCCCTGTCAAGCCCAGATCCCAGGAGCCCAGAAACAGACCGCCTCCCCCTTCCCTCCCTTCCCTTTGCTCTTCTCCTTTCTCCTCCCTCCTGTCCTTCTTCTATACCTCCCTCTTCTCTCCAATCACCTTCTTTTCTCTTTCCTTCTCTCCCTTACCCCTCTTCCCCTCCCATGTCTCCCCCTTTGCCTGTTTCCTGTATTTCTTTGCAACGTGGCCTCACTATGTTGTCCAGGCCTTGAATTTGTCATTCTCCTTCCTCAGCCTCTCCAGGGCTGGGATTGTAACTGTCCAGGCTAGGAGCATGAGTATGGAGGTGAGCAGCCTGGGCCATTTGGTTCCCAGTGACTCATTAGTGAATCTTAAACAACTCCCAGATACTCAGTTTGGGCAGCTGATTGCCAGCCTTTCCCAGTCACTGGGCAAGAGAAGTAGAAGGAAGTGTGCTTGGAGAAGGTGAGAATGGGAGGCTCCTGGAGGCTGAGCATCTGCCTCAGGCTGCGCAGTTAGTATAATCAGGCTCAGATTCAACCTGCTCTGCTGGGGAGCAGGGAGCCATGAGGCTTCACGGGGCTATAATGACTTTGTGGTCCCTAAGTATCTGAAAGTGCTACATGTGAAAAGTTTTGCATTTAGCATTTCTGTCCTGAGAAGACTGCCTTCCGTCTGACTTGGGAGGGTTCTTTCCAATAACATCCCCAGAGGGGCTTCTTTCTCTTTACCAAGCAACTGAACAGCTGGTGTTCACACCCTCTCCCTGTACCCCCACCCCCACCCCCCAGGGACACTCTGGAGTGGCCTCTGCAGGTGCTGGCCCCCAGGGACTGGAGCAAAAGGCTTTGCTTGGACTCTAGGCTGCCATCCAGCGTAGCTCCCTCTGCTCAGAGCTGGGCCTGTAGTACAGCCAGAGAAAGATAGTTCCTCGCTGAGAGGGCTTGAATGGGCACGCCTGCATGGAAGCCTTGAATCCTGGCTTTTCTTAGATCACCAGCCAGCACTTTAATACCTTCACGTTAATCTAGGGCTCCCTTTCGGACACCCAGAGTGTTATTAGCCTTTCCCAGTGATGAAAATAGCATAGTTTCTCAAGCCAGGCTGACCTACATGCTGAAGGCATCTCTTCGGGATTCTCCAATGGCTTCAAGAACGCCGAAACCAAACCTGAAGCCTGCCTCTTGTACACTGCTTAGACGGTGGCCCCTGCCCTCACTCCCTTTCTCGGAAAGACTGTGAGCAATTGTTTGTCCTGGAAACTGGTGTGAGGTAGCAGAGAAACAGACCAGGGTGGGCTCAGACTGGCTCACTGTGGGAGATGGTCAAAGGCAGTTTGCATTCTGCAATATCGCCCCAGAATAGACTGCGCATGTGCTAACGCCCCTGCTTCTTTATCTTTCTTACTTCCTCCTCCGCAAAGGGAGTCAGCCGTCTACAGCTCTGAGTAGCGATCATTTAACCTAGTTTGAGCCTCAATTTCCCCTTCTGTCAAACAAGGCTGACTAAACTTCCCTCCCTTGAAGGATCCCTGAAGGAATGAGAGGTGGTGTGTATGAAGGGTCTGGTGAACGTCGGGCTACGGGTTGCTAGGTTTGTTTTTCCTGTAGTTCACAAGCCTACTTCTCAGTAGCTCCTCGCTTGGGGCCCTGTTCCCTTTCCCATTCAAGGTCCTTGGGGAAACCTTCATGAGGCCTGGGCCTTGTCTTTTGCTCATATTGCTGTGTGATGCTTGCCTTTGGTGGCTCCTCTTCCCTTTGTGAAAGTGATTTGTAGGTTGGCAAAGGTGGAGCTTTAGGTGGCGGCCTTGTGGCAGAGGACAGCTGCCTAGGTGGACTTGCTGGTGTCACAGGATTGCTGTGGTAGGGTCTAGGCCTCTGCTGGATAGGAAGCTGATGGCTGTCAGGCATCGTTCCTCCCTCATGAGCGCCTCCTGGTCCTTCTTTGCCTAAAGTGGTTAGCTGGTTAGTGTGTCGGTTTTTTTCGTAAACCTCTGATGCTGATCTCCAGATAGCTGTATTTCCCTTTAAAATGTGATTCCAAGGTGATTCCTACTCTGCCAAAGTCATGTTGCCACAAACTTTGAGCTGATGAAGGGTCTCTGGGGTCTGGGATGGTGAAGTCTAGCTCTATACACAGGGAAACAACTTCTCTGCCTTGGTGAAACTGTTGGGTAATTTATCTGGGGATGTTTGGGCTTTTCTGCTTGCTGGCTTTGTGTTTGTGACCTCTGAACAGATGCACGTATGTGAAAGACAACAATAAACACAGCCTCCACAGAAGACCCAGGAGCAAAGCAAACAGCTGCCACAGTCCTCAGCAGTACAGCCCAGAGTCATCAGGCAGGAGGCAGATTCCACGCATAGTCTTGGGGCTAGAAAAGTCAGAACTGGAGCATGTGCCATACAGCCATGAGAGAGCTCAGCTCCTCCGCGGACCGGCTGTGTGGCCCCGGGGGAAGAGAGAGACTTACTGTCGCAATTTCCTCACCTGTAAAACGGAGATAATAATGGTGCCTGTCGCATGAGATCATCTCGCAGATGACATGAGATAATACACGTAAAAGCTGTTGGAATAACGTCTGACACACTGTGTGCCTAGTCAGCAGCTGTGACTCAAGTGGTTATTGATAAGCGTCTAAATGGACCCAGGGCCTTGGACAAATCACCTCGACCCCGAATGGTTTGCTTTCCATATATGAGCATAGGGACACTCGTACCTGCGGCACTGAGAGCGCTAGGCAAATTAAACTGGCTAACTAACCTTTATGGAGAGTTTAGCTCAGGAGTGAAGGCTCAGTTCAGTCTGCCTGTTGCCTAAGCAGAACCCAAACTGAATAATCAGAAAGCTGTTTTTTTTTTTTTAAAGGAAAAAAAAATTGTATGTGCATTTTTAAAATTTATCTTTTTCCTGATATTAATTGATTTTGAGACAGGCTCTTGATAGGTGGCCCAGGCTGGCTTCAAACTCTTGGTTCTCTTGCCTTAGCCTTCTGAGTACTAGGATGTCAGGTGTGTACCACCATACACATTTTTATTTATTTTTATTTTCATTTATTTATTTTTGATTTTTTAATTTTTATTTTATTTATTTATTTTAACAGACAAAATTGTAAGCTTTTGTGGTATGTGTTTGATATATGCAAACATTATAGCATGACTAATGAGGTAACTAATATAATGTTATTCAATCTCTCTCTGTGCGAGTGTGTGTGTGTGTGTGTGTGTGTGTGTGTGTGTTGAGAACATTTAAAACCTTCACTCAGAAATATTCCAGTGACTGTAGTCGCTATGTTGGCCTACAGAACTTCTAGATTCATCTTCTTGCTCTGCTGGAATTTTGAAACTTTTGGATCTGATTTATCTCCCAAGTTTAATTGAACCCCTATGCTTCAGAGAGGTAGATTAACCTTCCTCCCTCCCTCCCTTCCTTCCTTTCTTCCTAATCTCCTTCCTTTTGTTCTGAGATAGTGTCACCTAGTGTAGCCTAGGTTGGCTTCAAATTCAATGTCATTGTCCTGTCCCAGCCTTCTGAGTACTGGGATTATAGGCATGGGCCATCATATCCAGCCATCTTTCTGACTTCAAACATTATGTATTAGTCTTGCCCATGCCTAGACTCTATGCACATGAAGTGAGAGAAGATGTTCTTTCTCAGGTCTGGTTTCCTCGAATCATCAGATCTGCCCATGGCGTTGGGCCCGCCATTACCACACAGATTTGCATGACTTATGAATAAAGAGCTATTGTGAACACTCTTCGTGGAGAAACGAACCTGTTTTTGTTGGACACACACAGGAGTGCAATCCTCGGTTATGGGTAACTGCATGTTTAGCTTTAGCAGATCTTGCCAAAATATTTCCTAAGAATTTATTCTCATGTTACTCTTTGAGCTGTTAAAAGAGGGAAGAATTGCATCTGGGAAACTTTTACTGCTGTTTTTTTGTTTTGTTTTGTTTTTTTTTTGCATTCTATTTTGTAAGTATCCCTGTGGCTCACCAAGAATGGACCGTTTTCCACAGAAGCACAATGCCTGTGGCTAAATCTTACAGAATCCACTACTTATAACGAGAAAAAAGAGAATAAATATCCATCTATAGAGAAATGATTAGTAAATCATGGTGTGTTTGTGGTACAATTGCAAGACAATAGAAAAGGGGCTGCTGGATGGTAAGATGATGAAACTTCATTTGTAGAATAGAATGGAGACCATGGGCTAAAAGGATCTGCTGGGTGTCAGGAAACAGCTTATAGCATACTGCTTTCAAACTGTTAAAAATACCATGTCTATCGTCTATCTGTCTGTCTGTCTGTCTGTCTGTCTACCTACCTACCTATCTGTCTTATCATCATCTATATGTTGAAATTGGTCAGGGTACAGACAAATGAATCACAGAGCAGGAAATTGGGAAGGCCAGAGAGCTCACAAAAGGTGCTCAGTCTGGTTAATGATGTAGTGATTATTATTATTATTATTATAATATATATTATATATTATACAATATTATTATATTATATTATTATTATATAATGATATTATATAAGAATATAATGATGATGATATGCAATTAAAGCAACCATGAAATATAGATCCATCCCCCAACAGACTGGCAAAAATCAGAATGTCTGACAGCACTGTTTGGCAAGAATGTGAAGCCACAGAGACTTTCATGCATGTGTAGATATTGCTTAATTGTTCTTCAGAGTGGTTATGACTGATTTATACGTGGTGGTTCACATGTTCATTTGTGCAGACTTCTCAGAGAACAAGCTGTCTAGCAGAGTCTAAGATGATCATACCACAAAGTAGACATTTCTTCTTTGGCTCCATAATCCAGAGAGGTTTCTTCATGTGGGCATAAGGACTTGGGTGCTAGAATGCTCAACTACAGTGCCACCTGTAAAGTGGAAGAATTTCAACTCCAGGACTTTTTAAGAGGACAACAGATAAATTGTGGTAGCATGACATAATGAGACAGAATAATTGAGCAAATTCCGCTACAATGCTACCAATGTGGGGAATCTGGAAAAGCCAGGAGGAGAAAGTTAAGTGCATTAAGATTGCTGTGTAAATAAGCTGCTTGACTGTTTTCACAAGGGTTGCCGTTCTGTAACATAATGTTACATACTATTTACAGATACAATATAGTATCTCCTCAAGCAGTTAGTGAGCCTGAGACTCACAATGGATGCCTGAAACCACAAATAACACTCTCCATATAGTTGCCCCACAGAGGGGTTAGGAACTTTTATCTTTTTTGCATAAAGAAATCTCATTACAAGTTCTCTTTGGCATATCTAAATCGCTAGCACCTCTACTTTTCTGTTTAGGGACAGACACTAATGGCGACTTAAACACAAGTCCTGAGATACTGACAGTTGGCCTGATAACCAGCTAAAGCGACTAAAGGAAGTGTACCATATACTGTGGATGTGCCGGGCCAAGAAATGATTGGCATCAAGATGGAAAAGGAGTATAATAAGGTGACATTTCATCACGCTATTCCTGACAATGCACAATTTAAAGCTTATAGATAGAGTATTTCTGGAAACTTTCATGTAATACTTTTAGACCAGGATATACTATGTGTTCTACTTTCCTTTCTGTTGCTGTGGTAAAAGCACTCTTGCCAGAAGGAACTTGGGGAGGAAATGGTTTATTTGGCTTATACTTCCATGTCATAGTCTGTCACTAAGGGAAGTCAGGGCAGGAACTCAGAGAAGGAACTTGGAGCAGAAACAATGGAAGAATGCTGCTTACTGCTTTATTCTTTGGCTGGCTCTCTTACACAATCCAGGGCCTCCTGCCTAGGGATGCTGCTGCCCATAGTGGGCTGAGCCATCCCACATCAATCATCAATCGAGATAATTCCTTACAGACATGGCCACAAGCCAGTGTGATCTGGGCAACAATCCCTCAGCCAAGACTCCTTCAATGATTCTGGGCTGTGTCAAGTTGACACAAGTACGACACTATGAATAATGAAACCACCGGAAGCAAAAGTATGGATGGGGGATGGGGTGACCACCTTAAGGACACTTGCAGTAGGAGGATAGAAGGGGTATGGAAGAGATAACTTCTGGAAGAAAAAGTTGCTTTTGGGAAGATCGAGAGGGCATGCACGAGGAGGAAAGCAGAGAACAAAGGAATCAAGCTTGTCTGGATGCTTTATTTATTTGTCTGTCTATCTATCTATCTATCATCTGTCTATCTGTCTATCTATCTCTCTATATCTATCTATCTATTATCTATCTACCTATTTATTTACTTTTAAGCTAGTTGGAGTATATTTAAATATTCAGTATATTAACTCCCCAAATACTTAAAATAGTGAGATTTATCCATCCAGAGGACTATAAATGATGTTGGTTGTAATTATTTCTGACCAGTAAGATTGCAGAGGAAAGCATGAGTAAGGGTGGTTGAGGAGCCACGGGCTGCATATGATGCTCAATATTCTGCTCGTGTTTTTCAAAACCTTGGTCTTAGTGGACCGTTTTAAGGCCAAGGCAGTTTTTTTTTTTTTTTAAATGAAAACCCTTAAAAGGCAGGGAAGACCGATAAAATCCTTTTGGGTTATGGCCCGTTCACTCAGAGCCAAATGGTTTGCTCGTTAATACCTTTTCCTCCATTCGCCTTATGACCAATTAGCAGCTATTAAGACCCAACTCATCCTGGCAGGAATTGTTTCCCATGCAGCAGCTGCCCTGTCAGTATGGGCTTTGGGACTTGGAAGCTCCCTGACCCTGAGTGGATTCCTCCCGTCTCTCCTGATGCACAGAGTTTAATCTGGATCAAATCTGGTGGAAGTGTGGCCTTCTGAGATTGGTAATGCCTGAGCCTAGCAAAGAACCCTTTAAAACTGGGGGAAAGTTTAGGCACATGTCTATCCAGACCCCCATGCATCCAGGATTGGCATCTTGGGATGATTCAGTGGTGGTAGACAGGGCTCTGTCACAGAATATGCAGCTCACACGTGCACCTCCTTTCTTCTCCTCCCCTACTCCTCTCTTCCATCCTGACACTGCAGGTGCAGTGTACCCCCAGACACGGTTCTGAATGCCAATATATCTTCCACTTATCTTTCCCAGTAAGTCCAAGAACTCGATGATCTCCGCTTGACAGAGAGACGGAGGCACATACAGAGAGCTAAACAATTTGCTGAAGGTCATGATTTGAGATCTGGCAGAACTTAGACACGAATGTGAAGTCTGCACCTTTCTTTGTGAATCCATGTAAGCACATTTTACAGTAGCAAGACTCTTGAGTGTGGATAAGAGTGGGTGCAATAACCTCTCTCTCCAAAGAGCACACAGCAGCTTCACCCGGAGGAGAGTCAATCCTTAGATAAAGGCTTTTTGAGCACCTACTGTGTGCCCAACTCTGTTGTGGATGCTAGGGGTATGGCACTGACAGAACATGGAGGGACCTTCCCAGGTGTGTGTGATGGGAAATAATGAAAGAAGCATCTCAAAAATCAGAGATGATGTCAAAAAACCAAATAATACCCATAGAAAAATAATAGGTGTCTGAATAGAGACAGACAGGTTGCACCTCTCTGAGGAACGGTATAATGACATGACCTTGTGGGAAGAGTGTTGTACAAGCTAAATGACCAGCAAGGTTAAAGGCCCTAGGCTGGAAGCACATTTCCCAGGTTCGAGGAACTTCTGGGGCCAGGGTGGAGGTGCTTGGGTCAAGGTAAAGTTCAAGGCAGGCCTGGAAGCACATGGCCTGCTGAGTCATGACTGTTGAGTTTGGTTTGATTCTGGCCTCGGAAGAAATAGGCTAAGAAATCTGGGGCTGGCGAACATTGTGAGCTGTATAAGATCTTCCTGGCTGCTATGCAGGTATTGACAGCTTATGCCCAGCCCCTGGAGTGTGGGAAAGGAGGTGAGTTGGCTGCTGGGGTCGGTGGGTGAACCTCAGAAGCTACCAGGAACAGAGAAGCTGGGGCCAGAGTTTGAAACCTGAGGGATAGAAACAGACAGGAGAATGGAAATTACAGACTCTAGGCTCAAGGGACACTGCACTGGGGCTGGAATGGAGGGCTATGCACCTGCCCCGGGACACCCTCTCTATTCTCAAAGTTCTACCTGGATGTTTGATATTAGTTTTTAAATTACATTTGTTCATTTTTTCTTATTGAGTTAGTTATTTTTCCTCCCACTGTTCGTGATGTTCCCTTTGCAGTGGCAGCGGTCCTGCGCATCCCACAGTGTCTCACAAGGGGGAAGGATGGAGTTCTGGGGGCAGATGGTGGATTCTTAGCCCACTGGCTTATGCTCTCCATGCCTCCCAGTTCTCACCGGCAGTCTGTACCTGTCAGCTGCAGCTCAGCTGATGGAGCCAGCATCAGTGGCTCTGTGATGTCTTTACAATGTCTTGTTCTGCTGTCATCGTGTCAACTTTGTTTTCAGGCTGCCGTGATCCTCAGCACCGTTTTCAGATATGACAACGTCACAGGATGGACACCTTTCTTTGGTTCAAGTACTTCTTCATCAGGAGATTCCACAAATGCCCTTCTGTGTCTCCTTGGCCAGGGTCCATCCCACGCTCGGTCACAGACAGCAAAGGGACAGCACTTTCAAATGTGGTTTAAACGTTGGACATGCAGCAAGGTGGGCGGGGTTGGATGATGTCAGGTTTATCATCATGCTAGTCATCTTACCTTACAAGGCTGTAGAGAGGCAGGTCAAGTGCTTGGGTCAGTGAGGGACACACAGAGAGTACTTAGAGAATCTTGGCACATAGGGTACCAAAGCCAGTGATCTTTCACTTTCCTGGTATGACACCCATTGTCTCCATTTCAAGGGTGGAGGTTTGGGGGTGATGGAAGAATGAATTTGAAGGCTCAAGAACAGTTTGCCACTGTGTTGCTTGAATGCAGAGCCTCATCTTTTCCAATCCCCCTCTTTCTCCAGCCCTCTCCTCAGCCCCAGCCCCAGGCAGTCCTCTGTGGACTGTGTTGCACTTCAGGCACGCAGTAAGCACCCATCCCTGGGTTCCAGGTCTCCAGCTTGGAATTCCAGCATAGAAACTGCATGGAATCCCAAGTTCTGGCTCCCTTGCCTCCCAGGTCAGGATGTACATCCTCAGCCCCCGAGGAGACGTCTTACTCAACTCTGAAGAATTTCTGGGCAGTTCAGAGCCAGCCCTTGTGCAGAGAAGATCTCTGCTCTGCCTGGAGCACAGTGTGAATATGCAGCCCTGGGCAGATTAGATCATCTCCTGAGCCTCAGTTTCCTTATCAGTCAAATGGGGTAATAAATCTCTGCATGGTAGGCCTGCTCAACAGATGCAGGGGACCATGTGGTGGAATGCATGGCCTGGCAAGCAGACATTTTTTATCTCAGCTCTATTTCTTTAGAGTTGAAATTCGTATAAAACCATTTCACCTCCCTCCACCCCATCCCAAATTCAGTGTCTTTCAGTACTTTCATGGCGTTGTACAACCGTCTACTCTTGTCTAGTTCCCAAACATTTTTATGACTCTCAAAGTAAACCCAGGAGCCATGAAACAACTACTTCCCAGCCCTCATCCCCACCACACCCAGGGAAACCAGTGATCTGCCTGCACTTCTAGGGATGTCCCTTCCTTAGTTTGAATAAAAGGCATTCTGACATGACCTTTCGTGTCTGGCTTCTTTCACTTGACATGGTGCATTCAAGTTTATCCTTGTTGCAGTATACAATTGGGCCAGGTTCCTCTCTACGGCAGTAATGATCCATTGGGTAGATACAATTAAAGATCTTAAGAATCAAAAGCTGTGGTTAAGAGTACTTGTTCCTCTTACAGAGGACCTGGGTTCAGTTGCTAGCAGACACATAGTAGTCCGCCACAGCCTGTTACTCTTGTTCTAGGGCCTCTAGTACCTTCTCCTGTACATAGTACATATACATACATATAGGTAAACACTCAGACATATGTAAGATGTGAGTCTTTGTGTAATCATTTCTCCATTGTCTGGAGGTATCTGCAGGAATAGAGTTGCTGGGCTGTATGGTAATACTGTGTTTAACTTGTTGAACAAAGAGTAATTGTCATTTGATGCATTTTGTATTCCCACTAGTTATGTCCAAAGCTTCTGGTTTCTCTGCTTTCTGGCTTTGGGGCTGTGAAGTCAAGCAGGAAGTGGCAGGAGGTGGTGGCCTGGCTCATGTGCCAGCATTAGCAAAAGGTGGCTAGCTTTGCCAACAGGATAGAGCATATGCCTGGGAAATAGCCCAGTCGCAAGGACCAATGTGGCCGGAGCTGCCATGCTCACGGGTGACCCACAAGTCTTCACCCTCACCCTGAGATCTCCTCTCTAGCCCTCCCTTAGCCACCAGAGCTGGGAAGCTAAAGGTGAAGGACTCCAACCTGGGTCTGCTTTTCCTCTTTCCTAAACAGGGATGAGCAGAGACTTCCAAGGTAAGTGCAGGATGGTCTCCTCCACCTCCTCTACCATGTTGCTGTCCATAAAGTGACAGGTGTCAGGGCTTTGGGTCCCCTCTTGTCTCGTGCTAAGTTACTGCTTTGGAGGGTAAAGAGACTCAGGCTGGGCTCCCCATAACCACCCAGAAAGGACCTGATCTCCTTTCCCTCGTGCTCCCCTTTCACAGTGCTCCCGAGAGGCCCAGGAAGGGTGACTATCTGATCACTGTTCTCTCTGACTTCTGTATTTCCCTTCCTGGGAATGCTGTGAGAGCCAACGTAAGGTGGAGATCCCCTTTAGATGTGAAGGTCCCTTCCGCAGCCCCTGGCCATTGCTGCCACACCCAGTGATCTAGAAGATGGAGAGAGGGTCAGCAGAGTCCTGACTGTGGGGTAAGGCAACTTAGAAATGGTGGCTTATGCCAGGGGGCCGTGTGGACATGTGCGATGTTTCGTCCCCAAGAAGTCTGGAGGCTATACTTCTGAACTCTTGGGACCCTTGGTTAAGATGAGGGCCGTCAAATCTGGGTTTTCTGGAGTATTCTAAACCTAGCTCCCAATAGTTCCTACTTGCCATTCTCCTTCATTAGCAACTGCCCCAGTGCCCTCATTATCAGCCTCACACGATGGCATGGCGCAAGCCCCTCTTAGGTTCACACCTTTCTTAATAACCCCTTCCCATCCTCCATCTGTCTTCAGGATCAGACAGCTACACACAGTGAGGAGCGAAATGAGCAGCACCCGGGGAGGGAAGCGCCAGGCACACAATGGCTTGTTTTGCTATTTGGCTCTCTCTTGCCTTCTCTGGGCTCCTGTTTCTGATGTGGCTGCTCTTTGGCCCAGCTTCCTCCTAGGTGGTGGACTTATTCAAAACTCCTCAATCCTCTCCTGCAGAAGTCTTCGGCGTGTCTCAGTGGAATTCATCCAGACCCCACCTCTTCCCAAGTCACAGCTCCTTTCTTAGCCCCCAGTAACTTTGTCAATTTTAAACTTTGGGGTGGGGTTTTTACACTAATGGTACCTCCCAGGAGCAAGTCAAGCAAAGGTAACAAGACGTAAAAAGAGGGCGACACCTCCACATCTACCACCTAGCATGTTCACCTAGGCATGTACACGAGCGCTCTACCTGCATGTACACCTGCGTGCCAGAAGAGGGCATCGGACCCCATTACAGATGGTTGTGAGCCATCACGTGGTTGCTGGGAATTGAACTCAGGACCGCCGGAAGAGCAGTCAGTGCTCTTAACCTCTGAAGCTATCTCTCCAGCCCCGAAAGAGAAGATCTTTACGAGAATATTTTGTTTAACCTTTACAACAGGCCCATGAAGCTGATTTTTTTTTGTGTGTATTTTATGAATAAGGAAAATGAAATATAGGGTGAGTTTATGCAGCTTGCCCAAGGTCATATACATACAGCTGAGAAAATGCAGCCTCAAACTTGCCTGTCTGCCTACAGCATACACCTTACCTTACCACCCAGGCGCTGTCAAGTAAATGCAGAAATATAAAGTAGTTTAATGACATTCACTGTGGCCTTTGCTTTGTAGCCTGCTTTTTTCCCTTCGTTTAACAACAGATGATTAACATTCTTCCCATGGCAGGATCCAGCCTCCTACATAATATTATTTTAAATGGCTTCTTAGAATGTCATTGTATACACGTCCAAGGTTTGTTTAACTAATCTCCTCTTGTTGATCACCTAAGTTGTTTCTAAAGTTCTTCTTATTATAAACAACACCCCTGTACTAATTTTTTTTTTTTTTCTCTCACTGTGATTTCCTTGAGGGTGAATTCCCAAAAGGAGAGGCTGGGAGGGAGGAGGCAAGCCCTTTGTTTCTCAAATGTCTGTAACGTCTCTGGATCAATTACGCATAATTTGTGAGCACAAAGCTATGCCATTCACAGGGGGAAGGTTGACACCTTTCCCAACTTGTTGGGCTTTGCACAACCTAGAATTATGAGTTGTAAACAAGCCTTCTAATAGCCCTGGATTATCTGTGGCTATTGTCAGGTCAGGGAGGTGGTAATTTATTAAACAGACCTTTGAAATGTGCCTAAGTATACTAGGGTGGAATGGGTGTGGGAGGGGCTGCCACAGGAGGAGACAGGTGTGACGGTGTTGAGGGGTTTCTGGGCAGAGTGGGGTCCTGGTGTCTGACCCCGGGCTGGCTTAGATAAGGCCCCCCCCACCCCATCCCACCACCCCACTGGCTGGTATTAATCTGGACTGCCTTGGAGTGAGCGGCCCCGGGCAGTTCCAGGAAAGATACGAGAGCACAGAGGTGGAGGTGCACAGGCATGAGAAGGTAACAAGTCGTGCCCTGTTCCTACAAGGCCGTGGGTGCCATTTCAACATGGTTATTATCTTGTTCCAGCTGCCAAAAAATACCAGCTGGTGATGGTGAAATAGCCCTGAAGAATTTCCTCAGGGCAGTTTCTCACCCCCACGAACATCATGAAGAATTTTCTCTCTCTCTCTCTCTGTGTGTGTGTGTGTGTGTGTGTGTGTGTGTGTGTGAGAGAGAGAGAGAGAGAGAGAGGTGCCTCCTGCCGTCCCCGAGGCAACCCTTACTGACCCGGTCACATTCTTTGGACATCACTTGCTTGACCACATTACATGGTTTCCTTACCACCTGCTCCAGGAACAAGCTGGAGAAACTGGGATATGGGACTTAGTGGGGAAGCACGCCCAAGGAGGTGAGGATCAGTGAAATGTACAGCCCAGGTCCTGTGCAGGCAATGGGTGGTTAGAGACAAGAAGACAGCCCTTCCCACGGACATCACCTTAAGGGGCACAGCAAAGCCCCAGACCTGGAGGAGCCTTCTGAGGTGGAGGTCTGCCTGGGGGCAGCCATATTGGCTTTGTGTGTGAGAACCAAAGAAACCAATGTTTGTTGGTGGCTACAATGGTGAGACCGGAAAAAGTTCTCCTCACACAATCCACAACCCCATACCCCGCACCCCCTCTTTTTCAGCCCCACGGTAAACACAGTCATGTCACAAGGGATAAGACCGTGTCGATTTATTGAGCATTTGATACATTTGCTATATATCAGGAGCTACCTTCAGCGCCCTGCATACGTTATTTACCTAACCCCGTCAGTCCTGCGAGCTGGACGGTACCATATAGTTTCTATGGCACAGATGGGTAAACCAAGGCTGGCGGAGTGTGCCATTTGCCCCATATCACCCAACAAGATAATCTGCTTCAGTCTCTTGGAGACAACCGTCTTGTGCGTCTCCTCTCCCATAACTCCAGTCTTCTTTAAGGTTATCTCCCCACTAAACCCTGAGCAGCACCGCCCCCCAGGGTCTCTACTGTTGTCCTAGAACTGTCACCTTTAAAGACAAAAATATTATTGTTCCCTTGTCTTGCTGGAAGGGGAGGCCCCTGGAAACAAGGATTTGGGGACTCAGATGTGCAGCTCAGTATGGGCACGGGTGTGTGCTTGAAAAATGCAGTGACTCAGAATCGTAGAAACCCAGTTGATATCTGGGTATCTGACGGCTTCATCTCTGGAAGCTTTCTCTAGAACATCTAGGAAAAATAGTAAACCCAAGATTTATAAACCTCGGAAGGACTGAGTTGGCACCAAGGTTTCCTAACATCCCGGGAAACTTGGAAATGCCCTCTTCTTCGACGTTCCTTCCTTCTGTTGGCTTTCTGGGACATGGAGGAGCTTCTCCTTTGCGAGACAGGATCTGCTCCCCAGCCCTGGCTGGCCTCTCCAGCTGCCTGAGTCAGCTCTCCAAGTGTGTGCTGCCACACTCTGCCCTGTTTGTGATCTTACTCTTCGCTCTCATTTGTAAGTGAGCATTTCAGGCGGACAGGGAGCTTGTCTTCTGGACGAGGTCCCTTGATCACAGGGCCATTTGTCAAGGCCAAAGTCTCACAGAAGCTCCTGGTGGAGTCAAGGAGGACTCTGCCTTCCTGGTCCTCGATACTGGCCCTTTCCCCTGCATGCTGGAGAGACAGGCCGGCATTGATTGCCCAGTGTGTCTGGTGAATGTCTGTGCTGTTGTGGGGAGCACAGCCAAACCCACAGGTGCCAACTGTTTCGCATGGAGCTGGAGAACTTCTAGGATGTGTTGCATCTGTCCCCCATAGTTCACTGAGTCCCATCTGGGGAGACAGCAGCTTTGGGCTTGGTGGCCTCTATGGATCCCTGCTGGTCTTTTTATTTATTTATTCATTCATTCATTTATTCATTTATTTATTAATTTTAACACAAACACACCTTAGATTCAGAAACAACGTAGGTCAACGCGGTGCCCGACTGTCTTAACCCTGTTCTCAGGGTACTACAGAACTGAGAAGTAATGAGCATGGCCCTCCCTACCATAGCTGTCCTCCCAAGGCTTTCACAGCCCTGGGGGGACAGGGGCTCCTCATGCAGGGCTGAGCATTGAAGAATGGGGGGGCAGGGAACCTTTGCAAAGACACGTGTAGAAAGGCCCTGGGGGCCAGTCCTTCACCATGCGTGCGTGGAGCTGGTTTGTAGAGGAGAACAACTTGCGTGGCCCGCTGGGGAAGCGCTCCTGAAAAGTGGTACCGAGGCCTGGGTATTGCTTTGCAATGGAGTGGGTGCACGGGATGTGCAAAGCCCTGGGTTCCATCCTCAGCTAAGTGGATTTCTAGAAAAGCATCCTGGCTGAGGAGCCCCAGTACATTCAGCCCAACTGCGTGCATGAAAGAACATTCCAACCCGTTACTTCATTCACTCCAGTGTGGTCACTAACGCTGGTCTCTTTAAAAGGAGAATAGTTGTCCATGCTATACCCTTAATGACTCTTTTCACGCAGGTGTGATGACTCTGATGGGGGCAGGGGTCATGACGAAGAGTCACCTCCCCTGGCCCCAGTGGCTGCTCTGGACTCCTCTTCCCTCCCCTTGGGGACCATACAATCAGGCAGAGCTGGTCAGTGACAGGGTGCTGCCGCAGTCTCCACTTGAACGTCCTTCTCAAGGACATCCCGCGTGTCCAGCATGGCTCTCTGTCAAGCAGTGAACTCAGTGGGGAGGAAAGTACAGGGAAAGCTTTGGCTGTCAGCAGGAGCCCTGGTGCCCACCTCCTGCTGTCAGGGCTTGCAGGAGGCTGGGGGCTCTTCAGCAGGCAGAGCCAGACTTCCTGGAACATTTCAGTCTGGGCTGCCAGGAGAGGAGGAAGCAGCTGGGTACCACCCTTCCCCAGCAAAATATTCCTTTCCTATGGCAGAGTTGGAGAGGGTTTAAAATTTGTGGTGGTGTCTTGAGATGTACTCCACATGTCACAAACACACTCCTAAAGAGAGTGTGTGTGTGTGTGTGTGTGTGTGTGTGTGTGTGTGTGTGTGTAGCACAGCACATATGTGGAGATCAAAGGACAACTTCTGGGAGTCAGCTCTCTCTTTCCATCATGTGGTTCCCGGAGATACAACTCAGGTCAGCAGGCTTGCTGGCCGTCACCTCTACCCACTGAAGCATCTCACCAGCCTACAACAATGGCCACAAACATATCCCTTTAAAGAGTAAGTCGTGCTGAGTAAGTCTGTGAAACAGTGTAACCATCACTGCTCTCTAACCCTATCACCCCTCCAAAGCCTTTCCACACCCCAGAAAGAAGCCAGATCTATCAGTAATCTGTTCTCCCCAGTTTCAGCCTCTGTTGTCGCTGAACTCCGTTCTAGCTTTCTAGCTGAACGTCTCTCTACAAAAACAAGCAGACCCATAAGACGAAGCCTTTGGCGACTGGCTTCTTCAGCACGGATGACTGCAGCACGCACCAGTGTGTCTTTGCTCTCCATGGGTGACTGAGATCTCCTTGTGGAGGGAATGCACCTGTGTCTAGAAGAAGCTAGACACCTGGGTTGTTTCTACTTTTTGGCTTACGAACAATGTTGCTGTTAGCATTTGTGTGAACATTTTTTTTTCCCTGGGACGTATTTTCAGCTGTCTTTGGTACGTCTCTGGAAGAGGGATTGCTGGGCCATATGGTGACTCTGTTTAAACTCAGAGCAACTTCCAGACTGCTGGAGAGCAGCTGTGCCATTTTGCATTCTCCCTGGCAGTGTGCGAGGGGGCCGTGTCTCTACATCCTCCCCAACATTTGCCGTGACCTATCTGTGACTGTAGCCAGAGTGACACGGAGGGCCCAGGACACACAGAAGCCGTCCACACGCAGGATGCTGTGGGTGTAGATGGGCTGAGCTGTGGGAATGTTCTCGGTTCCTAGGAAGCTTGGTTACGTGTCCCATTGTGCACTAGTTAGGGAAGCTCTTCAGGGTCCTCAAGTGACTGACCGCTGGCCCGTAGCACCCAAAGCCAGCATCGAGCTGACACTAGTAGGTGCTGGCTTGCGACTGAGTGCTGAATAGGGGATTGATGGAGTCACTGGATGGAGGTTTCAGGCACAGAGGTCCCCAGGGTGGTTTAGGAGACAGGCTATTACTGTATGCCTCCCAGGAGAGTGCTGGTTCCTTTGAGGCTGGGTCTTTAGTCTCTTTGTGGGTCTGGAAAAATGCGAGGGTTCTCTTTTGTGAACAGAAGCAGAGAGGAGAGTGGGAAGGGCCGCTCATACTGTGGAGACGGCAGGCTATGGCTGGTGAGGGAGGGAAGCAACCCCATAACGGCTGACCCTCCGGAGGCTCCAGCAGTTCCAACAGGTGCTCGCCTGTTGTCCTTGACTTCCCCCCACGTCTGACGTTCAGTTTCACATCCTTTTCCTGCTTAATCTTTTTTCTCTGCAGACACCACCACGGTAGTTGCTTTTTTTTTTTTTTTGTGGTATACAAGAAGGCAGCGGTGTGAGAGTCTTCTGGAGTTGGGATGGGTGTGGGGCACTGAGGGGGGGCGGGCGACAAGGACTGGACTTTCTGGTGCAGGAGCAGGGGAGAAGCCGGGCTGGAAGCACTAGAGCCCTGCTGGCGTTCTGCTCTGACATGAGAAACGTTCCGGATGGCTGGCAGAACATGCCATCTAGTAAGGACAATGCTGCTCCAGGTCTGAGTATTTCAAGCATGCTGGCTTCTGCCCAGCACTTTATATTATTTATCACTTGGCAAACACCGTCTCTCTGGAGTTCTAATACTAGGCTACAGAGCACAAAGCCCTTTTCATTGTCCTTCCCAGAGGCCCTTGCGACGAGGAGTGGTCGTGTGATCTAGCTCTGGCCAATGAGATGTAAAGAGAGGAATGCTGGGAATTCCATTTTAACAGGACAGATCTGGGAACACAATTCCTTTAAGTGTCAGGTTCTGCAATTACAGAACCACCCTACAATACAGCAGGAGGCCAAATCCATGGCAGGCCACTGAGATAAACCTGGAACTGCCTGGATCTGACATGCTTCTGTGAGAGAAAAAAACATACCCAAGATCTCTTTGTTTGGTTCACAGTAAGCAGGACTTCCTATTTGCAGCTGACCCAGATGAACTTTCTGATTAGTCCTCATTATCGCCCCAGGGAACTTTCTATTTCTGCACAGAAAGGTTAAGGTACTAGCTCAAAGCCACACAGCTAGTAAATGACTGGGTAAGACAGAACTTAGCAAAGATCCATCCATCTCCTAACACACTTCTGTTGCTCCAAACCTCTTCCATAGCTGGCTAGATGGAGATTTTGACAGGAAGAGAAAACCTACCTGGGCCTCTCTAGTCCAAAAGCATGCCTTGGATCTCTCAGGCTGCTGAGCTGTTCCTTTCTACATAGGATCAGTCTGGGAGTCCTGTGGTGCAGGTTCACAGCTGGCTGGTGGGAGGGGACAAGGGATGGAAGCGCACAGTGGACTTGAAATTAAAAGCCTGGTTGGTCTTGAGTACCAGCTCTGTCTTGTTCCGGGCTCGTGGCCTCAGGCAGGTAGCCAAACCTTTGTGAACTTTGAGTCCTCATTTGTAAAATGTTGCAGAACTCATTGGACAAAAGACCCATCTCAAGCAGTCTTGTGCCAAGAAGGGAATTTGCTGGCTTTTAGTGGCTAAAAAATCCCAGGGGTGGACCTGGCTTCTGGCAGACAGCGTAGGCATCCCCCTGCCTCTCACATTACTGCCTGGCTCACCTTGCTCTTCTCAAGCAGCTGCCCCAGCCTGTGCCCTGGAAGCCCCCACAGAGGTTCTACAAGTCCATTTTGGTAATGTGACCCCTAGCTGGATGCCTAGCCCATCCCTCCATGTCTCCTCTCAAAGTATGAATGGGGTTGGGTCTCCATGAAACAGCATGGGCACAGTGACCACAAGTGGGGAGTGGATGCTGGATAGGAACCTAAGCAACATCCCCTCTGACACCTTGGGGGCCATTTGTGGAGATATGGCCTTCTGGGTGTGTGCTGTGCTCCGCTAGGCCGGTGTACCCTTAACTAGCACAAACAGGCCTCTTCTCAAGACTTGACACTGTCCTCTCGGAGGCCCTGGTCTGTCCCTTATGTCAATGACACACTGCAGGAGCTGGCCTGTCTGGACCGTGCAGCTCCTATCCATCACCCCAGCCTTTGTCCCAACCTGAAGATTACAGTGTGGCCAGAGACGAGACTTTTTAATCCTATTACTCATTCGTCAACCAGAGATGAGAACCCACACTGGATCGAAGGCTGCCAAGGAAGCTGCAGAGGCCTCCTCCACCACTGTGAAGCTGGGCTTAACTCGGGCACAATAGGTGTGTAATTTAAGGTTTTGTTGAGCCGAAATCCAATCACATACTTGAATGGTGGATCACAGAGCCTTGCCAGCTAAAAGAATGAGATAATTCCACCTCCCACAAACACTGAGACATGGTTTTGACTTAACAACACGTGTGTGACCAACCTTACACTGCTGCACGCTCCCTCTTTATTTTTAATACATTGCCATCTGCTTCCTCTCTCTCCTCCCTCCTGCGTCCTCCTTGGCTCTCAGAGGTGGAAGGGGAAGTGGTGGGTGGAGTCCTGAGCTGAAGCCCCCAGGTAGCAGGAGGAGCTTCCTAAAAGGGGCGCTGGGGTGACTCACTTGGTCCTCTGCCCTCTGGGCTTCCTTGGTGGCCCAAGCTGGAGTTTATTGTCAAAGCTTGTTGCATGGTGGGCATCCACTGAGAAGACACAGGCGGTGCTGGTGTCTCCTAGCATGCCATACACACATCGCAGAGGGCCGTCGGGTTCGGGTTTGTGTCAAACAGCTACGAGGGAGAGGAGAGGTGGCTTCTAGGGACAGCGTTATTCTGAGTGGCCTTGCTTCTTCAGCTCCTGGAGTGGCTTTAGAATGGGAAAAGAAGGAGGTGACAGCCTCACCCACGAGCTGCTTCTCTTAGTCACTCTGTGGCTTTTGTTTTGTTTTGTTTGGTCCTGGGAAACACTGTTCAGAGTGTGGTAGGGCAGGTTTGAAGGAAGAACGGAGATCTTGTTTAATTCCCGTCGAGTTTGGGATCCACATGATTCTAGGTACCACTCTAAAATGTCCGTCAACTTTGTGACTCCATGTGAGCGTAGTCACCCCACAAACACTTGCAGAATGGCTGCTGCACAAAGCCTGGCGCTCTTCTAGGCGTTGGTGCCCTGGTGACGGGAAGCATTCACACACAGCTGCTGGGTTGTTAGGTCGGGCAGAGGAAGCTGTGTGAGGAGTTCAAAGAGCAACGATTAGCTTGCAAGGTGGTTGTAAAGGAAGAACAGCCTGAAAAGCCACTGAAGAAGGTACCTGAAGGAAGAGAGACACCCGCTGTCCCCTCCCACCATGGTAAAACTGGGCCGCTCGGGACAGTAACAGGCAGAATGTAATCCGCTCCGGCAGTCACAGAGTATCATGGGAGAGTGACTGGATAGTGTTTCTGCACCCCACTGGCCTTCGGGTATGAATGTGCAGCGGGTGTTGACCTTGCAAACGGAAAGAGCCCCGACCCAGTTTTGGACCGTATTTTCATTAGATATCCTTCCCTGGCAAGGAGTAGCCCTAAGTTCTAAAGTGAGAATCTGGGGCTAGCAGCATTTCTAGGCAGTCTGAGGTAAACACGGCCCCCGTCACGTCCGGGGCTTTGGCCATCGGAGTCGATCCGTAGCTCACGCTAACCGGGCCTTATCTGAGCTCTGGAAGCTCTGCCAAGTGCTTTGCACCATCGCAGTTCACCTTTGCCAAGAACCCCGCTCTAAGGAAATGAAAGCTTCTTGTGGTCAAGTGTCTCGTTTTAGGGCCCATAAGGCGATGCCTGTAGATTGATGTTAACGTCATCACTATGAGGGTCTCGCCGCGTGCCCTTACTCTGCCGACATTGAGTTGCATTTCCTTTCCCGCTTTCCGTAGACAGCATCCCTTCTATTCGAGACGTGATTTCCTCTCTTGGGATTCTTCCAGTGAGCCCCGGCTAAATGTGGACGTTTGCGTATTCAGCTTAGAATCCTGATCCCGAAGGTTGACGACCTCCATCATTTCTGGAATGTTCTCCACCATCTTCATTGGATGTCACCTTTCCCCTAATTTCTTGTTCTCTGTTTTTAGGGACTCAGATGAGGTGTGTGTCACGTGCCTCCCCTGTGCCTCCCTTTGAGGTTTCTGCATCTAATTCTCACTGGCTGTAATTTCTTCAGCCCCTTTGTTCAGGGCGTGGGTTTCCTCTTAACTGTGTCTAACGCACTCACTCACTCCCAACAACATTGCTGAGAACCCCCACCCCCACCCATCCAAGTGAACTCCCTGAGGGCGGGTCACCTTCTGGCTTTCTTCAGGGGTCCCAGTCTAAATAGCCACCTTGCCTGTGTCTTGAGCTTTGCCTTCATCCCTCCACACATCAGAGACCTTGACAACAAAGGCTGAGGCCCGCCAGGTGTTAGCAGCTGCTCCTGGGTCAATGCCTGTTGAGTAAGTACTCATTTGTTTCTGGTCTTGCTTTTCACTTGCTTATCCGACCAGCTCTTCCAGCACTGAAATCTTTGATCCAGTGTGTTTGTGTGTGTGTGTGTAAATATGAGAGTGTGCGAGACTTTTTTTTTCCAAGACAGAATTTCTCTGTTGTAACTCTGCTGTCCTGGAACTCACTCTGTAGACCAGGCTGGCCTTGAACTCACAAACTCACTGCCTGCCTCTGCCTCCTGAGTGCTAGGATTAAAGGTGTGCACCACCACCATCTGGTGAAGGGTTTTCTTAATATCTATTCCATTTTAATTCTGGCCAGGTAAATAAGCTCTTGATTGCCATGCAGTGAGTTTCTCATTTCATTTTGTCCAACAAAACTTTGAGACCAGTAACCAGGAATACCCCCATTTTATAGATGAGGAAACTGAGGCTCAGAGACTAGCTGTCCAGGTACAGGCAATGGCATAATTGAAAGCAACTATGTGCGATTCCAGAGCTCCAGTCTGTGGCTGTGAAAATTGTGAAGTTAGGGTGTTGTGTGGCTCAGGGTCTGGCCCAGCCCTGGGCCAGTAGAACTTTATCAAAGGAACTGGCTGATTGCCAGGCACAAGGCATGTGGTGCAAAATGTCAGTGCTTGGTCTTCGAAGGCAGGCTGAACACTGTAGCAGTGTTATACTGTGTCGGTCTGCAAAAAGACAAGGAGACATTTTCATAGACGCAAACCCTGCCAGACCTCAGCAGAGGGAACCACCAGTCATGGCACGCACCATCCTGGACAGTGGAACCCCGATTGTCTGATCTCAGGTGTTTTTACTGATACAGAAACTCCTCAGGTGTTCTGTTGATACAAAAACTGCCCTCTCATCCAAGGCCTGGCTCTTCCAGAAAGCAGTGGGCAGGTGCAGATCATGAGCAATCAAGCATCCTTTACATAAAACCAACACCCGCAGATCACGTGAAGTGCGAAGGCTTAGGCAGCCTTTCCCTAACAATGTACAAGCATAAACATAATTAAAAAAGAAAAAACTTCTCCAACAATCCGCAGCCTTGAACAGTGGTGTTGGCTTCTTTGTGTGGTCAAAAGGGACACACAGAAGAGTGTTTACTGAGCATCTTCAGCTAGTGCACGAGTTCAGCATCCTAGGGGTAGTGAACACAGATAGAACATTTCTGGCCGTTGGGGTATTATAAAGGAGAGTCCTCTGAGCATAGCTCCATGCCGGGCTTGCAGAGCCCCCTAGGAATGCCCCTAGGGAAAGTCTCCCTTCCTTGGAGTGTCTTGTAACTAACTCCTCTCCCAGCCCCATCCTCAATCTAGTCTTGTCTTGAAGCCCCGGTGTGTGGTTTCCTTTTACCACCTGGGCTAGGATCTGACTCCCGGGTTCCAGGACTAGGGGGGCAGCTAGGAGGGCAGGGTAGCACCGACTTGAGCTCCTGCATCTCCTCTGCCCGTGTCCCAGTGGCTGGAATCCCTGTTCTCGGCTGCTGCGGATTCCTCCAAGGGACAGACAGTTGTTCGAACAGAGAGCGAAGAGGTTTAAAGGGTTAGAAGCAAGGACACCAACCCCTGTCCTGCATGTGCTGTGTGTCAAACACTTAGCGGACCGAGGCATCCCTCTTGAGTGGCATCCTTCTCCACGGTGTTGTGTTTGTCAATGGGGACACGGGGCAAGCCATGTTTCTGACCAGGTGCTCTGCAGTCCCTGGTGATCAGTTCGAGTCCTGGTTTTGGTCTTCCTCATCTGTGTGATGGTGGGCCTTCTCCAAGTCTCCCCACAGGGGAGGATGCTATTAGAAACTACCTCTGATGACTACTTCCTGGCATGTGGCAGACACTGTCAGGCTCTGCTGCATTCCCTTGGCCCTGGTAGGAGGTCACCAGCAGTTTCCTCTCATTCTTCCATTTTCCAGCAGAATGAGGAATTGTCTAGAAAGTTACAATCTCAAGAAAGACTGATACCCAGTGGAGCCTAGGAGTGGGAAAGGAGAGGTGTTACTTGGACAAATTTTTTCACCTTTGGTGGGACCCTGATGTGTGAGGTCAATAGACTCAGAAGACCCCCCGACTGTCACAGTCCTGGGTGGTCACACTGGTGACTTTGTTTTTATGACACACTTTAGCAGCCCCTTGGGCCTCCTGAGGTCACCGCCATACATGCTCACCATGGTCCTTGTCTAGACTCTGTCTTCAAGGTGACCCTGTGCTAGACCGAGGTGAGAGGCTGCAGTGCAGAGCCTATGCTGTACCTGTCTGCCCTCAGCACCTACCCTGGTGGCCTGGAGGATGCTCTGTGCTTCCTTCTGATGTGTAATTCAGTGGTTTGGGGATGAGCAGATGCTGGCTTACTGGGGCAAGGTTGTTGATTTGGAACCACTCAGCCCACCATTCTTCAACCACAGAATCCATTCCTTTGGAGACATCTCCGCGTATGAGTAGGCTGCCAGCTGAGTAGCTGTATTTTTTTTTTTTTTTTTTTGACCTATGGATCTTGCTCTGTGAATGGCAAAGGATGCTGAGATGCTTTTCTCTGGGGATTGTGGAGATGGCTCAGAGGGTAAAGAGTTTGCTGTGCAAACAAGAGGGTTGGAATCTAGATCCATAACATATATGAAAAAAAAAAACAACCCAAACCTACACAAATAAATAATTCCAGAGCTGGAAGGTGGAGAGAGTCTCAGGAACTTGATGACCTAGCTAATTGGTGAGTTCCATTCAGGTTCAGTGAGAGATTCTTTAAAAACAAACAAATAAACAAACAAAAACAGTACAGAGCTATAGAGGAGACACTCAACATCTACATCTTCTTCCCCTCCGAAATATCCTTTCCCGACTAAGACAGTAAAGCCCCCATTCAGAGCATTGTACCAGGTGGCAGACATTGATTGGCATGAATTGGGGGAGACCTTTATTTCCTGTCATTATGGATGTCTAAGTGGGGTGATCATTCTATGACTTGCCTCAGAAATTGATGCTCTGGGAGCCTTGGCTAGGATTGCCTTCATCTAATCTGACGGGCCGGGGCTGGTCCATGGTGGCCTTGTCCTCTTCTCTGTCAGTGGCCATCGCTACTACTTATCTTCTGCTTCACACTCCACTGAGACACCACGAAATGGGAATCCTCACTGCTCCTGCTTCACGGATTAGGGAAAGTGGCGCACCCAAGTGTCCTGGTGGTGAGCAGAGAAGCCTGTTTGGAAACCAGGATGGCTTGGGGATGGAGGTCTTGGGAGTGGGCTGAGCATGGGGCTTCCTGGTGGTAGGAACCCTCCCCCAGACCCCTGAGCAGGGCAGCTCGGATCCAGGAGTTGATCTCTCAGGCAGTGGGTGGGTGGGCCTCTCACGGAACAGGATCAGGCATACCCACACTGGGAGGCATTGTGTCTCCTTCCTGGGTGATGTTTTCTCCCAAGCTGGGAAAGGGGAAAAGGGAGCTAGACCCCAGGGACTGCTCCAAGCACGCAGAGCAGAAATCTGTTCCCAGCTGTGTGGGGCTGTGACCAGAGCTGGGATTTACTGCATTTCTCCAGCTGGGCAGAATGGGGTAAGCAAGGGCATTCCAAATGGAAAGACATCACCCACCCTGCCTTTCTGTGCTGGCCAGGGGGCCAATCTATGAAACCAGAATGCGACTCTCAAGGGACAGGTGAGGCATAGCATGGAGGTTCTACTCCAGAATAGGAACCTCCTATGCGGGGTGACATTTCACGGTTGTCTGACTTTGTCAATATTGTTTCTGATATTTTTTTGAGTACTTACTTCACTTGCTGCTCTGGTACTTAGTCTAAATCACCCTGCAGAGCACCTTCGTGAGTATGACAGCAAGGTGCTCCCTCTGAGGAGGTGGCAGAGGGTCACATCCCTGGCTTGCCAAGTAAAAAGGACTAGGTCTCAGCTCTCTCTGGGACTACTTGACTGGGCAGTTAAGCACCTCACAGACTGCACAATTATAGTGATCCGGGTGGGTGGGTGGGAGGAACAGACCTCATGATCCCCACTTGGTAGATGGAGAAACTGAGACTGAAGAGGCCACCCAGCCAGGAAGTGGCCCTGTCAAGATTCCAGCCCAGATCTATCCTAGCCCAGAGCTGATGCAATTCACCATAGGACACTCCATTTTATAACCTCAACTGTGATGGACACTTTGGTGTGTCGGGGGTTGTGGACAGAAGGGAAAGAGGTCCATCCATAAAGATGTTTTCATCAAAACCTTGTTATTATCAGACTTGTGTAAAAAGCAGTTGATTTGCTACACTTTTAAAGTCATCAGTGGAGGAAGGGGAAAAAAAAACCCACAACAATTTGTAAATACTCAGGGTCTCTGTCACTTTGTTGAATTTAGCTGGTGTTTTTGGTATTGACTTTCCGAGCTATCAGCTTAACTATATAAATCTAGTTGACGTGTCTTTATTCAGATAAAACTCTAATACTGCAAGTGTAGCAAATTAGATGCAAATGCCCCCTTTTTATTTTAAGTATACTTAAAGCTGCCTTTCCAATGCAAATTTTATAGAAATCTCAACCAGCTAGGACAGACGTCTTAGCTGTCAGCAGGCAAACGCTTTCATTTTGGTCCCAGGCAAGGGAGCAGCCTGCTTTTTTTTCCTTTTTGCCCCTGCAGACTGAGATAATTAAAACTACAGAGAAATTGTTTTAAATATACATGACACACACAGTTCCTTAAATTATGGGTTAGTGCATAAATCCACCCATTACCATATTTGATAGTCCTCTTGCTGTCCATAGCCGAGGGTAGGGCCAGCGGGCGACATAACTCTCCCGGACACCTTGTTTCCCTTGTCAAGCATCTTGAAGATCCTGTCACTTCAACTGTACATCCTTAGAAGCTCTGGTGGAGGTTCAAAAAGAGGTTGTGATCACCCTCATTAAAAGGGAATTGCTACGTGTTTTTTTTTTTTTTTTCTTAAGAAATAAAAATGTTAATAGTAACTTTCCCCCCTTTTCTCCCCCAGCAGTTTTCAGTCTCGCTGGAATACATCTCCATTTCAGCTTTGATTTGTTGAGCTCCCCGAATGAGTTTATCCAAACAATGTGAATTTACTCAGATCTCTCTCAAATCCCACATCTCTTGTGGTTGATAAAGCTGACTTCAGCTAAGAAGGGTGGATCAGTGTGATTTGAAATTCACATTGGAAATGATACTGGCTTTGCTGGAAATAATAAGCACAGTCAAATGCTGTTGGGAGGAAACGGCTGAGAGGGGAGAAGCTTGGTCGGGCCGTGCTGGCTCCCCACTCTTCCCAGAATCCAGGTGGACAAGCAGGGTGAAAGGTGAAAGGCTTCGCTTGGTCAGACACTGAAAGCCCTGTGGATGTTGATCTGATGATGCAGGTGGTAACTAGACAGGGTACCGAGCGTCTGCTTCGTGCTCTATCATTGACAACCATCAAATGACAACCATCCCTTGATTCACGATGGGCAGTCTCCTCCTGAGAGGGTTGGGGTGGCTGTGGCCATCTTTACCTATCATGGCTCTCTACACCAGATGAACAGAATCTCCCAAGCCCTTCCTGAGCACTTAGCACCCTGGCTACTGACGGGGCATCTTCTTATCTCCTCCCGCAGCCCGACACAGCAGCGTAATGGTCGTCTCCATTTCAGACAGGTGGCGTGGAAGCTAAGCTTGGGTCCACAAACCTGCTCACAACCCCTTGGGGCTTGCCCACGTCTTCGTGTGTGAGTCAGAGGGTACTGTCCTGAAATGAAGGGCAAATAGTTCAAAGATATTGCAACAGCGGTCCTTTCTCTTCTGCTCCTAGGCTGGGTCTGAGGGACCCTGGAAGATGGATTGGGTTGGACTGTGGTCCCGGAGAACTCTTGAAGGTAGCTGTTCTTCTGGACTGTAGCAGCGAGGGTCGGGGTGGGCAATAGCAGGGACCTGAGTTCTGAGACGGAGCAAATTGAAGTTCCTAAGTGCCTCCTGGCATTGCCGAGTATTTCATGGGAGGCAACATGGCCCCTGTAGAGGTGGGCCATAGTTCAGTGGGGCTCCTCCAGAGCCCAGAGTCCTTATTTTCTATAAAAGGCAGGTTGCATTGGTCCATCACCTCCTCCCATTCCCCTTTGTCTCTGAAGATTCCACTTTCACACGCCCTCCTAAGCAGCTGAGCAACCTTCCTTGGAAATAGCAGGATCAGAGGAGCTTTGCCACGGAGCCCTCATTTCTAATTACCGTAATTACTCCCTCTCGAAATCACCAGAAGGCCAGTTGGATAAGGCATTGGGCTTCTCCTAGCTACCCTAATCTCTGCGATTCCAACAGGAATTGATGAATGAGTTCTCTGAGCACGTGTCCAGCCTATGTGTGTGTTGAGAGACTCACACTCACTAGGTCAAGGCAAACGGGGCCCTGGCCACAAATCCTTCCCAGCTCCTGTCCCCAGCCCACTTTCAGGCCAGGCCCAGTCTCTCCATAGTGAGGGCTCATTACCAGCTGAACTGAGCTTGGAGCTGACCATTCTTTGCCTCTTGCCTCAGAGTCTCTCCTCTTCTCTACCACCTGTGCTGCCTGCCTGCTGTTCTCTAACCTAACAGACAACAACCATCGAAGGGCAGCCTAACATCTATTTAGGCTGGGGGAAAAAAGAAGGCAAAAACTTCCAAACGTCAACTGTAACATAAACAAATCCCTTCCAAATAGGTTATTTTCCTGGTTAATGACCAATCGTCTGCCCTGGGGTCTGACTGCTTCCATTCCAGATGGGAGCAGGGCAGACCAGCCCAATTATCTTTATTAAGCACCCAGCTCCACCCCCTTTTCTGAAAAATGAAATGGCAGCCGGTTCCAACATACTCTCCGTCCCCTTGATGTCACCCCTGGACCATTTCCTGCTTTTGCCTCATTATGGACAAGTGTGTCCTTTAAGACACAGACTAATGAGGCGGTTTTACGAGACTAATACATTTTAAACTTTAACACGGAGGCTCGCATCTTTAATTGTGCAATTACACATTCATTTAGCACATACTTGCTGGCACCCTCTCTTTTCACTTTAAAGGATAACAAAACCACACACATGACTAAATGTGTCGCTTTCCAGGTTTTAAATCACGAAAATATGGGAATCTTTTCCCTCCTCTTGACAGATTTCTTCAGCAAAAGTAGTTATTCTTCAAGAGAAAATGACTTTTAAACCCTGAGTGGGGAAGGACACGGAGAAGGCTAGAGGCTAATTTTCATGTAAACTTCTGTTTTCAATCTTTCATCTATTTCCACGAATACACTCTGCCTAGAAAGTGTTTTGAGAATTGAAGAATTGGGGAGGTGAGGAGAGGGAGAGGGAGAGAGAGGGAGAGGGAGAGGTGTAGAGGTGCATCCTGTCCTCAACAAAGCCTCCTGCATTTCCCACCTGACAGCTCTCTATCGGTAGTAATAAATAAGGCTGAATTATTGATGATGAGAACTGCTAATATTATTATGACCTCAATTAAGTGCTTTTTTCAGACGCATTAGTAACAAAGGGTCTTCCCTTGCCCCCTTGCTGTTTCCCCCCCAGGCCCCACTTTACATTAAAATCTAATTGATCAAACGTAGATGCCATTCGCACAAGAGCGATCACCATAATGGGTCATCTATCAGCATGGCCTCCTCATCAGGCTATTAACACCTTTTGTTACTGGCCGGGTTTCTGTAGCAGCTGAGAGGATCAGAGGGGCCTGGAAGGATGGTGTGTGTGTGTGTGTGTGTGTGTGTGTGTGTGTGTGTGAGGTCTGACATGTGGTACCCTCTAATTACCCTCTTTAACACCCTTACAAAACACTTAGATATTCTCACTTTGGGAGGAGCCCTCCTGGGGCAGCCTGGCTACAAGATGGCGCCCTCCTTTTCTCAAGAAAGGGGTGTTTCCACAAACCCTTGGCTGGCTCCTCCCTTCCACTCTCAGGCTCCCTCACAGCCCTGGATTATAGCCTGAACAGGAGCCCGGGTGCTCTGTGACTGCTTTGGCTGGCTCCAGGGGCCAGAGAAGAATGGAGCAAACTCTTCCCCAAAGCAGAGACTGGAGCTTGTGTATAAATGATGGTTGCTCCCACCCAGAACAGAGCAAGAGTGACTTCCTGACCCAGGGTCGCCCGTAGAAGTTCACGGCTGATGACTTACAATTCCCCCCCCTCCCAGAAACTTTCTCTTTATAGCTCAGGCTGGCCTTGAACTTGCTAGATAGCTCAGGCTAGCCTCGACCTCCTGATCCTCCTTCCTGCTGGGATTGCAGGTGTGCATTTCTGCTCCCAGCTTCCTGTTTTCTTTTCAAATAATTTTCCTGGGGATTTTCTGGGGGAATCTTTAAAAATATTTTAAAATGGATCCATAAATTTTGTTTCTTAATTTTATTGTGGTTTTTTTTTCTTCCTGCAACACATCCTTCCATGAGAGTACACGTCAGTCAGCGTTATCATTTTAAGTGACTACAGAACGTCTAATGGAAGAGGATCTGCACTCTTGGGGTGCCACCCCTCTGGCTAGGAGTCTCGGCTGTTTTCCCTTTTGTCTGTGGTAATGGTGCTGCACTGGTTGTTCTTAGATCAACATGTGCTTACCCAGTTATGCCTTAAGATGGGCTGTGAACATGCGTGTTCTAGCTTACGGGGAGTTATGTTATCTTTCAAGGTCACAGCACAGATAGGCTATGGTTTGAATGCTACTTCAGACTTCCCTGTCTAAGGTTTGTCTGAAGCAAGGCGCATCAGAGACAATGGTGGCTTCTGGACTGACCTGAGCTCAGGTGTGCCTCTGACCGGGCTAGAGGGACAGGGCTCAGATCTCCTGTCCTGTGGGACAAACGCCCAGCCCTTCAACAAATGGCAGCGAAGAGCTGCCCTTCCTGTGACCATGTCCCAGTTCACTTACACCTCAGAATTCTGTACAGTCTTGGGCATTTAGGCATCCAGGGGGTGCCCTGTGCCTCAGGTCCTGGAGAGGACGAAGGCTGGGAGGCTGCAAGGTCAGGAGGTATTCAGCCGTGGAGCCCTGGGCGTCTGGTTAGCTCAGTCTGGTGGCTTCTCAGCCTCCATTGTCTTAATTCAAGTTGTCATTCATAGACCAGCAGAAAACTAAAATCAATAAAGGTGAAAATGGGCTTTAAAGGCCACTAAAGCAGCAGAGGAGCGGGGAGCCGCTTCCGTTCCCTGGGTGGACTCCGTGGCTCCTGGCTATTTAGGGCTGCATCGGCAGCCTGTCTTTAAAACAGAAGAAGGTAAGAAAATACAAGTAGGCACCTCTTTTAAAGATAGCCTGGGTGTCCATCGGGTGAGACTCGGGCCCGCACCATCCTTTAGACTACAGAGAACAATGAGGTTGATCACACATGAGGTGAATTTGTATTTTATCTCTTCAGAGAATGGAATATCTGTCGGCTGATGGCCGTGTTACTTTCTGCAAGTCTGTATACCTCTCTGAGCCACCATCTTCCTCCCTAGAAAACAAGAGTGAGGTGTAGTAAGCAGTTCTCAGCCCGTTCTCCTCTAAGGAACCGAAGCAGCTAGACCTCGGGGAGTCAGGAGTGGAGGGAAGTTGGGGTCAGGCGGCAAGCGTGTGGAGTCTACTGCTCCAGAGCTGCTCTGGGCCCCTTTCAATGATTTCCTCTAAAGTTAGCATTTCATGGCAGACACAGATGCTTGGAGATCACCTTGCCAGGTCTCGTTGGCCACGGGAGAGGCCGCAGTTAGGCCAAGCTGGCTTTCCTGTGGTAACTGATGCAACAGCTGCCGTAGCCCCTCTGTGGCAGAGGGGGACCTGGAAGCCCTCTACCTGGTGATCTCCAGACACAGGTGCCAGTGCCCAGATGGTCTGATCCTTCAATAGAGTCTCATGTAACTGCTTCCCAGCCTTGCCACACAGCCTGGGCCGTGGAATTTCACCATCACAAGAAAATGCTGTCTGTATTCTGAGCTTTCGCTGTCCTGTCTCTTGGTTCTCAAGACCGGATCTTGTGGACCGGCATATGGGTGCCCAGGTTCCTCTGACCGCTGGGTCCCCCAGATAGAGACTAGGTGGGCTGAGCCACACCTGTGCCAGAAGCATCATTCAGTGTCACATGACTGAGGAGACTTGCACCTTCCCCCCCACCCCCCAGCCCCAAGCCTCTTGACCACAGTTGGGCCCCCTTTCCTTGGGGCAGTGGGATTGTCTATTTATAGGGGAACCTTCATCTCAGCAGACCACAGTGTCAGCATTCAGGGGAGATACTAGATCATTGCACCTTCTTTGTCCAGTAAGGAGGGGCAAGGGACAAAAAGGTGGATGTGACAGCCTTCCACAGATGGAAGCTTTAAATGTGTAGAGTGAGGACCATGGAGTCCTGCGCCTCAGGACGATCGAATCCCGTGCTCCCGTGACCCTCCCCAAGGCCTGGCTACCAAGATGTCTTCTATTCTGATGCGTGAGGGAGCAAACGACAGGGGAGAGTCTACGTTCCCCAAAGTCAGGTGCACACAGAGCATACACCTTCGGGGAGCCCCTCTGTCCTTCTAAGGCCAGTCTGCCTGGCACACTGGCAGCCAGGCCTGGCTCCCCAGGTGGTAGTGAGACTAACCAGTAGTAACTCAGGAAGGTGCCGAGTCCTTGTTGTGTATCTCTTAATTTCTGGATTGCGGGACCTTGTTTATTTTATGTGACAGCCACTTCCTTCCTCCGCTGTAACAGAATGTTCTGTGGCGTATGTTATGATCTTTAATTAAGGGCACTTAATTTGTGTTTGAGGCATCCTTTGTTAGAGATACCCTAGGGTGTTTGAGAACCAGTCTACGCTAGACTCAGTCCTTGGGACCTATGATGGTGCCTCTTACCCGCTCCGGGGCTCCATAGAGAAACTGGAACTTTCCCTATTTGCTTTGAAAAAAAAAATTTTTTTTTTTTTTTGCTCATCTTCCAAGGAACATATTCTACCAGCCCCCCAAATGGACCATGAGCCAAAATTATGTTTGAGAAGGAGATGGACCATTTAGATGACAAATGGGCTTCCAGGCGCTGTCAGAGAGTCCAGGCGGGGAGGACTATTAATGGTCACACAGAGGCAGCCACATCTGTGATACCAGAGCCAGTCAGTGGGCCCTCAATGCTGTTTACTGCTCTTTAATGCGGTATTGTTTACTCACAATTAAGCCCTTTACCATTAATTTAACTTTCAGATGCTGAAATTGGTCACACAGCCTCAAGTCCCAAGGCCCGGACAGATGTGTTCTATACACTTGTTTAAACACGGTGCTCATTAGGAAGTAAGGCATGTAAAGCAAGTTGATTACACCACAAAGCAGGACGCTTTATCACGGGGGCCTCTCCGGAGGCGGCGGGAGGGGCTGTCAGCTGCCGCTGTCACTCTTCTGCCCCTCGGATCCTGAGTGACAGCCAGGCCCGCCACCTCCTCAGCTGCCTGCTCGGAAGTACACAGCTTCCCGTCAGAGCGCCGCCGAGCTGCCTGGGAGGAGGTATTAATTGTTGTCAGCGTTCATTTCACACCCCAGATAACAAACGAGAGCCACCCTGGCAGTGTGCAAGGAAGATAAACAAGTTGCCTGAGCCTCTGCAATTAAACATGCTTGCATATTTAACGGAGACGTTTCCTGGAAAAATGCAAACTGCTCTGAGCAGACACCACACAGAGGCCCTTCCAAATGACACAGGGTCCTGTGACGTGGAGGCTTGTCTGCTCTATGTGGCTCAGAAACCAGAGTCTCTTGAGGAAATCCATGTCTCCTCCTCCTCTTCCTCCTCCTCCTCCTTCCTCTTCCTCCTTCTTCTCCTTTTTCTCCTCCTTCTTCTTCTCCACCCCCTCACCTCTCTCTCTCCTTCCTTCAAGACAGAATCTCTCTATATAGTCCGGGCTGGGTTTGAACTCATGATCTTTATGCTTCTGCCTCGCAAGTGGTGGGATCATGCTATGTGTCTCAACTCTTGAATCAATGTCTCTGCATCTTGACCCAAACAAACATCACGGTTTAGTGGGATATAGATCTATGTCACTATATACAACTTGTGGAGATGATGAGTTAGTGCTGATTGTTATTAATGATGACTTTCCACTACCATGGTCAGGGTTGGGTGATTCAAAGGACCAGATACAAGCTATTGCTAAGCATCCCAGGTTTGATTGCAGACTGAGAGGTGGTGGTGGGTGAGTTCATTTTGGAGTTGCTGGTGAATGTTTTCATCTAGGACAGTTGAGTTCATGTAAGAATTGGGCAGATTTCCATTTTCTAGATGTTTCTAGACACCAGTCTCAACTCCTGAGAGGACTGAATCTCACAACCCAACTTTCTTTCCATTTCTTTTTCACCTCCCTGTCTTCCCTCCCTCCTCTCTTCTCTATCATTTCCCTTTCCTCCCCTTCCTCCATCTCCTTCCTCTTCATCTTCTCTGTCCTTTCTTCTTTCTCTCCCTTCTCCTCATTCTCTTCTCTTCCCTCTCTGTCCTGTGCCTCTTCCCCTTCTCTTTCTCTCCCCTCTTCTCCTTCTCTCCCTTCTATTCCTCCTCTGGCTTCATAGTAAAGTTGCAAACCCACTAGTCCACAGTAGCTCACCCCTCCATTTCCTGCCCTGAGTGTATCTGCCGTTCCAATTCAGTTCAGATACTGATGTTTAAAATCACAGAGAAACTGAGACAGCTGGGAATGGAAGTGTTCTGCTACCTTATGCTATCATTTTGCCCCTTACTGGGAAATTTCAAGCCACTGTCTCTTGTATCAAACCCTTTATAGACATCCTTTCCTCTGCCTGGACCATCTCTCTCCGTATCAGTGTCCTTTCTGGTATCCTGTGCCAGGGGACCTCTCCAGACCTTTCCAGATGGGGGCATTCAGATAACAATACACATTACCTGAACAATCTGCTTAACGCCCATCTTCTCAATGAAGGTAGTATAGCTCCGCTGGTCTTATTCATCTCTCAGGGGCTCAGAGCACAACACCCCAGAGTATCATTGCATAAAAAATGTGACACTTTAAAGTACGCATCTTCGGTATTTTTGAGCTGCTATTTTGAGAAGCCAAGGACATAGGGATAGCCCTGGTCATTTCCAAAGCCCAGGAAGGTCTACAGTGGTCGTCTTACCCGTACTTTCTGTTGATACTCATAGTCATAGTTAGCCATGTTCTGAAAAATATTAAGAGGAAAATGTCAGAACAGTTAAAAAGTTAGCCGCATAGCGATCACCACAACTGCTCCGTTTTGTTACTGCTTATCGGTTCTGGTCCCTTCCGGGCCTAACTTTATCAGGCATATGTGCGTCGGAGAAGGCGCTGCTATGGTACCAGGTGTCTGCTGGCATCCTGTCTGAATCCTGGGTGGATAAAAGCAAATACTGCATTTGCTTAAAGTTGAAAGGGGTTTTCTGTTGATTCGCCTACTATTGGGTTATCTGAGACTCCGCTATGATCTGAGGGTACAGAGAAGGAGTCGTTCCCTCTGTGCCGAGGATGTCTATGACATGCACTGTGGTGAGTTGCCCTAGTGACTCAGGCCATGCTCCTGGACACTTTGGGAAGAGGGATTATCCTTACTCCCATTAAAGACTCCATAATCTTGCCTTTCTGTGGCCCAGTAAGGGTAATGCTACTCTCCTGCCTGGCTTCCCTTGGAGAGGCAGGGACAGGGGTCCAAGTGGACTTCCATCAAAGTATGCTGTGTGCTTCTCCCCAGGGTCTGTGAGTCACTGCTTTTTCCTTCAGTCCTGCCGACATCATCGTCTGCCCAAGAACCCACAGTGGGTTGTCCTTGGACAATGCAGAGGATGTGAGTCTGCTTTGTGGGCACATTTTGGGGAGGCAGAACCTCCATTTATTTGTCTCCACAATTGTTTCCTCTGTGCTTTGTGGCTGCCTGTCCACAGCCTTCTCATCTGATCCCATTACTGTTAATAACCCTCACAATGGTGGCAGAGCAGAGGGTAAGGAATTCAGCATCTTGTGTGCATGTGTGTATAATGTGTCCAGCAAACTCTCTTAATGACGCATTCAGAGTGCAGCTCCCCCAAGACCCAGTTCCCACTGTATCCAAATCCATCCGTATTCCCACACAGACCTTGGGGATCAAAATATCTGACTCTTTTGTGAAAAGCAAAAACACCTTTTGAAAACACACACACACACACACACACACACACACACACACACACACGAGGGAGGTGAAATTCCCCAAGCTTTCATTTCCCTTCATGGTTGATCTTCGATGACTCAAATCATTTGCAGGCAATCTATTTAGTTGGCTGGTCCTGCTGAATGCCAGGAGGTCAACACTTTTGGTTTTGCCCCTCCAGGGGCAGCATCTGGCCCCAGCTGGCTGTGTGGTGGTGGGAATGGGAGCAGAGGGGCTGTGTGGTCTGGAAGCCACATTGGGAGTTTGCAGGGTGCCCTGTGTTCTGCAGAGATGGAAGTTTTCAGGGAGAGCTTTGGTTTGGGGTTTCCTTGTGGGAGGTGGAATTGATATGATTACATATTATAACTGTGAGCAATATCTAGTGATTAGATGTTATCTTCCAGGTGTTTAAAAGCAACCTTTAATATTTTAAGCTGCTCGGAGGCCTCTCAGCACTTTATTAAAATGGCTGCAATTGAGCATGCCAGTTGGTGGCAATGCTTTCTCTGGATTTTCTTGCCAGCCCGAGGCCCTGGAACCCAGGGTACCTCTGAAAGGCTAGAAGCATTTATTGTGCTGGCCTCTGCTTGGGAACAATTGGAGCAGCCACCCATTGAATGGGTGATGGTGGGCCGGCCAGACACTTCTGGCCCCTGTCAATCCTTCTCCCAGGCTCCTTGACGTCTTTGAACCACTTGACTGAATTGCTCAGAAGTTCCCTCCTCCGAATCCCACACAATCGCCTGTTCTCTCTTTATTAGGCGCTTTGAGGGACATCGTGGTCTACACCTGCCTTTGAAGGGGCCCCCACCCCGGTTTTAATGACCTCCATTTGTCAAAGGAAAAGTTCAGAGTTCATTCTTTTGTCCGAACCCTGGCAACTGAGGCGTCCAGGGTACTGGCTGGTCAGTGATCTTTATGTCACTGGCTTGAAATCTTTCCCTGTGACCCCGCTCATGTCAAAACAGCGAGCTGGCCGCTCTGGCCATTGTCATCAGAATAAGGGCTAAGTGATGCTGCTTGGTCATTACGTGTGCCCTGATTGGCAATCAGGGCACAATAGGAGGTCATTAAAGGCCATAAAAGTGCCAAAGCCAAGAAAGGAGACTTTGAATGGAGCCAGAGGGCCCTGGGAGCCTGCCTAGCCCTGCTGCCTTCAGGAGAGGGGGCTCAAACAATCTTGGAGGGGGGAAAGTCAACTTGATGGGATTAAGAAGTTTCTCCTCCCCGTGACACTTCGAATAGCCATGTCCCCGTGCTACCTTCATGGGGTCAGTTCCTCTTTTCTCAGACGATACCAGGAGCAACGACCCAGCAGCACTTGGTAAGACAACAGCTGACAGCTCCGGGTTCCAGATGGATCCTGAGGCTGGGGATCCTAGCATCATCTAGGGCAGCAGGAAGTCAGCTTTGCCATGTGAATTAGAGTCAACAAGTCTAGGTGTAGACGCGGTTCTCTGAAGGGATAAAGGGGGCTTTCTCGGAGCTGTCAAATCATCCCAGACCTCTCGCTCTGTTCTGTTCTGCATGCTCCATGGGTGCTAACTCAGGTGAGTCCAACACTTGCTCATGGAGGCAACAGAAGAAGGCATTCATTCCTGGGTCTCTTCCCAGAATTGCCTATCCCAGAGAGGAGCTTCAGACAGACATGGGACAGACAGCTTCAGACAGTTTTCTCTTGAGGAAACATTGACAGTTGTGTGAAGTGAAGACCTTGTACCAGGATGCATACTATCTCAATCCTTATGTTGGACCCTGGGATCCAACTGTCATCATTCCTGCTCAACAACCACAGGAAATGGAATGTGGACATCACCCAGCTCTGGGGTGCCTATCACTCTCAGCTCCACTGCCTGGGCTGTCAACCATTGTGTAGGATGTAGTATAGAGATTCTGCGTTTGGCTTCAGCAGATCTAGACCCTGCCCTGCTGTGTAGCCTTGGGCAAATCACGTAACCTCTCTGTGACTTAATCTTTGCCACTGAATTTTGCCAAGGGTAGGTGATAGATAACTGAACTCACCCAGAGCTTCTAAATGACTTAGAATATTGATGGCCAGAGGATATACAGGGGTCATCTTTTGAGGTAATCTTTTTATTGCAAGGCAAGTCATTTGAAACATTAGTTTCTGATTTCATAGAGACTAAAGTCCCTGCAAATTCCCAGAGGCAGGAAGACTTGGGGTAAATGCAGAGTTTGCTCTGTGAACCCCACAGGGGTACATGCTCTTCTCTGTCTCTCAGGAAGCTCCACAAGAAGGGTGTGGAACTCCTCAGACAACTCCACACAAGGGCAACTTTTGGCCCTTTTAGGGTCACCTTTTGTTGGTAAGAAAGGGTCCCTTATCATCAAAGCAGTCTTCTGACCCCTAAAGTCAGCTGGGAGTGGGTGGTGTGGGCACCAGAGGAGGAGTCTGATTCTGAGGCTGTTGGGGTTTTCCAGAGCTGTATTGACAAGTTTCATCTGGGGACACCTGTGAGATTCTGGCTCCCCCAGGACTAGCTCTTGTGTCCCTCTCTGAGATTCTATGTCCCACGAGAGGGGACTATCCAGAGCACTTAATATGGGGGTGGGGTGAGAAGAAGGAGATGCAGGGAGGATCCATGGAGATACCTGGAACAGAGATTGTATTACAGGCCCCACAATTCCCAGCATAGCCACCATGGCCTGGTTGCTGCTAAGCTCTGTTGCTGAGTTTGAGGGTAAGCAGTGTCCCTCTACTGTGGGCCTCAAGAAGTCTGCTCTGATGGAGACAGAAAAGGAGAAAGGGAGAGGAAGGAAAAGAGAGAGAAATGAAGGACAGAAAAGGGAGAAAAGAGGGGCAAAGTGCACTCTCGTATCTTTCTCCGTGGAGTCAAAGATTCTCTCTGAATGATTAATTTGTTCTCCTCTACATTTGAAAGCTGTTGCAAGTCTGTCTCATGGCCAGTCTCTGCAGTGGGTGATCATGGTCCTTTTAAAAATCTGTCTCTTTCCCTTTGTGTCTCTGGATCTTCTCCCTCTCTATGTTTTGAAGACTATCTCATTCTATGGCCCAAGCTGGTCTCGAACTCAAGATCCTCCTACCTCCGTCTCCCTGATGCTGAGATGACAGGTATGTCCCAGCAAGCCTACTATCACCTCCGTCTCTGGTTATAGGATAGAGAGAACTTCTTCCTCTTTGTTGGAGGGGATGGGGTCTTGAGGATGGGAGGGAAAAGGCTTTGTGGGAGGAGTTAGTCTCTGGTTCAGGAGAGGCTGGCCCCTCTGCAACATTAAGAATGTCCATTTTACTCTTGATGGTGTGTCCCTAGGAATGTTCTGGGACATGAAGGAGCTATGCTGGATTCTTGTTCTCTTGCCTGGCTTAGGCCAGACTTACCTCCACAGATGGAGATTCACCAGGCTGCCTTCCTCGCCTCCTGGAAATTTCCAAGCACATTTGTCTCCATCTGCGAGACAGGCAGGATCCTGCCATCAACTCTGGCTTCCGAATGCCTGGAACCTGACAGTGTTGGAAACCTCGTCCATCCTGCATCCTGCTCCTAGGAACAGCAGGAATGGGGCCTGGGACCTGCAGCTGCTGAAGTCTGTATTATTCAAGGATGCCATTGGGGAAGATGCTAGCAATTTCCAGGTTAGAAAATCCCCAAATGCATTGTTTGCCAGTCTGCCTTCAGTCCTTTTAAAGTGCCAGACAGCTGCATATTCTGTCATGGACAGCCACGCACATCATGTGACCTGGGGCCGTCCCCTGTGTGGCTGACCCTTAATTTCACATGGTGTAAAATGGTGGAGCTGAACCGTTGGGGGCCTCTCCTACTGTTAACATGCTTCCCTCACTTACTCCATACATGTTTACCGGGCATACACTATGTGTTGGCTCCACAGACATGGAATTGCTGAATTCATTTCTGAATGAGAAGATATCTTCAGCTCCCACAGCTCAAAGGAAATCTGAACAACTGGAAAGGAAATCATGGGACCTGGAGAAAGATGGAGAATCCTGGAGGAGAGTGTGCAGAGAGATGGATTTCAGTTCTCAGAGACTGACAGCCATTCCAAGGAATCTCGGCAGATTGCACCTGAAAAGGTGAGTACCCACCTCCAGCAGCATTCAAGTATGTCACGGGAATAGCCTGCAAGGCCAGTACAAGCAATTCCTTTTCAACAGGCTGGGCAGGAGGTGGACTGAGGACTGAGAAGAAGGACTGAGCGGTGTGGTTTTAGGTAATGGAGGAGCACGGGTGAGAGCCAGAAGGTCAAGGGTAGACCCTGAGGAGTCATGTTCATCCCAGGGCAATAAAGACACACTGAGGTGATTCAGCACAGCAGGGAGGTGAGCGGGTGAGATGACCAGTCCAGAGCATGCTGTAAGAGTGGTCCAGGTGAGGACTGTGAGAACTGTCACCCTCTGTGCTAAAGGAGTCTGTAAGGATGGCGGGAAGAGCCAGGTGTCAGACATCAAGAGGTGGGATCCAGGGAGATGGACTACCGCATCGTTCAAAGAGACGAGACAAGTCAAAGAAGACTCCAGAGACGGTACGTTCCCACTGGAAGATCACTGTAGACAGTCTGATTCCGCTGAAGGGACCTTTGGAAGTTAGACTCAGGAGAAGGGAATCTGTGTTTTGTTTTTGTTTTTAATAAGAAAGGATGGGCCTGGGTATCCATGTGTTCCGCATCAGCACATTTAACAAACCACTGGACCTATTTCTTAACAGCTGCACCTGGAGCTGGGGAGACAGCTCAGTGGACAGAGTCCTTTCTCAGCAAGCCTGAGGACCAGAGCCTGAATCAACAGTGCCCAGAAAGCAGTGCGTGTGAGATGGGTGTGCCTCGAGAGAGACCCAAGGGAGGCAGGAGGCTCCGCAGCTCCCAGGCCATCCGGTATGAGCTGTGTGGCGGTGACCCACCCAGAGAATGGCGGGAGGCGCTGACTCCGGAGGTTGCCCTCTGACCCCCATACTCGCGCTGTGGTGTGCGCACAGGTTAGCTGGCTGGCTTCTGCTGACGCTGCTCTCCTCCGCTTGTATGTGGCTTCTCCTTGCTGTCCAGAGCCAGGTATCGCCTTCTCATGCGGAAGGGACAGGCACGCCCTTATCCCACTTATTTACTTATTAGTAGGCTAGATTTATCTAGTTATCGCCCCATTTTCCTGACCTCGTGCCTCTGACAGGCACGTCGTCCGTGCTGGCTTCGACACGTAGACTCTTAGGTGCTTGTCCTGTGGCGCTTTTGCAAATCTCAGGAAAAGATTAATGTGTCAGTAGTGGACAAAGAGGCCCAGTGGCCTAGGCTACTTAACCGCCATCATGGAAATAGGTTAACTTCTAACGGCTTATGAGAGTTCACTTGTCTAGACCATAGAAATGGCAACCCTGTGTGGGCAGTGCACAACAGTACAGAACAGCCTGGAACAAAACACAGAAAATTGTGCCCGATGGAGCGGGGCAGGTGGTGCTGGGTTTAAAGTGCGAATGAACTGAGTGCCCTGTGGTACGAGGGTCCAGACTACTGTCTACTTCTACTCCCTTTGGCTATTTTCTCCCCTGGGACTAGGTATCCATCTTGCAGAGTGGAAAGCCAGTGGCTTTCTGGAGCATTCAGGCTCTTATTATTAACCAGAGAGAGCCGTCCTCTCTCTCTCTCTCTCTCTCTCTCTCTCTCTCTCTCTCTCTCTCTCTCTCTCTCCCCCCGGAAGCCCAACCTTATCTGGAGGGACCTCTGTCTCCAAGAGCTGTAAAACAGGCTTTTCCCCTAAGCTAACGGCACACAATAGAGTCACATTATGTATAATGATTTTGTAATGTGAACTAATTCCACCAGGGACCTCGTGGAAAGTACCACTTTCATTAAACTCATCCAGCAACAAGGGCCGAATACCAATTTGGAGGTGGCAGCAATTTGCAAGGCATGCATGTTTGAGACAGTTGCTGGGGCTTCCCTGGGCAAAGGCCTTCGGGGTAGAAATCCACCCACTGGGTGGCTGTGGTATTCTGGCACAGTGATGGTTGGGGAAAAGACATACTCCCGCTCCATTCCACTCTGAACCCTAGCCATGCAGATGCTGGGCTGCTCAACTCTTTGTTTCCGTGGACATCTTCATCTCCAGGTGAATTCTGCTGCCCCTGACACAGCAGAGAGGGCACCTGGGCATCACCAGGAATTAATGAGACTCCAATTACATTTATTTGCTTCAAGGAATTATACCTAGCACTGACCCCCCCAGATAACAGTGGCTCTCAATGCCCGGGTGTCCCTTCAGAAGTTACTAATTATGAGAAAGACAATGCAGAGCAGGGCACGTGGGAGGTGACTTGGAAGTAAATAGGAGAGACAGGTCTCCTCTGCAGCAGGGCACTCCAGCCTCACTCTGATGCCTCCCTGAGACCTGTCTAGGCCACCAACACCCAGAGATGAGAGAGAAGACAGCGCTCATCAGAAGCCCCCTGCGCCATTTTCCTGCCTCGCTAATCTTAATTGAATCCATCTCCCAGGCTCTCTTGACAGTGAAAGATTGATCAACTCGGGGAGGCTAGGCTGGACACCACTCCTAAAAGAAAAAAAAAAATCTTCCCGAATCATTAATTTGTCCATTCTCTCCCATTTGGCCCCATTCTTCACTGTCCCGCAGTCTCCTTGCTCAGTAATCATTCTGGAGTGTTCTTCCCAGTGGGCCTGCACAGCCCGAAAGTAATTTACCACAGGAGGGTTTTGCAGGACAGCTCCCTCCCCAGTGTGCTCTGTCCCCTGTCTATGAAGTCCACTGTGGCTCTAATTAAGTCCAGTGAGGTCTTGGGTACTATTTGCTGGGCATGCTGGTGAGCAGGTCTCCGGCCCTCTCCCCCGGAGCTGGAAAGTACCCAGCAACAAATTGGTAAATCAGAAAGAACATGAGAACTCAGGGCTGCACCTGGATCTTGTCTTGAAGGGAACTGTGGGATTCCTTCAGGGGCTGCTCCTTCCCCACCCCCACCCCCCACCCACAGCTCTCAGGCTGTAGGTGTCACCTGTTACTGTCTTTCTTAAAGTAGGTCCAATGAACAGTGAGCAATTGCATGAGACAGAAGGAGCCGTCTGAGAAAGCTCACTACGCACGGCCATTAGCTTTGGCTTGGACTTTGTAATAGCATGCTGATGGGCTCCTGCCTCCAACACTCTGTTCTCCAGACATAGTTAAGCCTCCAATGTGTTGGAAGAATTGTTTCACCCTCTTCTCAGACCTCCTTAAGCTCACACCAAGAGGTACCTGTGGCCTACCAGGCCCTGTAGGAATGGTCCCTAGTTACCTCTCTGATCTCGTTCTTCTACATTCTCTTGCTCATTCCCCTCCGACCACTCTAGTCTCCCTGGTGTTCCTTAAAGATGTCACTTTTGTTCCTCCTTCAGCCTCTGAGCTGGCCGTCTTTTCCCTTCCATGTTATTCTTTGTGGGCACAACTGCTTCCTTCATTCCTCTCGTTAAGGCTTAGCTGTCTGTAAGATTAAGAGCACTACTCTTCAGATAACTCTGATTCAGTTCCTAGCACCTGCACACATGGTAGCTTACACACATCTGTAACTCCAGTTCCGGGGAATCCAAGGCCTCCTCTGGCTACGAGGGCAACAGACACGTACATGGTGCACATACATGTGTGCAGGTAAACGTTAAACAAATAAGGTCATTATGTCGAGACACGCCCTTGACCTTGACCACACTGCTCACTGAGCTGTCTCCATCACACCCCCTAGTTTTCCTGCTAGTGTTCGTTGTCTGGCCCGGTGTTTGCTTTATTTTCTATTCCCTGCTATTAGCTTGTAAGGTCTATAGAAGACTGCCCCAACCACATGGTGGACACTCACTACATATTGTAACTATTTAAATGTTTAATGATGGAGCTGTTGAGGCGGGGCAGTGGATAAGGGTGCTTGCCATTAGGTTTGATGTCCAGAGTTCAATCCCCTAAACACACATGGTATGTCTGATTCCCACAGTGGTTCTCTGACTTCCATATGTGTTCTATAAACACACGTGTACCCACATACATGTGTAAATAAATGAATAAGTGTTGAAAAATTTAAAAGATGTGTTTAATGAGTGACTGTTATACTAACAACAAGATTGAGAGCATTTTAACGACGTGGGACTCTTAATAGCAAATTTTTGCGATTTCCAAGTTCATAAGATGTCCCATAAAATGTTTTGTATTGATCTCTTTTGGGGGAAAGGGAATTGAAACTTGGGGCCTCACATATGCCAGGCAAGAGGTGGACCAGTGAGCTACAATCTCAAGTCTCCCACAGAGAAAACAAACTAAAGACGAGGGAAGGCCCCAACCCATTCTCCGTGGCAGCAGCGACTCACTGAGAGCTAGGCAAGACCGGGGTGTCACAGTGGGCATGCAGTCCAGCAGCATCTTCCACCAGACTCCACGCCACTGTGGCAGAGGCCCTGCTCTCAACCTCAAGGGTGAGGTTCACAGGTGGATTTATGGCAGCCTTCTGAGCTGTCCCCCGGCTTTCCAGGTCAGCCCTCCCGAGGCTCCTGTGTTAAAATGCCAGCTGGTAAAATAAACAAAGTAAACCGTTCTCTCCTGCCTGGCCATAAATCGGCCCTGGCCTTCCTTATGGGGACAGAGTCAGGTCTGATTTATGCAGTTTGTGAGATTTACAGTCTAATCATTTAACATAAGAAACAAGACCTCTCCAAACATAAATTCCAGAGAAAGCAAATGTTTGGAAACTTGTGTTTTCTTGTGGTGACATTGAACATGCCCACCTCATCTTAGGGTTCACGGAAGGTTGGCGCCTTCACTTCTGAAAGTCCACGGCACGTGCAAAGGTCGTTGAGTGTAACGGACAGCACGGGCTGTGCCCAGCAGGTACTCAGTCTGTTTGTGGAAACTGGAGCATGAGCTCAGAGAGGCAAAGGGCCATTTGCAGCTTGGCCACAAGTTTCCTCAGCCCTGCTCCAGTAGAGAAGGTGCAGATTTTACCTGGAAACAGATGACGTCAGAGGACATCACAGCGTCATTGATTGCCGTGAGGAAGTTGTGAAAGAGCGGGAAGCCTGAAGGGTAAGGTATGGGTAGCTTTGAATGGTTCTCCATCTTCAGGCCGCAGTGTCCTTGTCTGTGACATGAAGGACTGGGTCACAACTGCACAAATGTCTTTTGGGTTCTACGTTCTCGAAGGGAAGACAGCTTCGCTTCTCTTTGTGTTTCCACGGGGTTTGGTGCCAGGAGCAGGGTTGTTGGAATAGAGACTGGTTTTTATGCAACTTAACGAACTCATATGCAGTTAGATGTGATGTTTCTATTTATTTGGAATTTTTTAAAATAATGGAGTTTATAAAATTAAAGAGAATTTGGTTAAAAACATTTTCTCTGTTATCACTGCCTGTACATCTGGGGTGCGTGTGTGCGGACTCACGTACTGCAGTGCGTGGGTGGAGGCCAGAAGACAGCTTTTGCAGACTCTCTCTTCCCACCACGGTGTGTGTTCTGGGGTCGTCAGGCTTCTGTCTTAATTATCTTTGTCTGATGAAAGACTTAGCTTTACCAGAACTAGTTTTTTGTTTGTTTGTTTTTTGTTTTTGTTTTTTGTTTTGCTCCAAAATTTGGAAATGATGGGAGAGGGTGTCCTTTAAGTTTGGAAACTTACTTTTTATTTATTAATTTTACGTATGTATATATGTACGTGTTTTGGGGTGTGTGTGTGTGTGTACATGTGTGTGCATACTTGTGGGCAGTTGTATTCAGCCATGTGGGCACGTGTGAAGGCCATATATTGACACTAGGATATCTTCTTCAGTTGCTTCTCCATTTTGTTCCTTGAGACCAGGTCTCTCACCCAGTCCAGAGCTCCCATGATCGTTACGCTGTCTGGCCACTGAGTCCCTGGGATCTGCCTGTCCCAGTGTTAGGGTTACAGACTTGAGTCATTGCACCCAGCTTTTTATATATGTGATGGGGGTCCAAGCTCAGGCCTTCATGTTGGCACAACAGGTATTTTACACATTGAGCTATGTCCTCAACTGCTGGAAAGTTCCTCTGTGGCTGGTGATGATCAGAATTATTCCTTATGGTGGCTAGAGAGATGGCTCAGTGGTTAAGAACAATTATTGTCCTTGCAGAAGAGCCAGGTCTAGTTTGCAGACCCACCTGGAGGTTCTCACATGCCTGTAACCACAGTTCCAGGGATCTGATGCCTTCCTCTGACCCCCCTCAGGCCATGCACACGTGTTGCACAGAGATGCACTCAGGCACACACACATACACGTAAAATAAATAAATCTAAAAGAAGTCATTTTAAAAAAAAAAAATAAAGAATTGCTGCTTATTGAGTTTGCTTGTGTATGTCACTTGAGAAATACTGGATTGCCTCGCTTTCAGGGACTGAAAATCAAATTTGAGCAAGGCTTCCTTTACCCGTATGTTGGTTGGATTGTTGTGGCATTTGTCTATTTTAAAAAATCTAGTTCTTCAAGGTTGATTATCTCATTTTAAAAGCAGTGTGTTTGTGTGTTTGTGCGTGTGCGTGTATGGTGTTCATGTATTTTCTACCACTCAGAAGACAATCAGTCCTACCATATGCACACTTGTATGATATATATATATATATATATATATATATATATATATATATATATATTCCTGTTTCCATGACAGTTTTAAGATCCTTCTGAGCAATGATGAAAAGCTCACAGTTCTAATGTGTGATCATTTCTCCTTTCATTATAATGCAGAATTTCTCCATGCAAAATCAGGCCAAGATAGAAGCTGAAACCCAGGGGCAAAATTCATTCATTATGCATGTGCATTACTTCTCCCAAATATTGATAACACTTTTCATAATAATTATTTTACATATATTAGCTCTTGCTGCCATATTAGCATTAAAGATACCTTTATTAATCTTGAATATTTTACTGAATAATAAATAGGGTCTCAGAGGCTTGAGTTAAAAGCTGCTCTTAGCTAGAACGCTGTAAATCAGTTGTTTTATGAATAAAATTGGCTTCCATATTTTTTTCCTCAGGATTGCTTATTTAAATAATTTTCCCGTTTATTGAATGTGTATTTTTGTTTCTTTTTCTTTCTTTCTTTTTTTTTTTTTTTAAAGCTAGAGACAAGGCCTCTTGCTGTCACCCTCTCTTCTGGTACTCCCTCAAAAAAACATATATACATACATGTGTGTTAGAAAAAGTACAGGGCCTTCCCCAAACCTCTGTGTGCAGGGGCGGATTCTTGGCACTATTTAGCAGAAGCAGACACTTTGCCCTGGCAGGGCCTGACGCCGCCGATGGGCTCCATAGCAGAGCTACGTTGGCCAATATCCTCTGCTTCTTGTCTCTCAGATCCACCACCTGGAATTGTCTCTGTTCTCTTTCCTTTCTCCGGCTCCCTAAACCGAAGACACATATTTCTGCCTGCTTGGGGTAGGAAATGGAAGCAAAAAGGCAAGAATAAGAGTTATCGAGAACCTACTTCATTCCAGACACGTTTGTAGGTTTTCTGCCTGGTCTTCAAATTAGATACTTCATCCTTATTTAAACAAACACTATCGGGAATGCCAGTCGAGTGCATTATCCAAAATGCTTCGCATTGGAAATATTTCAATTGTGGCTTTTTCAGGTTTTGGAATATTTGCATATGCACAACGAGAAGGGGGAACCCCGATTTCTAACACAAAATATACAGCGTAAGTATATAACTTGTACATGGAGCCAGAAGGCAAGTTTAGAGAACACTTTTTATTATTCTGGAGTAGGTCCTGCTGTATTGTCCAGGCTGTTCTATACTCATGGGCTCAAGTGACCCTCCTTCAGTCTCCCAAGTAGCAGGGATTACATACACGGGCCACAACCACACCCAGCTATTTGTTGAATACATTCTTATTAGTCTTGAGCATGAAGCCACATTTTATGGTGTGGGTTTTTCCACTGTGCCGCCATGTCCACGCTCAAAGAGTTTCAGACCTCTAGGTGTTCAAGCTGCAGCGGTAACAGCAGCACTGACTAAGACATATATGGAGCTTTCTTTGCCCCATTTTATAGATAATGGAATTAAGGCTCAGAGAGGGTAGAGTCACACGTGGTCAAGATTTAAAACCAGACTTGTCAAACTCCAAAGTCCCCGCGGTGTTGCCTCGGAGAGGAACGTTCAGCGGTGTGTGTCTGGGTGATATTGAGAACAGCGTGAGGCCATAATGTCTGATTCTGTGAGTCCTTAAGATTCCCAATCAGGATCCCTGCACCCTGGTGGTAAGAGATCTGTGGGGAGGGTTGTGACAGTTGGAAGGGGAAGCTAACCTTCTGTTTGTGCCCATAAGCAAGAGGAGCTGACATTTTCCCGACCTTTCATTTCTCCATCCTCTGCAGAGGCTGAGGGGCGGGCCACTGGTGCCCGTGTAGATTGACCAATACTGGAGCCGAGCTAAGTCGGAGGCATCCTCGGTATGCTTGTTGCTTTCCTGGTCAATACGCCGGGCAAAAGCAACGTAAGGGAGGAGAGGCTGATTATCTGGGCTCATTGTGTCTTTGGTTCTGTCCATAATGGCAGGGAAGGCATGGGGCTGTGGTTTTGTGGCAGCAGGAACATGGAGGCAGGCTCCTCACATGGCAGCTAGATCAGGAACCAGAGAGCTAAACCAACCAGAAGTAGGGGTGGGCACTGCACTTCGTGGCCTGCAAATGTCAGGTAGGCTTCATGTTCCGAAGCTTTGGCGGCTTGCCAAAACAGCGCCATGAGCTGGGGAACCAAGTGTTCGACATATGAGCTTGTGGGGACCATTCCAACTAAAACAATCAACATGGACTAGTGAGCTTCTCCTTACTGTAACCGAATGCCCCAAACGGGCAACACGAAGAAAAGAGGTTCATTTAGCTCACAGCTGTGGTTCAGACACGAGCTCAGGGTGAGGCCTCTTGATGCGTCTGTCAGTTCATGGAGGGCCGCAGTGGCAGTTAGACTTCCAGCAAGATCACATCTTGAACTCAGAAGCAACGTGCTATGACGCGTGTGACAAGGACTCACAGGGTCCCATTAGGACTCCTGAGAGTATACACTCACGATCTACGGACAGCTCCCTTCAGGACCCAGTCTCCCATCACAGTGAACCTTGGGGGACACTTGAGTCACTCCCAGACATGGGCACAGTAGCATCTTGGGAGTTTTCTCCTCGGGAGCTTGGTGCTGTAACTGTTGGGTTGCCTTCAAAGAATTCCACGTCGGGGAGCTGGGATTGTGGGTCCTGTGTTCTGAAGGGAAGAAAGCTCCAAGCAGGTGTGAGTTCCCCAAAGCCGTGAGGAGAAAAGGGGGAGAGGGGAGTGCGGCTCTGCAAATGCCTCTGAGATGCTCCTCCATGAAGTGTCTCCTCAGAGGGAGAACAAGGCTGACTCCATCTTCCTCACAGCACACAGGAAGCACATTTGGCCTGGCTACAGCCACTGTCTGCTTAGCCTGTGTTCTGTTTGCCAATGTGAATCTAGTGAAGCAGGAACTTGATCTACCCTGTGTACTGCACCTAGACCTCCACCTACCACCCAGTAAGTGTTAGTTGAATGAATGAATGAACTCCTGCATTAGCGAATGGCTCTGCTGCTTCCTCAGGACCCACATACCTCTTTCAGAAAGCCTTACTGCTCTTCCCAGCTTCATCCTTTCCCAAACTCCACCTTTTGGATCTGACTACCGTCAGAGGTTCTGGATTTTATTTCTCAATTCATCTAGTGTCTTCCGGTTTTGCCATTTAATCATGACCCACGGCCTTCCTTGGGAGCAGCCAGGGCCCAGAAACGTATTCCTGAAGTAATTTGTATTCCTAAATATGTCCTTTTTGGCTCCCACAGCTACGGGCAGTCTGGCTTAGTCATGTTTTAGATATGCATATTATTATGTAAATGTGCTGGAATTGAATATAATTTCCTTAAAAAACATTTTCCAATGGAAAATAGATCTGCTTTCCGGAGAGACCTAGCCTGGCAGCCTCTGAAGAAAGCTGTGTTGTCCATAGGAGCCAGGTATTTAGAACTGATGGCAACAGCCAAGCTAGAATTCATGGACTACTTACTGGATGTCATACGCAGTTCTAAGATCATAAAAAAGAAAGACCTTACAACAATATCCCCAGGTTACAGATAAGTAAACTGAGGCACTGAGAAGGCTTGGAATGTATGCCAAGATTACCCAGCTTGCATGAGTTTCTGACATGTTCAGATTTGGTTGACGATGTCCCTATAGTGCCACCCTGGGCACTAGCTCTTCACGACTGAGTCATCTTCAGAGACCCTCTCAGAGAAAACAGGGGATCTGACCTGGAGGACAAGGAACAGACACATGTCCAGTGCTCTTCGTGGTTTTCTTTCATGAGCCCAGCTGGCCCATTACCTCTCTCGGGAATAACTGGAGAAGGCCAGACACCTTTGGTTAGCAAACTGTGAAATAAATCAGCATACATCCCAGCTTCAACACAGCACACAGTGTCAGACCCATTGGGCTTTCTAAACGAGGATCCCACGAACCTCCAAAGAGCGTGCTGCTCCCCATCAGAACTCTGGAGGTGAGATCCTAGGACAGATTCAGTTTGTGCCTCTACAGGGACACTGGGCACCCCCACCCTGCTCATGTCCACAGACTTTTTCTCCACATGACTAATCCAGTCTCCTATGACCTCCCTTTAGTGCGATGGGGACACAGAAATGGAGCCTGCGGCTCCTGCTGACCCCAAACATTTAGTTACATTAATCACAGAGTGCTTTTGGACTCTGAGCATCCAGAATGAAAGACACTTTCTTGGGGAGACATTGATCAAACAGTCTACAGGTATCTGCACATCGAGGGACATTAATCATCTCTGCATTATCTCGCCCACCAGTAGAATATGTAAATGTGATTTCTGTCAGTGATAAGAGGAAGTGAAATTATTCTTGGAGATTGGTCCATCTGGAGCTGTTGATACAATCTCGCCTAAGACAATAGGTTGTAAAGATAAATTTTTTAGCATTACTAATCCAGCATTGCCAATACCCATGGAGAATAGAGACATTTCAAACCAAACCAAAGATGTACATTGGTGCAGGAGAGGAAGACAAGCCTCAGTTCTATTTCAGTCCCTATAATACTACATTTGGCAACCTTGCAGGAAGATGACTTCTGCATAACTAAGAAAGACATGTTTGGAAAGGTCTTGGGGTACATTTGGAGAACGTTCGGGAAGGGTTCACATCTGGTGCAAGCGAGACAAAAGCCTGCATACAGACACACTTTGGGATACACATTGTTTCTGCATACTTAAAACCTGGGACTTTTATCTTCACAATAGGACTCTTTCTAGAACCTTCTGTACCATTCGCTGCCTCTGACGAGTTGGCAAAATGTGCCCAGTATGGAATGGAACAGGAAGGAATGGGTAGAGCTCCATGGAAGAAGAAGAGACAGGTTCTAATCTCAGCCCTGCGGCTGAGCTTCTCAGCTCAGCTCTGACTTATTTCTTGCACATGTAGTGTGAGCTGGGCTGGGTCAGGCATTCACTCCTCCTGACAGGCTTTCTAGGTGCCTACCTTCTCTGTCAAGGTTGGAAAAGCTGACAAGCGTACCAGAGTATCTTGGGTGCTCACCTGCAGGAGCCTTTGCTTCCTTCTCCATGCTTCCCATGCCCAGGGACTGAGGGCTGGGTGTGTTGGGAAAGAGGGCCCTGGAAAGAGAATACGTACGAAGACCGTTTTCATAGACTCTATATTGCCGAAACTGATTGCTCCTCCGTGACTGGAATGGGAAATGTGTTCCCCTTCTCCAATGGGCTCAAGTGTTTGAACCTTTGATCCCTGGTTGGTGCTCCTGTTTTAGGAACTGGGGCCTAGCTAGAGAATGTGGATTTATAAGAGGTCAGGTTTTGAGGAGTTCCCACTCAGCTGAACTCACTTCAGGGAACTTCTGAGTTCCCTGTCTTCTGATCCATCCAGGTGTAAGCTAGCAGCCTTACCCTCCGCCTCGGGAACTAGAGCTGCTCCTGTTACTGTGAGCACTGCCTTTCCCAGCGTGAAGCTGTGAGCCCCAGTCAACCCTTCCTCCCTTAAATTATTTCAATTGGGTGTTTTGACACAGCCCAAAGAAAAGCAGCCAAGACTTGCTTTCACCATGGACTGCTGTTCCTTTTCCCAGTGTGAATTCTAACAATCTGAAATACAGCCTTGGCCTGTAAGATGATTAGAGATCAATTATAAGAACGAGTTTCTTGAGCTTTCTGAAGCCAGGCTTCAGGGCCCTCCCCCTCTTTTTTAGGGTGATAAATAAGAGAAGAAAAAGTTCCAGCTGTTAGTTTTCAGCTCTAATAGGATAGGGAAAGAAGGGTGTTAATGTGTTTGAGGCAGCCTTTCCCATTGAATGAATGGTAGCCCAGTGGGAGGCAGGCTATTAGGGAAATGAGGACCACTCTCTCTGAGACCTTTAAGGAGAGGACCAAGCTTGAATCTCTAAGAAAGAAGGGACAAGGTGATTTCCTTTGGTGATGTCAGCTTCCAAAGGTCATAGATGTTTCTTCCCCCAAATTCTTAGCTTTCTTGAAATAATCCATTACTAACCTGACATGTACAAATTAGCCAAAGTGTCCCTTGGACATCAAGGGGTAATGAGTGCCCTAACTTTGCCATCCCTCTGTGAAGGTTAGATAATGCCCCTTAAGCCGGGTGGGCTGCAGCCTCAACTGCCTATCTCAGGATCACCTTTTCTGGAGGTCTCCTGCATCTGTGTCCTTTCAGAAGCCGTGATTTAAAAACTTTCTCATACAAAACTATTTTGTTACTTGCAAACTTCAATTGCTTCTCAGTGTTTTACCATGCCTCGTTAAGACAGGCTCACTATGTAAGGTTTTGATTGGTTTTCTCTGCATATGCCAGGAATAATTATGTTACTTAATAGCCTGTAATATCATTCTTTGAGTACTTCTTCCTTACATAGATTGTGTGTGTGTGTGTGTGTGTGTGTGTATGCCACGTTAGTGCCTTCCAAATTGCCCTGGGGAGTTCCTGTCTTCACCAGCTTTCACATGTGGATCTGAACCTGGGGATCTGAACCCCAATCCTTAACATTTGAGCAGCAAGCACTTTATCCACCAAATACTCTCCCCAGACCAATTACAGTAACTTCTATAAATGATCCCCATTGTGAGCCCCTTCTTAGCTTTAATCTTTATCAGCAGGATTATTGGGCAGAAGAACCATGATATGTGATGGTAGGCCTCCCATTTGACCGAAGCCCCCAAATCTGTTCTGAAGAACTGGTCAGTTGAGTTTCTTACTAGCATTATTTGTGTAGTAGTATACCGACTGTGGTTGCTCACCAAGGACCACAAGGAAGCATATTCATATGTGCAAACTCTGTCTGACCTCAGCAGAGGGAACCATTATCCTGGCAAGCACTATACTGGACAATGGCACCCTGAGCATCCCAGCTCAGGTGTTTTTATTGATTCAGAACTCCTCAGGTGTTCTACTGATAGCACATGCAGATCATAAGCAATCAAACATCCCCCACAGAAATCCAACACCTGCAGATAATACGAAACGCCAAGACCTAGGCATTGTCTCACCCAATAGTGCACAAAGCAATTATTTTATACATAAATAAAGATAAACTTGCACATTTCACAACAGTTAGAACCAGGAATTTGGTTCAGTATTTCTCGGTCAGAGAGTTTGATGCTCGGTAGAATGTGGGTCTTGTGTTCTTAGCAAACCAGGATGTTCTGGAACTAGGACGAGGGTGACAAATTTCAGCAGCTCCTGCATTTGTAACTACATACTCCTCTTTTCTTAGCATACCTTCTGCAATAAGCATCCACAGGGCACATCCTGGGGGCCGGGAAGTCAAAGGCCGGGTGTCTGCGTGGATTGTCCTCACTTCACTCAATGCAATGACAAGAAAGAGCATTGATTCTGCTGGTCTGTGTTACTTAGGAGTCTAAGAATTCATGATAACCTTTTAAGTTTACTTGCTAAAGAGAGGAGATCTTTGATGGCAAAAAGGTATTCTTTTATTTTGCAGATTAGATTTGTCTTTCTGAGCTGGGCGGTGGTGGTACACGCCTTTAAATCCCAGCACTCAGGAGGCAGAGACAGGCAGATCTCTGTGAGTTCGAGACCAGCCTGGTCTACAGAGTGAGTTCCAGGACAGCCAGAGCTACAACAGAGAAACCCTGTCTCGAAAACAAGAAAACACAAACCAAACCAAAACAAAACCTTGGCTTTCTGGAAAGTGATTTCACACTTGTACAAAATGTGAATACTTAGTAAGTAGCGACTCTTTTTTTGTTTTTGGAAATGTCCATGAGTGTTAAACCACAGTAACCTGCACAATTCTAATATTATGGTAGAATTGACTTTGAGATGTGTGTGTGTATGTGTTCCATCTGTGTGCAGTGCCTGCAGAGGCCAGAAGAGGACTCCGGATACCTGGAGCTGGAGTTACAGGTGTTGGCGAACCATCTGACACTGGTACTGGGAACCGAACTGTGATCCTTTGGAACGGTAGTAAGTGCTCTTAGCCAGTGAAGGTCTCTCAGGTGGATATTGAAGATACTCAGTGACAGGCCTGACAAGACACTGACCCATGAGAGTGGAGGTACTCTTAGAGCATTGGCACTTGGGCCAGTGTAGCAGCTAAGATTGAGCACTGATCCCCCATGGTAAAGACGAGTTTTGAGAAGAGCGCCAGCAAAGGGGCCTGCCCCTCCCCCAAGTCAAACAGGAGCTCAACCCAACAAGATTGTCTATAATTAGCACATTTTCTTGTACAGTAGAAAAGCTTAATGTTAAAATGGAAGTAATGAACTTCAGAGTTTAATGACCCAAACTGCTTCCTTTAAAAATGAAATTGTGAAGAAATACTTTTTAAGCATCTATCGGATTTATTCCCAGTGGTCATGCCCCTTTGGAGAATTTCCAGGGTAGAACTTGACGGAGATATAACCTAGGAGAAGCTGCCTAAAGCAGACATCATTGCACAGATGTTCTCAACCTGTGGGTCACAACCCCTTTGGGGGCCTACCAACCGTTTCACAGGGGTTGCCTAAGACCATCTGCATATCAGATATTTAAATACAATTCAAAGAGTAGCAAAATTACGGTTATGAAGTAGTAATGAAAATAATGTTATGATTGGGAAAGTTCACTACAACATGAGGAACTGTATTAAAGGGTCGCAGCACTGGGAAGATTGAGAACACTGGTATAGAGCAAAGTGTAGGAGTTCTCCGGCAAAGTTAAGTCTGATACCCACAAGATGTGTCTCCTCTACATATCCCCTTTTCCTTCTCTGTTCCCAGTGACTCTGAGGCTGTCACAGTAACACATCAGCTTTGGTTCCCTTCAAGTTCCTTTGTCAAAGGAATTCCTCGGAGTATGACATTAATATGGGCTTTGGGAGGTTCGTTCGTCATGGGTGGAGTTGGAGACCTGATAAAAGAGGCCCAAGAGTTTCCTCCTTCCTTTTGCCATGTGATGACGTAGATAGAAGAGAACCATCCATGAACCAGGAAGCAGGCTCTCCTGGCATCCTTGAACATTCAGCCTCCAGATCTTCGTGCAACTGTTTGCTGTTTAATGCTCCTGTCGATGAATATTTTGTTCCAGAGGTCTGCAGGGAGTAAGACAAGCTTCCATTGGGACCACCTTGAATTTCAGCTGCTTGTCTCCTGAGCATTCCTTTATTTGTTCGGACTCCCACTTCTTAATATGGCAGAAGACTCTGCTCTGGAAAATACGAATGTCATCCATGGAGTCCCTCAAAGAAAAATATGGCCCTTGATCAACCGTAAACACACACAGAACTTCCCCTTGACATTCTAGATCTTGTCTGCTAACTATAAATAGCCAAGGAACTTCAGAGATTTGAGATGTTTTCAATTTAAAAATAAATGAATATTAAATAAATAGTGGCATTCCCCCTAAAAGGGGCTGGAAATGAAGCCGATCAGAAGAAAAATCGACAAACATTCTCATTTTCAGAGTGACGAGAGAATTTCCTATATTCCTGGAAAAGACTGTAAAAATCAACAAGCCAGGCAACCCAAAGGAGGCCTTTTAGGAGGAAGAGCTGTTGTCTGAGAGGCTAAATCCACGTGCTCCTTGTAGGAAAGCTTAGGGAGACCCCATGCAGCAAGAAGGGATGCAAATCATAAATGAAAGACGCAAGGAAAATGCTCAGAAACATTTGCTGCTTTTTGTTTGCTTGTTTAGTTTAGATTTATCTACCTATCTATCTATCTATTTATTTATTTTTACTTTGTGTGTTTTGTTTCTGAACTTTTGAGACTTGGCATTGTAGCTGAGCTTGGTCTTAAACTCTTTTTTTTTGAAACAGGGTGTCTCTGTTGTAACTCTCTGGCTGTCCTGGAACTCACTGTGTAGACCAGGCTGGCTTTGAACTCACAAAGATCTGCCTCCCTCTGCCTCCCGAGCGCTGGGATTAAAGGCAGGCGCCACTACCTCACACTTTGTTTGTAATACATGAGTGCTCTATCTGCATGTATACCTGCATGCCAGAAGAAGGCATCGGATTCCCATTACAGATGGCTGTGAGCCACCATAAGGTTGCTGGGAATTGAACTCAGGACCTCTGGAAGAGCAGTCAGTGCTTTTAACTGCTGAGCCGTCTCTCCAGCCCCAGAAATCTTAGAGTTAAATGACTTGCTCATTTTTTCACATCAGGAATGGAAAAATAAAAGTTGACCCTGATACCCCTAACAGTACAATTTCAGAATGGAAAAAGGAAAAACAAGATTCTAGAATCTATCAGAGAAAGAGAAAAATATGTCTTATTTGAAGACTGGGAATAAGAATCACACTAGGGGCTGGAGAGATGGCTCAGTGGCTAAGTGCACCGTCTGCTCTCCCAGAGGACCAGGCTTTGGTTCCTAGCGCCTGCATAATGGTTCACAACTGTCTGAATCCAGTGTCAGGGAATTTGATGCCCTCTTCTGACCTCTTTGGTTACCAGGCACACTGTGATATACAGACAGACAGAAAAAAAAAATCACAAACATAAAATAAAATTACATAGAATTTTATACTAAAAATTCTATATTTAGCAATTTTATTGTATTAAAGAAGTGAACAATTAAGAAAAGAAATAATTCCCATGTGTTAGTGAAAGATTTATTTTAGCAAATTAGAGTTGTATCAGCCAATGTCGGTGTCCATGACAAACAAACACCACAGGCTTAAACAACAGACATGTATTTCCTCTCAGCACTAGAGGCTCCAGTCTGGGGGACAGGGTTCTGGCAAGGTTCTCATGTTGGTTGCAGATGGTGCCTTCTGCCATGTCTCCAGTCAGGTGGAGGAAAGTGTGGGTGTCCTCTTCATCTGGGGCACCAGGCCCTTCTGACTAGGACTCATCGTCCGACCTTTGTCTTCATCCCCTTGCAAGTGTGGCCATACTGGGGGTACACAGTCATCCGATAACAAGGGGAGCCCCAAGGACACCGTGGCCTAAGGCTGACCTCAACCCCAAGGAAGAAAGCATCAGGGTGTACTTGTAGCCAAGAGCTTGCATTGAGAAGCCACAGGGTCCGGGGTCAGATGCAGCACAGCGTGGGGAGGGGTCACTAGTGTTGAATGCACGGAAATGAAAAGCACAACAAGGGTTTATTCCAGAGCAAAAATAGCAGGCGTGCAAGCAAAAAAACTAAATCATGAGATATGACTTTGGCGTGACTCCTAAGTCTCTAATCTTCCCCAGCACGTCGCAGCCAGGCCACTTCTCTGAGCCTCACTTACTTCTTCTGTAAAATGGGCAGACCAGCACGACTAGATGCAGGGCTGTTCTTAGGCTGACATTAGGCAGAGGCTACAACTGCTCAACACCCACTCCTTGCCGGATGTTAACTGCACATATTAGGGCTGTGACTGGAGAAGAATGTTCTGGAATAACGGCTCTTCAGTGCAGGGGGTGGGGGGTGTCTAGGAAAGGAAGGAAGAGGAGAGAAGAGAAACCCAATACTTGCTGAGCAGACTCCCAAGATTTCCAATACTTTCTTCAAGTGCCATCAGCACCCGTTTTACAGACTGAGGCGACAGAGCCTCAGGAAGATCCCTTGTGCAGATAGGGGGTGACAGAGGCAGATGTGCAGGGGCCCTCGTCCTCAGTGTGGAGGTGCAGAGATCCACGGAGCTCTCACCCTGTGCTCCTCACCTCTGAACCCCTGCTCCTCTTCACCTCAGTGCTCAGGGCCAAGCCAGGAGCTCTCAGGCCAAGCCAAGGGCCGGAAGTTAGATCATCAGTTGCCCTTGAAGGGTCTAATTAGCCGACTGTGAAAACATTGTATCCGACCGCAGCAATTCCCCCACCAGGGAAGAGGGGAAGTCCGTGTTTTCATTACAAACGGAATCATGAAGGGGTTGAAGGCTTTAGGAGTGTTTGGTTTGGTTTGGGTTTTTAATGACCTGAAGCAGAACTTGGCATCTACTGCGCCAGCCCAGAAGAAAGGAAGTTTATTTTTGGGGTCAGATTAAAAGTCTTTGGCTCTCTTGACTTTTATTTTTGTGGAAGAGGAAGGACTGGCTGCTTGCTCACTCTCTGGATCCTTGTCCTGTCTGTCGCAGGCTTGCTGTCAGCTTCCTGAGCAGATGGCGAAGGATGGCAAGGTTAGGGTCCTCAGGAGAGAGATGAAGAGAGCGCAAGAAGACTTGCAAAGCAGTCCGAGTGTCTCGGGAGCCAGTGGAAACAGATCAGTGCCCCAGGGGTGGGCTCTAGAGGCTACTTACTGCCTGTGTGACCTCAGTCTAGCTCTCTCTGAGCACAGTTTTCCCATCTGTATACAGAAGGTAACATCCATGGCTTGTCCAGGGACGTGTCTCCCCAACATGAAGCCATGGCTTAAGGCACAGCCTCCTTGGCTTTGAACCCTGGCCCCAGCTCTTCCATGTCACATGAGCCGCCATGACCCCCACCTGTCTCATGGGATGAGAACACTGGACTGTGGCTGTAGTCATAGGACATTACTTAGTGGCGTTTGAGTACCACTTAATGCTAATGTGAGCAGAGCTAGCGTGGCCTTTCTGCTTCTGCCAGGAGAGTGATGGATAACAAAGCTGAGTTCAGGGCCTGATTATGAAGTTATCTGAATATTATGCTAAGGAATTTAGAGCCAAGGAATCAACTTTTGGGTTAAAGAGACCCAAGAGGCCATTTTTCAACCCACTAAAGGAAACCAGGGACACAGGCAGCAATTGCAGCCTGTTCATTGTCCCACTTAGGCTGGACTGTAGCCAGGAAAGGCACCATCAGAGGCACTCGATAGACCGTCAGGGATACAGTCTGGTGCTGGTGTCTATGATTCTTCCCAAAGGAATTGGATGCTTGCTAGTTGAGAGTAAAGTCCTGCTAGGTGGGTCAGGAGAAAGATGAATTGTGACGGAATACAGGTAGAGACTGGAGCTCCCTTGGATCAGCTCCAGTGTGGTTGGGATAGGCACCAGAGAAGCCCCAAGGCAGCCTGAAGATTCCCTACCCTTTTGACTGAGACCAGATCTATTCCTCTTACAATCCAGCCAAAGCGTTTACAGCTCAGAACTTACTCAGCTTAGGGTAGAGTTTCTTCATCCTTTCTGACTGCTCATAATCAAGAAAATGAATACTCCCCCAAATTGGCTTGTGCTATATTGAATCTCAGAGGTCCGCTTACAAACGGGCCGGGTACTTTCCACCATTTCTCTCATCTCCCGAGACATTTCTGGGTCGCATGATGACAGCATCATTTGTTCACATCGGCTTCTAACCAGAGGGTTCTTCTGGTGATTTATAAGGATAAATGTTCCCGAAAGCAAGATGGTTTTCCTAGCATGCCCCACCTCCACTTGAAGGGGCAGAGGAAGGGAGAACGGGGTGGGTGATATAAAAGTTTAGTTAGGATTGAGGCCAAGAGCTGAGGTCTGTGAGCTTATGCAGGTCATCCAACAGTGGCTACTTTGGACTGGATCCCAAGACAGTCATTTTGTCCTTTCAAGAGGCGCAGATGGGAACTGTCCTTCAAGCAACTCTTGAACACTGTTACGATGAGACAAAAGGTACATTGTCCCTTCCATGAACACACAGCGATCATGGAACCCTCCACTTAGGGAAGGTTACCCCCCAGTGGGCTTTTCTTCAAAGGCTCCTTACCAAGATGTCTGCGGTGTGCTCGCATCAGCTGTCGGGAGTGCAAGGGTCTTGGTTCCTCTGCTCACAGAGCCTCCTTCCAGGGCAAGAACCTTGGCACATCATCTTTTAAAAGTTAAATGCCAAGAACTTCTCTGGTCTCTCACTTCAGTGAATGTGACAGAGGGGCTTTGGGAAGGGAGTGGAAGATCGGAGTCCAGGCAGGGAACGCAGAGGCTCCAAGTGCTTTTAGAGGAGATTTCAGAGACAGTCCATAGGTGGACAGGTGGATGGACAGCTGAGACTGTGCTGGGGACAGTGAATTTACTGGAGCTCTCCTGAAGTGGATCAAGCCAGCATTCTCATCCCTCAGCTGTAGGTCACTCATAACTGCCCAGTGAAATACCCCTTCTCTGGTCAAGTCCTCACCCGTGTGAGCCATTCACTCTGATGGATAATGTCTAATGAGCCATTCCGCAGGAGAAGAAGCTGGGGCCAGACAGAGGTCATCGCATAAACAAAGTCATCCGATGAGTAAGAGATGGGACCAGAACCTGAACACAGATTGTATCCTTCATCACTAAACCCAGACTCCTGCAGCTTCTGGGATCACGAGCTACCTAGTCATGTCAGCTATGGGACGTGGGGACCCTTTGGGAGGAAAGAAAGACAGTTCTGCCATAGTAAACAGAGCCTCTCCTAAATTCTCCCTCACCCACCCTCACACCGCATCAAACTGTGCCTGAAAGTCTGGGGCAAGCCAAGAGGCAGTTGGCAGAACTGTGGCCTTGCGGCCCAGAAGCCAGTGACTCAAAGGGGAGCGTGTGCTCTTTCTGAGACAGGGGATGGTATCCCAGTGTCAGAATGTCATCCTCTACCCTTGTGCTCTAGCCAATTGTGTTGTGTAAGGATGGCCCCATCTGAACCCTCCTATCGCTGCCCTGAACTTTCCAGGTGACTAGTGGTGCCCAACATTGGTGGGCTGAGAGCAAGTGTTCCCTGCTTCTAAAACTCTATCTAAGAGGCCCCTACCCTCAGATCTGTGAATCATCTACACTGAGAAGGCACTGTGAGGATGAAGGGAGCATCTGCCACAACAGAACAGCTACTTCTCTGAGGAGTATCTCCTGGTTCTCCCTGTCTCCAAAGATTCCTGATGTTGAACACAAGCTGGGTCTCCTTGAGCATACAGGATTAGCAAAAGAAAAAAAAATGTAGGTGAGAGGGGTCCCGATGGGGGCGGTGGGGGCGACGGAGGGCTGGGAGAGTTTCCTCTGAGGTCTGTGCTCCTCCAGCTGGAATGATGCTCACACTGTCAGGTTCTGTAGGTTGTAGCATTCCCATCCGGGGACCCTGGTTGTCTCTCTTTCTAATCTCAGTTTAATTGCTGTGGTCAGTTTGCCCTGTACTTAATAACCCACAGCTTGGCGTATGGTTTAATATGGTTGACACACACATTGTTTTAAATGTCAGCACTGGCTGGACCTGGGGACTTGGCAGGCTCCCTGAGAGAGATGGCAGCGGAGTGGCCGTCATCTGCTCAGCGTCTGGGCTGCTGGTATGTTGGCTGAAGCGTCTCTTGGCTTGGAGACCCAGCCGCTGCCCAGGCTGAGCCACTGGCTGGGAGATGCCATCTCCTGCCTGGATCGTGGACTATGCTGCCGGGTTCTACTCTTCTCTTGATGCCTCCCACCCAGCAGCCATGGAGAAGGGGTGTCTGCAAGGCAGGTTATCCCTAACTTCTTTAGGAAGCGTGTAGAGTCCAGGCCTCGCTCGCCATGGGCCTCAAGCCCCAGGGCTGGATCCTCAGTGTGTGTTTGTGACCAAGACCCTAGGGGTAGCTGGTGGGTAAATATCACACTCTGGTTTAAGGACTGTGGCAACATTCACAGTGACAGCTGTGCCACGGTGGTCTGCCCGCCTCCTCCTACGGTAGACTCAGCCAGAAATTAGCATGCATTCCTACCACCCACTCATATTCCTCTCCTGCTTCAGAAGGACTGAACAGTTGGAGCGGATGGCTGTCTGAGTGGTCTCGGCTCCTTGGGAGTATCTGCAGGAACTGCATTTCCGTTTGTAGGACAAAGGCCCCCAGAAGAGCTATGGGCCATGGCTGTCTAGGGTGGCAGGGTCCTTGATTCAAGCTGGGCTGGTAGACTTGTGTCTCTTGCAGAATAGGAACCTGAAAGAGACGAAGCCGATACAGAGGAGTCAGTGGGTGCCCCGGATGGTGCTTTGTAGAGTTGGAGCAGCCATTTGCCCCGTACACTTGATGGCAGTTGATGCTGGCTGGCAGAGTGGGGGACAGTGGGGAGGGGGTTGGAGACACCTCACACCCTGTCAGGAGGAACAGAGAACTACTCCACCCTAGATAGCTTTTTGGTTCCTGTCCAGGTCTTCCACAAGAAAGACTACTTTCCTGCCTTGGGCTTCTCTCAGGCACGGAAGCCTTGGGGCTCTTCCTTTCTTTTCATTTAAGCAGTTTGGATTGGCTTTGCCCCTTTCATGTGAGAAACATGCCCTGAGCAGTGTCCAGTGATGATATGCCCTGCTTGGAGCTGGCGGGGCAGACGGTGACTGCCCCAAGCTGTGTTGATGATTTCTGAATGTCAGCTTTTTTTGTTTGTTTGTTTGTTTTTTGTTTTTTGTTTTGTTTGTTTTTTGTCCAGTCACCACTGGTGGGGGGAAAAACTGTGACAAAAGCAACTTAAGAAAGAAAGGGTTTATTTCAGCCTATAGTTCAAGGTAGAGTTCATCTTCGTGGGGAGGCCAAGGCAATGGGCTTGAGGCAGGAGGCTCGGTTACCTCCATAGTAAGAAGAGAATAAAGCCGTATAAATGCGTGCATGGTAGTGTTCTGCTCACTCTCTCCTCTTTTAAAATTTGTGTTTGTTTATCATTACAGTCATTGTGTGTGTGTGTGTGTGTGTGTGTGTGGTGTGTCGGTGTACTTTGAACATGAAAGGGGTGGGCATGTCTGTGCCATGGTATCTGTGGAGGTCAGAGGTCATCTTGCAAGATTCTATTCTCTCCTTTCCACATGAGGGTCCTGGGGGTTGAGATTAGGAGAGTATAATCAGGCTGTAAGGCATGGCTGTTGTGGAAGTTTCTTTTTAGTTATGTTTGAAATTGTTTTGTGCACTGTTGGAAAAAGGGATGCATAGGCCTTGTTATTTTGTATTGTCTGCAGGTGTTGCATTTCTGTGGGAGATGTCTGATTGCTTATGATCTGCACCTGAGGAGTTCTGAATCAATAAAAACACCTAAGCTGAGAGCTGGGAGTTCCACTGTAGATCAAGTAAGGCGCTGGCCTTGATGGTGGTTCCCTCTGCTGAGGTCTTCAGAGTTTCCATGTATGAAAATGCCTCTCTGTCTTTCTTGATGAGCCCACACAGCAGCATATTATAACAAATGGCACCTGCAACGTGGTGCACGACATCACGTGGGCTAATCCAATGTGGAGACAAGGAAGAAGAGAAAGAAACTCCAGATCTCTTAGATTCCGGTAAAGTATACTCAAGGCAGCTCCTTATACACACGCAAAAAATAATGAGTAGAAGTCTCCTGAAGGAAGAGGAGAGAAAAGAAATTAACCTCTGTGAAGAGAAAAGACTGTGAAATTAATAAATAAATGAGAAAGAAAGCTCTGAGGTAACAGTCACAGAATGGAGGCCCCTAGAGATAAAGAATTAAGCTGGGAGCAGGAGAAAGCAAGGTTCTTACTGCTTTTCCTGATTATGGAGCCAACGCTCCCTCCTGCCACGGGTGGTAGCTTACTGTTTCACAAACTGTCTTTTCTCAGAGCTGCATTGTATGTATGTGAAGCTCAAGATGTTGTGTTTGAGATCTATGGAAGGGGTTGTATGTTTCCCCTTGTCGGTGGTGAAAAAGAACGCCAAAGGGCCAGAGTGTTTCAACTGGAGATTCTTCCCACTGTCTCAGGACCCCTTGCTGTAGCTTAGAGCCCAAAAGCCTTAGTTAAACTGACCAGTTTTTTTCTTTTTTTCTTTTTCTTTCTTCCCCCCCGCCCCCCCCCCCCCCCCCCCCCCCCCGCAAACCTGAGTAAGATAAAGAAGATAAGCGGTCCAGGCACTGGTGATGGTGATGAGAACTCCACCCACAAGGGGACTCTTCCTGCAGACAAGGACTAGTTGCTTTTCTTGCAAACCAGACTCTATCTAAAAATCTGGAAAGTGTTTCCTCAGGGTCAGCACACAGAAACTGCCTTCCAGAACTGGCTGAAGTTGTATCTCATGCTGGTAGCCGAACTTTGTACTGTAAGAGTCACCCAGCTGGTGCTGGTTTTGAAGGCATGAAGGGATCTTTGGAGAGCAGCTGTGGCTTGGCACTGTGAGAGGCCAGGAAAGTCCGAAGGTGCAGCCTTGGTAGCAGTTGAAGCCTACATTGAAGAGGTCATGCAGAGAAGTTGAGGCTTGGCACCATGAAGAGAGCCCAGGAGAGGCTATTGGTGAAAGTGCAGCCCAGTTGCAGCAAGGGACCCCAGCAGTTTTTGAGATGCCAGTACCATGGGATGACCACCAAGAATAGCAGCAGCAGTGGAATGGAGTCAGCTGGAACCTGGAGGACAAGCTGTGTGTGCTGCAGAGGGCAGAGACAGAGCAGTGATCCAAGCCCTTTGGAGGAGCCTAGAAGATGGTGAGTGAATTCCAGATAATTGGACATTGATAATCCAAAGACATTGAGAAAGCTTGATAGATGCTTGGTTTCACTTGGTTCTGTGCATTAGCAGCTCTCTTGATTGTTCCTCTTATAAATGGTTTTGCTGGTACAATGTAAAACTGTGTTGTCAAGGCAAAATAATTTTTTTATACAGAAAAGGGGAAATGCTGTGGAAGTTTATGTTTCGTTGTGTTTGAAATTGTTTTAGGCACTGTTGGATAAAAGGATACATAGGCCTTGGTGTTTTGTATTGTTTTCAGGTGTTGGATTTCTGTGGGGGATGTTTGATTGCTTATGATCTGCACCTGCTACCAGTAGCACACCTAAGACGTTCTGAAAGAATATCCACTGGGCTAAGATGCTTGGGGATCCACTGGCAGGATGGCACTGGCCATGATGGTGGTTCCCTCTGCCGAGGTCTGGCAGGGTTTGCCCCTGTGAAATGACTCCTTGTCTTCTTGACTGAACCACTACACACGGCGGCAAGTGCTTTTACCCACCTAGCGATCTCACCTGCTGGTCTTTCTCTACTCCTACACAGACCTGGATCCAGTGAGCTCCTCATTTTGTTGGAGCCCCCAGATCAGGTGACAAAAACCCTTTTCCAGCTGTTTTACAAACTCAGACTCTCCTGGGGCTGAGGTGTGACCTTGGGAGTGTCTTTTCCCAGGGTGTTGCTTCCTGACACGCCCCCACAAGGCGTGACCACCTCACTCCATCCAGGAGACAGCTTACCCTTAGCTTCTAAGTCCATGGCACCTCATGAAAATGGCTTCATGTTAACTTACTCTCATCAGTAGAGAAGATGGAAGTCATAAGAATAAATGAATATGAATAATACGCTTTGGATTCTGTCTTTAGGTCAACTAAGCTGTAAAACATGTTTCAGTGTTTCCTTTTGTTTTTTTCTTTAATGGATGAGAGGACCCCAAGGAAAAGTGCTTCAGTGCTTCAGATCACAAATAGCATTGTTAGTGGCCCTGTCGACACACCCACCCTGAAGAACAAGCGAGCAAGTCACTTCCTGGAAAGCACAGGTAGGTAGAGGCCCTGGCAGAGTCAGTGGGTGAGCCCAGATTGTTCAGGGGCTATGCAGGGGGTGGTGTCCACTCAGCTCTGACTCAGGTTGTCCTTCTCTCCTGCCTTGTGTGGAGATGGGCAATGGGGTGTGTGTGAGAACTGATTCACCGATTTGGGGTCATTAGTTTTAACTGGGCTTATGGTTTGGCCCAGCAGAGACTTGAGCCCAAGGCAGAAGCTTAACATTGCCTAAGATCCGCCTTAACCCTGGAGGACGGCCAGCCTGAGGAGTGAACACCGCTCTTGAGCAGTAGCAGGTCCTTCCTTGAACTAGTTCCTGACCTCTTATACACAGGTGCAGGATAGTGGCCTACTTCCAGACTTCCTGTCCACCCATCCCCAATAATCAGAGGTCTCTACCCAGGGCTGGCATCCCCTCTCATCACCCAGCAAACAGCTCTATAGGAAGGCTGCCCTCCTCAATGTATAGACAGACACTGACGCTCAAGTATGACAAATCAGGAAGCTAGGGAGTGGTCAAGCCTGCACCGACAGAGACAGGAGTGTCTCTGAATGTTTGAAGCTAGCCTGGGCTACATAGCAAGACTCTGTCTCAAAACCAAACCAAATAGAAAGGAAGGGGAAGAAGGAAGGAAGATAGAAGGGGAGGGAAAGAAAGAGAGGGAGGGAGAGAGGAAGAGAGAGAAGGTAAGAAACAAGGGGGTGGGTGAGGAAGGAAAAGACTGGTGGAAGGAAGAGTTGGAGTCAGGGCCCAGAGGACACTGAAGGCTATCTATATTCCTGCTCCAGACTAGAGAGCTGGCCTGAAGTCGGGGGCTGTCCCTCCCTGGAATCAGCCTAGTGTCCCCCATGGTTTCCCAAGTGCGGCTCAGTGTAGAATCCTGGCAGTCTATGAGGCCACCCTTAAGTGGGGTGTGGCACCAGCTGTTTCCACCCCATACGTGAATACCTAAGTAAACACACTCAATATACACACCAGTCCGCGAGTTCCCAAGTCACCCCGCTCGAGGAAGGTTCTTCCAAGTGAACTGACTTAAACCTAGTAAGAAAACAGTAGCGTGGCTGGGACACAGAAAACACAAAGCTAGCAAACAAAGCCCCGACTTTAACTGCTCTAAGTGAAGGAGTGTGGATCGTAGACTCTTTGGCTTTGAGTTAACAGCATGAGTCAAGCTTTCCAGTTCTCAGACTTAGTTTCCTTTTCTGCAGACAAGGATTATGTAGGATTCAAGGTTCATAACCTCACTGTGTGCTGTGTCAAACTGTGGGTAGAGGTGTGGTATGCTGGGAAGACCAAAGCATGCCTGTCTTTCTGTGAGCCACTGGACAAGGTAGGGGAGGACATTTCTGGATGAAAAGCATCATGGAGAGCTTGGGTGAGGAACTGGGAGTTCTCGGTGTCTAATTCCACGGAGGACCCACCCCAGACTACCGGGCCTCCCAAGTAATGAGATACAAATCCATTTAATTGAACATGGTTCTTAATTGCCAGAATTACCTGTAACATTAGCTTCTTTTACAGCTGTGCCCTCTCCTGGGGTGGGTGCCAGTTCTCTGAGGTGCACTGGGTCCCGGGGAGCCCAGCCCTGATGAGTTGGGCTGTCAGCCTAAAAGCTCATTCTGTAATGAGGTTCTGTAAGCAGAAAGAGGTGGCAAGAGCCAAGGAGGGAGCCCACACTGTGGTGTCCATGCCCTGTCAACTTGAATGCCCTCACTTCCCAGGAGTGCCCCATCTGCTTCCACCAGCCAGTCTAGACTCTTCATCAAGAAGCCTGTCCTGGTTGAAATGTTGGAGAAATTAAAATTTTGTTGGAACCAAAAGAGTAGAAATCAGGACCCACACCAGTGTTCCTATTAGAATTCCACCACGGGGTGTCAAAGTTCAACCAACTAGGTTACAGCATCACCAAAGGTTTGTAGTGACCGGAAGGGGCAGAGCATGACCCGAATCCAGAGGAAGCTACAGAGACACAGGGCCTGCTCTTGTGCCTCAGGTGACCTAACCGCAGCGATGAGCACAAAAAATTGAAAATGTTCAAGGGATGGGATGGAATTTACTGGGAGAGTACTTCTCTGGCATGAGGGAGGCCCCAGGTTCAGCCTCAAGACAGACAGACAGACTGACATACACGCACACACATACATGTACACACACACACACACACACACATGCACACACACACACACACACGCACACACATGCACACACACACACACATGCACACACACACACACATGCACACACACACACACATGCACACACATGCACACACACACACACATGCACACACACACACACACACACACAGGATCAAAATAAAGAAAATAATTATCTAGATTCATTAACAACAGAGGAAATGCAGCAACAACATACTTACCAACAAGAGTGCAATTGATTTCGATGTTAACAGCTTAACACTGTGTGATGTAGGAAGACAAACTTTTATTTATCTTTTCATTGGTGTGAAGGATTGAAGTGGGCCTTGGATGTGCCAGGTGATTCCTCCACCACTGAGCTTTGCCCCTCATCCCGGGTATTTTCTACTTCTTTCTTATTCCAGGGAAGAGAAATTTAGTTGAGTAGGAATTCTGAAATTAAAAGTAAAACCGGTCCAGTCAGTCTATCTCCAGACATCCCCCTAGGAAGCACTTGAATATGAACCAAGGCCAGTCTACGAAGATGTTCCTGACAGCATCGTGTAATAAGCAGTGGGAACAGCCCAGCAAGAAAGAAGCCACAAACAGTGTCAGGGTATAGCCATCGTCCCTGGGGTGATGACCTCTGCAGGATTTAATTCAGGTTCCCGTCCCCCTCATGTCGCCATGGACTCTCGGGAATGACTGAGGATTACGCAATGGGTAGTGTATTGTCATCTCCAATAGACTTGAAGTCAACCAGGAGACACACTTCTAGGTGTTTTTTGAGAGAGTTTGTAAGAGGTTTAACTGAGGAGCGGTCCCTCCCATGAAGATGGAAGGCACCATTCTGGTGTCTGGGATCCTGGACTGAGTAATGAGAAAAGCAGCTCAGTACTAGCATTCATGCTTGAAGTCACCCCTTCCCCCAAATCTTCCTTCATGTTCCACTTGGGCCCGGTCAGGTGAGAGGGATCCCCAGTTGTGGGTCTGTCCCATGGGGATCTTTACTTGGCCTCATTCCTTGACAAGGCTTAGTGTGGTAATGAGAATATAGTCACTAGTCCTGCCATTAGCAACGGGAGCCCTCACCTCACCCTCTGAAACGGGAAGGGTGTGTGCTGCTATTTGTGTCAGGGACTCAGGGTGGGAAGAAGACAGACCTAGAGACGGAGGCAGAAAGGGGAATGAGGGGTGTTGCAGGTACGTATGCTTCAGGCGCACCCCCAAAAAACGATGTCCATTTACAGTATGTTGGTGGGCAGAGCTACGAGAGAGATAAGGATCTGTCTCCTTGCACTTGGTGCCCGGAGTCCAGCTCCATACGGGTCTTTGTCTTCGGCCTCTTGGTCATCACATGGAAACATCTGACAACACAGGAACAGAGTCCAAGTTGGCTGTCAATGGAAATCATTGTTTCTGTAGAAAATGCAGGGTTTTGGGGGCGCCAATGCAAGTAAGATTTGGGATGACCCTTAAAGCTAGGTTCAAAGCACCCACTGGACCAAGGAGGAGTGGCCAGCAAACACAGAAGCAGAAAACTGACACTGGATATCAGAAATGGCCACCGAGGCACGGAAAGCCTCTCAAGGAAGAGAGCAGAACTCAGGTCTGTTCAAGTGTCTCTCACCAGCCAGCTGTTTCCTGGAGCAGCCCAGGAATGCTGCTGTGCTACGCTCTCATGTGATTTTACTGGGTTATCAGCCGAGAGCACCTTGCTCTCCATCAGTACCCAGAGCAAGCACACACTTGATAGTTCAGATAAATGGGTTCTGGAACAATTTTACTTTTATTTTTTTCAAAACAAAAATATAAATTAAGCTGTTCTGATTTATTACCATTAACTTCTATCAATAATTAAAGGGGGGAAAATATCACAGATTTTACTTAAGAGCGATTTAGCATTTTTGCATGTTTCTGTAGAAATCTTTTGGTGAGGTCCTACTGTTTCCAAGGCTTCATCCTGCCTGTGCCCAAGCACTGGAGATGTTCTTATGAGGAACTGACAAGTTTCGAGACAGTCTTGGTATACAGCCCTGGCTAGCCTTGAACTCTTGACCCTACTCGCTGAGCCTACAGAATGCTGGGATTGCCATAGCACCCACTGAGGAACTGGTATTCAGACAGGCCTGTAGACATCAGGATTTGCCGAATGGACAAGAGAGAAAGGCACCATTTGGCAGGGGCACAGCCTAAGCAAATACATGTAGAGGCATGAACAGAGGAGGTGACTTGGGGGTACAGGTCAGGATGAATGGCAATCACCCGGGTAAGAAGATGCAGAAACTGAGTGGAGACAGATCGTCTCAGCCTAGGAGCCACGGCGACCGGTTCGGACTCCACCTACAGGGAGCAGGCAACATTTCCACTAGGGAAAGAAGATGGGACCCAGCTTTTAGAACCGATGTTCCAGAAGGTATGGGTATCCCAGTGGTCTGGAGCACCCCAGTCACGGTGCTCTTACATCTTGTGACACCAACCCTGTGTAGTGTGTTCTAAGCTACACCACCCTAGCTAGTCAGAGCCAAAGCTGTGCGTGCTGGCTTATGTCCTCATCCGGCATATTAGGTCTCTTCTTTTCCTGTCTCACACCACTGGGGTCGTAATTATCTTCTAAAGGGTAAGTGGTTTTAACTTTTGCATTGAAATGCACCGATTTGAAAAGATAGCTCCATGCCATCATTGTCATGTAGAAAGCTAATTGTTTTCCATCAGCCCCTTTCAAGTACAAATCTGAGATGTGGAAGGCAGCAGAGAAAGGGTCTGATTATGTAGCCCAAGCAGGCTTTGAACTCACTGTGTAGCCAGGGTGACTCCAGTTTGCCATGTCCTTGCCTCAACTTTCCAGATGGTTAGTTTATAGCCATATGTTGCCATACTTGACAAAATTCTAACTATAAATACATTTGTTCACGAGAGACTTGAGGGTGTGATCTAGGGCCAGAGGAGGAGTCATATTAGAGGGTGGTCACACCCTTGGGGGTTTTGGCCACAGGGTGGTATAGTGACTGGCTGCATGAGATGGAACCTTTGGGAGAAACCTGATTGGTCTGTGACATACTTCACATACCAGGAGGCTGTCTCTTCTGTACATGAAGTCAAAATCCTAAGTGCTCTGTGGGGTGGGTGCCATCCGAGAGGGGACTGGCCTGGGTCTGAGGACTTGCCACTGGCTTTTAGGACATGCAACAAGGCTGGTGGCTCAGGAGCCTGGCCCTAGACCAGGAAGCTTGTGGTCAGCACAGGGGAATGGAAACCCACCAGCAAACAGAAGGGCCTGGGAGGTGGCTGTGCCCTGGCTTCGTGCTGGGCCCCAGCACGGCCTGTAACTTGAGCCCTAGAAGCACATTAGGAACGTGACAGCAGGATGCTTCACAGCTGTGCCAACAGGTGGATCAGAGACTTGAGTCGGTTTTGGGTGGGGTGTGAGGGGTGAGTCAGGGTAGCAATGGCCTGAGCTCTTTGGCTCTTGCCCCGGACCTTGGCTCTCTGGGCTCTGACTCTCTATGCCCTCTTAGCCCATCGGTCCATCACCTCAGTGGCCTATTGCTTTGAATTTATTTATTTTTTTGCATAATCATGACATAAAGGAATGTCTAGAGCTAGAAACAAAATGTGTAAAAAAAATGGGGGTGATCCAGGGATGGACATTTGTAGCTTAAAAAAAAAAAAAAAAACCATTCCATCTCTTGGCTAGATGCCTCTTATATTAAACTGAAACTTATAGGTTGAGATGTGATTGTGGATTTGGAGGAGACAGGGGGTTTAAACCTGAGAGGGAGCCTGCCGAATAAAACAGGAAATCCCCCAAACTCATGCTTTCAGACCAAAACTTGATCGCATTCATTTCAGTTCACCCTCCTCTCCTTACCACCTGTGACACAGACCCCAGATTTTTATCATCAGATCCCAGGGACTGGCCCCAGTCCAACAGCCTCCCGCCACCTTGCCATCAATCACTGCTGACAGCGGTCAGAGCACAGCCTGGCAGCAGCGTTCAGCCCTCAAGGTGGCCAGTGCTAGAGCCTGAGCTAGCCCATTTGCCTTACAACATAAGCCCAAGAGAGAAGGCCGGGGACAGGACTTGGTGTTATCTGGAATTAGAGTACAAGTCGGGACAGCTGCCTTTTGGAGAACCCTCCCTACCATTTGCAGGTTTTAGAGGTGCTTCCTAAAGCTCAACGTCCAAATGGGAGCAGGTAACCAAGGGACCAGAGACTGCCAGCCTCAAGAGAAACATGCCTTGCTTTGAAATAGCCAGAGCACGTGCCCTGAGTGGGCCACTAATGGTAGGCTGTGTGAAGAGTTCCATCAGACCTCTGGGCATATTTATGCAATTAGCACAGACAGCGGAAGAAAAACAGCATGGTGGCGACACCCCAGCCGTGTGTGCTCGGAGGAACTTGTTAAGATAAATAAATGGTGTGGGATGCCTGCACTGGTTGAATTAATACGATTGCTTCTCATCAAGATGGATGGATTGTGGGCCAGTGTAGGGCCAGCAGCTGCCGGAAGTGAGTCCAGAAAAGAAGGGAGACTCTCTTCTCCCTGCATGCACGATGGTAAATCCCCTTTACGGTGTGATGATGCAGGGCGGCCTTTCAGCCAAGGCCTGCGGTGTTGGCTTGCTTCAGGCAGGCCGGCTCCCGTTAACGCAGGACTTGGGACGCAAGCTGCCTTTTGACAGACAAGCCTTTGGTTTCTGTTTTGATTTGGCTTGTTTCTTTTATCAGGACTGAGGATTGCACTCAAATTCTTCCCAAATGCTGGGCAAACTACCCTCCTCTGAGCCAGACCCACCCTCTGTCATCTCTGCCTCCTTCCTTTTGAATTCAAAATTTATTTATTTTGATAATTTTACACACAGGCACTGTATTTCCATCATTTCCACCCCTCCCTCTTCCTTCTTCCTGCTCCAACTCCTTCATGCCCCCCCCCCCGCCTCCTCCTCAAGTTCACGGCCTCTTCTTTAATTACATATAATATATATTCGGCCGAGTCATTTAGCGTTGCTCATACTTCCGTGTGTTCAGTGCTGGGGAGCTGGTCCCTGGAGAAGATGGCTTTTCCCTCTCTTTTCAACCATCGATTGGCTGTAGCTCTTCATCCAGGAGTGGGCCCTTGGGAAATGTCCCCCACCCACATCGACATGTCAACTGATGTTGTCATGATGCAAGTCCTAATTAGGTGAGCATACTTTTGAGATTTCATTGGCATACCTTCCCCGTCACGTCTAGAAGACACTAATGGACAGCGGGCAATCCTGGTCCTCTGGCTTTTGAAGTCTTTCTACCCCTCTTCCATGATGTTCTCTGAGCCTGGGGGTCACACCGTTGATGGAACAAACGGAGCCGGGCACCCTACTTATTCTCCATGTTTCGTGGAGCTTTGTAATCGTCTCCCTCTGCCGCAAAAAGATGCTTCCTTGATGAGAGGTGAGAGCTACAGTTATCTGTAGGTAGAAGGATAAGAAAGCATTTAGAACGCAGTTAGAAATGATACTGGCTTAGGAAAATCGTAGTAGCTTCTCCTCTAGGGTTTATGACTGCTCTAGTCACAGTGATTTTGGTTAGGTTTGGTTATTTTGATTAGGTTTACAGTACCAAACATGGGTCTCCCCCTATTGCACGAATCTTAAATCCAACTGGATGGCTGTTGGTTACCTCAAGATGAAAGTGCCACTATTACGGCACAGGGGATAACTTTCCAGGCCAGTCATGTGATTCAGAGCCTTCTAGCTGGGTAGGACTGCTTACTGATCGACTTTCTCCCTTGGCAGCTTGCAACGCACCTTGGGATACTATGAGAGCTAGATCTCGGGGAGGAGGCTTCCATGTTCATTCCAGCCTGAGTCCTCCCAAGTCCTGTGTCCAAGTGTGTGGTGTCCTCAGCAATAGGGTTTTACCTCTGAGATCTGGAGGGCAGCCGAGGGCAATGGAAATAGCCTATGTAGCTTTGGGAATTTCCCGTGTCGGGCACTTGGGTTTTCGTCAGATAGCCTGTGGCTCTTGGGAGTGTTACCACTCCGTGGTGCTTCACACTTTGTTCTTGGGCCTATCATCATGGTGGAATGAACTTGTTTGTGGCAGAGGGCCTCTTCACTTCGTGACTGAGCAGGAAGCAGATTCTGAGACAGGAAACCGTCACAGATAATATGCCGCCCCCCTCTCCCCAACACACTTACCTCTGCCTGCTTGGCCTCACCTCTTGAAGATTTCACAGCCTCCCGTAACACCTCCCACAATAATGAATGGGGACCAGTCATTCAAAATGTGGGCCTGGAGGGTGGGGGAGGGGAGAGCTTATATTCATATTCTGTGATCGTTTGTATCCTTAGATTCTCTCTGTCGTCTTCTTCTCTCCCACCCAGTAGGTGCTTTAGGTGATAAGAGGCTGTGGCTTCCTGCTCTGTACTGCCTCGGCACACATTGGGGAGCCCAGAACAGATGGGAGGTACCATGTATGCTTTGTTGGGTCAGCTGGATGTGACGGGTGTGAGCACACCAGTGCTCTAGCTTGCCGGAGTCAGCAGGCACTGGTGTCAATCAGCATTTTCTTTTGGAGTTAATCGTCTGCCTCAATTCTTGGTGGCTATTTAATATTCAGTCACGCATTCACTCATTCAATAAATATTTATTTCTTTGGGGTTTCTTAAGTGGAGGCAGAAGATGATCCTAATTGGGCTATTTTCCCCCTTGTTGAATTTCAGCTGAGGAAGAAAAGGGAAACGGCAGCCTTTCTCAAGGCAAAACAAACCATACAACAACCGCAGACCACAAGCAACAGAACGAACTTTCTCGAGACTAATGAGTCCTGGGCCTTTTAAAGAAATAGTAATTGCCAGTTCTGGGGTGGTTTCTGAAGGCCTTTGGAATCAAGTAACAATCAAGAAACTTCAGCCTTCATGGAGAAACCTCTCCAGGCAGAGCAAGGGCTCTGGATTGTGCTTTCCGTGCTCTGATTTGGCTGAGTTTTCTTCTGATAAAAAAATGTTAAGGGCATTGATGGACCCAGGAAGCACGTTTATCGTAAACGTGCTTCTTTTGACGGCAGACTTGGTGACACACCAGTGGTGTCAGAATCAGAGGGCTTTTTCTGTTTCAGACCCAGAAGAGGAGCTGACATCTTTTATCAAAAAGACAGACAATTCCAATCCCTTGACGATTCCAGATCATGGCTCCCGGGAGGCTCGGCTCACACCAGTGTCTTATCGCTGGAATCGGAGTGGCTGCTGTTTATTTTCTGAACCTCAGCATAGTTTTCAAGGTGCTGCCTTCCAGCAGGGCCTGGGCCGACAGTGACATGTGTTATTGTCACATCACTAGATCTGAAAGAAAACGCGAGATAAATAAATATCAGTGTCTTCTTGGATCTCTTTTTGCTGTCATGGGCATCAGAGGTGCAGGCGTTTGTTAATTCTCTGATCAGCTGTTTCCTGGCCCAATGCCCCTTTCACCTGACAGGGGCAGAGGGAGGGGAAGCATAGCAGGCAGAGGGAAGGGCATATAGTCTGGGGCCTAGGCTGAGTTGGGGAGAGAGGCAGGCTTTGGTAAAGACCTACCCAGGGGAGAGGTGGAGCCTGGCTGCAGGCCTATCTTCTTGTATTCTCCCTCAGAATATGGGTAGGTGTCCTGACAGTGAGGCAAACAATGCTCACTCCGGATGAGATTGTGCTGCATAGTTTTATGTCAACCTGACACAATCTAGAGTCAGCTGAAAGGAGGGAACCTCAATTGAGAAAATACCTCCATAAGATCTGACTGTAGGATGTTTTCTTAGTGAAGGATTGATGGGGAAGAGCCCAGCTCACTGTGGGTGGGGTCACCCTGGGCTGGTGGTCCTGGGTTCGATGAGAAAGCAGGCTGAACAAGTCATGATGAGTAAGGCAGGTAAGCAGCACCCCTCGATGGCCTCTGCATCAGCTCCTGCCTCCATGTTCTTTCTCTGTTTGAATCCCTGTCCGGACTTCCTTCAGTGATGAACAGTGATATAGAAGCATAAGCCAAATAAAGCCTTTCTTCCCTCAAGTTGCTTTGGTCATGGTGTTTCATCACAGCAATAGTAGCCCCAACTGAGATAGAGGTGATATGGGGTGAGGCCTCGGGGGGCTTGCTTAGCCTCTGAGTCCTTCCATCTCCACCTGCGGGACAAGATACTGAAGCTGCATTAGCCACGCTTCTCATCGCTGTGACCATGGCACCTGTCAGAGACAGCTTAAGGGAGGAAGGATTTATTCGGCTCACGGGTTCGGTTTTCAGTCTGTCTTTGTTGTGCTTCACACACTCGAGCAGAGAGCAGCATGAGAGGAAGCTTGTGGGCAGAGCACATACGTTCACATTCCAACGGAACAGGATGCAGAGACTGGCCCATAATCTTCAAAGGCTCATCCCTAGTCACCTATTTCTGCTGGGTAGGCCTGGCCCCTTACAGCTCTACCAGCTGGAAAGCAGATATTCAAGACATGCCCCCTCGCCCCCGTGGTGCCTAGAGTCATCTGAGAGGAGGGAATCTCCATTGAGAAAATGTCTCCTTAAGATCAGGCTGTTTGGCATTTTCTTAGTGTTTGATGGGGGAAGTTGTTGATGGGGGTGCTATCCTCAGCTGCCGGTCCTGTTCTAGAGCAAAGCAGGAGGTGATGAGTAAGCCAGTAAGAAGCCCCCTCTATGGCCTCTCATTAGCACCTGCCTCCAGGTTGCTGCCCTGTTTGAGGTCCTGTCCTGACTTCCTTTGATGGTGAACAGTGCTGTGGAAAACAAGCCAAATAAACCCTTTCCTCCTCAAGTTGATTTGGTGATGGTGTTTCATCACAGCAATAGTAACCCTGACTGAGACACCTAGCTATTGAGATGAGCCATGCTTCAAGGGGAGTGCCTATCTCCTTCCTATGGACTCGTGGGCTTTCTTCCAGGGGCTTGACACTCACCTCTCCTGTGTCCTCTCTTTCTTTCTGCTTTCTACCTCCCTTGGATCTTCTTATCTGAGCGTCAGGGAGCAACATGGATACCTATGGGCCCATGGGTCACATCTAGCCTGCAGTGCTCCTGGAACACAGCTGTGCCCACTGTCTACATGCTGTCTGAGGTTTGTTAATAAATGTCCATGGTTGATCGTAACAAAACTATTTATTAAAACATTATTTTACAAATCTCAGGGGTCCAATACCCGGGCGGCTTAGGCAGAGAGCTCACTCCAAGGCCTCCTCACCCCATGCTCTCCTCTTGGTTCTCTTTCCTAATCCTCCTCCTTCTCCTCCTCCTCCCTGCTCCCTCCTTGCTCCACCCCCACTCCCCCTGTTTCCACAAGGACCCTCAATAAGCAAATGAACAGGAACCTTCCCATGAGGGGGTGGGGTGTCGAAGCTGAGGGTAACACAGAGGTGTAAACAAGTAGAAAGCGGATCTCTTACATGCTACAGCCTAACTAAAATATCCCACAACAGAGGCTTTTGTGCCATAGTGCCAGAGGTAAGAAGCTGAAACACAGACCCTACAGCCACAAGGCTAAATCACACTCTCCCTGGCATGCTACTACAGAAGCTGGCCGACCTCTGCTCCAGATGTTCTCCTAGGTCGATGGCACATGGATCCCACTCATTCCCAATGATCCAACTTGACTTCTTGATCTGCTCGGTGCCCGGAATGTTAGTCAGTGTCATATTGATAAAGATTTCCATGAGCAAGTACACAAGAGAGGTCCTAAGTAAAAGACGTTACAGGCGTATTTTTACAGCTGAAGGACTTATCAGGAACATTTATTTGATGAGCATACTGGGAATCTCCAAGATGGGGGATGTAGTGTACATATTCCTCATCTGTACTGCTGAGCATTGAAGACCTGGGACCCTCATTTTCAGACCATTCTGTCTCTCTGGGTGGTGTTACCAGCTTCCATAGCTTAAGAGTACCTGGCATTTTTATCTGAAACTGGAACTTCCAATCTAGAACTCTCCTTGACCACCACAGACTGCTGTTCATTTACTTCCCAATTCACTGTCAGACATCTCAGCCTGAATATTCTCCAAGTTCACCCGCTGTTCTCCCTCACCCCATTATCTATCCTGGGAAGTAGCAATAGCGTTTAGCCGTTTAGGGTCAAGCAGAAAGCTCGTCCTGATTTGCCCTCACACCCGGCTCCTGACCAGTCACGCTCTGTATCTAATATGTCAACATGTCTGTCCTCTAGGCTCTCAACACCCATCCTGTATGGGGCCACTTGCCACTGTCTGCACCACCACGTCCGCACAAGCCTGAGCCCCACACAGGCCCTCGCCCGCCGGGAATCCTGTGACAGCCCCCAGGGGGGCTTCCTGCCTTTGTTCTCACCCCTGTGGCTTGGCTTCTGCACACTGGAGTTTCTTCTGAAACTCTCACCCAGCGTTGTCCTTTCAGAACAGTTCTAGAGGACAGAACATTGGCTTATTAGGGTGTGATTAGGGTTCCACCTATCTCTCGCCTCAGGCTCATCTTCTACTCCAAACCCATGTGCTCAGGGCCTTCACGCACCATAAACTTCTTAGGCTTGCTCCCACTGTATAGTCTCTCTAGCAACTGCCTCGGCTTTTAAAGAACTATATCACTTGAGTCTAAACTTCAGAGGTCCGAGGGAAGTCCTTTGATGGACAGCCCAGCACTCTGGGTGGTTCCCAGAACCACTCTACTTTGGCATCTTCAGGGCTCTTGGTGGAACCTGAAGTCACCTTACTTGTCTATCGCTTCCCTGGCTTATTTTGCTTCCTGACAGAGTATGAGCCTTGTGAGTGTTAGGACCTGGCCAGGACTGCCATTTTCCTTTTCTCCCGCTGGGCATCCACAGCTTTAAAGCACGATGGCTATTGAAAAAAAGTCACTGCTTGCTGATAAACGGACTCTGAAGCTTCCTTGTCGGGAGTACTCTGTGTCCCGAGCATCTTACACCGCTGTTGTGGTAGCCACGTGAGCGACGGTGTTCGACATTCACGGGGATGGCTTGTCAGGACCTTGCTGCAGGCCTGGCCCTCGGCAGCTCAGGCAGTTCTCCTTGAGCACGGGCAGAGCCCATGAGCAGGAGCCATGTTAGCCCCACCTCATGAGAGACAATGTCACAGTCCATTCAGCCTGATGGCTTGAAGAGCAAATGTTTCTTTCTCATGGTTCCTGGGGCCGGGAAGGTCAGGGCCCAGGTGCGAGGAGATTGGCTTCTTTACTGAGGTCCCTTTCTAGGTTGTTTGATGGCATCGTCTCTCTGGGGCCTCACACAGAAAAGGGGGTGAACGTGCTCACTGAGTCCTTTGGCAATAAATGGGGTGGGGGCGTCCTTAGCCTCACACATGAGGCTTTGTTTCTGTGTCCCGATCTTTAAAGATGGCATGTCCCCAGCACCATCTTTAGAACCAGTGCCAGCATAGGGATTGGGGGAGGGACACAAACATTCAGCCCGTAAGTCTGTGAAGCCCACGAGGCTCTAGGGAGCCACACTGCTTCCCTGAGGATGTGCTTCTCTTGTGTGACTGGGCTGTAGATTCTAAGTTTATGAGCAGGGGCAACACCAGACTCTAGCTGCTATGGGTTGGAGCTTGGCTTTCGGCTTCTGGGAGTGAACTTTCAGTGCCTAGCTAGACCAGAGCTCTAAGTGGCTTCAGCCTGGGGCCGTGGTTCTGTTCTCACCTGTGCACAAAACTTGGAACAACGCTTAGCGGGATCATAATCCTTTTCACCACGGGCAACAGCCAAGCGTGTTTGTGTAGCCTCCTTGCTGCTTGCCAGATGGTTCTACCTCGCTCTTGATAACTTGCGCTTACCATAGCGCCCGACCCACGATGTGAACTCTGTTTTAACTCGTGCTTCAGGAGAAAGGCTTTCTGCTGGGCAGAGCTCTGAGCAAAAGAGGAGCGCTCTTTCCCCTTTGCTCTCTAAGATGTTACCTGATTACAGGTGGCATATCTGTGAGATTGACGTTGAATTGAAGTCTTCTTCTCCCTCAAGGAAAGTCTGGCCCGATTTTAGCACCTCTCCAGCACCTGCTAATCTCCTATTCGGCACACAGAGTTCTTGTAACTGACCTGTGGCTCAGAGCTTAGGCAGTAGCATCTCTCAGACAAGAATATCACTTTGCCCAAGAGCTCATGCATATAGCATTTGCATGCAACTCGCAAGGCTGTCATGTCATTTAAATATTCATAAACGTATTTGTTATGGGAAGCCTTGACTTTAAGCACATCCCGACTTCCACTTACAGTAGTAGCATGAAGTTTTGTTTCTTTTTAAATAAATGCATTGCAATTAAAATTTACTGAAATGTATTTTTTTCTTTCATGTATTCAGTGACCATAGACCACTCGAATGCCTCTATCAACCTGGGGACAAAGAAACAGCACATCCAGACAATAGAGAGCTAGGAAGAATAGATATGAGCAGAATACAAAGGTACACAGGTAACATGTGTTTACAAGATTTACAAAATCGGGGTAAACGTGAAAAATCAGAAACCAGAGATTAGCATACACTGGGAGCCCATCTATAACACCTTCTTAGAAAAGGCACATTACAGCTGGCTTGGTGGCACGGGCTTATGACACCAGCTGATAGGGAGGCTGAGGCAGAAGGCTGCTAGCCTGGGTGTCCTCGTTACTTTCTATTGCTGGGATAAATACCATAACCGGAAACAACTTAGAGAGGAGGAAAGGGCTTACCTGTTTCATTTTACAGCCTGAAGCCCTTCATAATGGGAAGCTGAGGCAGGAACCTGGAGGCGGGGACTGGAACAGAGACCGTGGAGGAGGGCCGCCTACTGGCTTGTCCCTTTGTGATTTGCTCAGCCTGCTTCCTTGCATGTGTGCTTTCTGTTTTGTTTTATTTTTATTTAATTTTTAGTTTTTGAAATTAGAATATAGTTCCATCATTTCTTCCTCATCCGTTTCCTCTCTCCCACCAAGTCCTCCCCTTTGCTCTCTCTCAAATTTATGACCTATATTTGTTTGTTTAATTGTCTCTCTCTCTCTCTCTCTCCAACCTGCTTAGTGAGTATGATGTTGACATGTATGTATATGATTTCAGGGCTGACCAGTTGGTATCCCACAGCCAGTTCAGGGTATTTTCTTTGGGGAAGGCTATTTCTCCCATCTCAGCATTCCTTACCTGTCAGTAGTTCTTTGTCTAGGGTTGGGTCCCCATGAACTTTTTCCCTACCACGTTAGCATGTCCATTGGTGGTGGTGTTGTTCAGGTCTTGTGTAGGCAGCCATGCAGATGACACCTCATGGGTATAGCTCCTTTGCCGTTTCTAGGAGACAAAATCTCACAGCAAACTCCCTGGTCCTCTGACTCTCGCAGTCTTTCTGCCCCATCTTCTGAGGTGTTCTCTGGGCCTTAGGTGCAGGAATTCTGCTGCAGATGAATCAGCTGGGGTTGGGTTCCAAGTGACAACTTGTTCTCTGCATTTTGATTGCCTGTGGTTTTCTGTGATGGTCTCTGTCTATTACAAAGAGGAGTTTCCTTGATAAGAGGTGAGACCTATATTTATCTGTGGGTATAAGGACAGATATTTAGAATGTAGTTAGGTGTTGTGCTGATTTAGTAAAGCCACAGATGTAGATTGTCTACAAAGATCCATAACTGGCTAGAGGTCCAGAAGCGGGCATGATTTTCTTCTTGTTGAGTGGGTCTTAAGTCCAAACATGGAGCTACTGGCTATCATCGAAGTATGCATACACTACTGCACCGGTCAGGATTTTGTGTCAAGATGGTCATGGTTTTAGCTCATAGGTATCAGAGCTGTGTAGGACTGTTGGTTGCTTCCCTCTCATGGAAACCTGCATAGTGCCTTCTGGTACCATGAAAGCGAGTCCTCAGGGAGAAGGCTCTCAGGTCAGAACTAATTTGGATCTTCCAGGTCCTGTTTCTGAAGTACATTTTTTTTTTTTCAGCCATAGGAATTTACCTTCAACCTCCAGGAGGCAACCAAAGGCAACAGCAATAGCCTATGTTTGGGGTGTCTCTTGTATAACGTTGAGCAACAACTCAAAAGGGAACTTCTCTTGCCTAATGTTGGGGTTTGATTAGGTAGTCTGTGATTCTTGTGGAGAGCACTGTCAGCCCAGACGGGAAAATGTCATTTAAACAATATTTGCATATGAACACACAGACTCTGTGTGTTATGTGTAATTTTAGGTAGATATATACTAATAGGATTGATTAAGAGCTTTTCAGATATCCTTGCTATTATTTTACCCTCTTCCCTCCTCTTCTTGTGAATTCTCCTCCCTAGCTCCCCGCCTTTTCCATTGCTCCCCTCAAATCCCTTGAAGCCTGCCAGTCCGCTCTCTAATGTCTCCTGCCATGGTCCCTTTCCACTTCCCTGGCCTCTGCAGTTGCTCCAGGTTATATATTTATATCTAAAGATTTGGAGCTAGGAACCACAGATGAGAGAGAGCATGTGACATTTGTCTTTCTGGGCCTGGGTTATCTCATTCAATATGGTCTTTTCTTGTTCCATCTATTTACCAAACAGCTGAGTAGAATTCCATAGTGTATACATACATTTTCATTACCTGTTTGTTGGCTGCAGGACATTTAGGCTGTTTCCTTTCCTTAGCTCTTATGAACAGAGCAGCAACAAATATGGCTGAGGAAGTGTCTGTGGCGTAGGATGTCGAGTCTTTTGGACAGGTGCTGAGGAGTGATATAGCTGGGTCATTTGGAAGTTTTATTTTAGCTTTTGAGGGTTCTCTGCACTGATTTCCAGAGTGGCGGCAACAGTGTGGAATCCCACCAACAGTGAATGAGGGGCTCCCTTTCCCCAATCCTTCCCAGCATCTGCTGTCATCTGTCTTGTTGACCTTTGCCACTGTGACTGGGATAAGATGGAATCAAAGTTGTTCGGGTGTGCATCTCCCTTGTTTCTAGGGATGATGAGCAGTTTTTTGAGCCATTTCTTTCTCAGCCACTTTTACTTCTTCTTTTGAGAATAATACTCTGCTTACATACAGTGATTATATTTGGAATGGGTCATTTTCATTTTCGTCTCTTTGTTTTTTTTTTTGAGTTCTTTATATATTCTGGATATTAATCCTCTGTCAGATGTATATCTGGCGAACATTCTCTCCCATTCTGTGAGCTTCTCCTTCACCCTGCTGATTGTTTATCTGCGCAAAGCCTTTTGGTTTTATGAAGCCCCGCTTATCAACTGTTGGCCTCAATCCCTGGGCAAATGAAGTCCTCTTCAGAAGTCCTTACTTCACCTACATCATGGGGTGTACTGCCTGTGTCTTCTTCTAGCAGTTTCAGTTCTGATCCATTTGGAGTTAGTTTTCATGTACCGTGATAGATATGGGACGAATCTCATTCTTCTGCGTGTAGACATATAGTTTTCCCAACACCATTTACCGAGGGTGCTTTCTTTTCTCCAGTGTATATTTTTTAGCCTTTTAGTCAAATGTTAAATGCCTGAGATTACTTGTACTGATGTTTGGGTCTTTGATTTTATTCCATTGGACTATGAGTCTGTTTTTGTGCTGGTACCTTCTTGTTTTAGTCACTATGGCTCTGTAATATAGCTTGAGATCTGGATTGATCCTGTTCTTTGTGCTCAGGATTGTTTTGCTTACCTGGCATATTTTGTAGTACTATATGAATTTTGGAGTAGATTTTTTTTCCTATTTCTGTGAGAATAAGATAGAGATTTTAATTGAGATTGCACTGAATCTGTAAATGGGTTTTGGTAGAATGGTCATTTTTTACAACATTAATTCTACTGGTTTGTGACCATGGGGCTGCCGTTGCATTTTCTGTGTCTTTCTCGATCTCTTCCTTCTCAGATTTTAAGTTTTCACTGTAGAGTCTTCCATCTCCTTGGTTAGGTTTATTCCTAGATTTTTTAATTTCCTTTGAGGCTATTGTAGATACAAGTGATTCCGAGGTCTCTCTCTGTATGCTTGTTGGTAGCGTACAGAACTGCCATTTATTCTTACGAGTTGATTCTGTATCCCGCCACATTGCTGAGATTGTGGATCGTTTTTTCAGAAATTTTATAGTAGCGTTTTCAGGAACAGGTCTACAGCGCTCTAAACACACGGACGGACAGACACAGACACTCTTAGACACTCTCTCTGCACCTGAGGTTCGTTCAGTTAACTTGAACGCAGGTTGAAAACTATAGCGGCAGAACCAGAGGGGCCATTGCCGGTGCTGAAGGGCTGGCCCGGGTACAGCAGCTCTGCGAGTCTCAGCAGGACGACTGTCCGCATTGTCATGTTTAGGAAATTCCCTAGCAATTCGGCTTCCTCCTCCCGTCCACCCTCTTCCCTCTTCTCCACCCTCCTCCCTCCTCCCCTCCACTCCTCCGTCCCCTCCTTTTCTTTTCCTCCTCTTGCCCCTCTTCTCACCTCCCCTTCTTTTCATAGACAGCATCTCGCTGTGCTCCTAAGTACAGCCTAGAGCCTAGAGCTCAGCTGCCTCAGCCAAGCTTTGTCCTGAAGGATTCCATATTCGCATCTTGCTTAAAGCAATGAAGAACCTTTCCTTACCCTAAGATTGTGAAAACTATTTTCTCGTGTTATTCTCTGATACTCACAGACTTCGTCGGAGTCAAACTTTTAAAACGGTTGTTTATTTATTGTAAAATGCACCTTAGCCATCTTGAAGTGTAACAGCTCGACAGCACATCTGCATGGTTGGGCAACCATCCTCAACCTCCATCCCCAGATATTTGCAGCTTGCAAAACAGAACCTCTATTCCCATTAGATAGTAACAATTCTTTCCCCCTCCCCCAGCACCTGGCAGCTACCGATCTATTTCCAGTCCTTACGAATTTGAATATGCTAAGGACCCCGCCCACCAGTGGAGGCCTACGGCATGTGTTCTTTTGTAAGGCTGTGTCACTTAACACTGTGCTAATACTTTTAAAACCATTAGACTCAAGGCACCTGGGATGCGTGTGTGTAAATATGCACGCATGTGCATGTGTGTGGTATGTGCACGTGAGCTTTGGTGTGTGCTATGAGCATTGTGTTTGGTGTGCACGTGTTTTGCGTTGGGTGTTTGGGAGTTTGTGTGTATGTGTGTGTGTTTGGTACATGTGCATGTTTGGTGTCTTTGGTATGTATGTGTTTGGTGTGTGTGAGCTACGGTATGTGTGTGGCATATGTGTGGTGTGATGATTCTACTTTAAACTCACAATGGTTTATTCAAGAAACCATTTTCCACAGTCATGATAACCAGGCATATGAACTGCCTCCCATCTGTGTTCCAACAAAGCATTCACACACCTCTAGGGCAATGTCTTCCGTTTCCTTATCTCTTTGCGGACCCCTAGGTTGGATCCACCACCATCTGCCCTCATTTGTAGGCCTGGCTTGGGTATTGTTTCATTCTGTCAAGCTTTTGCCTCTTCCCAAGGCCTCAGGATGCTTCCTAGGAACCCTAAAACTTTCCCACCACTCCTTGGGAAGCTCAGCAGGCAGGGGTCTCAGTCCTCAGTACAAGATAGGCGAGCAGGCCCGGGCGCACCTGTCAGATCACGCAATCCTCAGAGTTCTGAATTTCTCCGCCTATGGTGGCACTTTGCCATACCCTAGCTGATTGTAAAGCCAAATTCAAGATAAGACAAGTTCATCTTGGTTCCTCTCCAGGGACATTTGGTAAGGACATGCAAAACAGGATTGACTTGAGGCTCATTTCCCCTCGGGCCTGGAGGCGGGTCACAGTCACAGCGGGCACCTTGTCTTTCCAAGAAGTAGGCGAGGAGAGACACTGGGGCCACTTCTCTCAGACTGTAATGTGACACTGGGGAGGTGGCTGGCAGAGGCTCAGCAGGGTCAGTCTGATGAACAGGTCTGTGTGCCCACAGACTTTCTGCTACTGTTTGCAGGGCTACGAGGAGTCCTGACATCCTACAGGGTCTGGGCACTGAAACCTTTCTCGACTGAGCGTGGGCTGGGAAGGAACGGAGGGTTCCACGAATCTCTTGTCAGCCAATGACAGATGCATCAGGCCCATGGTTCCCTCTAGGTTTCTGGAAGGTAGGAGGAGAGATAAGTGGAACTGAGATGGAACAGAGATAAGCTGGTGAACAATGGATACTCCCTCCTATTTCTGCATGCCCAAGGCATCTGGGAGGCCACCTGGCTGCTTGGGTAAAGGCTTTCTGAGCACAGTGTGTCCCATGGAGGCCGGTGGTTCAAGGAGAAGCATGCTGGGATTGCAAGTGCAGCAGGCAGAGTGTCTTTGGAAGACCAAACAAAGTAGTCAGTAGCCTAATAATAATCATCGTACCTCATCTCTCTTGTGCCCTTACCTTCTCCTTTGCCTTTTACACACACCCACACACACACACACACACACACACGCGCACACAAGCTGACATCAGGAGCTGAATATTAGAGGCCTGAACTCATTGGTCTTTTACAAAGAGAACCTTGCACTGTCTGTCCTCTGCTCCTAGCTGTTGACGATGAGTCTCTTGAGTGGTGGCCCTGGGTCAAATCCTGCTGGTGGTCCTAAGCAGGTAAGTGGCCAGGCATGTCATCTAACCCTTGTTCAGGCCACTTTCTTCATTAGTGGAACGAGTACTATGAAGTAGACCTGGTAGTGGTACTTGGAAGTTGTGCAATGGGTTGGAGGATGGAGCTTGGTCCCTGGAAGCCATGGAAGGAACGCTGGCCATGCTGCTGGAAAGGATCTGGGCTGGTGTGACCACCAGCTGTTGACTGTGTTTATGGTTTCACCCCAGTGTCCACGGATAGATCATCTCCTCTGTCTGGGGTGGCGAGTCCTGGAACTCAGTGGTGCCTGATACACAGGCAGTTCGTGACTGCATGGACCACATCTGCCTGACCTGCTTCTGTACTGCCTGTCCTATGGCTCTTACTGTCTGGATCTTCTCATCTTTAAGGGGAATGTCGTGAAAAAAATCAGACAATCCTGCATATGTACAAAGTCTACCAAAGTATCAGAGAAGTCGATGAGTGAGCCAGAACCTCCATTCGCTTTTTAATGCCGGATTAAGAACACTAGAACATTGATCGGCATCCTCAGCATCTCTGCTCACCCCACATCCTCCGTCACAGCTTCTGGAGGTGCCCAAGGAAGGGTACAATGTACTCCTTTCAAAGCCTCATCATCCACTCTGATAGACTGTTTTATCCCAGTTGAGTTCATTACTCCCTCACCTTTGATTCCCTTGCTCTCTTTCTGTCCTTGGTGCAAAAGCCTGGCAGCTTCACAAAATCCACCTGGCAGGACTTCTGTGACTGTGCCGAGGCTTTAACAGTTTCTTCTTCATAAGGAATTCAATGACAGAGACCAGGAGGACCCAGCGAGCCACTGCAGATGCATCTGCCCTTGCCAGGCACACTTGATACAGTCTGAAGCCCCCAGCATAGAAGGCAAATGACCCCTGCCCTTCTCTTTCATTTATAATCATTATTAGAAAGCATCCTCTCTAGTTCTAACCCAAGCCACAGCCTTCACCCATGTGGGAGGGTGAGAATGTTCTTAAAATCTATGGCCACTTGGGACTTTATAAGGACCCTGGCTATGGAAGACTTCTTAACTGTGGTCCCTATCACCTCCCTGAAAGGATTTGGGCTCTGCCATCTGCTGGGCACCCTCAACCTAGAGGGAGCTTACAGGTATGGGGGTGTACTCAGCAAGCTCATTAGCTGAGCCATAACATTTAATCAGATACCAGGGCAGATGGAACCGATACCATTATCTGTTTTGCAATTGTGGGTATGATGGAGATGGGAGCCAGGCAAGTGGGAGAGCGGGGCCCCTGTGAAGCAGTAAGCCACACCAAGGCCAGCCAGCCTGATCTTGTCAAACAGCATGTTGGATCTCCATGAGCTGTCTTACCAAGCCTCCTGCCGTGAACCATGCCCCTGGCAGTCTTGGCGGTGTACACGCTCTGCGCCACTCAGCTCCCTGAGAACAGTGCCCCGTGGTTAGCTGCCAATTGGGTGACTGGTGACAATTGCTTTCAGAAACCATCCCTAGACATTCAAGAGGCTTCAAAAGCTTCCCTCGGAGGGCTCTTGCCCATCCTGAAGCCCAGGAACAGAGCTATTTCTTTCTCATAAATCACCTCCTTCCAAGAAAGGGTGGCTGAGCGCACTGGTGTGGGCTCGTGCTCTGTGCTCCCCTGACCCTGTTTCTCAAAGCCACAATCCTACCCTGGTCAATTCATCACCAAAAGCTCTGTGCCCAGTCTCTTTCTAGCCTGGGACAGATATAAGTGAGAGAATTCTGAGTTTAGGACACCCCAAGAACTGCCGATTCATTTTATAAGGCTACTTTTCGCCCTGCCCACAGAAGCTACCTCCCTCTCAGCACTAAGGACAAACTGCAGCGTATAAGCTTGAAGAACACTGACCGGTTTGGTCCTGAGGTGTGGGTACAGCTGTTGCCTGGGTAAGGGACACAGAGTCATAAGAGCAGGCGGCTGTAGATGCCTCCAGAAGGTTCAGTGGGGTGTTCTTTGTGAACCGACTTCAACTAGTCCTTCTGTAAAGCGGCAGGACTTGCGATGTTGGGTGGGCCAGGAAGGAAGAAAGTAGTGCGAGGAAGGTTGACTTCAGGTACGCAGATGATCTCCAGTGTTTAGGGCTGAGTTCTGCTGGTTGGGGTTTCCAATTATTGGGAGGAAAAAGTAGAGAGTAGAAATAAAATAGTATTCATATATCTATATATGTGTGTGTGTATATGTATACATGTGTGTATATATATGTATATATATATATATATATGTTATATAGATCTACATCAACTATCATTAATAGCCGCGCTGTTTTCTGAATACTAGTTGATAGGGCTAGCCTGTGTCCTCTGGCCAGGACACACAGGTGCTGATCCAGATGGCTTGGAGGCATCTAAGAAAGTGCTAGCTTTAAGGGCAGTTCAGTAGGCATTGTTACTACCTTGGGACCTCAAAGGGCGGGGAAGACAGGATCATCCCTGAGCTATGCAAGGGTGGCCCTGGAACAAGGCTGCTCACCAGGAGTTGAAGCTTTAGAGGGGCCCTGGCCCCTGCCAGGACATGTAGCCCAAAGTAGGCAGGGAGAACATGCTAGCTATTTTGTTTGCTTCTCTTCTCCATGTTCTGTTGGGTCTCCTGTTGTCCAACTGAAGGCAGAAAATATGGGACCCCAGGAATGATGTGTGTGGGGTCAGCCTCACAGGGATTGGGCAAAGAGGGCATGTCACAAGTGGAAGGGCCATCGTGGTCAAGGAGGCGGTGAAGATGCTGCCTTAGACAGGCTCTGGAAAGAGCAAGGGGACCAGTGCGGCCCGGGCAGAGTGACTTGCACTGTTTCTACACAGGAGCCCTGGAGGGATGCTCTAAAATGACACCCCTACCTAGCCAGTCCTACCTGGCAAGGAACAGCTGTGTCCCCCTCCTCTCTGGTGTCATCTCCCCCTGGGAAGTCCTTCCCTCACTGCTCTGGCTTTCCCCTCTATAGGCGTCTGTCTCTGTTGTTCCCTCGGCCTAGAGCACCTATGGGATTCCTCGGCTGTCACTTGGCATGGCTTCTCTTTGCTCCTTCTCTTGAAAAGTTAGTTGTTGGGGAAGTTTATTTTTAGTTATGTTTAAAATGTTTTTATGCACTATTGGGTGAGGGGCTGCCTAGGCTTTGGGTGTTTTGTATTATCTGCAGCTGTTGGATTCCTGTGGGGGATGTTGATTGGTAATGATCTGCAGGTGCTATCAGTAGACCATCTTAGGATTCTGAAAGAATAAAACAACACCTGAGCTGAGATGGAGCATGGCCCTGGCCAGGATGGTGGTTCCCTCTGCTGAGGTCTGGCAGGGTCTGCAGTTATGAAATGTGCCTCCTTGTCTTCTGTGGTGAGCCGCCACAGTAGGTGAACTACTACAGTTAGTCCCAAGGCACGCTTGCCCTACCGGGCCCTGGTTTTCTGCCATGTTATTGAATGTTACTCTTGTCTCATAGGAAGCTTCTTGAAGGCAAGAACTGTACCAGCTTCTTCCTTCAAATTTCTTTGTCGTTTTGAAAACAAACTCATTTTTCGTACACATCTAGCTCTCCATTGGTCTATGAAGTCTCACAGGATCACGCTGTGGCACATGTTATATTCTTTAAGGCACATAGAAAGCTATTAAAATAATGCATGCTCTTCTGACCACACAACACAATCCTACACCTGGCAAATAGGAAACTTGACATGCAGTCAACCTGAGGACGGCAGTCAGTTCCGGGTGGATTTGATGCCCTTGGATTCTGTTGGGTTTTGGTGTACAGAGGTGTGTGTGGTTCGTACTCAGGCAGATTTCCAATGTCTGATAAAGAAAAGTCCCATCCGGGCACTGATATGAAGACTTGTTATTCTTACTGCCAGTTATGATGGCTACTCTGTCCTTTCTATTTTCCAACAGGGCTAAACCGCAGTTGGAGCCCCACGGCTCCTCTCCCTGCTCAGCAGAGGAGGACACTGAGTTCTGAAATGAAATGGCTTGCTCTGGATCATTCCACTGGGGGATCTCATTCTCATGTTGGAGGAGGAAAGAATGGGAAGGGAATGACCCAGAAAATTTACCCACCCACGCTGGAAGAGAAGGGGGAGAGGAGGAGGAATGGGGAAGAGAAGGGGAGAGGGGAGGGGAGGAGAGCACAGGAGAGGAGAGATAAAGGGAGGAAAAGAGAGGAGTGGAGAAGGAGAGGAGAGGAGAGGAGGGGAGGGGTGGGGAGAGGAGAGGAGAAGAGGAACCTTTGATGCCTGGAGCCTCATCTGTCTATATGTTGGAGAGAACCAAGGTATGAACTTTAGGGGACCAAGATGAACTTTGGTCCCTAACTAAGCCTGGCAGTGTAACTTAGCCTGGGACCAAGAAAATATTTCCTGGAAGACCCCCCCCAACCATTATTAACTCATAATCTCTGCTTTGAGGTCATTAATCTCCAATGTAGGAGCTCCCTTGTAACAGAAAGCCAGCGTTGACACTTCAGTGTAAACGCCCAGGTTAGCATATTGACAAACTGGAGGCTGGTGCTTTCAGCCCCAGCTGTCTTTGGGCTTCAGGCTGCCCCACCAGGCAAAAGCTGCTGTAATCTCCCCTGCCCTGGTCCCCATCCATATTTAGACTTTACTTCCTGTAGTCACTTAAGCGTGGCTTGAAGTTTGTTTAGTAACCTTCCCTCTTCACGCCGGCTGGTGACTCATAAGTTCGTTTCCTTAGCAAGGCACGCAGCAAAATTCCAAAGTAGCAAATGACCGGAGTGAAAACCCTTAAACTCACATAGATTTAATCACTGCAGCAAATTGGAACCATTTGTGGTCAGGTTTTGATGACGATCTAGAAAGAATTCCCAACTCCTCCTTCACTTTCTCTTTAAGTGGCTTAGTTAAGGTTACTGAGAAGGGGAACATGGGTGCCAGGGTTAGAGGAAAGAGGCTCCAATGGTTTCTCTCCACTCTCAGGGACGGCTGTGACCACCTGAGTATTTTTAAAAGGCAATGATCAAACCTTCGTGATAGTCAGCTGTATGACTCAGTGGCCCGGGCTCTGTGACCCAGAAATCAGTGAGAACCTGGCACTGTGAGTTTCCACCGAAACTTTGAGATATTCTTAGGAAAATACTGTGTTTTGTGACTTTTGTCACCTCCAGTTACCCTAATAAGGCAAGAAAAAGGTCAGCACATATTTTTTTTTTCCACAAACAGAAAAGAAATCGAACTCGATCTGTTATGATTTCTCCTTAAGCAAACCAAACAGAGAGCTTTAATGAAGACTCGGGTCTGGGGCTGACCCCCACCGCATTGTGAGTGTCAGATCTGTTTCTGATAAAATCGACATTGAGGTTTTTGAAGAATGAATCAGAAAGGAAGTTCAAATCCATTTCATGACTGAGCTGAACTAAATCGAAGGGGAAAGCTTGCTTGTAATTAAAGGGAAGCTTAAAAGCGTTTTACCCCTCTGAAACATTTTTAGAAATTTCTAGAACCGGGGTTGCTTGTCAGCAATCAGTTTGTGGGGTTCTGTGTGATTTCTGGAAAGCAAATGTGACGGTGACTTTGCAGAGATGGTGGCAGCAAAATTTCCTGCACAAATTATGGAAAAAGTTACCCACTGGGGGTCCACCTGCCCCCACTTCCTCAGACCCTTCATCTCTAGTTTCTATGTGTTTAGCTGAAGAGAAAATCCAGGCTGAAAGGAATTGAATATTTATTTTCTGTGAACTTCAATAAAGAAAGTGGCAGGTTGGGGTTTTTACTGTTTAAGGTCCTTTGGACAAGTCCCTCTTAAATTTTTTTAAAGTTGTGCCTTTTGGTGGAAAGCTGCTGGCACCTGACAGGAGACACCATGAGGCTGTGTGGAGGAAAGTTAGCCTGGAATTTCCAGCAGGGAAACTGATAGAGAGAGTGCACTTTTCCTAGGACCCTCCTTCACCCACGAGGACCTTTTGAAATGCTCGGTGCTGAGCTTTGCTTGAAGTCCTGTTTGTTTGGGTTTGTGGAATCCCTTTCCTTTCTTCAGCATTCTCAGATGTCCCTGGTTTAGGCCAAGCCATCAGCCGTAATCCACTCCAGCCCTGCCAAGGAATAACCCACTTTGTTCCTAGGCACATAACATAACTTCAGCCCCCAGGGCCTCTGTCATGAAATACAATCCCAGACACTCCGAGATGTCTTGAGAGATAAGTGTGGCCCTAATCCCAGGGTCACCCTGGCCCTGGAAGAGCAGGGTTCGCCTAAACCTCGTGACATCGTTATCAGCCAGTAACCCCAGGCAGCCATAACCCACCACGTTTTCCACAGAGTCTGTGGTGTTAAGAAAATACCCTCTAGTGCTGTGTTGTTTTAGGCTGAAACAAAAGTAGACATGAATGGCTCGGAGGGAACAGAGGGGACATTGTTCTCCCTGAGACCAGGCGCTCAGAACTGGCCTGCAACAGGATTCCAACAAACAGAGACCAGAATGCCACCAAGTCCAAATTCGATATTGAGTGTCAGGTGGGATCACTCGGAGCCTAGAGAGGGCTTGGCCCAGGGTTCTGCCAAGCCCCCGGTCATGGGAAGTTGGATTTCCAAGGGACAGGCAGGAAGTGCTACCCTATACGCAGTGATAGAGTGCCTGAGCCTGAGAGAAAGCCACCTGATCACGAGGAGACCCCACAGTCATGGTGAACTGATGGGGAGTGGGCTGGCTGCACGGACCACAGGCAGGGATAGGCCAGAACTATCGGAGTCCTTGAATGAACTGTTCCATTACGTCTTCCAGCCAGCCTACAAGGCAGGGGCTATCATTTACCCCTTTTACAGATGAGGAAACCAAGGCAGAGCAGGGCAGAATGGCCCAAAGTAAGTTCAATCCCTGGCAATTGAAAAAGACAGGATGCAAAGGCAGGCAGCACACTTCCAGGACCCGCTTCTCCTGTGCCTGATCGTCTTACCCTCACGCCTTCTCCGTAGTTCCGTGTGATGCAGTGGATGCCTTCAGTATCTGCCTGGAAACCATGGGTCCTACCTGGTTTCCATGGTTTCCATGGTCCAGCCAGTATCATGGGTTGCATTCGTTTGCTGAGGGCTTTCTTTGGCTAGTTTTTCTTTTTTCCAGGTCAGGGGGAGTCAGGTCTGCACGTTTGCAATAGGCTAGAAGTGGCTGAAAGTTAGCCCTCCAACCCTAAGATGGCTGGCAGTAGTATTTATATAGCCCAGCTCCCTTGAGGTCTGTGAGAAGTCTTGGAGCTGGGGGTCTGTGTTCTCCAGTTCCATTGGTCTCTGGTCACCCACAGGCACCGCTTGCTTGGAAATTCGTGCTCAGTTCTCTTGTGTCCCTAACTTCTCATACTGCTCTCCTTAGGGTTACCTTCCTGACAGACTCTTCATTGCCATCCACCCCTCTGGAACTGCTTTGAGGGAGCCCAGGCCACGAAAGCAGATGATAATTCTTCAGATGAGTGAGCAGCCTCCCTTCCAATCCGGGACGTTCATCAGAACGGAGCCGTGATTCCTGCGGACCAGCTGAGCGCCTAGCTCCTAATAGGCGCTCACTGAAGATGCTCCAAGTTCCTCTGATATGCTTACATTTGCGTAGTTCCTTCTCTTCTGAGGTCAACAGTTTACACGGCAGGTAGCTCTACTCAGAACCAGTTCATGTTTCATCGGAGAGTTGTTTTTTCCTAAGTTCAGAACTGGAGATAGGAAGGCTGACTCCATTTTTACCCTTCTATCTTGCCCAGAGTTGGAATTTGCTGGTTTCCACCTCAGGGTCCCATGAAGACCTATGGAGATCGTTTTGGAGACTGGATTGCTGTCTAGCAAGCTTTTGCCTTCTTGCTAGATGACATTTCCCAGTCCCCTTGTGTGTCCTGTGTGCCTGAGTTTTGAGTATTTATGAACCACTTCCCGATCTGTCTCGAACACTGTCAATTTGCATCCCCTCTGTGCCAGCCCCTCTGTGCTCACACCTGAAGACATGTTTCATTCTTCACAATAGCTGTGATGCATTCAGTATGAAGGTGTGCCCTGCTTTGTGGAATTAGCTGCCTCTTGCTAATGTGATCTGAAAGGAGAAGAAAGAAAAAGAAAGTCCCGTGGCTTTCTCTAGCCTTGCACCCCAGGCTGGAGCCCAGCCTTCAGCACCTGTTACTCCGTCTCCATTTGGGAAAGTCCCTGAAGTACATGTTTTCCTCCTTGCAACTGCATTGGCTCAAGTGCTGGGCTCCCGCTGATGGCCTAAACACGCCTTGGGTCTCTTATAACTCAGTTTGTAAGTGGAGGACTCCTGATTTGGCCCCCAGGACTCTTTAACACCCCTCTAAATCCTGTTAAACCCATGTAATGAATTTCCCCTTGCTGTACTCCCAGCTGTGAAAGCTGAGAGCTGGCTCAGGACACTCACCTGTTCCAAAGATTAGCTACTCTGGAGGCTGTGGGGGCAGAGTGAGGGGCAGAGGGGCAGCTGGGAAGGGAGTCCTAGCCAAGAGTAGACATCATCTGTCATGTCAGGCTTGGGTGGTTTGGTACAGTTCACCATCCACAGTGTGTCAGGGCCAGAAGGGTAAGCCAGGGCTGCTAGTGGCCGCTGGAGTGGAGTCACGTGATCTAGGTGGGCAGGAGCAGGCTTCTTTAAAGAGACAGAGGGTGTCTGTCCTGTGGGTATCACTAAAAGCGTCTCCAGCGTACCAGTGGCTCTTCTGTACTTCTCTCCCAATGGTCTCAGAGGTGAGGTTTGGATCCGTGCTCGGTGTCATGGCTGGTTTCCTAGAGATGAACCTTTCTGTCTCTCACAGACAAACCACAGGGGCAAAAGAAGCCAACTCTAGACCCCCTTCTACCTGTGCTGGGTACATGACCCAGGAGGAGCTCATCAGAATACTCAAAGTTTCTGTCCTGCGATTGGGCAGGGCCAGCCCTTACCCATTCACGATTGGTTAAGTGGCCAGCTTGCGACAGGATAATCAGTCTCTTGGTAACTATGTTAGAGATGGACCCAGGGGTCGACGGTAGCCCAAAGGTTCAGTCCCCAGACTCTCTGAGGGAATATCCAGGAAAGAAACACACTTTTTCTTTTTAACTGAGGAGAGGATGGCCTTGTAGAGTCTAGACTTAAGTTTTCACCAGAAGAGAAAAGCCTAGGAGAGGAAAATAAAACTAAGGACTTTTTCTCCAGGACTGAAGCCCGGCGCCCTTGAGTACCAGGTTCACCCACACCTGAAGACTTCGTGTTTACATAAACGTATACATTTTCATTTTAATGAAGTTTGTTTGCCTTGAGGCCATGAATCCTTTTTGACCCAGAATCCTAAAACATGTTACTTCGTTCAGAGAGCACATTCCTGAGCGTGACCTTCTGGATTCAGTCAGACTTACCCTCTCCGCCTTAGTTTGTTTTCCTGTTGCTATGATAAACACCATGACACAAATGCGTGTTGCTAGAGGAAAGGGTTTATTTCATCTCATAAATTCCAGGACATAATTCATCATTAAAGAAGTCAGAGCAGGAACTCAAGTAGGAGCACAAGCAGGAGCCATGGAAGAAAGCGGCTTCCCGCCTCACTCTCTGGCTCCTGCTCTCTGCTAGCTTTCTTATACACTGCAGGCTCACCTGCCTAGGAATGGTGCTGCCCACAGTGGGCTTGGCCCTCCCACATCAATCACAGATCAAGACAATTGCTCACAGACATGGTCACAAGCCAATCTTATCAGGGCAAGCCTTCAATTGAGACTCCCCCACTGACCCTGGGCTGTATGAAGTTGACATCTAAAGCTACCCAGGACACTCTCATTCACCTTCACTGCAGTTAACCTTGCTTAACTAGCCTTGCAATTTGCCTTTGATGCGTTTTTTGTTGTTGTTTTGTTTTTAGAGACAGGGTTTCTCTGTTGTAACTCTGGCTGTCTTGGAAAACTCACTCTGTAGACCAGGCTGGACTTGAACCCATAGAGATCCACCTGCCTCTGCCTCCCAGGTGCTGGGATTAAAGGTGTGTACCACTGCCCAGCACAACTAATTTACATAGATAACAAGCAACAAGCCTGAAGCAATAATAAGATTTCCCAAAAAAGAAAAGTCCAGGACCAGATGGTTTCATGACTGCATTTCAAGAAGAGCTAACACCAACACTCCTCAGACTGTTCAATAAGCCAGAAGGGGAAGAAGGATCACCATGGAACTCAATCAATGAAGCCACAATTACCTGGACACCCAAACCTGCTAACTTAAAAAGGAAACTATAGACTGAGTTTGCAGGTAAAAGTAGACACACACACACACACACACACACACAAATCCCAATAAGATACTTGCAAACCAAATTCAGGAACGTGTTAAAAATGATATAGCAGTACCAAGTTGATTTCATTCCAGGAATTCAAGGTCGGTTCACTGTATCTAAGTCAACTAAAATGGCAGAGCACACAAATAGACACACAGATGGAAATCATACAAGCATCTCAATAGACACAGACAAAGTCTTTGACAAAGTTCAATATCTTTTTATGATAAAATCTTTGAAGCCACCAGGAATAGAAGGAACATATCTCAATGTGATAGAAGCTGTGTGTGACAAATCTATTCCCAACATTATACTAAATGAAGAAAAACTGAAGTCATTGCTTCTAAAATCAGGAACGAGGTGATGGTGCTTCCTCCCTCACTGCTCTTGTCAGTATAAGCTGGAAGTATTAGCAAGACCAACAAGACAAGAGAAAGAAAAAAAAAAAAAGGATACCAACAGGAAAAGAAGAAGTCAAATCATCTCTATTTGCAAATGGCATGATTCTGCACTTAAAAGACCCTAAAGATTCCACCAAAAAACAAACAAAAACAAATGCAAAATAACCTCCTTAGTTCTGACAGGCACTTTCATTGAAGTAGCAGGATACACAGTCCTCCTACAAGCGGATGGGGGAGATTGGTTAAGTGCGTAAAGTGTTTGTTTCGTTAAGTGTGATGGTGATCTGAGTCCGATGCCTCACACCTGTGTAAAAGTCAGGCAGAGCAGTGGGCACTGTAATCTCAGCACCAGGGAGGCAGAGACAGGAGGGCTTGTGGCTCCAGACATCCAGTCTAGTTAAATCAATGTGGCCCAGGCTCAGTGACGGGCCCTGACTCAACAAGAAGATAGCAACTGATTGAGTAAAACACACACACACACACACACACACACACACACACACACACACACACACACAAATAAAAATACAAAAAAGAAAAGAAATAGCTGGTTTCCGGGGCTTGAGGTGGTGAAGGTTGGCCTTGAGGCACGTGGGAAGGAGCTCTGGGGGAGAAATCTTGACTGTAGTTCTGGTTCTACACCTGCTTGTGTCAAAACTCATAAAATTGCACGTTACAAAGTGGTGGATACAGTGCAAATTTTACTTGATAAGTTAAGTGAAGTTCTGGCTAGAGACTCTTCCTGGCTCAAGGTTGGAGCCCAAGGTCTCCTTCTGTTTTCTCACAACAAATGACCAAGTGGGGAGGCCGTACTGAGAGCGTCCTGAGCCTCCCTTGGTCCTTCTCGGACGGACTCACAGCAATGTGAAAGGAATGTCAGTCTTGCCATGTGATCCAGCGTTAGGAAAGCTGTGTCCTCAGCTCACCCCAAAACATCTCTGGACTACTTGGGATAATGGCGTCATGTTTTGGGAAAGGCTCTTCTCAGATAATGGTCACCATCTTAGCCCTCCACACCTAGCATTCCAGTGACTTCACTGTCTGCTTGACATGGTGCCCAGGTAACCAAAAGCACGCCCACAGTCCTTGATAGTTCCCTGGCAGCCTGCATACCTACTTCCAAAGCTATCGGGGCGTTTGGGCTTTGTCAGGGCCAAGTTCTTGGGATCATGTCCCTTTTGCTTGAAGGAGCCCTTAAGCAAGCAACCTGTCCATCATCTCTGTGTCTCCACCCCTTCTCTCTGCCAGCCCTCTACACCCATCTTCTGCCACTCACTGATTTTCCAGTTTCAGGACAGCCCCGCTAGATCCACCAGCCAACCTCCAAGAACACAGTGCAGGAAAATGGTGCCACCTTCCACTAAGGGCGGGGTGTGTGTGTGCCCCCATGTTTTTCTTAGAGGTGTATGTGTGTACTGGGACAATCCTGGAACAGCGAGTCCTCTGTAGCAGTTGCAGGGCTGTTTGTTAACAGAGCGTCCCCTTTCATGGTATCCTAGCTATCCAGTGTGGCAAGTTCGACTCGACCAGCTTCACCAACTGATCTCCACAGTCCGCATAGCCTCTTCACTGCTGGACTGGATGGCTGTCACCCCTTCTCACAGCCTGGGGCTTTTAATTCCACAAAAAGTTGGCACCAAGGATGGCTGGTGCTCTCCTCAGAGGAATTCCCCAAACACTTTCGCACCCGACCTCTTCCTGCTGTCACCTCCCATTGGAAACTTCTCCCAGGAAACCAAGGCTTCAGAAGGAGCTATGGGCTCAGCACTCTCTTCGAGGACAGCAGCCTAGAGTCACATGTACTACTTCTGCCCCCCCCCCCCCCACGTCTGCTGCTTAGACAGGGCCTGCCTTCTGGTACAACACCTTCTAGAACCTTCCTTTCAGAGTTGAGGACTCTCTGTCCTGAATTTCAGCTGTTCGAATGGATAGCAACTTTTTCAAAACTGTTTCTCTGGGTGCTTTTATTCCCTGAGGGGATATTACCATTTAGCAGGCCGAGGCTAGAAATGATGCTAAATATCCTGCATTGCATAGGCCTGCACAGGCAGATTGTCATTCGACGGCAGTAGTGCCGGCAGGAGAAGCTCCACTTCCACAGGCTGTGTGGTGCTTATCCCACCTGCTTTCACCATGCTGACATGCAGTGGGGCAAGAGGAAGCCCCAAGAAGGTTGGGAATGTTTGTACTGATTGGCAAATGGCTGCCCGAGCTTTATGTGAATGGTGGCTAATGAATAAGTCTGCCTTGATGGCTCTGTGGTAGACACTGTTCAAAGGAACCAATTACAGAGGATCTTTTTTTTATGTCAACTTTTTAACCAGGTAGCCCGAGGGCTTGCTGAACTTGAAAGAACAATTTAGGAAGACACGATATTTCCTAGGGTTCCAGGAGCCCTCCCCCTTACCCCCCTAAGGAGAGATACTGGCACTGAAGCTCCAGGGATGAACAGTTGCCTGAAGCTGGTGGGCAGTTTGTGTGGGCCTGTTTTCCTGGCCTCACCTCTGGAAAAATGCCCAGAGAGCACTGTTTGAAGAGGGCCAGAGTCTGAACAGGACACTCTGGGACAGGGTTCCTCAAAGTACCCTGTGGCTGTCGGTTCGGAGTATGGTTCCCACCAGGAACCCCCACCCCCACCCCAACACACACACACACAATGCTCTTGTTCAAGCTGGACCACTCTGACTCCCAGTGGCTAACTGACTGACTCAATGTTTTCTTGCCTTCAGGCAGATCCTGGAGTTTGGAGCAGGGCAATGACTCATTCCTTCCCTCCCTTAGTGATGCGGGGCTTTGTCGCACTGGGGTAGCGGAAAGAGCTTGCCTGCATCCTCGGGGATTCTCATCTCCTGACCTTCCCTCAAACAGGGATGCAGCCAGGAAGGCCGCTTCCTCTGGGGCAGCACCTCCATGGCTTCCCACAAGCTCTGCTTCTTTTGATGCTGTTTTTTTCTTGCATGGTCATTCATCCTCGCTCTTTAGCTCTCTTCTGTCATTTGGTGCCATGAGATGTCAACTTAGGTCCTTTTGCTTAGCAAACGGATCTCCACACAGGCAGACTGGGCCTGGTGCTGCTGAACTGGTGATCTCTGCCGCAACATGAAACTGGTAAGTTCCAGTGTCTTCTCTTCTGGGTTTGTGACATCTAAAGGTCTTTACTATTTTTTTTTCCCTTGTATAATTGAATTGTTTGCGAATTGAGCGTGTGTCTGTTGAGAGTCTGCAGGAAACCCGACACTATTCTACAACAGACAACCGAGCCATGAGTTAAAAAGAGCCCTTCCCACCTAAAGATTACATTCTGGTGGTGAACAAATTAAAAAAAAAAAAAAAGTCAGATTAGTGACAAATGCCCTGGGATACAGAGGCAGGAGCAATGGCTGGCTTGAGAATGACCAGTAAGGGCTCCACTTCTTAAAGGGAAAGTATATGGGCAGAGATCTTTGACCTATGTCTTCCCTGAAAGCCCAGTAGTCCCTGAAAGTCCATCGACAGCCATCGATGGAGCTACTCGGTGGCAGAGAGAGAAAATAGGGGATTGGGGTACATAGAGTGGTCCAGGGAGGCACTGATGAAGAAGGGTAGAGAGTCAGTGGAGGGCTCAGAGGTGAGATGCCAGGAGAGGAAGCAGGGATCCATGTCAGCAGAAGGTCCAACAAATGAATGTGTAAATAAACTAAGCAAACAATGCACAAGGGCAGTTTCCCAGCCCCTTAGAATCTGCGTCTTTGCCCCAGAGGCAGGCCCTGGGACAAGTTTGTCTGTCTCCTTCTGGCTACTCTTGATCTGCGTAAGCGTTTCCATGGAATGTCTGTCTCTGTCTCCCTTTAAGTTTCCTGTAGGAACATACTATACTCAGCCTACTGAGCCTTAGTGTTTTTTTTTTTTTTTATTTCATTTTATTTTGTATTGTTTATTTTTCAAGGAAGGTTTTCTCTGTTGTAACTCTGGCTGTCCTGAACTCTGGAACACACTCTGTAGACCAGGCTGGCCTTGAACTCACAGAGATCTGCCTGAATCTGCCTCTCGAGCGCTGGGATTAAAGGTGTGTGCCACCAACACCTGGCACACCTTAATTTTTTAAATGTCATATTATACCCTAGGAATCATTCTGGAAAAGTTTGTAAAGATAGCGTTTGTTTGCCCACCAGCAAGGATGCTAGTTCCCTGTGGAACCATGGATTTATACTCCTGCTGGGAGTGACTTGGGTGAGATTGGGGAGGGGAAGTCAGGCCAAGAGAAGGGCGGCTCTCACTGAGAAGCTCTGTATCCAGAAGGATGAAGGAAGGCAGGGCTTGGATGTAGTAAGCAGGTTTGTGGGTTGTCCAGTGAAAGAGGAGAATGAATGGGTCTGGAGTCTCCATCTCCTCAAAAGGTAAAGGAGAGCTGTCAGCACAGCAGAGAGGAAACGCTGTCCAACGTTTGGAGCCAGGAGAAGGCGTGCAGCAGGCTTGCTTCTGAGCAGGACTCTAACCAGGGACCCCTGAGTTCTGAGTCCCAGGAGTTTCATGTCTCTTGAGCTGTGCCTTACACAGGCCGTTCTTCCTTGGGAACTTAATCAGTTGGGATGGCAAGAAGTAGTTAGTTTTCAGATGTGGGGTTGTCTCCCTTCTGGGCCTGCAAAAAAAAAAAAAAAAAGAGTTGGGGATGTAGCCAGACTGGAAACTTGCCTTGCTGGGTCATGCAGATTAGGGCAGAGGGGGCTGGTTTGTCCCCTCATCCATCTTCAGCCCAGACTCCCTAGCTCCTGCCTGTCAGGATGAGCCATTGATCCCCACTGTGCCCAGCTTCCTGCCTCTGGGCAGCATGGGGCCTGAGCACAGCTTGCCAGCAAGTGCTTTTAATAAGCATCAAGTTCCCCGTCAGTCCCGTGTTCCTCTCTGGCCGTCATGGTGCCCGGAGACAACAGACCTCCAGTTCCCACTGAGTTTGGGGCAGGGTTTACCACCACGCGCGCACACTTGTCCCAGGATGGGGTATGTCCTGGCACTGTGGGGGACATGTCTACTGGAGTGTTGAGTTACTGCAACTACCTTACCTAGATCCAGGACCCTTGTCTGAGAAATCCCACCCGAGGGGAGGCTTGAGTGGAAGCTTGCCACAGATGCCATGTCCTGGTTATGTAAGCTTTGGTGTCAACAAAGTTTCCAAATCATAAAGGAACTGTCAACTCCTTTCTAAAGAGAGGGTGCCCTAAATAGCTACCATGAAAACAAAGACCTGTGGGTGTGAAATTCAAATGAAAGAAGGAAGAAAAATTGTGCTTCTATCAAGGGTTATTTTTATCAGTCACTTTCCTCGTTGCTGGGACCGAACGCCTAACAGGAATGACTTAAACGTTTTTTTCTGGCCTGCAGGTTATGAAGGGATTCAGTCCATCATGGCTGGGAAGGCATGGCGTCAAGAGCAGGAGGGGTCTGGTCATGTTGCACCTGTAGTTAGAAAGCCAAGTACCCATAGGACCTAGGGGTAGACTATAAAATATCAAGTCCCACTCCCCAGTGACCCACTTCCTCCAGTGAGGATCTCTCTCCCAAAGGTTCCACGATCTTCCAAAAAATACTGCCACCAGCTAGGGACCAAGTGTTCAAACACATGGGACTATGGGAGAGATATCTCCATACAAGCCACAACAATGTTTTTCCACTCCCTGCTGTTATACAGTGTCAAGCAGCCAGTTCCTCATAGACAAACATCTGAAGGACCGGCTAACGGAGAGAACAAGCCCAGGAACAGCTAAACCTACCTATGTAATACTAGCTACGTTGGAGTGGTGTTTGCATAGCTTTTATTCCTCACTGGTGGTAAATAATCCTGTCCCATTTTATTAAGGAGAAAGCAGTGTCTTAGGGACTGTTTTAGTTACTTTTCTGTTTTTGTTTTTAAAATCCCCTGACAAAAGTAACTTCGGAAGAAAGAATTTATTTTGTCTCATGGTTTGAGGTTGTTGTAGGGGAATCAGCGTCAGGAGCTTGGGAAATCTGGTCATGTCCCATCCACAGTCAAGGCACAGAGAGAGATGAAGGCCTGTGCTCAGCTTACGTTCTCCTTTTTATACAGTCCAGGGTCTCAAGCTCTGGAATGGTGCAACAACATAGTGGGCATATCTTTGCAACTCAGTTAATCTAATAAAGGTAACACCCTACTAGTTTGCCCAAAGACTCCTCTCCCAGGTGATGGATCTTATCAGGTAGATAATTGAGATTAACCATCATAATACCATGGCTTGGCAACATGGTGCCCAAACATATCACTTTAAATCATGACGGTTTCTCCTCTTGTTCCTATAGTTATTTTTGTTTGTTTGCTTGTTTATTTGTTTTGGGGTTTGTTTTGAACCATACCATTAATTTAAAAGCCTAAAATTCAAGTGCCGTCTGAGACTTGAGGCACTCTCTTAACTGTGGGTTCCTATAAAATCAAAAACAAGTTCCCTGCTTCCAACACATACTGGCACACATCAGACATGCCTATTCTAAAAGGGAAGAATTGGAGTTTAGCAAAGAATAATCAGAACAAAGCAATACCAAAACCTAGAAAGAAAACACCAAATCCTGAAGTTCCATATCCAACATCTGGGACTCAGAATATAACCACCTGGGACCTAAAGTTTTGGGTGGCCTCTCCCTTCCATCTCTGGTAGTGCAATTATTCTCTTAGGTGGACTTGATTCCATGCCTTCAGCTTCCTTCAGTGGTTGTCTCCTGGTCCTGAAATCTCCAGTATCCTAGGGTCTCCACTGGAACTCAGGCTTTACCTTCACAGATTTACACAATGGCCTTTCAGGACTTCCTTTCAGAGGCTCTGACCCTGACAGTCATTGCTTTGTTCCAGCTGGTCTCTGAAGCAAGATTCCATGACACTCTCAACCTTACATCTTACATGCCTCTAGAACCAGGACCATGTGGCCAAGATTGCCTACCTTTTAAGGTGCAGAGGCACCAACATTAAAAAGTGTATTGACTGCCCTGTGCTAAAATTAGATCATGTCTTGGGCTGGAAGAGCACTATTCCAGGGAGCCAGGGGCAGGCTCATGAAAACATTAGTAATCAGGAACTGCGTGAGTGAATGAAGGGCTTTCTGTTCTGGAGCTTGAGTTCTGTGTGGATGTCCAGTCATCCTACTATTCTACTGGTTGGGTCAAACAGACTAAGTCTCAAGGATGACCTCCCTGCTGCCTCCTGGAGTTAGGTGCCTTGGACTTGAGTAGGCCTGTCTGATTTTCATGTTATTTTCTTCTATATCTTCTCTGGGAGTGAGGTCAGGTGTGATGGCACCACAGTGGCCTCTCCTGTCCTTCTGACTCTTGGTACATGGGAGCCATATGCTACCCACCCAAGCTGAGCATCCCACTGAGATCCCTTTCCAAGCTTAGAGCACGGGCCCCGCTTGGGCTTGGAGGTTACCACCCGGCAACCTGCTGCTTATTCTCCAGAGGACTGAGCAGTAGAAGAAGGCAGCAGACAGTGAGCCTGCCTGACTCCCTCAACTCTCTTCTGCCCCTTAGTCAGTAGAAGGTGCCCTGTGAAGGTGGAAGGCTTGCCCTAGAGAGAGCCCAGGGAGCTGCCATCTGAACTTGGGGCTATACCCACTTGGGAGCGGGAAAGGCAGTCCCACTCAAGGCCCTCTCCGGGGCTCTGCTGCCTCCTCGTTCTAATAAATTAAATCTGTTAGATCATTGCCATTATATTCCCTAGACAGGCACTTCCAAGGCAGATTAGAAAGGAACTTAAGGGGATTAAAAGCTTCTCTTAGTGAAAAACAATGTTTTCAGATGGGAAATCCATTTACCAATATGAATTCCAGCAGAAAAGCATGTTTTCTTTAATACATTGCTACTGCTAAAAAAACAAAAAAAAAAGAAAAAAAGAAAAGAAAATCCGGGGCTTTTCCCTATGCTGCCCGCCCTCTGCTTTGCATAAGTTATAATGCGGATACTGTTGAGCATGGCAAGCCTTTAAAGGAGATTGATGGCTTCCATAAAGTTGCACAAAAACATTTCTCCTTCATTCAGGAGGGAAAAGGAAAGTGTCTAATGGATTTGGAGTGTTAAGAGAGTGTCGGTTTGTACTGTAAACCAGGAGAAGTCGAGGGCTAAACACCAGACACCAGAGGAAATGGATTAATTGCAAATGGAAGCAGTCACTTCTCAGTTATCTGCACATGGGTTATCTGTAGTAAGTTTAATGGAGGGGAGGAGGGGAGAGAAGAAAAAAAAAAAAAGGAACCCCTGAGTTTCACCTTCCTGCCTGGTTGCCTCTCCTTATATTCCTGAGAACTGTAAGTCATTTTAGTAACTTAGGCCAATATAATTTGGAAGGCAATTCTGCTGCCACAGCTAAAAGAGAAAAAAACAAGGTAGAGGGCAAGCCAAAAGATATGTAATTAATTTTTCCTCATTTTCCTTAGGTTGGGATTCTCTAGTCCATTAGAAATTTGACTTACAGGAAAATAAGGAGATAGGTCCCAAAGCCTACATTCAACTCCTCCAGATGCTGACGGCCTCCAGAAAGCATCAGTCAACTCCAGCCTCCTGGCTGGTCAGCAGCAGGCCTGGGATTGTCCCTCCAGGAGCCTGGTGGCCTGGTGGCTAGCCAGTTAGTGAGTATTGATCTGTTCTGGGTGTTTCTCAGGTATGCTTGGGTGCTGTCCGGGTAAACCCTGTGGCCATTGTGCTCCCTGGATTCTTTTCCCTCTCACATTCCCCGTGGAAGCTCAGACTGCTGAGGAGAGCTCCTGGCGATCATGGAACAGGACTTACTCAGGCTATCTCATGTCGGAGAAGGGTTCCAGGCAGAGGCCCTTGCGGGACCAGGGTCCCACAAGGCAGAGTTATGGCTAAATGACAAGGATTCAAGCCCCTACCTCTCTCCCTTCTTCCTTCCTCTTCTAGTTCCTCTCCCCATTTCTCTCTTGACCAAGGGAGGCTGAACCCCAGCTCCTCCAGGTTTCCAGTTCTCTGGAGCAAATCTCTCCACTGTCACTTCTTTAAGAGATGAGCATTTGCTCTCATCAAAGCTCTCTCTATGCTAAACTCTCAGCATTGGCCAAAGGGCCCCACATGAGCCTTCCCTGTTGTCTGTATTGTGGGATCAACACACGCCGCCGTAGGAAGATTTGTACCTTCACATGAGAAGCTGGACATCTGCAGTTAAATGTCCCTGGCTTTCAGCCCTGAAAAAGGACAGTATTTGCCCACAGTTATGGTGCTAACTAGATGACAGGTACAGTGTGCAATCCCCCACTAGAGTCACTCCACAACTCTAGGAGCTAGGTGCTGTTGATGTCCTATCTTACAGGGGAGACAATGAAGCCCAGAGCAGTCAAGTAGCTTGGGCAAGGTCAGCCACCTAGTGTGCAGTGTCCTGACTCTCTAGTCTGCGTTTTAACTACAGCAGCGCGCAACCTGGATCTAACCGATCCTCTCATGTGACTTCACAGAAGTCTGTTTTTTAAAAAAGAAGCTTTTGGGTTGAAACATGCCAGTCTGTGGCTGAGAAAAACCAGTTTCCAGCAATACAGATGGAGGTGGAAGTAGGGGTTGAAAATTCACACTGGTGTGGGATTCTCCTACCTGTGCTGTCTGGCAACCCAGCCGTGCTCCCCTGGGCTTCCATACAGTCAGGATCCTTCAAGAAAGCCTGGTGCTAAAATGTTGCTCAATTTTAATTACGCTCCCAGCCCTTGCTGTCAGCCATCCTTCTGAAATTGTTTTAATTGAAGTCCTATGAATCCTGGTGAGTTCAGATGGAGTTCATCTCTAAGCCCGTCCTGATTTCATTAAAGATTTGATCTTTCGTCTTTTCACCAATAAAACATTTATTATCGCTATCTGTTCCGTAACCGTTTCTCTCTCCAAAGAGGAGGGGAGGGAAACCAACCCCGTCTTCATGCCAATAAAAAGGAAGAATCATCTGTTGATTTTTTCTGGCATGCAATAGCAGTGACATGTTAAAATAATAATTAACTTATGTTCCTTTTAAATGAAGGCAGCCCTCATGTAAGAGGACACTTGAGCCTGCAGGTGACTACTTATGTAACAGAACACAGGGGTTGGGGAAAAGTGGCTTCCTAAATATTGATAATGTATGTATGCACGTGAGTTATTGGGGTGTGTCTATGCACCTGTGAGTGTGTGCATGTGTCCCTGTGCATATGAGTGAGTACCTGTGCTTGTAAGTGTATGCATAACTACATGTTTGTGTGTACATGGTTGAACACATGTGTATACGTGTGATTGCATGCCTGTGAGTATGTGTTTGAGTACATCTGTGTATATGAGTACAGGCTTGTGTGTTCATGTGTTATGAGAACATGTGTACATGTGTATATGTGTGTGTTTGAGCTTGTGTGTGTGCATGCATGTGTGTATGTGTGTGTGTGCCTATGTATACATCTATTTGAGATGCCAAGCCTGTCAAATAGCTGATGCAGAGATGGCTCTTGAACACCCTTCCCAGGGGAACAAAGTTATAGAAGAATCAAATAAAGCAGAAATAAAAGCTAGCTTGTTGAGTCCCGACTGTTACTTACACAAAATGGCTCTTGACCAGTCTTGGCTTTACACCCTGGAAATGGCCCGCCCTCATTTGTGTCAGTCTTCTGTGAGTTCTTAGCCTGCCCACCTTCCACCTCCTGCTCCACAGATTCGAGTCACACTTGTGATGTTTTTGTTAAGGTCTCAGCAGCTGCTCCTTCTAGATCTGTGCTTCATGTATGTAATGTACTTAAAATGCACTAAATGACAGCTTATAATATCATTATCTACAGTTAAATATACTAGAACTTCAAAAATGTAAAGAAAGTGTAGCCATATGTGGAAATGGCCTATCCCATGCCCTTTTAACCTTCTCCATCAAAGTTTCAACCGGACCAGACAGGCAACATATAAAAATGGTAGGTCCGCACAAATCATCCTGTTATTTTAGCCCACGGTTGTCATGAGAGGAGACCAGGTTATTTAGACAGTAAATAACAATCGAGGACTAATTTATTTTACTTTTCCCTTCGTTTTCTTTCGGTACCGGGTTCCAATGTGTTCTTTATTACACGGTTTGATAATTCAAGGATGGCTCAGTCAAGCCCTACTGCCCTGCCGCCACCTCCCCAGCCCCCAATAACATGGGAGTTGATTTAAAACTTCACTCCGAACAGCCCCGGGGTCATCAGGAACAGCGTGGATGGAGTATGGATTAGGTTTAAAAGTAATAAAGAAGTAGACCTGTTGGTTAGGTGAAAAATTCGCTATCAGATTCCTGAGCACAGCGTTCCTTTTCATGTGCAAACGGCACTAAATGAGGCATTTAATTCAACAAATCCAAAGTTCTGATCCGCCAGAAATCGAGGCTGGGTTAGTTCAATTTGTTACAAACGATCCCGGCATGATCAAAGTCCCAAGTGCTGAGTTCAGCATGCTGCTTAAATTAGTCTAACACCAAAGTCTTCGGCTGGGAGACAGTATTTGGAGTGTCTTACCAGAGGAGAAATTCTTTCTCACACATGGTTCTAATATCGTGGCATGGCAGCTTTCCTTTTTAATGGGCTGACGAGGAGGCGCAGCACTAACTTTCTGACTCCAGAAAGTTCTTGTGCTGTCACCCGCAAACCAGCTAGGATAATTTTTCCTCGGCTTCCTTATTAAAGCCTGAATGAAGGGATTGTGCGGCTTTCTTAATGTCACTTGGTCTGTTTGCCATAAATTCAGGCGCTCGCCGTGAAAGCTGCACTTACGTTTCACTGGGAAATGGAATCAAGGAGCATGCACCCCGGTTCACAATAAATAACTAAGCGGGAGTTATTAAGGGAATTTCATATGGCAGCGTCTCATTGCAGCGGCAGTGTAGATAATGGCTTCTGGAAAAAACACATCTCCGTCTCCCTTGGCCGGAGCGTGGGGGTAGGCAGGCGGGGCAGGTCCCTGGTGCCGAGCTGGACAGGCAAAGCCCGCTGGGGTGAGAATGGAAGAGGTGGTATTTGAGAAAATAATATAATATTTACATTTTTGCATGCTGTTTGCCGTTTTAGCTCAGCAGGGAGACTCAAAGCCTGCTGGCCAACGCGACACCCACCACTGCAGGCTTCCTGCCTGCGATTGTTTGTTTTTTTGGACAAGGGAGACTTGGGGTTGTTTAGACTGTAAGCCTAATTTTAGAGGATTATAATTATGTTGCTTCTAAACCACATATTTTCCAGAATTTGCTGTCCCATGAAAATAACTCACATGTGTGTCCAGCCTGGCTGGCAGCCAACTGGATGCCCAGGGCTTCAGTTCTCTGAACTATTGTGGGGTGTTCCCAGAGATGGGGACAGGGGTGCAGGGAAAGTCTTGACCGACAGGAGGTGGGAGATTTGAGCTCCTCTCTGCCTGCTGTTGGGTCTTCTATAGGTGACACCCAGTTCTGTGGCAGTGTGTTGAAGAGGGTATTTTCTGTGAAATGATGAATCTAGAAAAATCCTGCAGGACACCAAGGGACAACATGTCTGGGGATCTCCGCAGTTCCTTCGCTCTTCTTTAGAATCTAACCTGCACAGGGATCCATCTGTGACCCAGTGACTCCTACCCACTGAGGGCTAGGGAGATGGCTCTACTGATAAAGTGTCTGCCCTGTAGGCATGAGGAGCTGAATTCAGATCCCCAGTGCCCCAGCACCCATGTAAAAGCTGGGCATGGAAGTGGGTATCTGTAACCCCAGCACTGGAGGGTAGAGATAGTCAGATCCAAGAGGCTCGCCTGCTACCCAGCCAGCCTCGCTGCATCCTGGAGAGCTCCAGGTTTAGTGAGAGAGACTCTGCCTCAGAAAATAAGGTCGACTGTCGACCTCTGGCCTCCGTATATATATGTGTGTGTATATGTATATGTATATGTATATGTATATGTATATGTATATGTATATATGTATATGTATATATATATATACACACACACACATACACATATATATACAGGAACATGTACATAGATCATGCACAACACACACACACACACACACACACGCACATCAAAAATTAAATACATTAAATAAAAGATTCTTCAGGTTTCTGGCTTGTGAGCACTACTTCCTTCATAGTGGAAATCAGTTGTTGTGGTTTTTCGTGGGTGCAGAGTTCCCAAGGAGCTGAGTGACAGAGTCACTAGCCCAAGAAACAGACTCTAGGGAAATGCCTCTACGGTGCGAATCCAGTTTATTGTGAGGAGAACAGGTTATTACGGAGAAAGTAGGGCCGTTTGGAAGGGAGAGAGCCAATAGCTTTGGTCTATGCTTACTAGACCCTTCGATCAAAGAGGGATGGCTAAGGTCAGAAAGGGCCCAGCCGTCCACAAGCTTGTATGTAAAGGCTCTTAGTCTATGGATATTGTTGGTGTTGGTGAACAAGGTTTCCATAAGGACAGAGGAAGTGGGAGCTGCTCTGGAAAGGCTTTTCAACTGGAGTACCAGGATCCACCATTTAAAGGGCCACACACACATGTGCTGCGGGCCGAGGTACTGGCCTAGCGCAGGCGCTGATACCCACCTCTCTCTCCTGCCATCGGGATCCAGTGGTCACCAACAAATAGTGTGTGTCCACAGGACGGTTTCTAATGACACAGTTTCAAGATTTCTTCATTCACTCAAGATGGACTCTGTGACACCATGTACACTACCATCTGGTGAATCCTCAGCTCAGTGGTCCCCACAACCTAGATGCTCAATGATGGCCAGAGAACACACTGAATTACATGGTGTCCTAATTAATGTTCAAACCCAAAAGAGCAGGTGATCTTGTCAAAAATGCAGGGTCCAGTCTGGCCAATCTGGAGTGGGGTCCGAGATCCTGGTATCTGTCTGCTCTCATGTGCTGTTGTTTCTGCGGTGTGTCTAGCAAGGACTTCCAGAGTTCAGCTGTCTCTGTCTGAAACACACCAAACACTGCTTACCTTTTCTTGGTGTGATGCCTAGCCACACCCCTGTGCTGAGCCTTATCTGTAAAATTGTTCCAGTGTTTTTTAGAGACTCTGTGATTCAAAATATATATTATTGAGTCAGCACTGAAACTTGAACATGGGTAGTGACTGATGCTTACCAGGGTCCTAGAGCCATCAAAAGGAGTCATGGGAGCCTGGCTGGACACTTTTGACACGGTCAGGACATCTAGGAAGGTAGCTAAGTATGTATTCACCACACGAGTGTTGTCCTTATAACTCTTATGAGCCTGGGCACAGGAGGCCAGGCGATGGCACAGACCTGAGCTCAGGTTCTGCAGATGCAGGAAGTCAGGGGCAACATGGACAGAGCTGGCCCAGAGACAAGAAAGTTATATAAATATACAAAGAACCCTTGTGAGTCACCGATAAGAAGCACAAATCATGTAATTGAAAAATGGGAGAGATGTTTCAACAGACACCACACCAGAAAGACATACAGATGGCAGCTGAGCATAGGAAAAGATAGTTAACACCACTTATCATACCAAGCTGCAAGTCAAAAGAACAGTGAGATGTCACCATGTGTCTATTTGAATGAATCAAACTGGAAGCCTGGTGATGCTGCTGACAGGGTGTGCAGCCTCTGGAGCTCTCATTTGTGACTGTTGGGAATACAAACCGGAAAATCACTTTGGAAGATGGTTTGATGGCTCACAAGGCTATGCACGGTCTTACTGTATGATCTAACAACCGAACTCCTATGTACTTACTGAACTGAAATTGAAAACACATAAATAAAAACCTTTACAGTAATGTTTATAGTGCCTTTATCAACAACCAACCCAAAGCAGAAGCAACCAATCAATGATCTCCAATAGGTGAATTAGGAAACAAATGGTGGTATATTCATAAAATAGAATACTATTCATCATTTTTAAAGAAATGGGATATCAAGTCACATGGTCATTGATGAAGCTTGATGTGTTGTTAGATGAACTGAAGCCAATCTGAGTTCATTTATGCTCCATACGGAGAGGATCTATGATAGTTGTATTTTGGGCTTTGAATGAGTGAGTTTCTTGTGTGTATAGCAAGAGAAAGTGAAAGAACAAATAGCAAAAAGGAGACAGACAGAAGCGGAAGACAGTTAACACGACACCCAAGTGAGCACGTGCAACATCTATCAGAAATGACAGGAGCTGTACAATTTCGGGACCAAGCAAAAGTAACATCATCAAACCAGGCACTTAAAACTTCCAGCAGAAATGGGCAGGGGAGCAGTGCAGAAACCAGCGTGGTGAAGTTCCTGACACAGATATCCAGACAGGGGACAGTGTCACCTCCATGTGCAGCTCCCCTCCCCACCTTCACCCCTACAGTGCTCTGTTGTGGGGGACACAGGAAGAGTACGAGCTAGGCTTACTCATCGTCAACGTGGGCTCATAGCACTTCCTAGCTCATGGGAAATGAGAGGGTCTCTTTCTTCATCAGTGGTCTATCTGCCTTCTTGCGCGTGCTCCCCATTTGAAAAACTGCTCCACTTTGCCAGTCCTTCCCAGGGCTGCACATTGTTCTCATTCCCCATGCTGTCTGTACCTAGCTGGGGCTTTAGAGGTGTGGAAAAACCAACAGAGAATACGGGCAGATATCAGTTATGTTCATGGTATCTGGGCAGGGATGGATGTGTGCTTTTGCTGCTGACTCGGATAGCAGCTTTCTGGGTACTTGCCAGCAAGTGCTGCCTGGGGCAGGTGCTGTTCCCAGGGCTGGTAGTGGGACACTCCATCCCCTGTGCTATTCAAAATCTGCTGGCCTTGCTCTTGTATGGCTGACACAGGCTCAATGCCTCTCACCCAAGCTCTCTGTACCTCTTCCTTGTCCTCCCAGAGAAGCTGCAGGGAGGTCATCTCTTGTGGCATTCTGAGAACTGAACTGGGATTAGTCCATGAGAACCCTGTGGGAGCCAGGAAAGCAAAACCTGGAGAGCAGCATGGTAGCAAAAATAAGAAGAGAGACCCCAGCCAGGTGGTGGTGGCACAAGCCTTTAGTCCTAGTACTCTGGAAGCAGAGGCAGCTGGATCTCTAAGTTCGAGGCCAGCCTGGTCCACAGAGTGAGTTTTAGGACAGCCAGAGTTACAACAGAGAAACCCCATAAGAGAGAGACCCTGTCTAAAAAGAAGGTAGGAGAAGAGAATCAACTCCTGAGAGTTGTTTTTGACCTCCACACCTGTGCATTCATGTTCATTCTCTGACTCTGTCTCTGTCTCTGTCTTTCTCTCTGACACACACACACACACACACACACACACACACACACATGCACACGCACACTAAATAAGAAAGAGAGAAAGAAACAGCTAAATTTAACAAACATCTTGAATGACCAATGAACTAAAGAAGCTACTGGGTCCCAGCAGGCCACACAGCCATTGCCTTCTGGGGTACAGCCATGGGGCTCAATTCAGAGACCAGAAACCAGCCCAGAGGAGGGGTTCGAGTCCTTTCACCTACTTGAGTCTGGGGAATAGAAGCGTGTGTTTCCGTGGCACCCGGAATGCCGTGGTGATGATGAAGGCGATGGGGCTGGGCAAATCTTTGCTCTAATAGTAAGAGGAGGGTTCAAATGTAACAGGCGTCAAGGCCTCTCAGCCTGCTCTCAGAAGGGCCTGGGGACACCCCTGCTCAGGTAGAACTCCTCCCCTTCAAAAGGCCACTAGGAGGGCGTCTAAGCATTTCTGTTCCTTCCTCATGTTGTGAGAGATGCGTGTCGTTTCTAGAAGTATGGAAGTAATTGAGGAATATGTCCCACTCTTGTAGAGGTGAGTGGGGCAGATAAATAGAAACCCCAGTGCACATAAATCTTAGCTTCAAGCATCAAGGAAGCAGGAGCCTGCTAAGTGTATTTGTATAATGCAGTAACTTATGCAAAAAAAGCAGCTTTGATGAATGTCTCCTAATTTATTGTCATGTATCTCAAATCAAAGTCAAGCATTTACAGCCTGAGCATGAAGAAAGCCAGACCTCTGAGAGCCAGAGAGGTTTGGAGTGGGCAAAGCTGGGCTGAGCAAAGGTTAACCGGGATCTGGTTTGAATGTTAAGAACTTTCTACAAAAAAAAGAAAAAAAAGGTAAAAGACAGAGGGGCCTAGCTTGGCTCCAGTGGGGCTAGGTTCCCAGGACAGACAAGATCCATGCACTGGTTCAGTCTTACAGTCTTAGGGACCCAGAACAAAGGGATAACTCATACTCTTTCCCAGGTCTTTGTAACATGTCAAAAAACCCTCCATAATGAAATGGCCAGCATTAATGCCCCTTACCTTAGTATCTAGGCCTTAGCTCAAGTATTGGGTTTGGAATCTTGTCTTTAATTTTCTTAGACTGTCTCAACACAAACTTATGACAGGACAGTTTTCCTGTCTCTATCTTACGGTAATGTTGGACATATTACCTTATGTCCGTGGAGATTGAGGCCGTGCATGGGAGGGAGTTTGCGGAGCCAGGAGATGGAACTCATGTGCTGGCAGGCAGGGAGGTAGGTGTGTATCCTTTCCTCGTCTGGAGTGTGTGAAAGTAGAGGGATGACGGAGAGACCCGAACTGGACTCTCTGTATTCAGCTGCAACTCTGTAATTCTGATCCTTAATAGCTCTCAGCCTGAAAAGCCCATTACGGATGGGCTTACGGACAGGATGGCGGTGTCTGTTCACGGCATTGTCTCAGCTGCTAAGCACACCAGCAGTGTTTCATTTGTAGAGGCCATTGCCACTACAGAATTCTGTGTGTGTGTGTGTGTGTGTGTGTGTGTGTGTGTGTTCATATGTGTGCAGAGAAGGTAACAGATAACAACCTCAGGTGTTGTTCCTTAGGCACAGGCCACTTACCACTTTATCACTATCTATCTATCTATCTATCTATCTATCTATCTATCAATCTATCTATCTATCTATCTACCACCTATCTACCATTTATCTACCTAACTATCTGTATCTATGTATCTATATATGCATGTCTATGTATGGATGCGTGTATCATCAATCTATCTACCTATTATCTATCTATCTATCTATCTATCTATCTATCTATCTATCTATCAGCTATCATCTATCTGTGGTCTCTCACTGGCCTGAAACTCAACAAGTAGGCTAGGTTGGCTGGCCAGCTAGTCCCAGGGCTGATCGTTCATTTATCTTTGCTTCCCCAGAACTGGGATTACAAGTACGAGCCACCATGCTCAGCTTTTCTCATGCATATCCTGGAGCGGGAACTCAGGACTTCCACCAACAGCCGTCTCCCTAGCCCTAGAGTTCTTGTGGGTAACAACTTGTCAGTCTGGATCCAGAACACAAAAAGTGTAGAGTTCCTGTGACAGCTACTCTTGGTTGTTAACTTGACTACATCCGGAATTAACTAAAACCCAAATGGTTGGGCGTGGGCACACCTGTGAGGAATTTTTTCCCCAATTAAATCATTTGAAGCAGGAAGACCCACTTTTAATATGGATCTTTTGAGGTGGAAAGATCCACCTTTAATCTGGACCACACCTTCTGGAGGCAGCCTATATTAAAGACATGGAAGAAGGACTTGCTAGCAAGGCATAGTCAGCAGGCGAGTAATCCATTCCTTCACTGGCGCTAGAGCCTGCTTCTTTGGGATTCTGGCAGACACTGAAGACCAGCTGAGACATCCAGCCTCATAGACTGAACAACTACTGGATTCTTGGACCTTCTGTTGGTAGACAACCATTGTTGGGCTAGCTGGACCACAGCCTGTAAGCCATTCTAATAATAAATATTATATATATAACACATATAAAATATAATATATATTATATTACAATAATACACACACACACACACACACACACACACACACACACAGCAAATTCTGTTCCTCTAGAGAACCATGACTAATACAGTTCCCCAGACTAAATCTGGGGTGCAGCCAGAATCCTGAGACACATGGAAGATGATCCCATCTCTGCACATTCTCAGTGTGGAGGACCCCGCTCACCCATGATCCCTATAAACTAATCTTACACTCCAGCAGTAGCACACTGAGGATGGCAGCTGTTTAGAAGACTTCACTGCCCATCTGGAGGCTTGGCACGCTGTCCCAGCTGGTTTGAGGACACAGGGCTTTGCTATGTGATTCCACCAGCTGGTAAGTGGTATTGCAAACTCAGCATCAGCTCCCTGCCTTCTGGTTAATAAACTCTGAGAGGACAGGCTCGCAAAGGGCAGGAGGCTCTCCCCTTGAGGGACTAGCCTTAGAGGCCTCCTCCATCACCACACTGGGCTGGTATCTGTCTGAAAGAAGGCCCTCACTGTGGGAAAACATGGGACTCAAAATACGGAGGAGTTCTGGGGTCTCGGCGTCTGGCTTTTTCCAGTTCCAGGAGTTGTAGATGCTGTGGGAAGGCTTGGCTGGGAAGGCTCGGGTTTGGCTTTTGTAGCATTCTGGTGTTGTCTTCTGCTCCCACCTGTGCCAGCCAGGGTGGGGGAGGCTCCAGTTCCTTCAGCATAGCTGCAGAAGACCGGCCCAGGATATGCTCTCCCTTGGCTGGGCCCCTTCTGTCAGACAGCACCTGAGATTCGCAGATAGTCTGATGCCCGTGTCCAGGGGAAGATTCCCTACGGGCAGATCTGACCTCTGTCTACATAGTCCTGTGCTCTCTCCCTTCCGTCTGGGTAAAGTGCTACACCCTGCCTTCCCATGGCTGCCTCCAGAAATTCCTACCTCTAGCAGGACTTGACACAACACACTTGCTTAGGGAAGGAAGCAGAGATAAAAGAAAAAGACTCGGATCCTTAGGTTCCCATCCCAGGAGGGCTCATTTCGGTTCTGGGAACCCTGAATCTAACCTGTGACTACTCCCCATCGGCAAAATGGGACTTCGCACCAGTCAGTCCACGGGGTGTGAGTGCCATAAGGTCAGCCACCTCCTGGGGCACTGGGGCAACACGACATTTTTCCACCTCAGTTTCTATGTCTGCAAAAAAAAAAAAAAAAAAAGGGAGACTTTCCATCCTCAGTGTGCTACTGCTGGAGTGTAAGATTTTTTATAGGGATCATGGGTGAGCGGGGTCCTCCACACTGAGAATGTGCAGAGCTGAGATCATCTTCCATGTGTCTCAGGATTCTGGCTGCACCCCAGATTTAGTCTGGGGAACTGTATTAGTCATGGTTCTCTAGAGGAACAGAATTTGCTGAGTGTGTGTGTGTGTGTGTGTGTGTGTGTGTGTGTGTGTGTGTGTTCTACCAGGGTCTGAAGGCATGTGTGTTGTGTTCCGTGGTCGCAGGGGAAAGCTTCCCACTTCCACATGGATAACACTTGGAAGTTCTCTCAGCTGCTTGCAAAGCTTCCTGTATCTGGTTTCCGAGAGGGTCTGTTTCACTTTAAATTCCAGGGTGCTTCTATACAAATGATACTCTTTTCAGGCAGACACACAGCTCAAGTGGACAGTGACGGTGTTAAGAAAATGGTGCTGTTTCCTTGAGGACTGTGATGGCTAATCTTGGTTGTCAACTTGACCTCATCTGGAATGAACTGAAACTCAAATAGCTGGGCACGCCTGGGAGGGATTTTCTTGATTGGATTCTTTGAGCTGGGAAGACCCACCCTAAATCTGGACCACACCTTCTAGACCCACCCTAAATCTAGACCACATCAAAAGACATGGGAGAAGGGTTCTTTTACTTTTTTGCCTTGTTTGCCCTCCGTCCTGATGGCAAGTTTGTCTATCCTGTTGCTGGAACCAATATTAAATTTAACTTATTTTTCAGAGTTCCAGTGTACACTGAAAACCACCAGGGCCCCCGCACCAGACTGTCACTGTGGAGGCATGCATCCTCATGGACTGAACAACTATTGGACTCTTGGCCTTTTGGGTAAGAGACAGCCATTGTTGGATACCTGGACTGTAAGCTAGTTCCGCAAATTCCCCACTAGTGTCAGTTCTGTTCCTTTAGAGAACCTGACTAATACAAGCAGCCGTAACACCATGCTGGCTGCCTGAGGGGTCGCTGCAGAGGGGTGGTCTTTGTCCTCATTCATTTCTCTCTCTCTCTCTCTCTCTCTCTCTCTCTCTGTTTTTCGAGACAGGGTTTCTGTGTCCTGGAACTCACTCTGTAGACCAGGCTGACCTGGAACTCACAGAGATCCACCTGCCTCCGCCTCTCAGGTACTGGGATTAAAGACGTACACCTGGCTCCTCGCTCATCTCTTAATAAGGCACATCTGCTGCGTGCAGCCCTACTCCGAGGCTGCTCTCCTCCTCCGCTGTCCTGGGGGATTAGAAGTATCCTCTTTGCCAAGAGGGACTTCTTATTCATCACTCTTCACGAGTCCCTTACAACGTGATTCTACTTTGAAATAACATTCCCAAAGGAGGGCTTAGAAGTGGGAAGTCTCCCAAAGGAGCTTTGGAGCAGTGATGGAGCCTACTTGGAGCTAGCCTTCTGGAGGTGGGGAGACAAGAGAAAGAACAGGGAGAGGTGGTAGAGAAGGTAGGGCCTGTGCTGAAGGGTCTGCTGAAGCTGGCTGTAGGGTGTGGTCAGGGACCACTCCTAAATTCTTGTCCCTTTCCAAAGCACTGTCCCAATGCCTCCTCCCCCCAGCATTCCAAACTGGTCTGGTTCCATGGGTGAGGTCTGGGCAGGCCAGCCACTCACAGAGGCCCCTATGCTTGGATTAAGACTCTGCTGTCACTGGATTGGGATTCTTAATATTTGGGGCCTGGAGTACTGGTTGGATCTGGCTCTGCGAATCACTTCACCAGTTCTGTTACCCTCGGGGAGTGGTTTGGGGAGATGCGTTGGTCTATATGTCCTTCCTTCAGCGTATCCTTATTGGGATGTGCCTGGAGCTTGAGATGCAGCAGCAGGAAAGTCAGCAGGTTCCTGGCCCCAGAACAGCACCTTGCTCTGAGGGAGCACCCAGGCCACCATGTTTTGGGGGAAGAAACCCAGACATCACTTGAATGAATAGGACCTGTACTGAGGAGGAGAGGACATGGGGGTGAGGATGAGGACATGGGGGTGAGGATGAGGACATGGGGGTGAGGATCAGGCTGCAGGCAGGGTAGGCGGGCCTTTTGGGTGAGGACATGGAAGGAGGCCTCTTGGATATGGGTTATTTGAGATGAGACCTTCTTGATAAGGCAGCAGCCATGCTGTGGGGTTGGGAGGAAATGGCCTTATTAGTCATGTACAATTCCCATATTTCTGAAGAGGAACCGGACACCCCAGACATCCCTAGCACTTTGAGTGAGCTGTGGATAGAGCTGAGATCCGATCCACAGCACTGTCACCCCTCTGCACAGGGGCATGGGCCAGATTTTGTGTTCTGGCTGCCTGAGGGTGGCTCTCATGTCTCTTCTCTGGCTGAGGAACCCTGAGCACTGGCCCTGGGGATGCGATGAAGCAGTCTTCCATCACCTTGGCAAGAGATGAGGAAGAAATTTTATCCTGTGATCTCGTAAGCAAAGCCAGCTGGAGATGGCTGCTCAGAAGACAAAAACAAGTTCTTGGTCCAGAATATGTGTGCTGGACCCGGGTTTTCAGCTGTGCCCAGTTTCAAGTCCAGCAGAAATGATGAGACTAAAATATACAGTTAGCCACCTGGAAGCTCTCTGTCGACTTACACCTTCCTCTAGCACAGGGTTTCTTTGTGGACAGGCCCCAAAGCTGTGATCCACACGCCAATCTCAGAACCAATTTGGGCGGGCATTGCACACCAATGTAGACTTGGATGGAGTTGGTTCTAGTGGTCCCTGGCCTGGCAGAGGGGCCAGGCAGCCTGGCCGGTCCTACAAGCAGTGTGCGCAAGTGGATGGATGAGTTTTAAGTGGGAGAACCTGAATCTATGGTGGAATACATTCCTGGCCTCAGACTCTAAGAACTGGGTACCTACTAGATGCTTGGCACGGACTACAGCACTGAGCATGGAAGCTTATGGGTCCCCACTCACACACCCCATTTTCTGAAAAGGAAGTGAGAAGCCAGACACGTTGGCACGTAAGGTTGTAATCCCATCACTCAGGTTCCTGAGGCTTGAGGCTGATTATGCAAAGTCAGTGGAGGCCGCATAGTGAGTCCCTGTCTCACAAGGATAAAAGAGGGGTGGGATAAAAGGGAAAGTAGGTGCATCGATGAGCAAGCAGGGTGGTTATTGTGAAGGGATGGGCAGAGCTAGTGGAGAGGTGACTTTGGGTTGAGCTCTTTGACTGGGGACCAGTCTGGCCAAGATGAGAGGCAGATGCAAGGATAAAAGGCCAACTAAAGGAGGTGGCCATGGAAACAGAAGCCTCAGCTCACCTTACTGAGAGACATGATCACAGCAGTCTCTCTGAATTGTACCCAAACCGACCATGGCACGCAACAGAAATGATATGCCAGTTGCTTATTTCTTTGGCAACGTTCTAGGTAAAAATCATTAATATCTAGATGCTGGCTTGGGCTCTGCTATGCTCACTGTGTGACCTGTGGAAGTCATTTAATCTTTCTGCCCCCCCCCCAAAAGAGGCAGGCTAAAATTTGCAATGCCTTCAGAATGTTGAAAACCAACGATTCATATCTAATAGGTCAAGACAAAACCTCTTGAGTTGATATTGGGAACACATAGATTCCCTGACTTGGGCAGAAACTTACATTAGCAGTTTTTGCCCGAGGATCAGGCAAAGGTTGTAAGCTAGGTTGACCTCTCAGCCTCCGTCCCTTGCTTGGGCTGCTCAGAGCTCTGGGGACACAGCCGAGCCTGCACCCACATGTGTCTTATATTAGTGTTATTTTCTTAATGGCAACAGTCCTAAGGCTTATTGAATTATTCAGCCCTGTCTTTGTGCTACTCATGTTTAGGTACCACCTCCATCCAGGGAACCCGCTGCCATTTGCCTTTCCATCTTGGTATGGATGGAGATCATCATCAAAGCCTGAGTGTCTCGGTCAAGGTGTGGTCGTCAAACAACCTGAGACACGGGCCTGAAACTGGTTGTCTGCCTCGAGAAATCCTGAGTCCTGTCCATGAGGGACACTCACAGAGCGACAGAAGATTCAGGACACTGCCTGATGAACGTGACAAAGACAGAAGACATAAGCAGGACCAGCAGCCTTTCTTAAGGTCTGCGTGTCTGCAATGGATGTGTGGCCACGCCCTTCATTTCAGTCTCCCGATACTCTTGACAGGCTCTGCTTCTGGGGACTCACAAGGTAGCCTGGGTAGCTTGTGGGGCGGGAACCACAGCCTTTGACTCGGAGTTGAGAGAATTCAAGATTAACACCAGCTTCTCAAGCTATTCCATCATAATGGAGGGTGACAATGGGGACCACTTGAAAACCTCTTTTCTATGTGTCTCGCCTCAGTTTCCCCATGTATCACTCTTAAGTGTTTTTAGATTCTAATATCCAGTGGCTTCCTCTGCATATACCGCCTACCTCTGGATCTGCAAACTCTTATCACTGGAAAATGCTAAGTCCAATAGTTACTTGGGATCAGTAGATCACATCCTGGTAGTGACTTACTATTTAAAAGCTTGACAAGTCTGAGCAGAAAATGCTGCATGTGTCAATGGCCAAGAAGCTCCCAAAGGCTAATGGGGTGATCCAAGTCAATGTTTCTCATTCTTGCTTTAAATTGTATCGTCATTAGGTTTTTAATAGATACCATATTTGTATGTCTTGACAAACCAGTAGGAAGTATTTGTGAAAATGCTTATATAGTCTCCTGTGCAAAGTCACACCACCCAAACACATCGGTACAAACACATGGTCTTGTCTCTTCCCTTCATTACATGCTGTGGTCCCCCAAAGCCATGGGTTGAACAGTCTCTACCCGAGACACTTCTAGGAGGTGGGAAACCCTTAGGAGGAAGTGGGGTAACTGAAGATGTATATCCTTGAAGAGGATCTCGCCTTTGTGAGGAGAGCACCATGCTGCGCACATGCTCTCCTCCATCCTGCCCGTCACACACTGACCCACAGCAATAGAAACTACCATGGAGCCCAAAATCCTTCCTTCTGTAGGTTGACATAGCTTGGCTGTTTTAGCTTGGTAATAGAAATGAATGTTAGACAAAGGTAACAGCTTACACACGCCTCCACCACCTCAGTGATGCTTTATGGAAACCTGTAGTGTGACATTCTATCTGCCAGCCTGTGTAGTTATTTCCGGGATCCAATGAAACGAGGAAAAAAAAATTAAAAGCGATTCAGGACAAGGTACACATTCGGTTGGAAGAAGTAGGCTGGTTTTTGTTGTCAACTTGATATAAACTAGAGTTACACGGGGACAGGGAACCTCAGAAGAACTGCCATGATCGGATTGGCCCCTGGCCTTATTGGTGGGAGATTTTCTTGACTTCGCTGCAATAGGAAAATGAGGGTCAACTCCTGACATAATATTCACATGAGCCTGTTTGTGCCTGTTTAAAAGCCACAAACCTCGGGAAGATGTGACCAGTGGCTGTGTTGTCCCCAAATGCAAGAGCATTTTTAACAATGGATGAATAGAAAGGAAGCCAGGTTTTGTACTGGGTGAGAGCACAGTAAAGCTATTAAAATAAATGTGAATTTCCACATCAAGGACATGGAACTGCCCTTGACCCCCGAGGCTCCTCCTCTTGATACTGGCATTTCCTCCAAATGCTCTTTGTTTGGAGAGGCATTCTGGCACCTCTGGGTGTGTGCACACAGATGAGCCTCAGCAGCTGGCCACTGGCCACAAGCAAAGCTAAGCCCTGCTTGTCACAAGTGACCCAAACTCAAGGCAAAGAGTTCCCATGCTCCAGGGTGATAAGCACTCGAAGTTCTGTAAACAGTCTCTGCATGAGGACAGAAACTGCTTTGTTAGTATCTCTCCTCCCAACTCAGAAAAACCAGTGGGATGGAGTTCCTCCCCACTACCTATTGGTTTTTCTCTCAAATTTCATGATCACTCTGTGAGACGGCATAATTATACACGTTGATGTGTTGATGTGATGTGATGTGTCCACCTGGCAACTGGGAATTATACAATGGGAAGTACAGAATATTTTCGACCTTGCATCTCATTGTCTATGAGATGAAATATCTTAAAGACGTGTGTTATTAAGGACACTATACGATCTCATCAGCAGATGGGTTTGATAGGTGTGGTTTTCCTAACACCAAGCAGAAATTGACATGTTGAGGGGCCGTATGGAGATTCTGTGATCCAGACACTGGTATTGACAGAGAGGGCCAGGAGCGATCGCTATTGATTAGCTGGTGTTAGTAATTATATTTACTGAGCTGTTTGATTAGGTGGAGCAGAGGGGAGGCATCTTTCAGTGTTGGGAGAAAGCATCGCAACAATGTTGCCAGTGAGCGCCCTGGAGCCTGGGCGTTTCCCAGTCTTTGCTCACTGTGCCTGCCATAATTGTTTTCAGCAAGGCGACACAGCGGCCCGAGTTCCCGGGCAGCTGCCCATGTGCTCTATAGTAGGTTAATTCTTGCCTCTGCCTCCCTTTCTGTCACTAGTGCTATAACTGCCATCCCCGCCACTATCTCCACTGCAGTTACGACTGTCCCATCACTACTGCTGCTCCTACTGCTGTCACCACCATGGCCACCACTGGTGCCATCCCCACCATCACCATTGCTACCACCACCTCATCATCGTGGCTGCTGTCATCACCGCCACAGCTGTACCACTGTTACCATTATTACCACCTCCTCCTTCATCCCCATCGCAGCCGTCCTCACTGCATCACTACTGCAATTACGACCACTGCCATTCCCAGCACTGCGGTCAGCACCGCTGGTGCTATTACCACCATGACTGTACCACCACCACCACCACCACCACCACCACCACCATCACCACCATTACTACCATGCCTACCACCACCATTACCGTTACTACTACTACAACCATAATACTACAACCATAAATAGAATTACAACCACAAATACTATAACCGCCATTTGTCATTACTGCCATGACTCTTACCATGACTGCCATCGTCACCACCACCGCCATTACCATCTCTGCCACGATTACCATTATCAGCATTACTGCTTGTGGCAACATTACCATCACCACCACCAGCGCCACTACCATTCCTACCGGTACCAGCAGTACGATCATGATACACCATTAACACCACCAGCTATGCAATAGCAAGAGCACTACCACCATCCGTTCCCATCTTCCCCATCCCCAAGAGCACAGTAGTCAGCACTGCCACACCACGCTGCCACTGTAAGGAAGAAGTCACTTAGGAGTCGATGGTCCTGGCTCGCACTCCTGCTCTGCCCCTTGTGTCTTCCTCATTGGCGTCAGCGCCTGGCCCAGAGGGCTGTGACGAGGGCTGAAAGAGTGAAAACCAGAGAGCAGCAGGCACACGGCAAGTCTGTGGTGTGTGGGAGGAAGGGAGCTGTGTGCTTCACGGAGCTCGTGGACCCAGCCTGGGTACTCCTCATGCACGCTTTCCTCTTCTCTCCCCTGCCTGCTACTCCCCTGCCTTTGACAGGGTTTCACTGTGTATGGCAGGCTGGCCTTAGGTGCCTCCCCCCTAAACCTCTGAGTGCTGGGATTGTAGGCATGTGGCCCCATTCCTGTCATCCTGATGTCTTTTCTAACTCTAGAGAGATTTCAGATTTGGGCCAGCCTTCCTCGATTTCCCTCTTCTCCCCATGCGTTCTCCTCCTCTCTTCTTTCCTTTCTTCCTCTAGATTCTTTAGTTCCGTGGCTAAATGACTTGTAAAAACTTTGTTCATTAAAAATACCATTCTCTCAGCTCGGTGAGGCCTGGAAGGTTAGACCTATGTGCACACTTCCGTGTCCTTATCACAGGGCTCAGCACCTGCTCGGGAGGCTCAACACGTGTGTCTTGATTGAATATCTGTGCCTAGATACATACACAAACATGCACACGCACACACACACACACACACACACACAATGGTCTGCAAGATGAGCCTGGCATTTTGACACAAGGAAGCAGTGGGTGATTTTCCTCTCTTGGGTCATTTGAACAATTTCTGATCCCAAAGCACAAATGCTGCAGTTCCTTTGACCCCAGTCAAAGCAGCTGGATTAGGGAAGGTTCCACGGAAGCCCAGAGGAAGGAAATATTCAGGCTTTGGTCTTTCCTGAGGGAGGAGAGGGGGGCTTATCCTGAAGTCCTCCCTGTGGACTCTCAGAGTCCCTGAGCTTCCCACTGCTGAACTATGTCTTGTGTACCCCAGCACTTCCAACAGCGAGAACATGGATTATACCCGAAACAGAGCAGAGAACACTTTCCCTCCCTATGCTACCAAGTCTGTCCCTGCAATCTTGGTTGCAGCAGCTTCTTCCCCAGTGACCCCTGAAACCTTCAGCGAAATACAATGTTCTTCCAGCAAACTCTCAGTGCTGGGCTGTGGGAGAGAAAGTGCACTTGCCGTCCAGTTAGCCCCACCTTCTGTTCAGTAAATCTGTTTGCCTAAGTACAGATTGAATCAGCTTGGTTTATTAGGACACTTGGTTTTAACCTGCTACATATTAAAGGGTGTAGTAGCCACTGGAGAATGCAGTTTTACTCCATCCATCCATCCATCCATTTATCCATCCATCCATTTATCCATCCATCCATCTATCCTTCCATCCATCTATCCATCCATCCATCTATCAACAAACATATCAGATATTTCCTAAGCTAGATGCTGGGCTCTATATTGGGGATAAAAAGATGAACAAGGAGATCTGACAGAAGAGAGATCCATGAGCCATGACCATCCTCCCTGACAGGTGGGAGGCCATCCAGAAAGTAGCTGTGCAGTTGTCACTGGAAGGAGTGGGGTCCTGATACAGGGCAGCCCCTACCGTTTGTGCTGACTTTTCTCAATACACCATTTGCACTGTTGAAACTCATTACAGTCATTCCTTGATATCTATGGAAGATGGTTCCAGAACCCGCCATGGGTCAAAAATCTGAAGATGCTCGAGTCCCTTCAATAACTAGGCTCAGTATCCATACATAACCACGCCTTTCTTCATGCTTTATGTCATCTCTAGGTTACTTGTTACCCTCAGTGCAACGCTGATGCTAAGGAAATGCCTGTTGTCTCCCATTGCTTAGGCAGTGATAGTAAGAAAAATGTCTTCCCCTGTTCAGCTCACACTATCACAGTTCATGAATGAGATTCATAGTAAGAACGGAAACGGTGCTTGATGGAGATGGGGGTGGGGGGTGGGGAAGGCGGCAGGCTACAGCAGTGTATAAGGCTTGCCATCCATGCAGAGTCCCCAGCATGGGGAGTTGCCAAGATGTGCTGTTTGGAATTTCATAAAAACCTTTTTAAATTTTTTTTTTCTTCTTTCCTGGCTGGTTGAATCTGGAGATGCAAAACCTGTGGATCTGGGGGTTTGAGTTGTCCTTTGCCAGAAATATATAATAATATCTTATTATTATATATTTATATAATATATACATACTATATATTATATAGATGTCATAATAAATAAGGAGAGCTCTATAAGCAGTGATGTGAGTGTCATTCCTCAGGTGTGAACTCGTGCGGTGTGCAGCCTTCACAGTTGTACCCACAGCAGCTCCAGCTAGGTGGGCCCAGAGCCCGAGCTGGAGGTAGAACTTGCCCTGGCCTGATTAAAAGCTGATACAGACATGGCTCCATCTAGCCTTTTCCTCTCTGTGTGACCCCATTCAAAATCACTTCTTATGAAGATAGTCATAGCCATTCCTCTGTCCCGAAACCTAGACAGATTAATATGAAGATTGCAGTCCTTTATTAATATGAAGATTGCAGTCCTTTATTGCAGGACTAATAATTAATGTATTAGTAGTCCGTTAGTGGTTTTTATCAGTAGTTCAGGTGGAGTAAGGGCACAGCTGACACTCAAGGCTTGAGCAAGTCTGGAGGGGAAATGCTCGCGAAGGGTGATGAAGAGGTAAAGGTGGCAGAGTAGAGGGAGAGGCGCAGCTCCGATGGCCCAAGGACAAGATCAAAAACAGCTGCTTCTTAATTTGCCTCCACTGTATGGCCTCTTCCAGATAATCCGAAGCTCACCTGGGCATTGATTGACCCTGACTTAGGAAGTCTCTGAGGGGGCCCTGGAAGGGCCTGGGTGGGAGATAGCTGCCAGCAAGGACTCTGGTTTGAGCTGAGGTGGTGCTTAACTAATTAGTTTCCTTTACCGAGTGGCTGTGCACAACAGAATGTTAAAGGGAAAGGGGTTGACGGATCACAGTTCTGAGGTTCCAGTTCCTGGCTGAGGGAGCTCATTGTTTTGGGGGCCCTGGTGAGGTAGAATATCACAGAAAGAATGCACACTGAGACAAACCGCCCACCTCATTGGCCAGAAAGCAACAAACAAAATTTAAAAACAAAACAAACACACACAAAAACCAGGAAAGAGGAAGATGCCAGGATTCCACAGTTCCTTCTGGGGAATATCTTTAATGACTAGAAGACTCTCCAGGAGGTCTTCTACTGATCCCACACCTCTTAGCAGCGCCCCCTAGGGGACCAAACCTTTAGCACACGGACCTATGGGACAGACATGCTGTCTTCAGACCACTGTAAGAGGATATGTAGGTGAACTGGGAAGCAAGCGTCCATTTCCACACAGCATGGCATGCCCTTTCTCCCCATCTCCAGGCAGGCCGGGAGGGCAGGGGCCCCGTTCCCGGGCTGTGGAAGCACCGCTCTGAAAACACGTTCCTTTGGCAACGTCTGATGGGAAGAGGAACTCGGACTGAGGAAGCAGATACATATCTGCTGCTGAGCAGCTTTGTGTCCGCGCATGATGGATGGCTCTGAAGGAGGAGCTAGAAAACAAATTATTGTGTCTCTTCCCCACCGACAGGTCTTTAGTGGGGCCGGCTGGGGAGAGGAGATGCCGCCGATTAGAGGGTGCCTCACAATAGGCGCTCCGCACAGGAAAAGTGTCCCGAGTTTATCTATTGTTAAGTGATATAATTTATCGTCGCAGAGGGTTAAGGAGCAATTCCAGTTCTTTCCTACTTCGGGAACAGAGATTTGTAAGATAATGCCCAAATTTAGACACCAAAGCACTGCCTGCAGAAATGTCCCCAAAGGCGGGGTGGCTGGTGCACGCTGGAAGAAGTCATTCGCAGAGCTAATTTGAGGCTCTCCTCAGAAACTATATTTGCTTTCTGAGCACATGGTGAGTTTTCATGTGGGCTCTGACCAGCTGACAGCTATGCAAGTTTGTAGATACCAGTAATTGCGTATAGATAACCTTGATGGTTGACCTCGTCAGAGCCAGGCCTGGCGGCTTTCCATTGTTTCTGGCTTTGCCAGTTGCTACTCAACTGCTGCGGGATGGATTTATATATTAAGAACTCACTGCAGTGGGAATTGCTTATCATTCCCCGTTCCATCCTGTAAGCTTCTATTTACTTGACGTAGCGAGCTGGGAATAAAAGCCGTGATCTGACTGTTCACTCTTAGTAGCGGAGGGCAGTGTGCTGAAAAGCTACACTAATTTCTAAAAACAAAGGGAAGAGGAGAGCACGTGTTTTGTCTCCTCCAAATCGCAGAGAGAGGCCCCTCGCCTCACCCAGCCACCGTGGCTGTCTGAAACGGTTCCCAGTCGTCTTTTTGTGTTCGATTTAGCTTGAAAGCAGAGTTTGAATTCCACCCAGCACCATCGCCGGCGTGAAGCCCTTGTGTTTTAAGGGAAATGCTGCAAGCAGCTCAGCATTTATGTTTAATTCAGAGAGATGCTTTAAAATGTCTCTGAGAGGGAAAGGTGACCGCGATCCCGTGGCGAGGGGACAGCGGATGACAGGGCCACGTGGAGTGGAGTCCAAGTTAGCTTTAGGCACGCGGGCTCATCCGTGGAATGTTAATGCTGGGAGCATCTCTGCGGTGTGGTGTGTGGCCATCCCAACCTTATTCTTTTTGCTTTTCTGGATGGTTGAAGTATCGGCTGTGAGCACGGCTGACACTGCAATTAGGAAAACCAGATGAAGCTGCTCAGAACAACCTTTCTCTAGACGCACTATTGGAAAGAGAAGCTGGCCTGTGTTTCCCAGGGCTCTCCTTTCATGGCCTTTGAACTCTGAGGTGGGTGCAGAGGAGAGCCAGACAGGTCCCTGTCCCTGTCAGAGGGTGACATCAGAGACAGGTGACGAGGAGCAGAGGGCAGGACAGGTAAAGCTGGGCAGTGGCAGTACTAACAACACAGGGAACACTCAAAGGGTCTGGGCTTCGGCAGCAGTGGGAGTGGCTTTCTGGAGACCTGGCTGCTGAGCTACCTCCTGTCACTGCTCAGCTGAGGGGATCAGCCTTTGATGCTTTCAACATCAGAGCATCAGGACTCTCCTTCATCCTGGGGAGGGAGGTGCGGGTTAGTCAGCCAGGGCAGATAGCTCAAGGGAAATTTCATTTTCCCTTTGTCGGGCCCCCTGCTTTCATCTGCTGGTGATATATGGTCCAACTACTGCACAGAGAGAAAAGAAGGCTTGCTGGACCCAGGAGTGTGGCCAATTTAGGGCCTGAGCCAGAAGCAGGGACCGACCTGGGTGCTGGAGGGCTTATGGGGAACCCAGGCCCAGACTGAGGAAGGGGCTATTGCAGTTCCTCGTAATTACTGAGAAACTGGCCTAAAGAAGTTTTCAGGCTAGTCCAACTGGTCTGGCCTCCCTTTCAACAGGGACAGGCAGGTCTTTCTGTGTCTCTGGTTCTAGGCAGGTTTCCCTTGTAGGCAAGGGAACAGGAACAAAGGTCATGCCAGGATTATACAGCCAGCTCATTTCTGTAGCCTGGGTTCAAATTCAAACTCTTGTCCTTATTAGATACTTAGCCTTGCACAATGCACTTCAGTGTTCCCTTGATTAGTCTCATCTGTAGAATGGATATGGAATTGATGTCAGCCTGTGGTATGGGTGTCAATGGCATGCCGTGAAGGTCCCATGCACGCAGTACCCACGGCCCTCCTTGGTATTAGAAAAAGCTCCAACTAGACACAGCCTATGATCCCAGTACTCTAGAGGACTGAAAGTGTGAGGACAGTCGAAGTTATATAATACAGCCAGATCCAGTCAGGAAGAAGGAACAGGGAGAGGGTGAGGGGAGAGAGACAGAAAGGGTTCCACAAACGTTAGCTATCACTAAAAATATCCACTTAGCCATTTTAATTTTCACTTGAACATGGTCCAGAAAGCCTTAATATTTTAAAAGCAGCTTCATGGAGTGAAAGTAATGTTTAGGAAGCAAAACTAAGATTGCAGAGAAAGAAGCTGACCACAGCTCACAGCCTTGCTGCCCGTGCCCAAATGAGAGGTGAGCCTGCCGAGTCTTCAGTCAGATGCTCCTATTATTGTAATAAACTACTCTGGGACTTAGTTCTCAGGAGATTAAATTCACTGAGTAAGACAGATCTCTGGAGGAGGGGGAGAAGTGGGCCTAGGCTGAATCTAGAGGGAAGAGAATCTATGTACACAGTGGGAGAATCAAGCCAGGGGTCCTATAGTGCAGGGAGAAAGAGCTGTTTGGACCAAAAAAAAAATCAGCAACATAGAAGGAGTTGCTAGACTGAAAGTCCAGCAGGCCACCGTCTGGCATCTCAGGGCGCTGCCAAGCACAGGCATGGTCATGAGAAGCCGCAGAGGGGAACCTGACCTTGAGCTGGAAGTGACTTGCTGAATGGTATGGAGGAAATTAGAGGCCAAGGTGGTCTCAAAGAGTGCATTCTAAGGTTGGGCGACAGCAGGTGGCTTCAGGGGGGTGGAGGGGCAGTAGAGGAAGTGAAGTTGCTAAAGAGGACTGTTGTCCCCCTCTTTTGGAAACCTGGCGAACCCTGGAGTGTCCAGGACCTGTGCCTTCAACTCTTGTGGCCAAATGAATGCAAAAAGTCCCACAAGTACTCACAGAGATGATCAATTCATGTAATCGACAACTCATCAAATACCAAGTACCTGTGAGAAACTATGTCAAGGCCTGGAGAATTTTTTTTTTTTCCTGTGGGTACAGAATTATCTGCAAGCTCACATGCAAGGCTCTTAATGCCCAGACCATGGAGGAAGCTATTCAAAATGTAGAGACTGTGATCCAGTGTGCCAAGTGTGGCCCAAGGCATTCACGTTCTCAAGACTGTAAAACCTTGCCTACTGAGGCTGCGAGGGGTCAGGCGAGAGGTATCTCCCTCCAGGCGCATGGGTTGACAGTTTGGTCTCCGACTGGCAGATCCAATCGTTGAGAAGTGATTGGATTGTGAGGGCTCTGACCTAATCGATGGATTAATCCTAGATGGATTCTTAATCCAATGGCATTGTGGGAAATGGTGGGAACTTCTGGATGCACAGCCTACTTCAAAGAAGCAGATCCTTGAGGACGTGCCTTAAAGGGCATATGTTGGTCCTGGCTGCTTCCCTCGCTGCTTCCTGACTATGGAGAGGTGAGTGGCACTGTTCTATTCCACCCTCTCTGTCATGATGATCTGTTCATGAAGACTCGTGGCCATAGGGCTGAGAGAGCACAGACTGAATGACACCTCTGAAATCAGGAGCCACGATGCTTTCTTTAGAATGGTTTCTCTCAAGTGTTTGTCACAGCAATGAAGCGGGACTGGAACACAGGCTGATGAGCCATGTGTGCTATTGGGACACTGTCTAGTCATTTGTTGGGCTCACACCATACCAGGGGCTGAGTTATGCATCCTGGGGACTAGCAAAGGCATGTCTCTTGCCCTCAGTGTCTCTTGATTAAAGAAAAGAGTTGGGCTCAACAGCTATGACAGTCCTTAACATTTTAGATACTATATATATAACCTTTAAAAGGCTGTTTTTGAAAACAGAAATTTTAAACAAGAGGCAGAATCCATTTCCTACCATCTGGCCTGTTAGGCTAAATTGTCACGAAGTTTAGAGTCCATAAAAAGCTACAGGGCACTAGCCAAGCGCCAGACACTTTCCTAAATATGCTCTGCTTCGGTCTCTGTAACCACCTCGGGAGGTGCGATCCAGGAGTTCCCATTTCACAAAGGAGAAAATGACATTGAGGGAAGGATCTCATCACCTTGCAGCTAGGGACTGTCCTGCCTGGTTTGAACCTAGGCAGCTCAGCCACAATTCAGGCTGCTGACTAGGAGGTCCCTCTTAACCAGAAGTGCCGTGCGGTCGAGCCTTAGAGAATGTGGAGCATCTCGATTTTCCTGAGGGTCTGAAGTCGGTGGGCCTGAAAGAGAGAAGGCTTATTAACTTCACTGCTTATTAACTTCAATAGTTTCATTTCACGAGTAGACAGAAATCTCAACTTTTGACCAATGTATTTGGGATCGCAAAACCTAAAGGGTTTAAGAGTGTTAAATCAGGCAGGGCATGGGCTCCGTGCATGGCAGGCTACTCTCAGCAACTTGGAGAGCAGGTATGTGTCCCGTAGCTGCAAAGTCACTTTCCCACACATCTAGGTGTGGCTGCAGAGGTGTTCCAACAATACTGGAAAACCAGTGTTCACCAATAAGGAGGGTACAGATGCTGAAAGCCTTCCTGACCTCCTCAGCTTGTTGTTTCAGACCCAGGGCTTAAGGAACTTTCCCTAACTGCATAGCTGACTGCTTATAAACGCATCCCCATGCTGGCCTGTGGACCCTGACTGCTTGTCACTCACAGTGTGATCCAGAGCAGTTTCCTCTGCCTGTTTACATCTTAGCTTCCCCATGTCTCAAGTGGGCGTGATGGCAGTGCCTCGCTCATGTCCTGGGACTCCTGTTATGAAGACTAAGGGGCGGGGACTCTCCCCTTATGTATGCTATGTGTTGTGGCAACAGAGCCAGAACTTAGACTGGATGAGTCAATGACGGCAGTGAAGATGGTGATGGGGATGACAATGGTGGCCATGGGAGCCAAGAGTCTGATGGTTTCAAACTGCAATGGGAAAAGTTACAAGCACTCCACAACAGAGAGTAAAATGGCTATCGAACCGAATTTCAATCTGTACCCACAGACTGGAGCAGCTTATGGAGTAACAGGAAACAGGAACTAGCATGGCATTTAAGGGAGAGGAGGGGACCATAGGAAACCGGTCCTTCCAAAAAGGCAGATTTCTTTTTCTTTTTTTACATTTCTTTTTCTTTCCTTGACACCTCTTCTCCCCTCCTTCCATTCCTCCCAGCTCCCCAGAAGACAGATTTTAAGGTTTGCTGGGAAACCTTTATCATGCCTACTGAGGGTGAAGACAGGCATTCATGCAGCCATGGTGACACTACCAAAAGCTAAAGCCCAGGGGAAAGTCACTGCTTCGGGAAATATTAGGCATTCCCTGGCTACTGCCTTCAGCTGCCTCGCCTACTGCCCTTCGGGGACGCAGGGACACCAAAGGGACCTCTTGGTGCTCAGCCCTCAGCAACATCGTACATCAGAACTCAGCATCAAGGAGAGTCAGCGCTACCACAGTCGCCTGGTCATCTGGTTCTTTTTCCTCCTGCATATAAGAGACAGATTCTCTGCCCCAGTGAAGTCAGGTGGCACTTGCAGCCCCGGGAGGCCTCCGCTCAATCACTAAGCAGTGCTCATTTCAGTAAGAGATGTGCGGACCTAGATCTAACTACTGCCCAAATAAGCCTAGGCACTCTCCTCTGTTTACCAACACAGTTCAGCTACAAACCACCACAGCCCTACCATGCAATCTCATCCACTTAGCAAGCCGATTAAGTCATGGGCACAAAACGGTAAACGGATATTAGAGCCAGCCTATAAGTGAGTCGTTTGAACGGAGTGGAATATCACGGCAGGTCCTTAGGCCTGAAGGCGGAAAAGTTCACACCTTCCTGACACCACTATAAAACACTGCAACATTACAACTTTTCAACCATATCTAAAAGGCCAATTTAGGTTTATTCCCATCCGCATTTATGGCCACGGTTCAGCGGGTGTAAACTGGTAATAGCGGCCGTCCAGCTCTGGGTGGATGCCAGCACAGATGTGTTCAGTCAAATGACTAATTGAAAACCTTCGACAAAATCAGCAGCCTGGCCATTTTGCCTGCATAATAAAACAGCCGCGGATCAAGGCAGAGCCCAGAAACCCACCCATCTCATCATCGGCGCCATTAACAATCATGAGTAAAGATGAAAACAACGCATGGTTTATTCTGCAAATGAAGGCCTATAACTAGATGCGTTCCCAGGGGCCCATTACCCGTTTTAATAATACATCAAGGAGCTTGAGCAAACAGTTTGTATGCGCAGACCAAACAGAGCGGGCTGTTTACAGTCACCGCATACAGAGACTACTCCCGGCACTCTGGATTTAACAAATTTATAAAGGTACATAACATGATAGCTATTAGCAAAATTAAAAGAGAACCATTATGGGCTTAGAGGCCGCTCTGCTTTCCAGCCAAAGAGAAGTACCGAGCCTGCCTTCAGATATTCAGGAATATCTGTCTCCTGCCCCCCTTTTCTTTCCTTCAAGAGCGCAGTCAGACTTCGACTCAAATTATGTGCATGAATAATAAAATACCATCTAATTAAAAACTGTAGTTAAATATGCAAAAATTAATGATAATGAGATTGCCAATACCTCTGAGTACAGACACTTTGCAAATTACCCACGAGTGTTCCTCTGCTTGACCTAAACAAAGAATAGCAGAAAGGCGTCCAGCATGCCTGGTCCTGGCCCCACAGTGCCACACACACCTCTGACCAGGCAGCATGAACCAAACACTGGAAGGGACGAAGGCCCAGCCAGGGCATCCTCCCCCAGTTCTTGTAGAAGGGCTGGAAGGGCTGGGTGGGTAAGGAGGCGGGGTGGGCGGGAAGGATCCAGGGGCTCGCTGTGACCACCGAGGCTGGAGGACAATTAGACTGGAAGAGGAGGAAACAGATGGAGGATCTCATTTAAGGATGTGTTCCTGAAAAGGATCCAGAACCTCCTTACGTTTCCTCTCAGGGTAGGCTGGTGCATGCCTTTAATCCCAGCACTCGGGAGGCAGAGGCAGGTAGATCTCTGTGAGTTCCAGGTCAGCCTGGTCTACAAAGTGAGTTCGAGAGGGCTATTACACAGAGAAACCCTGTCTAGAAAATAATAATAATAATAATAATAATAATAATAATAATAATAATAATGAAGGGACTGTCCTCCCAGTGTTGCTTTGAGGTCCTCCTGGGAATGCGGTAGTTGTGCCTTAGAGACTGACATGCCATCTGAATAAGCTTCTCCCCTGGAGCACAGTCCCACCTCCTGAGCATGGCCCTACCCCTGAGCATGGCCCTACCCCTGAGCACAGCCTCCACTAATCATGGCTCTACCTCATTGAGCACTCCATCTCTGAGCATGATCCCAGCCTCTGATCATTTGCTCTTACCCCTGGGCTCAGCTCAGTCCCTGCGCATGGCCCTCCCCCTTGAACATGTCAGGGTTCCCTGAGCCCAGTCCCACACCTGGATCAAGCGGCTTTGAGGTAGGAACAGGACCTTACCTCCCCCAGGTCTTTACTAAGGCTCAGAACAAGAGTTTCACTTCCCTCAAGTCGCCACCCTCCCCTCTCTCAGCGGGCTCTTCTGAGCGGACAAAGTGGGTTAGCACGGGAACGGCAGCATCCCGTAGGAGAAAGATGCTGCCGTCTTGGTCCAGCCAGAGACTCCATTCCGTGCTGTAGCCAGTGAATTCACACCTGTTGAGACAGGCTGACACCATACACAAGCTTCCCTTTGCTGTGGAATCCCTCAGTCAGACAAACCTGAGGGAGAGCTTCTCTCCAAAAGTTTTGGAACAGACCACTTGATGAGCGCTTGTCAATCAGTGTGCACCAGACTTCAGTTCTGTGCAGCCCCGAGCGACAAAGAGATAGAAGTCGCAGTGATGGCAGGGTAGCAGGGGTTTCCTTCACTGCCATGGCCCTGACTGGTCCTAAGGTTCCTGCTCTATGGTGTGGTGAACTTCACTGGCCTTCTGGGTTTGACTTTCCACTGTGGAAAAACTCTGGTCTTTTCCTGTGATAGCCAATGTGGAGGTTATTTGGCAACTCTGGAAACTGAGGCACATATAATTCGTAAATGAGAGAATTTGGTGTGGAAATCATATCTTGAGGTTCTCAGTTTCATGTTCAATTTTCTGTTTAATGTCTGGGGGTGGGGCATTAGATTTTAAACTCGGAGCTCCCTGTAAGGTAGAGGGAAAGGCTCAAGGAGTCCATCAAGAGAAGGCACCTGAGGTCAGCCGCAGAGCAGCATTTTTGCCGGCGCCGAGGTCCTGGAGGGATTCTCGTGTGAGACGTAACATCCCAGCGGTCCGAGGTGACTGCTGGCAAACGCTCTGCCGCCGTGGAAAAAGAGCAGTTGCTGTGACATTTTGTTTTGTGTTAATATACACCAGCATCGCAGAGCCAGGTTTTGCCAACCCTTAAAAAGTTTGGCAGAGATGCTGATCTCTGCAGTAATGGAAGCTCAGGTCTAACAGCGGCGTGTCCGACCTGTCTACCCAGGACATGTTTTTGGCAGATGAGCTGGGCTTTGGGTGATGCGCGGTTCCCGTGTCTGCTAACCACAACCTTTCGTGACTGCTTGGAAAGTCGAAGGAGGAGACTGTGTATTGCAGATGACTTTGAACTGACTCATGTTTATATGTCAAACACTTGCAAAACTTCACTGGCTGCTAATTAGCTTCACTGTTAAGCCAGAATCCTTACACTACAAGAATTAATTGAGGCCAGCCTCTCCATCCCAACCTCCTTATCCCAGCCCCCCACCACAGCACCCCCAGCACCCCCAACACCCCCATCCCAGTTCCCACCCCAGCCTCCACATTCTAGTCCAGTGTACAGAACAGCAAGCAATTTGCATACAGTGCCTTTACTTGCTGAGTCATTGTTTCTAGAGTGGCCTTAAATAAGTGTGTCACTTGTGACTGTCTCCGGAGTGTACCACTGGAGAAGGTCTCTAGCCAACTCTGTCTCTGGCTAACAGTTTAAAGCCCTGTGGTCACCTGTATATACTCCACCCTGCCTCTCCAAGTCCATTTGACCTTCATGGATTTGCCAAAAGAGGAGTTGCCCGCGTGGAGGCCAAGTGAGACCCGGAGCCACCCATGCTCCCCCTTGGAAGTGTCCTTGCCTCGTGGGTCCCCTCGGCTGCCTGGCAGGGTCTCACAGGCGGTGACCTCACCATTTGGCTTGTACGTGAGCACCGCCACCTTGTTTTGAGAAAGCTCTTCTGTTTGTTTATATGAAGGAAATGAAGTACTTGCTGCCCCTGGGAAAGTGTCTGCTGTGTGGTCAAGTATTTGTCAGCTTGGTTCTGGAAAGAAAAAAAAATTATTTAAGCTTGTGCTTTTAGAAATAATGTCTTTCATTTCTGGAAGATGCCTGTAGACAGGAGACGAAGGTATCTTATTAAGGGCTGTGCTCATGACATCGCTTGTCTCCTGGCTGGGACAAAATGCCTTACAGAAGCCACTTGAGGAGGGGAGGGTTTGTTTTAGCTCAGGCTGTAAGAAGGGGTTCTTACATTGTTCATTGTGGTAGGAAAGGCATGGAAGTGGGAGAGCCAGGTGGCTGGTCAGATTGCATCCTGAGTCAGGAAGCAGAGAGAACACCAGGGCTCAGCTCACCTCCTTCGTACTCAGCGTGGACCCAGCCCACGGGATACGGTGCCCCCCACAGCTAGGGTAGGTCTTTCCTTCCCGGCCAAACCTCTCTGAGAATGCCCTCATAGACACACCCAGAGTGGCAACTCGACCCACTCACGTGGATAAATGAAGATGAAGCATCCCTGGGGTGACCACTGAATTGAGACGTTTGAAATGTTGAAGTACACGCTGTCCTGACTAAATAGCCGATGCAGGTAACGGGGGAGGGAGAATTTGCTTCGGCATCTGGTTTTAGATGGGTCCATCTTTGTTTGCCTGGCTCCGAGCACTCGAGCAGGACATCATGGAGGCTGGCGTGTATGCGGAGAAGCTTCTTCGCTGAGAGGTATAGGAAGTACAGAAGGAGGACGGGGTTGGGGCCCAGTGCAGCCCTCAGAGTCACCCCTTCAGTGATCTACCTCCTCCAGCGAGACGCCACCTCCCAAGGCAGCATGGCCAGCTGGAGGCCGATAAAAGAGCCTGTGACAGACACTTCGTGTTCAAACCAGACGTGGGAGCCAACAGAGGGTTGCAAAGGAGAGAAGAAGAGGAAGTTAAGCCTCAGACTCTGAGACAATGCACTGAGCGCCAGCTGTTTGTCCATCAGGCTCGGTCTCAGGCAATGTCGAGGGAGCCAAAGACCTCACCCTCAGCTCCCGAAATAGTCCCATCCAGAAGACACAGGGCAGATGCTTTATGGTCAGCATGAAGTAGCAGGCATAGTCTCACTAAGCTCCCTAAACTGTCTTTGCTCTGTGGCCCAGGCAGGCCTTGGGCTTGTTACCTCCCTCCACTCTGCCTCCTACATAGCCAAGGTTATAGGCCTGTGCCACAAGGCCCAGCTATATTCTTAAGTATAAACTGGCTCCAGAGGGTTCACAGATACTGAAAGAACAAACCTAAAAAGAAAGACGAGGACCATTTTCAGTACCTTTCTTTGCAGCTATAACAAGATAACTGACAGAGTGACTTAAGGAGGAAAAACTGATTTGGGCCCGGATTTTCAGTCACCTGTGATGGAGAAGGCAGGTGGTTTTCACAGTGACGGGAGTGTTGAAGAAGGCGGGTAAGTGCGGTTCACACTGGGGAGGGTGTGTGGAGAAGGAAAAGAGGGATCATGCCAGCATGGGCACAGTTTTCTCATACCTTAACTGGACCAGAAACAGAGCCAGGGTATTATTCGAAGACCTGATGCTGTGGCATATCTGCCAGCCAGGCTCCATATCTCAAAGCTTCCATAAGTTCCCAAAACAACAGTACTAGCCTGTGGTGTTCAAATATGAGCTGGTGGGGAACATTGCAGACCTTTGCCATAACAAGCAAACAGGAATTCAGAAGGACAGACAGTCTCAGGCATCAGAGATGTGTGGGCAAGAGAAAACATCAAGTGTATATGCAGAGGTGAAATGTCTGGCCGTCACAAAATCAGACGAAGGCCCTAGTGCTTTTAAATTCAATCAAAAATAAACAAGGAAGAGCTCTGTAAATTCATAACAGGGTTGTAGAAATGACAAATACACCATAAAGATTGATGGGTACAGTTGAAGAGAATGGAGCAAAGAGACTTGGGGGAAGGGGAAGAGCAAAAACTTTAAAAATTGTATCTAACACAACCTTGACATTCTTACTGCTGGGCATTCTATAAAGAAGAACAACAATGACATGCAATGGGAGAGAAGAAATTATTAAGCAAGGAATATCAAGAATGATCTCAGAACTGAAGGGCATGAATTTCCTTATGGGTTGAAAGCCCAGTATCATGTCTATAACGACCCCCCCTTAGGTATGTCAGTGTGACATAACAGATCAGCAAGGACAGAAACCATAGAGACTTAGAACTTTCTGAGAGGAAACATGAAATTATGACATATACCAAATACAGAGAAGAAAAATTGAATTAGATAATTAGTGGCACTAGGAGATAATCAATAAAGTCTCTAACATACTGAATAAAATGAGTTTTCAACATAAATTTTATACCCAGCCAAACTATCAAGTGTTAGATAGTATCAAGACATCTAAACAGAAAGTTTACTTCTTCTGAAACACACAAAAGATGTATTTTAATGACTAAGAAAGTTTGGGATTCACAAAGCAAATCTCTCACATGAAAGGGGTAAAGAAAATTTCAGAATGAAGTAATATGAATAGCTCCATGCTAGTTCAAAAGAACTACCACTTCAGAGTTGAATTGAGACAGAGGTTCTGGGAGAATGGTCTGCTGGAGAAAAAAAAAAAAAACAAATTCAGTAGATGATGTGATATGTTGAACTCATGACTCATGTTAAGAAGCTCTTGAAGGAAATAGGAAAAGTTTTAATTTTTAAAATATTTGTTATGCATGTGCATGTGAGCACATGTGTGCATGTACAGAGAAGTTAGAGGTTGATGTTCAGTATCTTGCTTGGCTACTCTGCATGTTTTGTTTTGAGAGAGAGGATCTCTCACTAACTTGGAGCTTGCCTATTGGCTAGACTGGCTGGCTACTGAGCCCCATGGATCCTCTTGTCTTCACCTCCCCAGAACTAGGATTTTTACGTGGGTGCTGAGACCCTGAATACAGTGCCTTATGCTTGTATGGCAAGCCCTTTACTTACCAATTGAGTCATCTCTGCAGCTCGAGGAAGATTTTTTTTTTTAACTAAGGAAATGAAAAACACGAGGTGATTTTTCATTCCAAAGAGAGGCACATTTCCCTCAAATGAAATGTGATACCGTAGAGGGAGCCATGTTTACATGTCTGGAGTAATTAATACATTGACCACTTCTTAATTATGTGAGACTTCACATGATTTCATTGGGAAAATCTGGAGAACAGAACTGGGCAGGTGTGTATATCTGAGAGAGAAAGACAGACAAATCTTTGCTGACTAGAGTGGAAAGGCAATTTTAAAAGCCTAAAATTAAAGGGTACAGAGAAAACTGTAATTTTATTATTTGTTAAAAATTACCTTTAACATATCCTAAAACTAAAATTATTGCTTCTGGAGAGGGGCACTGGAGTGAGTAGCAAAAAGTAGCCAAAACATTATTTTTCCTTCACAAGCCTTTTTATATTTAACTATTTCGGTTATGTGCCTGGATCATTTTGGCACATATAAAACAGGTTTAAGGTAAAATAAATGGTATAGATACTTTATGTGGGGCAAAATCTTTTCACCGGCCCATCTCTGCTTTTCATCCTTTGAAATGGAACCTGACAACTTCACTGGGCATTTATCCATTTGGGAAAACAACAAACAATAAAAAAACCCTAGGTTTTCCAGAATCCCTTGCAGCTAGCTTTTGGCCCATCAGTTAGAAAGAGTGGTGATTCCTTAGATGTGTCCTTCAGGGAACTGGCCCTGTCTTCTGTCCCCTACAGCTTCCCACTAGAGCTTTAGTCACCCTTGAGGATTTTGGAATGGCAGCCATGCAAGGAAGAGCTAGGTTTCTATTATTCCATGTCCTGAGTTAACTACTTCCAAATGTTTGGAAATGAGGAAAACATTCATTTTCTTCCCTAAAGCCAGCATTATTTGGGGGGGGGGGGGGGGGGGGGGCTGTTCTATACAGATAGCCTCAGTGAATGTATTCAGATATGTGAAGTGTTGTGGCTGAAGGATGTCAGTAACTAGGTTTGGGATATGATGACCTAGAGAGTGGGAGTGTGGACAGAGGAAAGGGACAAGAAGAAAATAGAGAAAGAGGGCTACAGGAGTGCAAGGGCCTGCGCTCTGTGGTCTGGTAAGACCTGCTCAGGAACCTGAAGCGGAATACAAGGAAATAGTTGGTTTCAAGGTGGGCATCTTGCTGGTGACACTCACCTATAGAGGTGCATGAGATTCACTGCTGGTTCTGAGGTGGCCTTTGCTCCAAGCTGTTCTTCACATGTATCCCCTTCGATGGAGCTTGAAAAGAGTTGCACACAGTGGACCCTCTCGCATTATGCACACCTCCTGGAGCCCTGGGTCAACTACCTACATGCCACAGGCACTACCCCTCATAACCTCATTTTATATATGGGGAAACAGAGATTCCAGAAGGCTATAGAAGTTCCTATGGACATATGGATGGAATTATGGTGAGGCTCAACCACACTACCCAAGGGCAATGATGGAAGACTGCGTTCTGAAGTTCAGTCAATGGAAGAATTCGAGAAGAGTACAACTATACTCAACAGATTGTGACAGGCATCTGAGGATGGGTGGGACAGTGTAAGCGCGGGCTGGACAACAACTCTGAGTAGCTGTGTCCATCTGGAGGAGAGAATGAGTGTGAGCCAGGCAATCGCCAACTAAAGGTACAAGCTTGGAAATATGGCTGCTGACGATGGGGCAGTTGGAGGCACCACCCAGGTTCTGTAGGACACGAGAGTTGTGGGGTTTGTGTTGCTTGTTTGCTTGCTTTTGCTCTTGTCTGCAGTGTGGGATTTTGAAAAGTAGACTGTCCTCTGTAGTATGAAATGGGGACACCTTGGAGAGGTCTGCTTGCCTCCTCCCAGCATGCTCTCTGATACTATGTCAGCTTGGAAGACACCTGACAACCACAGTGGCCCTCGGAGTTTCCCTGTGCTGCTGTTTTTAGGGGTTCCATCCCTCCGGGGCATATTTTTACACCAACTAATAGTATTCAGGTATCATGAAGGTTTAACAAATTCATATTTAAGTGAATATTTAAATGTTTTGTGAGTCGATAGCTTTTGTGTTCAGAAAAAAAATTATTTTATTCCTTTTTTTCCCTAAGCAGGAGAGACTGAGGCCTGGAACTAGCTCCAGGAGGGACTGTTACTGTATCCATTCAGAGAGAGAGAGATGGTGGGTGGGGGGCCCATGCCTTCACCCCCTGCAGCTAGGCTGATCTGGGAGCACCTTCATGAAGGGGAATGCTCTCTTGTTGCCAGCTCCACGCTGGTGGAGGTTGGATGAGATTTCAGCTGCACTTACAGGAATAATGATGAGCTGGGCAGAAAAAGGTAGAACTAGCCCAGGAAAGCTCAACAGAACTGAGGAATGGGAGAGAAGAACCCTCATGTTGTCAGCTTGCCCAGCTGTCGACAAGCAGTGTACTGAAAGCCAGGGAACTTTATGTGATGTTACGGGTACCTATATCATTTGAGGGACCCCTTTTCTTTAACAGCAATATAAAAAGCTGAAACACCTATCTGCAAGGGAAGGGACCCTCTTACATCTCTCCAGCCCTACATTGAGCTTAACTGCCATGAGTCACCTGCTCTTGGAATCATCATCCTTCTTTGATCCAGCCTCCGTAAGGCATAGACCTGACCCACAACTTTAGATTAATGGGGCCTGGGTCCCCTCAACATCTGTACATATGGAGATTCAAATGGAAAACCAATGGCCAGAAGTTGCACTTGACTTTAGAATTCTTGGACTCTGAAGAGTCAGGTCTGCAGCTTCCTTCTTCTCTGCAACCCTAGGGCCTTTGCACACAGAGAAGGGCTCTACTTTATTGCTGGAGACCCCGAATCCAGCCTCTATCCACACGTGACCCCACCTACCCGAGTGCCTAGGAGTACACACACTGTGGCCCTGTTAACCCTTGGAAAGCAGAAGCGCAATCCCAGAAACGGCTCAGGGGTCAGGTTGGGAATTCAGGGTCTTGGGAAGATCCAGAAATGGTTGCCAAACTGTGGCTGACAGGAGATCCTGCCACCGACCTGTCAGTCTCCGAGAGTTTGTACCTTTTTTTAATGCTTGAAAAAAATAAGCAATGAGAATATTTTTGTGGCATACGAAAATGTTAATAAACTCAAAAAAAACCGTGTCCATAGATAAAATCTTACTGAAGCCCGAGGAGGAAGGCTGCATCTCCACACCACCCTGTCATCAGGAGCACGCTCAACAAACTGACTGCTGAAGCATGAGACTTCCTAGCACCCTCGGCCATGCAGGAGGCAGTAAGTAGGACAAATTGCAGGCTTTGGTAGATACCACAAGTCCTTGTCTGAGGGGAGGGGCCAGAGGCAAAGAGGGACAGAAGAGGGGCCTCAAAAATCATAGAAGAACATGGTATCTCGTGCCTGTAATCCCAACACTTGGAAGGCTGAGGCAGGAGGATCTTCAGTCTAATCCAGTCTGGACTACAGCCTATCTCTAAATTCATAAAAATATGAACAAAAAAGCACACCCACAAAGGTAGGGTTCCTCTGTTTAGAGTCTAAGGGCATCTGAATGTGGATAGCACCTCGGAGACTTGAACTGAGGTGACGAGGGAATGAAGAAGAGACAAGCATCCAGAGGAAAAGCTAGGGTCAGGTGGACTGGGCTCTCTGATGGAGAAGCTGCAGCATCTGAGAGGCTCTGCACGTGTATGGTATACAGCTCAAGATGGAGACAGGGTTATCACTTACAAATCAAGAAGGCAGGGTTTATGGTAAACAGATAAGCCAAGAGAGCAAGGTTGCTAGTCTTGGAAGGGAAGCGAGCTTCAGGCTACATACATCCAAGGGGAGAGAGCTGCAGGGGCCGTTTCTGCACTGTCCACATTCACATTTGGACTAGGAGGGAAGGCTTTACCATTTCCCCTGGGAACGAGACACTGGGACCCTTGACGTGGCTGTCCCCTGCCAACAACATTCACTCAGGATTTGACCCACTCAAGGGGTCCTCCACTTCCCACAGTGGAAGAAGTTCCCATCACACAGTAAGACCTAATCATCCTCATAAGGAGTTCCTAGAAATTCACGGACTGTTTCTGGTCACACAGGAAACATGTCACTGGCTGAATCCCTCCTGTGGTCCCAACTAGATGAGAGCTTCCTCCCTCTGCCGCCATATCACCCAGGAAGACTCCTCACGTTCTCTCTCATCCACTTCTCCACCCTCTCTCTTAGGTCAGGTGCCTCGAGGACTCCCATGGTCTTTGCTATGCAGTTACTGGCTCTCTGTCTTTTGCTCACTAACCTCTTATTCATCATAAGAGGCCCCTATAGCCTTGAATTAACCTTTTTAAAATACTGCTAAATTGCAGTAAAACTCACATTACAGCATTTACTGTCACAGCCGTCATCGAGGTTAGTGGCAGAGGTGCAGACTTGTCATCCTGCAACGGCCTCCACCAGCCACCTCCAGAATTCTTTGCTCTTCCCAAATCAACACTCTGCCTCCATCTGACAATTGCTCCTTGTTTCTTCTCCACCAGTCCCAGCAGCTACCTTTCTACTGTTTGTCTCTTCAGCTTTACTTCTTAGGTAGTTCATGTTCAGGGACTTAGGTAGCGAGGTTGTTTGAAGGAGAATGGCCTCCATTCGCTAATGTATTTGAATACTTGATCCCCACCTGGTGGAACTGTTTGGGAAGGGCTAGGAGGCGTGGCCTTGTTGAAGGAGGTATGCTACTGAGGGCGGGCTTTGAGGTTTCAAAAACACACACGATTCCCAGTGTCTTGTTCTCTCCGTTTCATGCTTGTTTCTCAAGATGTGCCTGCCTGCTGCCACACTCCTTGACGTGATGGTGACGAATTCTTATCCCTTGGAAACTGTAAGACCCCGGTAAACTCTTTTTTTAATAAGTTGCCTTGATCTTGCCATCTTTTCACAGCCACAGAAAAGCAACTAGGACACACAGTATTTGCTCTCTTACGTCTGGCTTACTTCCCTTGGCGTGACCTATGTTGTAGTCCGTTTCAGAATTTACTTGCTTTGAAAAGCTGAGCAATATTCTATTCTGTTTCCATGGCATGTTTTGATCAAACGTTGATGGGTCTTTGTGTGCTGCTTCCTTGTGGCTACTATGAACAAGGCTTTTGTGGACCCCGTTATAGACACATATGTTTTGAGAACTATGTTTCCAATTCTTCGAAGAACATGCACAGAAGCAAAATCACACAACCCTAGGCAATTCTATTTTTAATATTTTTGAAGAATCACCATGCTGTCGGCCACAGCAACCGTACCATTTAACCTTCCCACCAACAGTTGCTAGTATCACTTTTTAAGCCAGTAAAGGCTCCTGGAAATATTTGACTGAGAAAAGTGCCATCCATCTTAAAAACAAACAAAAACAAACAGACACCTATCTCTCTCCTGCATAGTAGTTTTTCCCTGGCTTCTCGTGAGACTCTCATGAAGATATCGTAAATACTAATGGGCTGGGTGTAGCTGTGTGGTGTAGTGTCTGCTTAGCATGTTCAAAGCCCTAGGTTTGATGCCCAGTACTTCTGTTCTCAAACCATCCCCCCCTCCAAAAAAATGAAACAAAACAAAACAAAAACAATGTGCAATCCCAGCACTAGGGATACCAAGGCAAGAGGAGGGGGAGTTCAAAGACAGCCTGTGTTATATATAGTAAGGCCTTAATTCAATGTAAAGCTTAAAAAAGGAAAACCAGAAAGGTCCTGCGGTTTAGGTGTAGTCAAGGGCACCTTCAGCAGTGGGCTCGGAGCACAGGTGCCATTCTATTCTGTTTTTCCAGCTCACTCACCAAAGCAGCCAGGATTGCAAGTCTCTGCCCTTGAACCACATACTTGCCCTGTAGTAAGATTTTAAAATAACTTGTCTTTTGGCTCCTGAGGCAGGAGGGCTGTTCTAGGGACCAAAACTCCAGGAAGCAATCGAAGTGTCCCAGTATCATGAGTGGTGTTGGGTGCAGGGGTGGTGACAGGTGGCTTCCTGGTGAGATAGCGGGTGTGTGGGAGACAGACGCCATCTGGAGAAGGGGATGGGGCCAACACTGGCAAGCTGGCCATACCCTGTCCCTTCGGCACCTACTTTCTTTCAGGCTTCTAGAGCCAGTCAGTTCCAGATTCTCAAAGCTCTCTTTCTGGGGAGACATTCCTTCCTGCCTACCCCCAAACCATAGACTCAGCCTTCAGGGTGGGGACATCCTCTTCATCCTTCATTGAGTCCAAATTCCGAGTCCGTTAAAGTAAAGTCCGCATCAGAGTCAGACTAGAGATTACAGAAATGAGTTACTCTCAGTTTCTTCCTTTAGTTCCTTCAACTCCCTGGAGCTATTGCTTCTGCAGAAGTGCTTCAGGAGCAGGCCTGGGCTTGCATAGCTCCCTAAAGGGAGCTGCTGCGGATGGAGACTCCACATTGCTTGCATGAAATAGATGAAGCCAGGCCACATTGTGCACCGAAGTGGCCAAAAGAAAGACAGGACAGATTTTTTTTCCCCCCTCTAAGAGTGGCCTTGTAGGTTTAATTGTAAAGTATAATTACTTCAAGACATCCTAATTTGTTGCGTACACTATAAATCAGCAGAACTCCATAGGATCATGTTTTTAATGAAGACCCCCAAATAAAATGTTCTTTTATGTTACAGCAGATGTTTCTTAATTCACTAGCGCCATGCATTGGGGTATTAAGATTATTCCTTGGCATTTTATTATGAAGAACATACTTGCTTCATCAATTAAGTGGGCCATTAAAGACATAAACAAGCTTTTATGCCCTGCTTTTCAACAGCTGCTGGTGGTCTACCAAGTGGTAATCCAGCTTTCAGCAAATATTCTTCAGCTCAAAGAAGTAAATGCATTTAATGGGGCAACTTCAGGTCAGTCCACAGCCTCTCAGATCCCAGCCTGGGGAAATTCTTCCACCTGGAAATGGACTGACAGGGTGTACGTGGGTAAGTTGCGTCCAAAATGTTCTGTAAAATAAGTGTGTGTGTGTGTGTGTGTGTGTGTGTGTGTGTATAAAATAAAAATAAAATGTTTATAGGTGAATAAATGCAAGAGGAAGAGCACATTAGGAAGAGGCCATGGAGGCTCCCACACTCCTGCAAATCTGATAAGTTGAGCTTTAAAAGAAGTCAGCTGAGTCTGTTTTATGCCACAAAGGACATGGAGGACAATGTAGGTCACAGGCCCCTTCAGCCGCTGGAGTCCATTTGAGCGAGATCTGACCCCGGTGCGACAATGTTCCCAAGGTGTACAGGAGGAGCTTTGCATCTTATAACTGGGATGGAAGCCAGATAAGATTTCCCTCTCCTCCACCTTGAACTTCCTAAAGATAACAACCGGGCTGAGCAGGAGCAGGGAGAGGGCTGCCTAGGAAGTGCTGCGGCCTCTATTATCCTTGGCTAGCCAGCTCCTTATTTCCTCTGCCAGCAATGGCTCAGAGGGTGCTGAGCCTCACCTTGCTAATGTACACAACGACATCCTCCTAGAGACAAATGTCAAAAAGAAAAGAGCTGGATAGCAAAGCCTTGGAGAATTTTGCAGTAAGCCTGGGTCACCCTCACGCTGGGAGATGCTCGGACGCCAAATGAAGGGAAGACGGAATTGGCTTTCAAGTGTGGCCAATTCCAAATCTATTCCGAGCTCTGTTGTCAATAGGAAGCCGAAGTGGGGGTTGAGGGGCTACAGTGCACACAGTGCACCACGTAACAGGGAGCCACCTTCACCGGACGGACTTCACTAGTTCAGTACAGTAGTAGCCTTGGAGGAGGACACCTGGGGATGTGGAGGAGCACGGAGGAGGACGGAGGAAGGCCTTCTGCCTTTTGTTCCCTCTCTTTAAATAGGGTTTAGTCATAAATTCTCTTCCCCTTTTTCTTTCGACTGGTGAGGGTTTATTTTTCTTTTTGTGTTGTAGTTCATTTTGTCGTTGGATGTACCATTGTTCTGGGCTGGAAGAAAAAGGAGAGGGGAGGGGAGGCAGGAACCACATTGTGAGTGAACTTGGCCAAAAGAGTTAGGAGGTGACTTCCCCAGGAGACAGGGAATCTGCAGAGCATCTGGACCATTGCTCTTCTGGTCACAGCTGCAGCATCTCTGCGCCCCGTGGGACCTGCGCGGCCCCGGTGCGGCCTTTGATTTTCGCGCTCTCCGGATTGGAAAGTGAGGCTCTGTGCTATTTTTCTATCAGGCTAATCTCACTGCTCCTAGGACTTTACAATGTTTTTAATGACATCACGCTGGAAAACACCGTCTCATTGGGCAGTCTGCTTCTCTGTAGACAAAATAAACACAGAAACCGTCTTTTCATAGCCTCAGATGGTATCTCTGAGACACACACACACACACACACACACACACACACACACACCCCTAAGCAGAAACAGGCTGAACAGCCTGCCAACTTTACAGTCTTCTACATGATTTTGAATGAATATTGGCCTATTAAAATGACTCCCAATCAGAATAAAACAAACAAGCCACTCAGCCTGACTTGCACAGCAGGCACTTTTCACGTCGTTCTGGACAAGTGTCCTCAATGGGTGTGCTTAAAGTCACGTACCACAGGTATTTATCACGGTGACCATGTTCTAGTAAACACTGGGTCTTCTTGTATTGTTTTCTTTCTGTCACAATAATAGAAACAGACCACCATATATCACTGTAAAACGCATTTCCACATAAATGCTGATAAGCACAAAATATTTCTCATCGTTCACTTTTTAACAGTGATAATATACGGCAGGATTAGGGCTGCATCCATCACGTGTCTAACTAACCTTGCTGTAATGAATTTTTAAATGTAATGGTTTCTGTCGCAAAGGAAAAATCATACATAATGTCTAGTGACACCGTGCGCCGGCCAGTGGGCGGGGTTTAAAATGTAAATGCAACTTCCTCTTTAATTAGATTTATAAGAGGCATCCCCTCCATCAGGCCCTCCTGCTCCTCCTGATTATTTAGAGCAAGAAAGAATACTAGAGACTTGGATAGGTGAGGCACGGCTGAACAGTTCCTTTCTTGACTTATTCTCAATCACTTGCTTATAGGAAATCTGTGTGTGTGTGTGTGTCTGTGTGTGAATGTAAGTCTCAGAACAGCAAAACAGTCCAATAGATACAAGAGCCTGTGACAACAGAAGCTTCCAGGCCAGATGTCAGGAAGGGCTTCTCTCTCCTGAAAACCCTCTAGAACAGTGGTTGGGATGAGATTTAGGGTAGGGGGGCATGAGGGCACAGTCTAAGGGGATCTGGGTCAAGGGCAAGTGCATTTCTCTCTCTCTCTCTCCTCTCTTGTCTCTTTCTCTGCTTGAAATAACAAATAAGCCGACTTACCAGAGAAGAATCATTAAAAATAATTTGCACAAGCTTTTGGTTGTGCGAGCTCCTTTTTGATACAGTATTTCCTCCCGTGCTTATCACTGCGGACATGTTCGCGCCATATGGAAGCGAGCCGGGCTGGGAGCTCCCCACAATACCTGAGTGGTTAATTAAGAGCCGTTGCCCGGCCACAAGAAGCAGGCTGGAAATCCCTCTTCAGTCTCCGACAATGAGTAGCTTTTTTAGCAGCAGAAGTCGCCAGGGACAGCCAGAAGCGAGGGTAATTATTTGAGATAACATACAGCTGAAGACAGCGTGCACGGGTGCAGGGCGGGCGGGGGAGCTGGGGGGGGCGTGTGCAGTTGAAAGGAGGGCGACAGCAGAGAAAAGCCTATAATAAAAAGGTCAACATCTTCTATTTTTCTGTACAGTGTCGACAGTCTGTAATGCCTTTTTAGCATGAATGACAACGGATTCTGTCTCTCTCTCTCCTCTCTTTTTTTTTTTTTTTTTTTTTAAAAAGGGGGAATATCTTATTTTGTATTCAAACTTTGCAATTGTGAGTTCAGGCCTGCCAGCTCCATCTGAATGAGCAATTCTCACTTTATCAGGGGTTTGCTGAACTGACTTTGATTGCATTGTTGCAAAATACCAGTAATTTTTCCATTAACCCATACAAACCCTGGGAGCAGGAGAACAAAGAGGTATCAGAGGATGAAAGCCGTGAGCACCAGGAGTTCCCTAACAGGCTCCAAGTAGAACTACTTACGACTTGTCATCGGGGCTGGCTGGAACTCCTCAGGGATGCCCTATGGGTTTCCTTCCTGGTCCCTTGGGGCTTGGGTCTCAGTGGGCACCTTTTGTGGTTCCTGCCAAGTCCTGTTGGCTCCCCAGTGAGGAGTGAGGTGAGCATCCCTCCCTTTATGGGGACAATAGTTTCCTCCTGTATGCCAGGGACCTCAAGATTAATACAGAACCCCTCGAGCCCTTGAAGAAGTCAAGCTCAGGTGAACATGGAAGGATGTTTTCCCTCGTTGAAGTTGCTGGAAGGCAGGGGGGTAAGCCAGTTCTTTTGGCAACAGGAAGCAACTGAATGATATTCAGCACTTCTCAATGACATGTGCAACGTTCACATCACCCTGATGGGTTTTGGTGGGGCTCCTGTCGCTATTAAATTTCTGGTTTTAAGGCAGGTTTGTGAAGCAGCTGTTTTACATAGGCAGATCCACAGTTGCCCATTGTTTTAACTGAGGACAGGCTGGGGTTCCCTCTATCAGCAGGAACTGCATTTAGGAGCATAGACAGGGCTGAGATATACTGTGTTCCCATCCCAACGACACGACAGTCAAGTTGACCAACATCAAGGGTTGGCCGCCTCCTCCTCCTGCTTTCCCTCCTCCTCCTCCTCCCTAATTTGAAATGTCAAAAGCCCATCTTTGATTTGTGGATCTGTGAGACTGGACAGAGCTAAGGTCTCCCCACCTCACCCTCACCGCACCCCACCCCCCCAACTCCAACTCCATGGTGATTTTATGCAGAATCCACATCTCTCAGCTTTGTTTAGAAACTGCCCGATATGTTAATTACCTGCTTTACCTCCTCAGCATGATACTGTCAAAACCACACACCAGTCTTTAGAAAATAAAGGCAGAGCTAGTGAGCCTGCGGTCCCCACTCTGCAGTATCCAACGCCTGAGCTGTCAGATGAGAGGCGGCGGCGGCAGAATAAAGGTGGGCAGATGTGTGGTAATGAGACAGAAGTGTGCAGATGCTAATAGGTCTCCTCATCAGAACAGGCCTGCCTCGGTGAGATGGAGCCAGGTAGCAGCTGTGGACTGTCAGGAAGCCCGGGTACCACTTCCTTCTGATTCTCATTTAAGCTCCTTGTGAGCTGCTGCCTGTCAGTGAGCCTCTCCCTCTCAGGAGCTCCAACCCCTGGGTGATCAGTCACATTTCGACATAACTAGATGTCAAAAGAAGTTTAAGTTGTATGACGAACTGTGATGCAGTCACTGCCAGCCCCTGGCCTCTGCGGTGCTCCTTAATGATCCGCCTGGAAACTCTGCCGCTTTTTCCTGTGTTTTGTTTTCTTATTAAAACACTGGCTAAGTCTTAGTCAACATCATGTCAGCAACTGTGCGCTCAAGACAATATTATCCCAGGCATAATTTAATTTCAAATGTGGAACTCACACCCAACCTGGGTCTCACCGAGGAAAGCCATGTTCAGCAAACAGGAACTCCCTCTAAATGGTCCGCTTTAGCATGGTTAATTAAAATTAGATCATTTGGGGATTTAGTGTTAGCCCCAGTTGTGACTCTGACTATGCTGTGCCGGAGGGGTAGGACCTGGGGCTCCTTGAGTGTGTCATTTGGGTTGTTCCTCAGCCTAAGTTGTGGGAATAAAGCTACTAAGAGCAGACAGACCACAAGAAACGGCTTCCAACCTAACCTCATACGCCAGCAGGACCTTGAACGGGAGTCTGAGCTCTGTGGGCCATTCACCACCTTGGTGAGCCCTGGGGTGGGATGTGCTGTGGGTGAGTTAGACAGCCACCTCACAGAAGAAGGTCCTGGGCAGTTAGGTGTGTGTGGCACATGCCATGGGTATGAGTAGAGCCCATCAGTGTCTGGCCTCCTTAGTGAGGCATGCGTTTCTCGAAGCATTTAAGTGGGTCAGGTCAGTTTGTTCTCTAAATATTTTCATCTTCTCCCACCACTGTTTACATTTTCATTGGGAAAATAAATGCTGCTCATCCCCCCCACCCCCAAGCCTGCTGTATTTTCTTAGAGATTTTAATTCAGATTCCTCATGAAAGATCTGCACACACGCGGGTTCATGCATGTGCCTGAGCGTGCCCCCGCCCTCTCTAGGCTTGCTGTGGTAAGAAGGGACTGGAGGTTCATAGAATACTTCCCTTGCGTCTCTGTAGTATGAGCTGAGAAAACCCTATGCCGTGTTGACATAAGGAAGCATCTGGAGGAATCTCACGTTTTACAGTTCTCACTTGGAGAACCAGCTAGCCTCAGCTAGAACGTTCTAAACCGCCACTAGTACCTGTTTCATCCGCCTCAGCCCACCCCACACTGCTGCCTCTCTTACGTTGTCCTTCCTTAACCCCAAACAGACACCTCTTAGACGCTCCCTGCTCCTGGGAAGCAATGCTGGATGCCCAGAGAGAGCAACCTGAAGCTCATTACAACGTTCTGCTTGCCCTGGAGTTTTAAATTATTAAGCAGCTAGGATTCATTTACCAGGTCTTAACCTTATGATTTTGTGATAACTTAGAGACCGGGTGTCTAATATGGTTTTATTCTTTTAAAAAAAAAAGCTCCCCCCCCCCCCATCAGCCACTTGTTTTGGATCAAATCAGGCGATGGAAAAATACTCAGTAAAACACCATCAATTACAGAACATTTCTTGGGTTGGTCTTGTTTTAAGGGAAATCCCATACTATCTGAGGCTCGTGTAAGGAAGAGCTGAGGAATGGCAGGCCAGCAAGTCCAAGGTCCACCGACATCAGAGTACCTGTGAACGTCAGCTTCTGCCTACCATGGGAGTGTGAATGGGCCTCAGTGATTTCTGACTGTTCCGGGTACTACACTAAACAAGGCAGCAGGGAGCAGGTGAGGGGGACCGGGGACGACTCACAGCGGTTTAAATCAAGACATAAGAGCTGTTCACTTTTGGTCAAGTTACTCGGTCTCTCTGAGCATCAAGCTTATTTTTCTCTATTAAATGGTAATAGAGTATGCATCATCAGCTTGCTATTAACATTAAAGGATTCAGCATAGTAAATTTTCCAACACGGTGTGGCAGATATGATAGTTAACAATAGGACACCCTCCGCATACAAGGATGTGCCCTAGCCCAGCCTCTTTAACTACCCGGTCTCTAGGTGGGGAGAAACAGACTCACACAAATGGGGCTAATTATAATGCGTGGAGCCAGCGAGGAGAGGGTTCCCTTTCATTTCTGTTGCTTAGAACTGGGCTGGGCTCCTGCTATACCGACTAAACTTTGTCTGAAGATTATCTAAGGACCACCTAATGTGTGTCGATGCCACACGTCAGATGTGTCAGCCTCTCCCGGTAATGACTCTCTGACATAAACAGTAAGGAAGAAATATTACAATTACCAGGGGTGCCGAGGCTCAGCATGCATTTTCATGAGAGCTCTGGTGAATGGCAGCGTGAGCTTCGGCCTCCCTGCCAACCACTCAGGCCAAAGAAAGTGCTCATCGCCCCCCACGACAATTAAAAGGAGCTAAATGAATTAAAAGGGCTCTTCTCCACTAAAGCGCAGGCAGAGGCTAGACGCAGTAGCACTTGGATTTATAGGAGCCTCACGGCTGCCAAGTCCTAGGAATTGTGGGTCACGGGGGAGTCGTTTCAATGGTAACCTAAACGGCTTATGAAATTGGAGGCAATATGCATAATTTTACATTTCTGGGAGGCAGTTTTCATGCCTCTGTTTATGTTGGCTTCTTAGGTCAAGAGAAATAAATTTCCACCCAAAATCAGATTGAGAGAGAGAGAGAGAGAGGGCAAAGGAGGGAGGGGTGGGGGAAGACAGAGAAAGGGGATCCTTGGATTTATTAAAACAATTCTCATCTGTTCTCTGACAGCCAACAGGGAGCTCCCCCCTTTTCAGACAATGGGAGACCAGGTCTAAAAACAGGAGTGCAGGAAGCATGTGTGTCTTGAGCCACGTGTGAGCTTCTTACCCACTCTGTGTCTCGGTTTGCATATCAGTAGCTTCACTTCGCCTTGGGGAATGGTTAAATAACTCAGGAAGGTACTGTATCCCACCCCACCCATGTGCTCTGGACCGCACTCTCCCTGCCATCCTAGGTGGGTTCTCTAATTGTGTCTGGAAGACAGTAAATGTGGCTATGAAAGCATAGAGGTCGTGGGGGGTGAGATCCTGGGGTTCGATTCTCCCCAGAGCTCCCAAGTACCATATGTCGACAAGCCACCGAGGCCAGGGGAGGGTGACCACTCCGTGTCCCACGCATTCTGGTCCCAGGCATCAGGATCTGGTTTTCCTGTCCCCTGTCTCATTCTGTCAATTTTACAGGACCCCCAGGCAGCTTTGCGCTTTCTTCGGCTGTCCCGCCTCCACTCCCCCCAACAACACCCCCGCATCTCCAAAAGTCCTCGAGTGTGTGTCTTCGCTTGCCCGTTACACGCACAAACTCCATCAGAAAGCATTTGTCTACGACCTCTTTATTCACTTTCAAAGGGTTAAACAGCCTATTTACTGGCTGTCAACAAGCCCGTCTGGTTTTGTGTGGTGAGGAGCCTTGTGTCCCCTGGCCTGTTCTTGTTACTGTCATGTAATATCCATGACAATTGTGTTGCTCTTTTTTTTTTTTTTCTCCAGGACTCTGTGGGGCTCAATCTGAGGGGCCACTTTAAGCCAGGAAAGACCTTTATTTGTGTGGATTTGAAAGAGCCTTGAGACCGGTCTTCCCCTCAGAACCCTCTCCAGCAGGTCACTGCGGCTTCAAAAGGGTTTAAATACAGAGGCAGCGATCAGCACTTTCATCACGTTCTAATACACTGACATGGGCATTTGAGCCTGAAAGACAGGGGAGAGCGAGATGCAGATTTCCCCTAAATTGGCCTGAAGCACAAAGCTGGGAGAGCAATTGAGTGACAAGGTAACCCCTCACACCCTCTTTTACACTTCTAACCAGCGCCGCACAAAGAGAGCCGTGGGAAGCTGCGCGCCGGGCTGGGCCCTTTCCATGGGCCATATGGAAATTCTGTTTTGTGTACAGAGTAAGTGTCTGATAACAGTGACCTTAACGGCCATATGCAGCCAGTGAATAGGCCGGAGGAGCCTACTCAACAATCTGACCCTCAACATATGGACTATCTGCCCAAGGAGACTCGCTGCCATCTCTCTGGCAGCCCCGGGGATTTCATTAGATTTGTTAATGAATTGCTCTATTGACTTAGATCTGAGCTTGCCTCATTAGAGGAGAAGAACACAATTTTTATCTATGTTTTCGTGAAGGGGACCAGAGCGTCCCCTCCTTTGTGGGGAGGTGGGCTATCTTCTGGGCTGTCATCGGCTTTGAAATAATTTATTGTGTCAGCTGAAGAAGGCTCTTCCTCCTTTCCTTGCTCACCGAGGCCCCAGCCCTCTCCAGGCCTCTCCATATCGATGTTTTCCTTGTGAGTGGATGTTTCCTCTGCTCCCGCTCAGCTTACAAACAGCCCAACACAATGTTGTCTTGCTGTAGTGTGTCTTCAGGGTGTGATGACAGGCTAGGTCTACACCACCCCACAGCCGCACCTATCACAGACAGCGTTCTAAGGCCACTGTGAGCTTTGGAAAAGGGCTGACCACTAGCCTGCCCTGCCTGCCACCAATCACTTGGCAGGAACAGGCAGAGGGGCTCTGGGGCAAACTCTCGCTACTGAATCTCTTCCCTCCTCTGGGAAAGTTTGGAGTTCTTTAAATCCACCCTCCCCCCATGAGGCCTTATTAGAAATGCCTGGATGGCTTGGGCTTCTCCATGTGGGAAAGCTTGGGTTTTAAGCAATAAGAGGTATCAATTAACATATTATTAGGCGTACACCAATAACAAGCCCATTATGGCTAATAGTGAGTGTAGAATCCCAAGGAATTAGCGAAATGAGATTCAGTAAAATAGAAACCATAAAGATAAGCTTCTGAAGATGGCTTCTTTTTGAGCTTAGGTCTCAAATAAATAAAGATTGATACCTACAAGAGCTCCATTGGCTTGTCTTTTCCAAGCCCACCGTGGACAAGAACTTGAATGGGAGGAAGAGGCTGATCTGTTTCACAACTCAGAGCTGGTTTACCCTGCTGGGGAGGCCAGAGGAAGGAAGCACCTAGCTGCACGGAGGTCCCACACACAAGGGCCATTTGGGGCACAGGAACTTTGGAGACAGTGAAAGTTTCCTATGTGCATCACATGAACATCTGGAACACCCCTAGATACTACAGCAACAGCAATTCCATGCTTCCAAGAGTGTACCTCCTCCACAGCGCTGCAGCAGGGGTGGCTAAGCCACCACACATCTTTCAAACAGTAGAAAAGCATAAACCAGTACACTACTGCCTCTTCAGATGGGAAAGCACGTTCTATTGTGTGGAGTGGAATTGTGCTAGTAGCATCGGTCCCCAGTTCTTCCAAGAAACAACCCCCACACCAGGAAAGAAGGGTTCAGTATTTGTTTCAGGCAAAGAACATGTTCATGGAAACGGGTCCTGTAAGACCTGAGAGCTTCTGTCCAGGAGGATTGGAGTCAGAGGCTACTATAATCTATGGGGCTATAAAGAAATCTTTGCTGTGGTTACCAAGCATGCTGTCCCTAACTAAACAGGCTCTCTGGGATGGTGGCCTCTGACTTTGCCTGTAGTCTTTCTAATAGAAGTGCCACGTGGCTGGGTATAAAATTCTTGCTTTCCCCCAGAACTCTATAGGTACTGTTCTACTATCTCTGTTGGTGTCGAATGTCATATGTCCTTTGTACCATTTGGTTAGTGGTTTCATTCATCCCTGGACAGGTTTTTAAAGTTTCAAAATGAAAGAGGGGCATTCTATTCCATAATATACTTTATATACTCCAAGAGGCTTCCCAACGGTGTTTAAGCTTGCATGACAACTCGACCGGGTATAATTCTCTTGAGTCACGCTTTCTTTCCTCGGAACCCTGCAGAGCCATCCCAGCCATCTCTGGGCTGCAGACACCTCTCATTGGGGTAACTTCTCTGGTGCCAGTGCCTTGATGTGGTTCCTGGAGACAAGCAAATATTTTTCCCCCTTGAAGTCTGAGAGCTGGAACAGGAAATGTCTCAGTGTCAACCATTTTCATAGCATTTCCTGGAACACAGCACACCTCCTGAGCTCCAGATTCACTTTTTTTTTTTTCTGTTTCAGGGAAAGTTTGTGTTATCGCGGCTCAATATTTCTTGGTTCCTCTTATGGGTCTTTCCGACGCGAAGCCGTTAATTATCCTTATCTTTGTAAAATTCCATCTGAAGATGAATGTTGGTTATCAGGTTACTGTCTTGTATGCTCTGCCCAAACTCTGGTGCCTCAAAGGGAGCCAAGTGTCTTGTTTGTCTTTGTTCCCTCCCTTGAATTCCAGCACGAAATAGATGCTCAACACGCTGCTATGAAATTAACCTACATATGACCTCGACAGAGTTTAGAATTTATTTTGATAAAATAAATTCCAAAGCATTGAAGTGTTTTGATGTGGGTGGCAGTGATTGACAGGACCCAATGTGAGTCATATGGATTCCAAGTGTGTTGGGTTACAGGGCGAGGGTGGAACCCTTGTTGGATGGCAGTGGTGGCCACAAATGTAGTTTGATGGGGGAAATGACTACAGTGAGAAAATGTGAATATCTTAGACTTCTGTCAGTAGAAAGATTCAGATTCACGTCTCTGCTTAATGGGAATATGTGTATCCTTCCATTCCAGGAAAATACATGAAAAAGTTCTTGAAGCATCCTTCCTTCTTGGGTCAGATGTGTCAGTTTATCTCTAGCACCGAACTCCTTCCAAAGACTGTGCTACTTTATTTGAGGAGAAGATCTTTGTAACAATGGAAGTCCTGGAGAGAAATGAGTAACTCATTTAAAGGGCTTGGCTGGTGAGGTGGTGACAGCTTGACCCGTGGAGATGGGACTGGAGGAGCCAGCCGGAAGGTGTTATCACCCTTGGGCCTGAGGAAGCAAGGGCAGAGAGAAAGGTTATGGGTCCTGGTGAGGGACTCAGCAACATGAGAAGCTGTCCTACAGGGCATCGCACCACAGTTGCGCCCTGTATCCCCTGATGGAGTACCAGCAGAATCCAGAAAGGCAGGAGGGGCTCGCCTTCCTCCTCATCTCTCCTATAGGCCGTGCCCACTTAGTCGGAGGCAGTGACAGCTGAGGGGTGCAATCACCCATATTGGCCAGCCTTCCTGGTCCAAAATGGGACAGAAAAGCAGAGCATAGACCTCGAAGGCATAACCTACTTCCAGAAGACAGCTTTACTATCAAACAAGTCAAATAAAAGCAAATCGAATTAAGTAAATTAAAAGTTCATTAGGTTGGCAGGCATAGTCATTATGTTTTTTCATTGCTTTGATAAAATAAACAAACAAAAAATCCTGACAGAAGCAAAGGAGGATGGGTAGCTGGCGGGGCCATGAAGCTTCTGGTCACATTGCATCCACAGCTGGGAAACAGAGACAGATGAAAGTCGATGCTCAGCTCCCTTTGTGTCTTCATTCAACCTCTGGCACTTACACTTAGGGTGAGTCTTCTCAGTTAAGCCCCTCCAAGAATGCCCTCGCAGACAGACCCAGAGGTGTGTCTCCTTGGTGATTTCAAAGTCAGCAACGATGACGAGGAGCATCAAACATGACAGCAAGGAAAGGAACATCTCGAACAAACTGTGGGTGAGGGTAGGGAGGGCATGCAGTAGCGAGGATGTGGGAGGAAAAGATGCCTCCGTGTGTCGCTTTTGGCAAGAGTATAAATAGGAATAGCCTTCAAGAAGGCACTCTGACAGCGTCTTTCAAAATCACAAGTGCCTACGCTGGTCAGTGGAGGAAATTCCACTTCTAGGCAGCCACGCTACTGATGTATTCAAACACGGACACAAGCCGTATATGCAAAGCCACTCATTTACCTCAGTGACTGTTATGGTAGAGCACTGGCCAGAACCCAAGCATCCGTCAATGGGGGCCGGTTAAATAAACCATGATTCACCTACACAATGGACTACACAGTCATAAAACAAGAATGAGATGTCCATCCTTCCCAACGAGTTATTGACGAGTCAAGAGAGTACGGTGTTAACATCCGTACAGACGTGAGCAGGGAAGACGGACCGGTAGTAACACAATCTCTCTCTGACTGTGGACATGCGAGGCACTGAGGGCGTTGAGGGTCCTCATGGTCTGGCAGGGAGTTAGGAGCAGGGATAACATAGCAGGAAGGTCTCCTTGTGTGACTTAAGATTTTATGTAGGCTTTCCTATCCAAAAATGAACAGAATCCATTCTGAAAACTCCTTTTCCAAACCTCATACTTGACTTTCTTTGAGCCTTGAAACAATTTTGTTTGAAGTTGGATGTGTAGAGTGAAGGAGTCTGGCGGGGCTTTCAGACTCCCAAGACTCCCAGGGACTTGCTCTCCTGTAAGCTTGAGTCCCGTGTCCCCCCACTCCATGCGTACCTTAGAACTAGTTAAATAACAAATAGGACAAGACCGCTCTGAAGCACGCTGGCTTCAAAGTAGACTGGGAACAACCCACGAGTCCCTAGCAGCCTCTCCCCTCCAGGACACTTGCCATTGCCACAGTGGCAAAGGAGGACAGACGCACTGGGGTCTGTCTCTGGGATGTGCTCCTGCCCCCTAAGCCTCTCCTTGATTTCTCCAAGTACCACCAAAGTGGCAAGCTACTGTCCTGTGCCTCCTGCCGTGGAGCTTGAATAGTGGATTAAATGGCGGTGACCCTTCTCCATGATGACCTTCAGGGCAAGGCGGGTCCTCATCTCTAGAATGCTAAGATAGTGTGTGCCCTCAGTGGGCTGGCGTGAGGGTGATTGTCTCTTCATCTATTTCTATACTTGCTGGAATCACATTGTTCCTCTCTTGCTCTCCACACAACATGTTCTTTTACCAGAAGCCATGTTCCCAGATACTTACAGTGGGGCCTCCCTTCACTCTGCACACTGGCCTGGCTGGACTGCTCTTCAGCTTCCAGCGAATATCCATTGTGAGGTTTCCGAGCTGGGTGTTCTCTCTGCTTGGGGCACTCTTCACTTGAAACCAATATGGCGCCTTTCCCCGCTTCCTTCAGGCTCCTGCTTAAATGTTTCTCACCCACTGAGGGCTTCTGCGGCCACCCAGCAAGTGCAGTTCCCTCCCACAGAGGCACACTGCATTTGCCAGCTTCGCGTTTACCTCTAGATTTGACTACTATCTATCACGAAGTAGATCTCCTTTACCTATTCGAAGTGTTATAGAGAGCCGGAACAGCAGCATCATGAACGTGGGGAGTTACTGTTTTAACTGTCTGCTTTCCTCACAGATGTGCCCTAGAATAGTGCCTGGCACATTCCCTGTGCCAGTGTTTGCTGAGTGACTGAGAGAGTGGTGGCCTTAATCCTACTGTGTATTTTATGGATCTCTTTACTTGATGACAAACTCCTTCCTCCGCTACGATCCCAAATCTCCCATGATGCTTAGTGGTCTGATGAGACAGTATTTTCAAGTGAATGAATGAATGAAAGGGTGAAGGCCTTTTTTTTCTCACTACCTTAGTGTCTGATGACATTTATTTGGGTCTGGAATAAGCCATACCCAAACACAACAAACTGGGGCATGGAATCTGTGTGCTCGGGGTGGTGGTAAATGGGAGTTGGTGAATATGAAATAGCTTTTTGCCCTAGGAAAGACTGGAGGAGAGCATTCCAGGCCTGAGTTGTGTGGCCCCATCTTATTACCCAGGTGCGTATCTGCTTCCCATCACCGTAACATACTTCTCCGAGAATTAGCTTTTGAAGAAAGTTTGATTCGCCCAACAGTTTTGGAGATTCCAAGCCATGGTTTGCTGGCTCCATTGCCTTCGGTCTGTGGTGGGGCAGTCATCATGGTGGGTGTGGCAGATGGCAAAACCGTGCATCTCATGGCTGGGAGCAAGGGTGCGGGGTCAAGAGGAAGTTCTATTAGCCTCTTCAGAGGCACACTCCAATGACCCAAAGATCTCCAGGGCCTCTCCTGGTTATGTCAACTTGACACGAGCTAAAGTCATCAGAGAGGAGGGAGTCTCAACTGAGAAAATGTCTCCATTAGACTGGCTATGGGCAAGCCTGTAGGACATTTTCTTATTAGTGATTGATGAGGGAGGGCCCAGTCCACTGCGAATGTTTCCACCCCTAGGCTGGTGGTCCTGGGTTCTATAAGAAAGCAGGTTGAGTAAGCCATGATGAGCAAGTCAGTAAACAGTGCTATGACCTCTGTATCAGCTCTTGCCTTCAGGTTCCTATCTTGACTTCCTCCAGTGATGAATGGTGATGTGGAAATGAAAGTCAAAGAAACCGTTTCCTCCCCAGTTTGCTTTTGGTCATGATATTCGATCAGAGCAATAGTAACCCCAACTAAGACAGAGCCTCACCCCTTCAAGGCTTCAGTACTTCCCAAAGGCCTAACCTTTAGGAACATTTCAGTATCACTGTGTTCTTAAGAAAGTGGAGGGGGGCATGTGGAGAGAGGAAGGGTGGAGGAAGGGAGGAAAAAAATTTAAAAGACAGATGATTTGTCAGTTAGGGTGTCAGATAATTAAATAGCCATTTGTGCATCAGAGTCTCACCTGATCAGAGTTCTCTGTTAATGTACTGCTTGGGCTAACATCCTAATTTGTTCAATGAGGACTAGCCCTGGAGCCTCTTGCAGGAAGTCCAGGTGGTAGATCCACAGGGCACTTTCTGGGTTCCTGAGGCTTACTCTGGCGCTGGGTTGTCACTCTGAATAAAGAGCAGCTGCCGGGGCACAGCCAGACCTGGAATGGGAGTAAGGTGACCAGAGTCAGCAGCAGAAAATGCCTTCTTTGAACTTTCTTTCTTTCTTTCTTTCTTTTTCTTTCTTTCTTTCTTTCTTTCTTTCTTTCTCTCTCTCTCTCTCTCTCTCTCTCTTTCTTTCTTTCACCCAACTTCTGTCATCTATTTGTTTTTACTTTATTTTTTCATTTGGTGAAAGAAAAAAAAAAAACAACCCACAAGCATCTGTGGTTGTAGAGTGCTGGCTAGTAACAAAGCAAGTCAGGACCCAACAGAGCTTCTCACCTTACAGCCCAGAAGGACCCCGCCCACAGTTCCGGTCCACCCGTTGTCCTGTTCCTTACTCTCTCTCCCACACTGGTCCATCTACAGCTTCTAATGAACTCCAAGAATATGGTTCTGACCATCTGCTCAGGTCAGGAACATGTTTCTTTATTACCAACACTGCTTGGGAAACACCATTTTATTTGTTTTTGTTTGAGACAGGGTCTCGTGTTGCCAAAGTGGCCTGGAATTCCTTGGGAAGCGGAGGATGACCTTGAACTCCTTATCCCCTTGCACTGATCCCAAGTGCTGGGATTCAGGCTTGTGCGACCGCATCCAATTTTAGATGGAGCATAGTATCCACTGTGGATGAATTCTGCCGTGTTCTCCAGCTGGGCTCCCTTTTTCTGTGCCAATATTGTGAATAACACTATAGCAAACATACATACAAGCTTCTATTTGTTTTCCTAGTTTTCCTTCCCGTCTTCCTGTCTTCTCTCTCTCTCTGTCTCTTTCTCTCTTTCTCTGTCTCTGTCTCTCTCTGTCTCTTCTCTCTCATGCTGCAGATCAAACCTTGAGCCTTGCACATGTTAGGCAAGAGGTCTACCACTGAGCTACACTCCCATTCTAATAATAAATTCTTTTTGGTTTCCATCCTTGAAGCCGCATGGCTACTCTTTGGGCAGATCCTCACCAGCTTAGAAGATTGATCTCTAATGTTACTCATTTACCATGTTAAAAATGGGCTTGGTTATTTTTGCTTATACTTCTTGGATTACTGTTAGGTTTTCAGGAACTAATTTATTTTCAGTCCCTAAAATTGTTCCTGTCCTTTGCCTGTATTTTATATCCCCACGGTGTTTTGAGTAGATTTTTATAATTTGCTAAGGGTAATTGCAACTTTGTGGAGGAGACCTTCCCATTTCTTGCCATTGTTTTAAACTTAACTATTATCAGCTTATTAACTTGTCATTTGTACACCCTCCCCCCTTTGACAATGCATCATAAAGAGATACGTTCCTGGTTAATTGAGAATTCTAATTAGTGACTTCTAGTCAATTAACCAATCAAGATTTTTCTCCGTTTCAATCTTGGAAATGTTGCAGAAGCATATGAATTTAAGGCCTAGTGACAAGCAAAGCTGAACAGGTCTCTTTATTGTAGGCCTCACCCGAACCTCTAATGGCATCACTTGGAGAGAGTGGTTGTTGAGCGGCAGCACAGCAATTGCGAGCACGTGCTGCTCTCCTAGAGGCCTGGAGTCCATTTCTCAGCGCTCACATAAGGTGGCTCCCAATTGCATGGAACTCTAGCTCCAGAAGATCCAGTGTCTTCTAGCCTGCGGGGGTTCCTGTACCTGTTTGTACACATATGGCGTAAGCACGCAAGCACGACCACATACTTTTCAAAGGTCATTTGCCTATGTCTTTCTGAGGCAAGGAGCTCAACTAATCACCCTTGTTGACCGAAGAATCCCCTTCTTGAGGATCATCTGCTGAGAACAGACTTAGAAAATTCTTTCAAAGCTGTCACCTCAACACAAAACAATGATTCCAGTTATGAGCCCATCAGGCCTGCGGACAAATGAGCAGGGAGTATTCGAGAATGCAAATGAACAATGGGTAAATAAGGACCAGAGAGAAAGCTCGGTGGAAAGAGCACCTCCTGCCCTGTAGAAGACTCAGCCTGAGTCGTAGCACCCACTTGGCAGCTCACAACTGTTCACAGCTCCAGTTCCAGGGGATCCAATTCCCTCTTCTGGTCTCTATCGGGACCCAACATGCGGGTGGTACGCTTACATGCATTCTGTCAAGGTACTCATACACACGAAACACAATGAATCTTTTTTTTAAATACACATATAAATATATTGAGTGCTCACTAGTTGCTTGAAGTTTGTCCTTTCATTTTCAGTCTGAGGACAGAACCTCTACAGGCCAGGCAAGGGCGTCTACCATTGAAGCATGCCCCAGCCCTCAGGTCCTTGACTTCTGTCTGTCATCTCAGCCACCTTCCCGGTAACTCTGGGTGAGGCTAGTGCCCAAGATGATGACTAAGATGGGAGCATGGCTCCATTAAACCAGTGCAGTAGGCACAGGTGGCTTAAGCCTTCCATGCCTCAGTTTCCCCATCTGTACGACTCAGGAAAGGTACAGTGAAGGTGATGGAGACAGTTGTCCGGGGACTCTGTTTATAAAGTGTAGCTTGTGTAGTCAGCTCAGTCAGTCTTTATCCACACTTTACAACAGACTGTGCCATGCGTTCAGAGAGACTAAGCAGCCTGAACAGTTGTGTGGTGGCCGGGAAAGGAGAATGTTGGCCATAAACACAGATGCTCAAGCTTTAGAATTTGGTTCTTATAATTTCTGCTCATTCTGATCGCTGCTGGGAAGAGCTGGGCATCTTCCTTCATCTTCATAAGATTATAAATACAGTCCAGGCCTGATCTCATAGAGCAGGGTGCATTAGGTACCCAAACCCCTTCCCGCTTTCTTTTCCACAGAGTGGACTGCTGAGATAGAGAAGCTGCCATGCCCACTTCTAAATTTCCACTGTCACTACTATGGCGGCGTGGAAAGTTCTCACCAATGGAACACCTCACCCTGGCTGGTGATGTGCATTTGGCAAATAGATATTGAGTATTATGAGTCCCCAAGGGATGGTTGAGCGATAAGAGAAAGAACCAGAGTATCTAAATCATCACTGGAAAAACCGAGTGTGTCTGTCCAGCTGTCCTGCTCACAGGTGAGGGCGACGCTGTGAAGCTACTGTCTGCTGGCATTTGTTACAACCTTGCCCTGTTATTAGTGTGTGGTGGGGTAGACACCAACCTCTCCCAGCCTTCCTCTGCATTCCTCTAGGCATTCAGAAAGTCCAGGGTGCCCTCCTGAAATGCTGGCCTACTAGGATTATTCTGTGCTATCCTGCATCAGAATACAGAGTCCACAGGCTGACAGGGGCTGAACTCCAGGTGGGGGGCTTGTTAACAGACAACATCTCCTTTGAGAAGGCTCAGGACCAGGAAGGGAGACGAGGAGGGGGTGTGCAAAAGGCTCTTTGCAGACGCATCTACAGCTTTCAATCTCATTGAGCACACTTTAAGTTTGTCATCAGATGTTTACTGCCAATGCAATGAAGGGTGTTAAGGAAGGGAACACCAAACAGCTAGCATAAAAAGCCAGAACTGCTCATAAAGCTGCTTTGGCCATTTATGGTCTTTCTATAGTTAGGAGAAACACTTTTCCATATAAAAGATATAACTATATATCTTCCGGTTTTATGGGCTGCTGATTACTCTAATTATCATAAAAAATTACTGCCGCTAATAAAATTTCTATTATAAGTTACTTATAGTAATCTCCAGGGTACCACACTTAGCTAAGAAGAGGTCATCATTACATTGCACCTCGGGGAGTTTGCTTCCAGACTCCAGAGGCCCCTGAGGCTTTTAACACCTCTTCCCTCCCTGTTTTTAGTCCCTCCCGTTGTCCCACCTCCCCTCCAGCTTCTGGTCAAAGGTCCCCTTGCTGTTTTCATTCTTCAGGATGTGGTTTGAGTCCAGAATAATGACCCATCTTGGACACAGATGACGCAAATGAAATTTCAGAGCTACAAATATCTGGGTGGATTTCTCCTCCCTTGGGACTGAGGGCATGTCAATGAAAGGATGTCGTGGGGTGTGTGTGTGGGGTGGGGGTGGGGGGAACTGGACAAGCCCTGCCCAAGGGGAAATGTGCTTTGCAAAATTGGTGGAAGCCACAGGGTGTTCATGCAAGACACAATTGTTAGCTCTGTGTTTGACAAGACAACAACCTGCGGTTCCCCTCTTAGAGCCGTTGTTTTCTTTGGAACTGTCATTTGTGAGGGTAGATGGCACGGCAGTGACCTTGCAAACTCTTGCCAGTGACACCAACTCTAACTTGTGATTTTACCGCCCTCCTCCCCGCAAAGGCTCCTGCCTTTGAGTGAAATATCAAAATGAGTTACTCTCCAGCTCTCCTCCAATGGCCAGGGAGGGAATAACCTCAGAGTCCCCCAGGAGCTCAGCTCAAGCAGGGTGAGTAGTCATTCCTCAACAGGGTTTCAATTGCTGCTACTGAATGACTCAACATCTTAATGAATGGGCTACAAAATAAAATAGCCCCTTTGAGTTGCTTTGAAATAAGCAACTTATTTTGGCACCGACTTGTTACGCATTAATTGCTACCAGTAAGCGCAAAAGTATGTCTCGAAGCTTTTGCGGCTTCTTTCTGACAGATATTTTCTCTCATTTCTAACAGGCATGTTGGAGCTGGGCTGGCAAGGGGAATTCTGGGTATGGGCTCCTGGGGTCATCTGGGAGCGGGGGAAGCGCTGCTGGGCTTCATTGTCCAGTGGTTTTAAATACCCTTTAAGCCACACTCTGACCTCTCCAAAGGGAGAGGACTGGCCAAGATCAGTATTTGTTGATATGCACACCCCCTACACCATGAATTCACTCAGACTTTAAGATACAGAAACTGGAGGTTGGTGGGGAATTTGTTTTCCTTCTCCAGACAATCTCTGGGTTCTTTCTAAATTTAGAAAACAAAAGCAATTTATTTAGAAGAAGCCTATGGGGGACCTTTCTCTCCCTCGAACACAGCTCTTCCGAGGGTAGGAGTTTCTGCTGTCCTCTTACAAATACTGCATATTAGGTGAGACACGCATCAGTTGGCAGAGGATTGTGGAAGGATTGAGAGAAACCCAGGGAGATTGCCGGGTGCCCTGTCAGGTGCACTGTTCCGGATGGGTCAAGGCTACAAGATGGGTCAAGGCTACAAGGGTACACCTTTCCTTTCCGAAGAGCCCGTTTTAATATCCAGGCTGACTTTATCTGCTGATTCCAGCTGTGGTGGGCCAGACACAGCTGCTAAGAGCTCTGAGCACCAACCTTAAAGAAATACAGAAAGACCGCATCTTAGTCCAAAAACTTAGATGCTCAGGCAGTGACATTCCTTCGCAAGTGGGCTTGGGACTGGATTTGAACCTCTCTGCCTGTCATTGGCTGTGTGGCTCTGGGTGAGTTACGTAGCGTCTAAAAGTTTCAGGTGTGAAACCAAGCAAGCACTTCCTAGCACAGGCCAAACGCAATTCAGCCCCTACTGAATTTTGCTTTCCTTTCTCTGTTTAAAAGCATACTTCTCCACTTCCTGCTTTTGTCTTAGCTCCGCCTCCTCCAGCCCAGGTCACCTGAAGTTACTGGACTTTTCAAACACTTGGCAAACTCAGAGTTTCGTGAGCACCACACACATACACATCCCAAAGGCAGGATAGGATGCAGAAACGAGCCGTTCCTTCTGACGTCAGAAACACTGAGTTCCTGTTCAAGGTGCCCACTTCTGTCTGCCTTGATTGACTTGGACTGTGTCGTGTGATTTCAGAGACCCTCAGTTTTGTCACCTGCAAAGTGGGACTTTCCAGAGATCCTTCATTGAAGGCTACATCTGGCACAGTATCACCCGCCAGTCATTGGTAAGTGGCAACTAAAAAGAAAAATTAGCCTAATAAAAACATTCCCCTGGGAATCTGGAAAGGAGGGCAGAGCAGGGCTCTCCCTCTCCCCCTTGTTCCCCGGTTCCTCATTTTTCCTCCAAGTTAAAGAAAGGCAAAGGAAGGGCAGTCCTGGGCTCCCTGGTGAGTTCTTAGCACACTTGTTGTGGGGTGTCGCATTGCCTTTTGGGAAGGGATCCCTTTGATGGGATGTGGGGTTCTAACAGCCAGCTTTGACTTGGAGTGAGCTGGGAGCAGTTTCATCCTGTGAAGTCAAGAAAGCACCTGCAGCACTACTCCCCACCCCCCCCCCCCCCACCACCCGCTGCTGGCATCCATTGCTGCGGAACCAATTCCCTCACCCCAGTCTAGTGGTTGTAGAGGCTCTCCCTTTCAGTGTGTGTGCATAGAGCATCCAGGGTGGTCTCATTCTTGCATGGGACTTTGTACCAACAATCACACAGGGCACAGAGGTTCTCATCAGCGTGAATCACGGCAGCAGGAGAAGTCCTCAGGTGGGGGCAAAGCCCAAGGTTTCTGAAGCTGCAGAGAGGTAACAGCTCCTCTTCTGCCACTGGGCAGAAGAAATATTGGGGTCCTTGGGTACTTAGCTCTGGGTAGGAGAAGGGGCTAGCTCATGTTGTAAGAAGACACTGAGGTTGGGAGAACTTTTCAGCTTTGCTGCAGTCCTCCTCTGGGCACTTCAGTGGCGTCCCTTCTGCCTGCAGAATGCAATGTCTCCACCCAGTCACGCACCCTGATAATACCGTGTCCAGAGAGAGACGAGGCTTCTTAGAAAAAGCTCTTTTGAAATCTGCAAAGTCAAGGACAATTGTCTGGGCCCTGTAACCAGTGCGCCATGCAGGAATGGATAGGGGAGCCATGGTTAGACACCTCTTTCTGCCACGGAGAGCAACACCGGAGAGCAACACGATGCTCAGAGCACTCTCTGCCCCCCAGCGCTTCCGTTTGGGCACAGCCTCCTCAGGACTCAGTTCTTTCTGGAAGAGGGTCCATATCCATTGGACTTCCAGCTTTTGCCTCAGTTCTTGGAGCTCTTGAATATGCCCTCTTTGGGGCTCCTTCTGTCTCTCTAGGAACTGGCACTTGCTGGACCTTGAGGTGCAGGACAGTAATTCTCCTTACTAAGGAGGCTGAGGAAGAATTGAAGTTTAAGGCCAGCCTGGGCAGCTTAGTGAGACCCTGTCCCATGACAAGAAGTGAGAAGGGACTGGATATAGCTCGGCGGTGGACGGCTTGTCTCACAGAGCATTCATCTCATGGGATGAATCCCCAGTACCGCTAAAAAAACACTGAGCTTGTAACTCAGTGGCTTGAGCATCCCGACAACCCTAGCTTCAATTTAGATTGGTTTGGGTCTGACCTTGCCAGGAGGTGGGAGCTCATGACCATGGGGGTGTAACAAGAGCCTGAGATCCCCTCTTTAACATGGAAGGGACATGAGTCATCTTCTCTCCTTCAGGAGATTGTGTGTAGACAGACCGGGAAAGTGAGAATATTGAATATGAGGACCTGTGCGTCCTGTCCTGAGGCTTGCAGGCCTCCTTTGGGTGATCTTTCCTAGAACAGGCTTCTGCTTATAGCTGAGTACCTCCCCTACCATGCTCAGTGCCCTTGAAACTTTGGAGGCTCGGAGGCTGCTTTTCATTTCTGATGGTTCCTGTTGTTCAGGACCCAAGCTCTCGATACTTCCACCAGCAGAATTCTCTTGAATGCTCTGTGGGTTAGCTATGAATCTTCAAGCTCCAAAAGCAATAGTCTCCATAGTCGCTGAAGCTTGTTTTAGAACAGTGTTTTTACAGCCTAGCTTGCCTACCTAAGAAGGATTATTAGCTTTAAACAACTTTCAACTTTCCTATGTCCCTAACAAGGGCTTTATGGCGATGCCTAGTTTGTACCCAGAAGTCATTGCTGACTCTGAGGATATTTTTTGCAGGCTGGGGAGACTTGTCTAGGTCTGTTGTATTTTCTCCAAAATCTGCTTGAGAATTTATTAGCTTTTCCTTCAACTTACTTTTCCTCAAACTATTAAACATAGCTATAAGAAAGCAGTTGGGGGCTGGATAAATAGCTCCACAGTTAAAAGCACTAACTGCTCTTGCATAGAAGGATCAATTTCAGCCCCAACATGGCAGCTCACACCCAAATGAACTCCAGTTCCAGGGGGAATCTGATGCCCTCTTCTGGCCATCATGGGCACTGCATGCATGTAGTGCACATACATGTATGTAGGCAAAATATTTCTACACATAAAATATTTTTAATTGCTTAAAAAGAAAACAAAGAAAGCAGTTCATACTTTCAACACTCTTCCTAAATTCTAGCAGATTTATGATTTTTCAATTATCTTTTTTGGTGTGTAGAAACTCAATAGAAAACAATGTCACCTAAAATAGCAATGACAACCATTTATCCTTTCCTATTTGTGGGAAATATAAGATAAAATTTAATAATTTTTTTTTCCAAAAACAGGGTCTCACCATGTAGGCCAGGCTGTCCCAGAAATCACAATGTAGCCCAGGCGATCCTCCAGCCCCTGTCTGCTCAGTGTTAAGATTACAGCCCCACCTCTGGTTTAAAGTGTCACCTCTTCCTCAGCAGTGAGTGGTGGTCATTGTAAGTGTCAGGACCCTCTCCAGCGCTCCTTGCTGACTGTTTGCCTCTCCCCTGCCCTGCTGTAGCTCTCCCCAGTGGCCCACCTTGCCCCTCCCACCCCCAGGCTTGATGCAGGACATACCATCTCACTGATTTGGCAAAGCTAATTGTTTCAGGGGTCACGAACCCAGACCTGACCTCGTCAGGCCACGGCCACGGAGGTGTAACGAGGGCCTGAGATCTTCTCTTTAGTGTGGATTCATGGGACTCTGTGCGGACGGGCTGCAAATGTGAGAGTATGAAAATGAGGTCTCTTGTGACCTGAGGCTCATGGGCCTGCTCTGAGTGACCTTTCCCAGGCAGTGCACTCTGCCCAGGACTTTACTTTCAAACATAAGTTGTGGGTCCTGTCAGACAGCCATGGTCAAGGACTATGCTGATCATCGGAGCCTATGCGGTCACTGTCTACTGGGTACAAGACAACTGACATCCACTGTGTCCAGGGAAACACACCAACCTGAAAGGCAGCCACTACTGTTTCTGCTGTTGTGGTGACAAAATAAGGAACGTGCCACGAGGAGAGTGGGACAAGGGGCCAGTGACGTCACCTGTCCAGGGGAGCACCTCCTTCTTGTTAAGAGGATGGTGCCATCAATGGATGGAGGGTGGAAGACGAAGTCCGTGTTGAGGAGTCAGCCCTCCCCATGGGAGACAGCCACTGAGGAGCCCAGACCTACATCTTGCTTGTGATCAGAGCAACGATAACTTGCTCATTGAGCATTCGCCATGTGCAGAGGACTCTGCTGGGAATGTAAGTGAACCCTCTCAGTCAATCCCCACAAAGCACCCTACAAAGCAGACACCACCACTGTCCGTACGTTAGACAGATGAGCCCAGTGTGGACTGAGGACGTGCCGTGCTCGCTGCTGAACGACAGCTCAGCGGAACCCAGGTTCCAAGCCTCTCCAGTCCATTCTTCGTCTCTATACTCTTCTGATGCTCTGGGCTGCCGAGCCTCTGGAACGGTGCGTGCAGACGCTCTCTCATCTATCAATCTTCCTGCCACCCAATACGAGGCAAATCCAGGAAGACCCTCTGATGGCTCCGGCACCAGCTGCAGGCTCAGCGGGTAAAGGTCCCCAAGCCGGCCCTCCTGCCAGCCTGGCTGGGCTTCTCCTGACATTTGATTTCTTGCTCTGTAAACTCCATTCTGGCCCAAGAGGTGGTTTCCAGGCACATAAACTGGATATTGGGTAAAATTACAGCACTCGTTCACTCAAAATTGATGGCAGCAGGCATTCACCCCACCCTGGCTGGCCTCTCCTCCTGGGCTGTCGTCACACGGCCCAGCCTCAACCCTGCCACCCAGACAGGACTCACCGCCACCAACAGAAAAATGTGTGGTGTCTGCTGGAAAGGCAGGGAGGAACCATGGGCGTGAGTGGCCTGCACTTGTGATGGGTGGGTTTCTCCAGCAGACATATATACAGTTACAGTCCCGGTATCTTGTATTTGACTTCCATATCTGTGCTCACTCCCGGGACAGGAGCTGGGAGAGTCGATCTTATACTTCCCAGTGACTGCTGGGATCTCAGATCACCTTCTTTCACTTTTATAGATGGTTTTATTTTGATGATATGGCTCTTAGAGGGATAGAGAGGAACCTGTTTTAACTCACGAGACCAACGTTGACTGGAAAGGGACATTTCTATGCCTTTGATTCAACACCAGTTTATTGAGGTCCTACTATGTGACAAACGGTCCACTGTTCGGTTTACATCATGACAAATGTCTGCTGTGCTGGCTTCTGGTTGGGTGTGTGTGACATCACTGTACAGTGAGTTACTAGGACAAGGGTCAATCCTAGGTTCCTAGGTATGAGTGGCTGCTCTCGTCAGAGGATCCAAGATGGAAGTCAGACTGATATTTATGTAACAAAAATGCAAAGCAAACAAACTCATATCTATTAGGCTACAAGTCCCCAGCCTCCACGTGCAGACATGGAGAGTACCTTCCAGTGTGACCCATGAAGCAATGCCTTGGCTCTATCTAGTTCTTGGGACCAAGAATCCAAGGGCTAGACTGTCTAGAGACAGTAGTCAGGGAGCAAAGCTAGACTGGGAATGTGACAGTAATGAATATGAGGTAGCCTGAGTAACTTGAGGCTCATAGGTCCTCATTACCTAGCGAAGAGGTAATGGGGTTATGGAGAGCTGATGGAACTAGGCCAGTAGACCAGTAATTCATAAGAACGCCCCATGATTGATACGCGTAGCTTTTGCTGGTTTACAAGGATGCCTGGACACTTTATAAACAGCTCAGCACGGGAGCTACTGAAGCTGGTCCACATCCGCACCAGAGTCCAGTTAGAGAAACAGAGCCATTTCGGGTAGCTGAGTCAAGGAAATTCAACAGTCAACCAAACGTGTTCCGGGAAGGGGCGTGGCTAAAAGAACACACTGAAGAAGGGACAACCCAGATATTAACTGCAGCAGCTGCTGACACTCTGAGAGCAGGCCCTGGGGCGAAGCTGAGGAGCCAGGACCAGCCAGGGAGAGGTAGAGCCAGGATGAATATACTACATGGCTGAAATAGAACTGCTGAACCAGAGGAGGTGCCGTGGCCTCTGACAGACATGTCCCCTGAAGCAGAGAAAGGAGAGAGAAGGAGAGGAAGAGAGGGAGAGAGGGGAGAGAGAGAGAGAGAGAGAGAGAGAGAGAGAGAGAGAGAGAGAGAGAGAGACTGCTTTCTTCTTTTCTCTAATGTTCGAATTCCAGTGCCTACATCGGCTAAATGCTTCTAGGAACCACTGGGCCCAGCCTGACGTGGTTAGTCCATAGGACACAGACCAGGGGAGAAGCTAGGGAAGCCCTATGCAAGTCAGTCAGCAATTAGCCCTCCCATTAGGTCCTTCCTCATTCTGTGAAGCTTTCCTACCTTCGTCTGAATAGAAGATGCCGTGGCTTTTTAAGTAATTGCACTGTATCATCTCCGTTATATGATATTGCTTCTATTAGCTGCTACTGTTTTATTATATTCATTATTACTATTGTTCTATATTATGCAGGCTATCTGCAACCGTCCTTGCCTAACTGCGGTTATAAATCCCTCTGCAGTGTGCTTCCACCTGCTTGATTCACTTACTGAAGAAAGATTGCTCCCTTGATCTGGGTGGACTTCACAGTTTCTTCAGGCCCAGCATGCATTTGTATTGCAATGATGTCCGCCTACAAAGCACAGGAGAGGCTGCAGGGGTGCACCAGCCATGGGCTGCCCTGGCTAGCAGCATGTCTTTTTTCCCTGCCTCTCTCAGAAGAGAGAACAGAAACAAAACCAATTGCTATTCCCCCTCTCAGCCTCTTCCCAGATTAAGATTCAGCTTCTACCACCCACATGCACCCTGTCTCTCTGCTCTTCTGCCACTATTTTATTAAAACTGTAAGTTTTACTTACTCACTGTGCGTATTAGATTTGTTTCTATCTTTTGAACAAGAATACATCAGCTCCCTGATATTAGGAAGTTTTGGCTTTTTCTTCATTGCCGTTGTTCTCATCCATGTAAGTAAGCAGCTGCTCCACAAGATCTGGCAAACCATCGCCAGTGATTAAAGGGACAGACAGATCTCTGGTCCCACTGGATCCTACTTAAAGGTCGATAGATCCTTGCTGCAGACATACTCTAGGCCGGCATCTGCATTCAGAGACAAAGCTGAGCGTTTGCCGACGACGTGAGTGATGCTTCACGGGATTCTGCTCTTGGAATTCACTGTACCTAATCCTGAGCTGCTCTAAATGAGAGATGGCCCATGGTCCTCCAAAGACACCAGCTTGGATGCACAGACCGCCTTCCTCCTGCATAGGAAGCTCAGTGCTCGTGCTTCACACGTCCTTCTAAAAGGTCAGGCATCGTTGGGTAGCAGGTTGGCGTATTCTCTCTTTCTTAATGATGTTAAGCAAAGGTCAAAGTGTCTACTGGATGGAAAGCAGAAAGCTTCTAGTGAAGGAGACTGATGTTTATAACATCCGTCTAACTCTGGGAATTTCTTAACGATCATAGACTCAGGTCATAGGATGCTGTAATAAAAATGACAGGTGATCACGGCAGTAAAACTAAAGCTTGTGTAAGGCCGGGCATTATATCTGCCTTGAGCTATTGGCCTTCAAGCTCCATGAGCCTGTAATACTCATGGGACGAATCTCCAAGGCCCTATGGGCCCACCAGGAGGAGAGCATTCCCCATCCAGTCAGTGGAAGCGTGGCTCCTGTGACCCTCTGCTACACTTGGCTTGCTGTCTTCTCCTCTCTACTCCAGGAATGGAGGTGGAACAGAAGTGAGGTAGGAGCTAGCCATCCCCAGAGACCATCCATCCTCCTTAGCAGGGGATGAGGCAACGGGAGGCATGGAGGCTCCCCTTTATTCATTCAGCCCTTTGCTGGCATCCTCCCAGGGGCTCTAAGAGACTGAACAGGGCCAAATATATAGAAAACACTAACCTGTTCCTCAAACAATAAATTATGCACCTCAACCTACGGGTTTCTCAGAGGGAGAGCAGGGCATCAGCCAGCCCGCTGCCCCCTCCTCAGGGAGGGCTTGAAGGAGGCAGTAACAACACAGTGAGCAGCAGAGGACCAGAGCCATGGCCAAGTTTGTCTCCAGCCAGGGCCTGGCACAGAGACTCATCTGTGTAAATGTGTGCCGAATGAAGGATTTTTCAGATGTTGTCCCTAATCTCTCTGGGATCTAAGATCTAGTTCATCTTTACAGGCACCTCCTGTTAGCTTCCTGGCTTCTAAGGGATTAACATTTCAATGCAAATTTCCAGGCCCCATACTGTCTTCTCCCCGTTCTTTGGAAGTACCTGAGAGGAAGGCTCCATGGATTGTTCGTTCCAGGTAAAGCAGAAGCCTTGGCCGGATTCCACGCTTAATGACTATGTGACATTTGGTCAGGTGATTTCATTCTTAAACCTCAGAATTTTCATCTATAAAATGAGATGGTTATCATCCTTACCTGGCAAGAGTGTCATGAGGAATGAATACTCATTTAATGTAAAGTATCATCATCATCATCGTCATCATTATCACCATGATCGCCACCATCATCCGGACAAACGGGGCTTGAGTTGTTTTTTTTTTTTTGTACCAAGAACACGGAAAAAAAAAAAATGCATGAAACCAAGTCTCTCCATCCTATGCAAATACGGAAGACACACTCATTCCAGAGAGAGTAACTTTGGTCTTCTAGGAAGTCTGTGGCGGCCACATGAGCAGAGCAGAAGCAGGTCCCCCAGGACTCCCATGGCACCAGCGCTCCCTCCCGGAAAGGTGGGTGTTGTTCAGCTGTGGCTGGATACTTGGAGGCCTCCCGGAAGTGAAAGGCAGGTCATCTACAGTCTCTTCCTAGCAGATCTTTAGTCTTGCTTCTCATTCCAGAGAACATTGCCTTCTGGAACAATAGCTTAGAGTTACTGGCGTTCTGTTCTTACCTCATCTTTGAGCCTTTTCCTCAAGGCCTTTGATGCTTCAGTCTTAAAAAAAAAAAAAAGCCCTGTCTGGGAGAATGATGTACTCTCAGACAATCCAGCCTGGCTTTGCTGTTTCTCTGTCATCTCTCAAAACACACAAGTCCTTCACCCAGAAGAGGCAAACCGGGGATCCACCCACATTTAACGGAGAAAGCCCATGCGGTCCATCCAGCTGTGGGACTTCTGTGGGTTGCTAGAGAGCAGCATTGCATGATGTTCAGTGACATCCCAGAAAACGATGGTGTTTTCCAAGCTGGGCACAGATGGGAGCGCTGGTCCCTGGAACACATCCTTAGTCCCCAAAGCTTTAATCTCTAGGATTCTTGGCTGGTAAGTGACTCAGATTCTTCTGATTTGATTTTTTTCTACCCTGCAGGGGACAGCATTGGGCAAAGAACTGTGGAATTCATATGATAAAAGAAGAAACATTTGCTTCCAATTACCCAAATTATTGTTTGCTAATTGAAGTACAAAAGGAACATTTTATTTTGTCCTCTGGTTGGTGCAAGCATCTCTTTACTAAGTCTCTTTGATTGAGCAACAATGCTTTAGGAATGTTCCCTGTAATCCATGCATCATTTTCCTGATTAGTAGTTGTTCAGTAATGTTCTTGTTCACCGAGGTAAGCTTCAACCAGAGAGCAGTCTGTCACCGGAGCAGCAGACTACATGTGTACCACTCCTATGTCACCCTGGCTGGGCTCTTACTTTTGACATAAATATAAATTTGGAGGATGAGAATTTCATCTGCTACCATTCCATGGTCATACACTCTCCCACACAGATGATCATTGTCTGTAGTTGGATTTCCTAGAAATTAACTCTGAGATGGAAGTCTGTGTCTCTTAGGAGACCTGCCGAGGGTGAACACTACAGGCCGGAGCTAGGCAGCAAAGCCAATCCCAACACCACAGAAAAATACAGACTCTGGGATGCCCAAGGTTGTCACAAAATGAAACAAAGAGTTTTGCTTTTGTGTCTTGGTTCCTGACCAGTCTTTGGACAGGAATTTCCAGGGAAAGGCTACCTCCCTCCTGCCCAGGGATGGCAGCACCTGAGAACAGTTAGCAGAATTAGCAACTCCACAGGATCCACCACATCTGCCCGCCTCTCACAAACATAACTTAAATGCCATCTAGAGGTTGATTCATGTTGTTTTTGAAGACATATACAAAGGGGAAAAAAAACAAAAACAAAAACAAACTTTCCCAGCTCCAGCTGTTGCTGAGTTGTGGCCCTCCAGCTGTTTTGAGACTAGCACTCTGCAGGGCCTACGGTATCTGTTTAATCTTGGCAGATGCAACACAGTTATCGCTGGGCTTCTGCTCGTGAGCAAGGAAGCTGATGGCATCGGAGAGTTCCACAGGCACCGCCTTCCTGCCGTCATCTATCAGCGCGGCCCCGAGACCTTTTTGTTCTAAGTGATGATTGAGCCCTAAACACATAAAATTAATCACCACTCCAGGCCAGCCAGGTGTCTTGCCTCCAGAAATCATCCCGAGACACCAAAGGAGCAGCTCAGATCTGATCGCGTCTCGTAATTTCACTTAAAGAGACCGCAGAGGCCCATGGGAACCCTGGAGGGTTGAATACTTTGGAGAAGCAAAGAGCCAGCCAGCACTACTTCATGTGAGGGATCAGGGTGGTTCCCTCAGGTGAGGGCTTGTTTCAGGTCAAGGAGGTCCACCTTGGAGGATGAAAGATGGCTCCGTTGGTAAAGTACGTACTTTCAAGCACAAAGACCTGAGCTCAGTGTCAATACCATCATTAAAACAAACGAACAACAATTAAAAAAAAAATGAAAGAAAGAAAAGCAGGTGACACAGAAGAATGACACCCAAAGTCTCAAAGTTATCCTATGACTTTAATAGCACCCCCCCAACATATGTACCTGCAGACATATAAGCTGTGACACAGACACACACACACACAGAGACACACACACAAACACACGTGGGTAGACAGGGACAGGGAAAGGGAAAGGGAGAGAGAGAGGGACCTTGATCTAAAGCTGTGCTCATTAAATCACCAGTCCCCAGCCTAAGAGAAGGCTTGCAAGGCAGAATCAGGTGCCCTCCCAGAAAAAGGGCTCAATTCCTTCCAGAAGCTTCATGATGGTTTTGCAGAACTGCAACAGAGGCTGGGGAGAAGCCTGCCAGCTACACCCCGGCAGCAGTTGATTACACGAGCCAGTGAAGGCTGGGTTTTGAAATTCCATATGACAAGCCCGCTTACCTAACAGTGGCTGGGAGTGGCCTTCTCTTGTACCCCGTATGTATATTTGATTTTAACTATGCGGCCCTCTGGCAACATCCTGTATGTTTCAATCAGTCAGAAGCCCCATTTGCCAAGTCTATGTAGAGTTCAGTGCCTCTCAGGATTTTGGCAGAGAGAAAACAATCAGAGATAGATATAAAAATGACTGTCTTAGTCTAATCACATAGCATTTCCAATATCTAAATCCAAGAAGGAAACGTATTCCTGCGATACACAGGACGAGTCTGAGATCTGCAAACATCAGGCGGGTTTTTTACCAAGGAGCTTGGCCCCCGTTGTAGATTAGTGGAAAATCCTTATGATTTGGCTCTAATTGAGAGCTTAGCAGTTGCTATTAAATTCCCTTTCAGAAACAGTGCGTGCCTACATGTTTCCCCTTACTGAGAACATTCTCCCTCTCCATCAGAAACTATCCAAACAGATGAGAGTGAAAGGAAACACCTTATAAAACAAGGCTCCAAACAAGGTTTGATTAAGGGAAGCCCCAGACAGAGTCTGTGGGTGAAATAACACTGTCCTAAGTGTCTCGGCCCTTCGACCCGCGCAGAGCTGTGTCACTGTCCCATTTCCCTTTCGGTCTCAGAGTCTGGGAAGTATGCTCTTGTGACCCTCGGTGCAGAAGAAATGGAAATGGGGTCTTAAGTCAGTGACCTGGGTGTCTCTCCCATCCCTGTTACGTTCAGCTTAAATTCCCTTAGATAAAGTAGACCTGCGCAACTAGATGCATCCAGATGTGGTTGCATCTTAGCAGGTTTCCTCCTTCCCTCTGCAGAATTCAACTAAGGGAAGAAGATGTATCTACCCACCTCAGGGATAACAGACCCTCAGACCCCTGGTCAGTGAGTATGATAGCAGCAAGCAGCACCCAGGATCAACACACCCTTTAAATCAGCGAAGACAACTGGCAGCTGGATTCCTACAATCCAGGCCAAAAAAAAAAAAAGCAGGTGAGGGAGACAGATCAGATAGAATCTCCGAAGGTCCCACAAGTTGCCCCACCGTCCTGAACTTGTACAGATGGCTCCTGGTGACAGCTGCGTGATAAATTGTGCACCATGAGGTCAGCAGCCCAGATTTATTTGGCTGTGCATAAATGTGGGATGGAAGCTTTATACCACCGGCCTCACTCAGGGCAGCCCTGACGATATATTTAGAAGGGGGAAGAAATAAAATCCATCCCACATTCAGATCATCCTAAACTCACAAATCAATAATCAGGGAAGAGGATCAATGGATGCTTTCTCAATATGCCATGACACAGTTCTTCACCGGACTGTGATCTTGGCCTTAAAGGAACCCAAACATGGGTATGCATGCTTGTTCTCAAAGCAGGATCAGAAACTGTTACGGTGGGGGTAAGTCCTCTGAGGTGGAGCCGGGTCCCTGGCACCTAATGTCACCCAGGATGATGAATACAACCCAACCCCAATTATTTGCAGTCACGTTATTTTGTAATTATAATATTCCATCAGTGTTAAATGAAGAGACATCAAGTTGAGGGATGGTAAAATTCTATGTCTGAGTAGTTCATTTTGTCGTAATTGAGGAATTGTATGAAATACATTGTTTTAAACACCCTAAGATGATTATCCCCACACTGCTGGAATAGGAACTCTTTCAAATCCTCACAACCACAGTTGTGAGTGGCTTCTTGATGTTTTCTATGAAATCATTGTTTCTCTACCTGTCTGTTAATGTTCCCACATTTGAGAAGCTCAACCTGTCCTAAAATTCTGATTACTGAGTCTAGCAGGAATTCACATGAGCGCGCACACACACGTACACAACTGAATGATGGTACCTGCTTCTCCCTGGAAAATTTATCTTACGAAGTCTGCCTTGTGTCGAGCAGTACACCCGGTCCAGGGTAAGTTTTGACGTGAGTCTAAGAGGAGCCCTATGGCATTTTGATTTATCCACAAGACTCTTCAATCTCAAACGGAACACACTTAAAATAATAGAAAAACACAGCGTGCCTGGCATAATGAAAGTTGAGGACGTCAGGGGAAGAAATAAAGTTTTCGAGGCTCTGGGCCACCGTAAGCAGTCTCCTCTCTCCTGTAATGAAGCGTAGGAATATCAATTGGCTGAAGTGACAGCTAGCTTTCAGAATATTCATGGGGGGAAAAAAAAAGCCAGGCTCATCTCCGAGGTGTATTAAAGTATTACTTACCCCCTTTTGGGAGAGCCATGTCACCAATTTCAGCAGTGAATAGTGATGCATAAAATTGAAGGAGAAAATGTGAGAAAAATAAGCACACATCAGAAGCGGGGTCAAGAACTTAATTTCACAGTGACACACGAGTAATTTGGCTTTGAAAATTTTTGTCAATTCTAAATTCATTTGAAAAAGCATAGCTCAAGAAATGCCAGTGTCTGAATATGAGATATGCCGGTGTCTGAATATGAGATTCCAATATTTATAGCACAGTTTACAAATACATTACCCCTGTCACAGTGAAATAAGCCACATACTTACATGCTGAGTGGAGTCAGCCCAAAGGTGTTAGGCATCAGGGAAGGAGATAAGGAGACACGTAATTAGTACATTAATCTTTTTTATTATATCATTTTTCAGACATATATGATCGTAATGTAAATTAGAAATAAAGGAGGGTTCATGGAAAATAGAATTAATTTCCAGGGGGTCAATCACTGTACAGTTACCGCATTACAAGCATGGTGTAATTTACGGCAACATTTGTCCAGTTTCCTGCGTGTGGCTGATTGCGATGCTGAGTTCCTTGCTATCAGTTGAAAGTCAGCTTGTGCGATAACATTCGACGTCCTAATGAAATTCATTTGCAGTACAAAAATTTGAGTGAATCCAACAAGGGCTGTTACAGGCCTTAATGGCATTCTATGGATTATTGATTTTTGATTTAGTTTCTGCTCAAGAGAAGCCCATTTTAACAGCACCATTACCTCCATAACGATTAGAGACAAAAAGTTAATTATGTAATTATAAAGCCAATAACAGACTTGTCTGGTTTACTTTGCTTTAGTCAGTTTAAACATTATCTCTCGCGTGCACATCATAACAGGCGGAGTGTGAGAAGAGAGATTAACGCCATGAAAGCAGATGTGAAATTTAATTCTCCAGGCCATCCCTGTCTGGGAAGCCATTAAGTAACCACAGCATTTTCCCTCTATTAAATTCACCACTGCAACTTCACACACAAAAGGTGGACGAAGGTGCGGCGGTGTCTTCCACTTCCATTGAGAGGGACATGGTAGCTGCAGAATCCGAGGGAGAGTGTGCTCACCAGGATGAAAAGCTCGGAGGGAACTAAGCACCTGTGTTGCTCCTAAGATACAATGAGAGGCTCTTTGTACCTTGGAAAGGGACTGTGGGGATCCAAGGTTGGAAATGAGGAGAAGGTCGATGGAACTTTCGGCTGCCCTGGGTTGTCATTTGCTAGCTTTCAGAGCAAAGCTGGAAACACAGACCTTTGAACCAGCATCATCCCTCCTAGAGCTTTCCAATGCTTGGTGTCAAATGAAATCTGTGCCCTAGTTTGTGATGGAAGGCTGCTGTGCTCATTTACATACACGCGCACACACCACGTTTATGTGTGTCTGTGTGCAGGTCTGTGTGTGTGATCTTTTCTTTCCTTTCCTCTTAAAATCTTATCAGTGTTGTAGTTAAAAACAAAGGCTTCTAACTCAGAGTCTGTATCTCTTGGTGGGGGTCTCATGACGTCATTGGGAGAATAGCTTTCTGTTGCTAAGAATTCATTTTTAAAAAATCAGGAGTAGTAGGAGAATTCTATGCATAGGCTCATTCCCAGAAAGGAGTCCACATCCAAGGAGAGCTCCATGGGGGCCTATGAAGGGCACCTAAAAACAGCGCCATATTGATGGTAGCAGTCCCAGCATGTGCTAATCTGACTCCTAGGCTTGCAGCTCAGGTAGGCATGGAAGTCCCTGGGTACTCTCTGCAGATGGAATCGGCAGAGTGCGAGGAAGAGACGAGATGAACCAGAGACAGTCTGGCTTAGCTGATCATTCTTCCCAGAATGAGTTCATGAAGCTTTCAGGCAATTGAATATCTTAGGGTATGATCTTCAAACCTGACCAGGCTCCAGCAGCGGAGGAAGTGTCTGTCAGCACTCACCAACTGTGGCCAGCCTTGGCGCCCAGCTCTGCCATCTGAAGTTTGTTGGGCTGTTTCCGCTAACCAGAGAGAGCTATCGAGAGAGACTCAGTGGCAGGCTGTCAGTCAAGGAGCATCTGTGAGATGTCAGTCAACTTACTGTCTTTTAGCTTCGTGTAAGGGTGTCGTATGGAAGTTACTGGATTCTAGTAAACGGTTGACTGGAAGTGGTCAGGCTGTTGAGTGTGCTTGTTTAAGGGTGTGTTCGTGGCACCCCGAGTTTTCAAGCAGGTCACAGCACTTCTTAGAATGAACAGACTCCTGGTTTTTTGTTTCTGTTTTTTTTGTTTGTTTGTTTTGTTTTGTTTTGTTTTGTTTTGTTTTTGCTAGATAGCTTTGGCTTTAGCCTCATCCAACCATCCACCAGTTTTACAAACAAAACAAACAAAAACAACAGCCCTAGACAGATCCAGACACCAGAGAGTCTGTATGGCTGGTCAAGGGGTCCACTGTGACACTGGAATTTGTCTCAGGTGGGCTCACGTTGCTCTGGGGACCTTTGTAAAGGAAGCAAGCTCCTTTACCCCCAGCACTGACCACCCACAAGAATCTCTGCTTTTTCACTACAGGGAGAATTTACTAGCGCCAGGAGAGAAGGAGATGAGTACCAGGCGGGAAGAAGCTGCTCTCCTCCAGGCTGTGGGCGGGAATCTTTTCTTCCTACAGCAGGATGTTCTTCCTTCACCCAAAAACCAGCTTCCCGCCTGGCCTTTTATCCACCTAGAAATAAACAGTCAAGGAAGGAAGACAATTTCTATGATTTCCAGCACAGGAATATATGGGAGAGGCTGTCTCTGCAGGTGCAGATCTTGCTAAAAACCTGACATCCCTTAACATCAAAATCCATTGCTTTTAAATTCATGGCTAACAGACTCAACCCCAAGCTCCCCTGGCAGGACCCAGCAGTGTCTGACTTGTCACATCCCATGTATCTGACACACACCTGGAATATATTTTTTGGGGGGTGGGAGGGGTGGGGAGTTGACTTCTCCAAAATGCCTAATCTCAATATTTTTGACCCTCATTTGTTCCCCCATGTCTTTCCCTCACTTGCCTGTAGACACCGTCCTTCTCATTTCCCCGTGACACTGGCTCTCACTGCTCTTTGTGGTGAGGGGGAAAAAAAAAAAATCTGTGCTGTGAACACAGTTTGACATTTCCTGACATTTCATGAACTAATTACACTACAAATAATTAAGCATGTTCACATCTGTAACAAACGAAGCAAAATGGTTGTCAGCGGGTGTGATTGATCACCTCCCTGAGATTTGATCTGATGAGATTCTCCCCTCCGTGGGCAGGAGCCCGGTGCCACCAGTTTGTAATCACGCCTTCAGCCCTTTTTTTTTTCATGAGATCACACCGATGAGATGCTTGCAGGAAAGGATGGGAAAATTAATGACTACAATGAAATATTTGCATTTTTGCAGGGCTGGAAAAACAATGAACAAGAGATGTGTCACCCTCAATTATTTGGTGGTGCTAAGAGCTCCCAGACAGCTCCTGCTGGAGAGAGCTGTCGGGAAGCCCGGGGGTGTCAGGCTGGCTGGAAAAATGGCAGGTGACAAGGACAACATTTTTTTTTTTATGCTACACAAGCCCACAGAAGCTCAGCTAAAAAGACAAATTGCAGGAGCAATTTCTTATGGAGGGGGAAATTTGTCAGCATTTAAGCTTGTTCCTCCACAAAGGTTGGACAAGGGCTTGAAAATAAGCCGGGTGGCAGACAAAGGAATGCAATCTGATATCTGCCAATCGATGCACCTGCCAATGGTTTGGTGGTCTTTGTTTCTCATGCTTTGGGGTTCTCAATGTAGGCTGCGCACGGTACCCAACCGGATGCTTCCTGCCTACTGGGAACTCATTTGGAAGGGACCCCAGTCTGCTGGAGACTTAATTTGGCTTTTTCAAAGGCAGCTCCAGCCAGTTTTCTGGGCAAATTCCTCCCGAAGTTGCCCAAACAAATGGATTTATCATCCAGCATGATGCCAGACTAGAGGCTCCGGGAGCCAGAATGCAAACAGAAAATAAAATAAATACCGTCGGATAAAGGAGGTAGCAAAGCGGCTCGCTCTGCTGTGGTGTTTGCCAGTGACATCCTGCTAACCCCAATGGCAAGAAGGAGTTTTTGAAGAGTATTTTTTTAAAGTGCAAAGCAAATTGCATCAGGTAGTTTTCCCTATCATTTTAATTTCTTGGCCTATTCACTCATTGTTTATGGAATAAACAAATCAATCTGAAATCGAATGGTTGGGAATTTCAGCTGTGACAATCCATCAGGTGATAATGGGCTACGGAAGGGTGTATATTTTATACTGGGCACATACATGAGTACCTACTATGTGCAACACATCATGTAAAGCGTGTCACATATGTTTACATATATTTACAAGGATTTTTAATCCTGTTACACAGACTCAGAGATGGTAAGTGATTTGCCCAGAGAAACACAGCGATGTGGCTGAATTCAAACCTGGATCAATTTAGCTCCAAAGATTAGGATCATCTCCCCTCTCTGTTCTTTGGGTCACTAGGGTTTGGATTCTGAGTAGGTCAGTCTAAGTCTATTATCATCCATCCCTGCGAGTGCTGGTGCCCATGTTGACTGCATGGCTGACTCATTGCCCTCTGCCTGCCCTCCCCTCAATGGCTGCACTCTCAGATTGGAATGAGCATCTTCTCCACTACAGGTCCTCAGGGTCACCCCGTACCCTGCTCCCAATCTAATAGTGAGGTGCAACTTGTTATTTACCTAAGAGAGAAATCAGCTGCACCTTTGGAGGGGGGGAGGTGTATCTGACTCTTAAAATCAAAACATACCTCAGGAACTGGTCACACACACACAGACACACACACACACACACACACACACACACACACACACACTCAGGAGGCAGAGGCAGGTGGATCTCTGTGAGTTCGAGGCCAGCCTGGTCTACAGCCTGAGTTCCAGGACAGCCAGGGTTACAACAGAGAAACCATGTCTGAAAAAGAAAAAATCAAAATATACCTAGCCCAGGGGCCTCGAGGCAAAAGGCATTTCAATTCAATTGCCTAGCAAAGAAACTGGGGCTTCAGTATCTCCATTTTTTTTCCTTTGGAATTCGTGGGGAAGGGTGTTCAACCACCACACATCTTTTGAGAAAATAGGTGTTTCAATCGGCTCCCTGGCTCTAGGCAGTGCATGCGGGGGCAGGCAGATTAAGCCTGGCTGAGGACTGGGTGAAGCCTCGGGATTTCCGGGTGGATTTCAGGGCCTTTCAATTACTAGATCACTAGATCACAGTGCAGATTGCAAGCCTTAGCTGCCTTTCTTCTTCTTTGCATCAAAACCCAAATGTTTATCCGCCATTTGTCAGGCTTAGGTTTTTGAAGCACCATTGTTGTGGGTTGTCCCGGGCGTGATAAACCCCAGCGTTTCTGACCTTCATTCCACAACTTGACTTCAATATCTGCTAATTCCTTTTTATGAAACAAATTGCCCCAATCACCTTCCCATTTAACCAGCTGCAGCTTAAATTGTTTTTGTTCTTTCCTAAGTTCTTTGTCCAGATTAAATGCTGTTGCGTGGAACACGCTGCCCTCGGCTGAAGTGGGAAAGCCGATTCGATTAGTATAGACACTGGATAGGCTAAGTACCGTGGCCGTGTCCTCTCCAGGAGAGGTGACACGTCGGGGGATATTAAGAATGGCCATTTAATGTAAAATCTCAGATAATACACGAGTTAAATGGAGAAAATGAGAGAAAGCTTTTAAGCATCCTCCCAAGACGGATTGCAGAATAATATTATTGGACACGGGAGGGGGCTGATTGACACCGTCAGGAGGCCATTATCGAAGTGGTGTGGAATCATTATGGCAAAAAGCATCCCAGAGCTGAGACTCGGAGAGGCCGCACATAATGAGTTATCAATAGCGGACTGGTGATTGGGTTATATTATGTTACTAACGGAAACTTCCTGTTGCGTAATTCGAATCTGGCATTCTGATGAATGGGGCAGAATGGGGCCCCATTTCCTCTGAGTACTGGGGTGTGATGAGTGCGGCAGGCGGGGAAGGATGACAGGACAGTCACCAGGCCATGTTGTTTGTATTTTTTTTGTTGACCAAGGATTCAACAAATACCCTCAAAAATTGCTTGTCAATCCAGTAAAACTATTTATGAAAACCAGAAGCAGCTGCCACAGCTTTATGTTTGAACTAAACATGCTAAAACATTACTAATCTTCACTACTAGAGAGTTGGAGCCCCTAAATCTTGTATCCCAAGACAAGTGCGTGCATTCACCTTATCCCAAACTATACCTGCGGCCTTTAAACTGCGCAAGGGGCCAGTGTCATCCCAGTACATAGCCAGGAGTTATGGGTCAGAGAAAGGGCATGACTCCAGTTTCCAGTCCGTAGGTGGCGGGTGAAGTTGGGATTTGGTCTCACCTTATACGACTCAAAGCCCAGCAATTTCTACTTTATCAGATCGTGTGCATGTATACGTGTATGTGTGAGTATGTGTGTGTACAGCATGGATATACGTGTGTATGTATACACATGCGTATGTGTTTATGTGCTTATATGTTTATGCATGCATATCTGTATACATACCTACATGTATATATGTGTATGTTTATGTGTGAATATGTGCAAGCATGTGTATATATTAGTGCACACATATATGTATACGTTCATAGACATATATACGGTTATGTTATGTGTTGCCCCAGGACAAGCATAGATGGGATGAGGTGAAGGGACCTTTTTACTGTACATCCTGATGTGGTTTAGAATGTCCCACCAGGGGTAAGAAATTAGCTATTTAATAAAACTAAAAGCCTGGGGAGGGCACGGATCAGTAGCACCTTGTGCCTGTTGATATCTGACCTGAGGAATCCTCCTGGGAATCACCTGTGATTGTGTGTGATGGGGAGTTGGGGGGCGTGTCAGTAAAAAAGAAAGTAGGGAAGTGTAGCTGATAGCTACTGTGTCAATCCAAAGAAGGCAAGGAGACACTTTCATGGATGCCAACCCTGCCAGACCTCAGCAGAGGGAACAATCTATCATGCTGAGTGCCACACTGGATAGTGGAGCCCTGATCCTAGGGGTTTTTATTGATACTAAAGCTCCTCAGATGTTATAAATAATCCATCCTCTCACCCAAAGGCCTATTTGCATAATGAAGGAAACCTGTGGCTTAGTCTCATCCCACAATCCTTTAGTAGCCAAGCTATGTCACCTTTATGGTGGCGGGAACTCTAAGCCTAAGGGGAGTGTTGCTTGTTGCTGGAGACTGGGGAAGAGAGACTATAAGAATTTCTCCACAGCGACTTTGCTCTTCCACAATGGCTCTGCCGGAGAGCAGTGAGCAGGTGCAAGTCATGAGGCAGCAAACATCTTAACCACAGATTTACATAAAGCCAACAGCTGCAGCTAATACAAACTGCTCAAGCTTAGGCAGTCCTTCCCCCAACAATGTACAAAACAATTATTATAAACATAACTAGAAATAAACTTCCCAAACATGGAAGCAATGAGCAAGTGAAGAATATCACCTGTGGAGCATTACACACCTCTTCAAAGGCAAACTAGCCCCGTGGGTATGGATACAGAAAGATCTCCAGTATTAAAAGCAAAATCAGGACAGGGGAGATAGCTCAGAGTGTAAAGTTCTTGCCATGAAAGCATAAGGACCAGAGATCAGATCTCCAGAACCCATGTAAAAGCTGGATATATATATATATATCCAGCCTGTGCTTGGCAGACACAGGAAATCCTCAGGACAAGCTGGTGAGCCAGACTAGCTGCAAAAGCGAGCTCTGGGTTCTGTGAGAGACTCTGCCTAGATGTATAAAGTGGAGAGTAACTGAGGAAGTCCCCAAATAACAGCCTCAGGTCTCCACGTGCACATGTGAACACACACACACAAGTATGAACCAAAGGCAAAAGTCATAATCTACGTTTGTGATCCCAGTTATCTTTAAAAGGTTATGATCGTGTATGCATGTATATCCAGAGATTGAACCCTTTTACATACTACGCATACTCTACACTGAAATACACCCTAAGACCTGTATATGTAATTTTATATGAATATGTACATATAGAAAAATGAATTTTTTGCTGGGTGGTGGTGGTACACACCTTTAATCCACAGAAAATGTTTAGAGATCTTCTAAAAGAAGCAAACAAAACCAGTTATCTCTGAGAGGCAGCTCAAGGCTCTCAGACGGAAGCAAGCTTCATGTGTCCTCATAGACTTCACATTTTCTGAAGTTCTCATACAAATAGATATTATTTTATTATAAAACCATCAGTCTTTGCTGATTTTATTTTCTTAATCGTGCCTTTCCACATCATCTAAATGTTTCATGGTAAACACGTTCATTCATAATATATAATTGGTATTTTAAAATATTACAGTCTGTACAGTTCACAAAGAAATACACTATTCAGATTTTGAAATAACGGTTTTACCGAGATAGAGCTCACATACCATAATGTTTGCCTGCGTCTGTAGTTTCTAGCGTATTGGGAGTTATGCTACGATTTTGATGATCTGACTTTACAGCATCTTTTCTTCTCCGGAGGAACGGGTACTCTGGAAGTCTTTCCCATGCTCATCCCTCAGCCTCAGTGCAGGACCAGGCATCTGCATCCTGTTTCCATAGGTTTCTGCTTCTGAACAGCTCATATAAATGACATTCACAGAACGTGGGGCTGTGGTTTGACCAGAATGCACCCCTTCCCACCCCCTAGCCCTCACACTTAGCTGTTGAAAAATTGGCCTTCAGCTAGTTATACTCTTTTGGAAGGAAGTGGAAACTTCAGAAGGTGTGGACTTAGCTGGAGGAAGCAGGACACTGAAGCCTTTGAAGGATTTAGCTGGCCTACAGGCTGCCCCTGTACCTCTCTCTCTCTCTCTCTCTCTGCTTCTATCTGCTGTGAGACTGTCCTCCCTGCACAGGCACCTGCTTCCCCATGATCCACAGAGTTAAAGGCCATACTCTGAAACCATGAGCCGCAGCACATCATTTTCCCTTCAGCTGTTGTTCTAGGAGGTCATGACAGGGATGGACAGTCGGACTGACATGTAGAGTCATCTAGCATTGGTATCTTTCCCTTAGCGCCCTGTCAGCAAGGCTCATCCACGTTGTAACATGTTTCAGTACTTTCCTCCTTTTGGAGTCCAAATAGCACTCCACTTCACGGCTTTGCCGTAGCTTATCCATCCGCTCGCCTCGTGGGGGGCACCTGCATCCCTTTCACTTCGAGTCTATGATGAACGGTGCAGCTATGTGCCGTGTGGCCGGATTGCTATGTTGAATGCTTATTCTATATTTGCGATTCTGAAGAATCATCAGAGTGTTTTCCCAAGCAACTGTACCATTTTGCAATTAAAAGCTTAGCTTCTATGAATCCTAACGAACACTTACTACTCACTGTTTAATATAGATGCAGCCTTAAAAAAAAGCCCTAAAATACATGAACCCATTTGTTATGGTTGGAATGTGTACTCTCCCCTTAAGGCTCATGACTCGAGTCTTTGGTCCCAAGTGATGGCACTACTTAGGGAGGCTCAGAGTGGGGCAGAGTTGGAGGAAGAAAGACTAGGGTGAGTCCTTGGGTGTATACTATCCCTGGCCCCTCCTATCTCACTCTATTTCTTGGTCAGCCATGCAGTGAACAGCCATCCTCTGACATGCGCTCCAGCCACCATGATGTAATGTCCAAGCATCTGGGACCAAATAAGTATAATAGCCCCCTCTGAGACTGTGAGCCAAAATAAATCCTCTGCCCTTTACTTGGTTCTGTTGGGTGTTTTGGTCACAGAGACATGAAAAGAAACTAATGTACCGTTCGTATTGACGATGTCAGGGGAAGCCAGGGCCACAAAGCTGAATCAAAAACTTTCCCTACATTTCTTCCTTCCTTAGAGCTAAAGACAGTTTTGTGCATATCCTTCCGGTAATGTTCTGCACAGCTGTCTTGTTTTTACTTAAATATGGTCATAATGTACAGGCTGCTGTGTGCTTGTCCCTTGTTGTTTTATATAAAATCTCAAAGACCTATAATAATTAAAAATGGAGGCTGGAGAGATAGCTTAGTAGTTAAGAGCACTGGCTGTTCTTCAAGAGGACCCAAGTTCAATTCTCAGCACCCACATGGCAGCTCACAACCATCTGTAACTCCAGTTTCAAGGGATCCAGCGCCCTCTTCTGGCCTCCTCAGACACAAGACTTGCATGTGGTACACATACATACAGGCAAAGCACTCATACACATATATTAAAATTTTAAAAATTATTTTAAAAAGAGTATTCTTTTGTTAACTGCTGTATTCAGATAGTTCTTAGAGGTCTCTCTACATCTCCCCAAAAATTCGGGGCTCAGCTGTCCTCCCTGGAGCCATTCTGGCTTTACTTTAATTTCAGAACGAAGTTCTGCCCACGTGGCCCTCCAGATCCCTGCTGGGAGCCAATTTTTTAAAAGTTCATCATGATCCTAGGACTCAGACCTTCAGAAAGTGAATTCTGACTCTGCCATTGACAAGTTCAGTGTCCCTGGGTCTCTGTGCCTCAGTTTCCACATTTGTAAAACAGAATAAAACACAACCTGTCCTCACAGGGTGATGGTGAAGGTGAAATGAGTAGGTGGGGACAGAGCCATCAGCTGTGTGGCCCCCAGCCACTCCTCCCACGGTTAGCACAGTCTGGAAACACAGGCCTAGGAGAAGCCGGCTTTAGTGTAATTCTTCCCAATGTGAAACCGTCTGGTAACTAAACAGTTCCATGTGTGATCACCTGGGACTCCCAGGCCTGGGAGTTAAGACCTCAACCCAGGAGAGTTGGGTAGGGCTACAAGCCTTAAGCTTTACTCTTTGATTGAACTAAATTTACAAAATGAAGGGTAATCGCAATAGCAGGTCATTATCCGTTCAGCCCAAGCTGGGCCATCATGAAGGATATTGATATAGCCACAAAAATGAGTCCAGATCCTAAGGCTAAGACCCAAGAGAAGCCAGGCAGGGGGAATGAGTGAAAATTGTCATCAGAACTGAGAGCATGAAGCCTACAGTTGATGATGTGTAGCTGCGGCTGTGGTGTGGAGGATGAGGGGCGAACTGTTTGTGCATCCTAGAGAGCATTCACTGACAAAAATCTAGCAGGCAGCTAGGTCCCTGCCGACACTCCCATCTCTGAGTTTTAACCAGCTCTCACTTCATCTTGGACAGGGTCATAGATGAACTGTGATTATTGGACCCTGTAAGATGATCAATAAATATTTGTTGAATTGTGAGAAATCAATTGGACTTTTATTTACTTGTTAACTCCCAAAGCCAATGGCAGATCCTTAGTCAACGCCCTTTGGATATGCTAATGAGACAGAAACATTGACTGGGCCATCAATGTAGGAAGCTATGGATCTGCTGATGGTGACTGGGTAGGGACTGGAAGCTGTAGATATGCCATGCTGCAGGGCTCTGCTGAAGACATGAGCTGCTAATGGGTCTGACCAGCTCACCCTTTCTTGCTTCGGTGGCTGATCTCAGTGTTGGGTCTTGTGTGTGTTTGAAAGAAGAGTCTCAGTCATCCAGGGTATTGAGCTTCTCCTCTTGTGTCCTAACTTCTCAGGGAAGATCCTGCCTTAGCTTGCCAACTCAAAGCCTTGTGTGATCCCAGGGGGAGCTAATGTTCCCGTGATCTTTATGCTTGTTCATCCTGACTTCAAAACGGAATTAAGTTGTGTTTGTTATTGCTTGAATTGAAATGGGCCCTAATTCACTTTGTTGGTTAGCTTACGTTCAAAATCAAAACCGGTTTCCTGCTGCTCATAAAAAGAAAGGCCAAGAAGAGAGAAAACGCTCGGTGGCCAGATCGAGTTTCCACTGTTCCATTTATTCATTTCCTGTAAGACAATCAGGCTATCAGGTTCACAGAGCAGTGGAGACATGTCTGAAGATGTGGAAAGAAAGAGCTGGGTCACATCAGTCCCAATACACCTTTCAGACAACCTATGCAAAGTGAAAAGGACTCTCCAGAGACCAGGACAGGCTGCGCTGCGGTAACAACCACCGGTCGCCATGACAGTTGGTTTCACACCAGTGCTGCGAATCTATTTTTGTTACCGAAGCTGTAGTCATGGAAGTAGTCACTTGAATCTAGGGCCACCACAGTTGCTCTGGTAGTATAAATGAAGCAGGGAAGTCAGGGATTGTATAGGGCACTGGGTGGTTATTGTCAGCTTGACACAAACCCAGACATATCTGAGGAGAGGAAACTAATTGATAATCGTCTCCACAGGATGGGCTGAAGGAAAGCCTGTGGTGCATTTTCTTGACTGCTGATTGTTGTGGGTGGGTCTGACCCACTGGAGACGGTGCCACCCTTGGGAAAGTGGTCCTGGATGCTATAACAAAACAGGCTGAGCCAACCATGGGAGCAAGTCAGTAAGCAGCAGCGCTCCACGGCCTCTGCATCAGTTCCTTTCCCCCGGGTTCCTCCCTTGATGATGGCCTATAGGAGCAGGCTAGACGAAACACTTTTCCTCCTCCAGTTGCCTTTGCTCATGGTGTGTACCGCAGTAGTAGGGACCCCAATGCAGATACAAATATTTAAGTCTTTCTGCTCAGGATTCACATCCGCTGAAGCAAATTAGGTAACTCTGTTGACTTCAAAGGAGACAGGATGTGTGATCCTTTCTTGTGTTAGAAAGTAAAGAGAGGCAGGAATCGTGGTGGATGATAGAAATGATGGCCACGGATCCCAGGACTGTAGGGATCAATGCATGAGGGAAATGATGGCTCCAGCTAAAACCTTGATGCAGGAAACCTGGACACGGCTGTAGCTCCTGAGTTTATCTTCTGCCAGTTCCTACTTTCTCACCTTCCTCCTCCTTCTCTCAGCTTTACCCTCTTCACTCATCTACTTCTGAGTGTGCAAGAGCTTTCCAAATGGACATCTTGCCAGCTCTGAGTGTGGGCTTGGGTAGGCATCTCCGACTCTTCCCCGGTGTCCCAAGGCCTTTCCTCCATCAGCCTCTCAAGTCTATCTGGCAGGAGCTAGATGGACGAGCTTCTCCAGCAGGATGCTCAAGGACAAAGGGATAGAACAGACAGTTTACAAAGAAGACGGATAGATGCCCGCAGACACACAGCCCAGCAACCTCATTGTCAGGAAAATGCAAACAGCACGTGGACATCCCACTACACACCCCCTGGGAGGTGGGGTTAAAACTAGAGGTGGACAGTGCTAAATGTGGACAAACATGAGGAGCAATCTGAATGCTCATCCTTGGGAGCATGTGAGGTGGTACCCCACTTTGGAGGACGGTTTGGGGGTTTGTATACATAACTGAACATACAATGGTTTTTATGTAACTGAACTTACAGTAGCACTAGCGTTTCTAGATTTTTACCCAAGAGACACATGGTCATACGATTTCTGTAAGAATTGTGCGGAGGGAGCTGGAAAGATGGCTCAGGGGTCAAGAGTGCTTCTTGTTTTTTTTGAAGGGACCCAACTTCAGTTCCCAGAACTCACATGAGGTAGCTCACAACTGCCTATAGCTCCAGCCCCAGGGAATGTGATGCCCTCTTCTGGTCTCTGAGGGCATTCACATACACATGACACACACATTCATGTGTGTGCACAGCGACCCCCACCCCCAGGTATATATAGAAATTAAAGTTGTTTGAGTCTGTCCAGAACAGTATAGTTCATCCAGTCAAATCCCCAAAATAGCCTTGCTGCTTATAATTAGAAAAATGGATAAACAAAGATATGACATTATAACATAATTTATCAACAAAAAGAAACTGATTATTGATATTAAAAAACAAAAACATATATATATATATATATATATATATATATATATATATATATATCCCCTAAACATTATACTAAATGAAAAATTGTCATACTATGAGGATTAGTGTATGGGTGCATTGAGGATAAAGGAAGTTTCTAGAATGGGTGAAATTAATTTATGACTTTTTCTTTTTTCTTCTCTCTCTCTCTCTCTCTCTCTCTCTCTCCCTTTCAATGGGAAGAGTCCTTGTTTCCATGGTGTAGAGGCAGGAATTGCCTGGAAAGAATAAGGAGGGAACCTGTTGGAGACCTCTTAGTGTTTGTCTGGAGGACATGTATGTTATTCAAGTACATTTGTTAAGCACAGCATACATACACATAGCATGCATGTCATAAATCACTGTAAGTTCTTAGAAATGCTGTAGTTAAATATTAAGCTCCACTAAACAATATCCAGGCTGATATGTTTAAGGCTAGAGTATATTGATGTCTAAAACTTGCTTTGTAGTACACAGCACCGAAAGTAAGTCAGATGGCTTGATGGAGGGGATATAGAGAGTGGGTATACAATACAGCAGATATAGCAAGATTCTGACTGTGGAGTCTGGGTGATGTGTCTGTGAGGGTTTGCACATAATATCTTCAACCTGTGCAGGAGAGAAAGACATCCCATGAAGTCCAAGACTCAGGCCTGCTTGACTGAAGCCAAACTCTGCCCATGCTTTTGCTGTGTGGCTTGGACAAGCTTCTTAGACACATTGGTTTTCTTTATGGGGTAGCTGTGGGCATTAAGACTGAACACACATAAAACCCCTTGTTCTCCAGTAAATACCAGGTCAGTTCAGCTACTTAGTCTTCTGTTGTTGGATTGACCTTCTGAGGATGAATAACTTGAGGCCATCTTTGAACGAATAACTTGAGGCCATCTTTGTTTTGTCATTCCAAGCCCTAAGTCTGCAATATGTACTGGGAACTCCTATTCTCCCAACTCAGTGCCAGACACATAGTAATATTCAGAAAGTGTGTGTGGAGCAGAATTGATGGGGCTGCCATGACTATACACGGTGATGCGCATCCTCTGAACAATGCCGTACAGGGGGTGGGGACTCACAGGGAGCAGGTTGAAGAGGAGGACTCTGGTGGAGTCACCCTGTCAGCACTGCTCCTGAGCTCACAGGGAAAGCTCACAGGGGCATGGTCTCCAGCCCAGTTGCAGCTGTGAGACAGGGAAGACTGTCAGTGTGTGTGTGTGTGTGTGTGTGTGTCTTTGTGTGTGTCTATGTGTGTGGATGCATGTCTGTCTGCCTGTCTGTCTGTCTGTCCATCTCCCAAGCAGCTCCCTCCTTCTCTTTGCACATACTAGAAGCGCAGGGCTCTGTTAAATGTGCAGGTGCACAAGCTCCTGGGTGCTGCTCCTTTTAACTTTTACAAATCTGAAATGAAGATGTCCAAGAAAGTCTTGTTGATTTATATAATAATTATATCTAATACGCCCACCATCTTGAAGCTGGAGGAGGGAGGGGAGGCTGAGGACTGCGCACACAGCTATAAAAACCAGCAATAACATTAAATGTGATAGAATGGCTAAAATCCATCCCAGACCCACATTAGAGGAAGCATGTCATAACTCTCTTGTCATAACATCAGATTTAAAAAGGAGTCTCCTGAAATGGATGGTGTGACCCTGGCAGGCCTTCCAGATACTCTGGGAACTGCTTGGAGGCCCTTGAAAAGGTTTCAGTGGCCCAAACTTCTGCCATGGCCCCTGGAGCCCCATTGTTAGAGCTATTTCTTTTTTTCCTTTCCTTTCCTTTCCTTTCCTTTCCTTTCCTTTCCTTTCCTTTCCTTTCCTTTCCTTTCCTTTCCTTTCCTTTCCTTCCCTTCCCTTCCTTCCCTTCCTTCCCTTCCTTCCCTTCCCTTCCTTTCCCTTTCCTTTCCTTTCCTTTCCTTTCCTCCCTCCCTCCCTCCTTCTCTCTCTCTCTCTCTCTCTCTCTCTCTGACTAAGCACTGCTCTCTGGCCATTTTAAAATATAAGCATCATCAGGAAACACAGTCACTCATCCACAATTCCTGAGATGTGTGCATAGCGATTCAGTACGGTGGCACCAGAGCAGATAAATTCCTGCGTGAGCCTGGGCCATCGTACTGGCTGTGCCATCTGAGACTAGCGAAATTCTCTGAGCCTCTGTCTCCTCATCTGTAAAATGGGGCTGGGAAAAGGACCCTTTGTCAAGGTTGCTGAGAGGGTTAAATAAGAATGGAGCAGAGGCGCCAGGCACAGCACCAAGCAGCGTTGGTATGCTAATGACATGGGCGTAATGATGATGGATGGCCTGGCTGCTGGGGTTAAGGAGTCTTCAGAGTGCTAGCAGGAGGTCCAGCTTTGCTTGCAAATAGCTCTGATGCAGAATAGAGAGCGGTAGGTGATCAGAGAGGCCTGAGTGGTGAGGCAGAGGGCCACCCATCTACGCCGGGCAGGGAGAGCTCAAAGTTCTTTCAGAGTAAAGTGCGTGTGAGCTGGCCTCAGGAGAAAATCTGTGTGGAGTGAGCCTTAGAAACATGGGAGGGTTGAGGACTGGCCTGCCCTATTCAGGGTGCTCAACAGAGGGGCTGGCTGCGCTTTCTCACAGCCCATCCCCTCGCAGGCTTGGGCTGCTCGGCCCTGTTTTTGAATTTGCACTGAGAAGCCCTATGAGTCTTGCTGTAAGGACTTGGTCCAGGAAGGAATCCTTTTAGGAAAGGTTTCAGGGATGCTTTTCTGGATGGATGGACAGATGGATGGATAGATGGAAGTATGGCTGGATGGATGGATGAGTGGGTGGGTGAGTGGGTGAGTGGGTGGGTGGATGAGTGGGTGGATGGATGGGTTGATGGATGATGGATGGATGGATGGATGGACAGAACTCTTGACTAAAATGCATCTGGAAAGGTCAGTTGAGAATAGATGTAGCAGATCCTTAAGCCATGGATTTATATTAAATCTATAGCACCTCACGAATTAGCATGAACTTCTCGAGTTAGCAATCCTGAGTTCAAATCCTCCAGGCCCCCTGTCAGCTGTGTGACCTTAAACAAACCCAGGCCCTTCTCTGGGCTTCAGTGACTTCCTTCTATGTGGGAATAATGACTCCCGTCTCATAGGACATTTGAAGATTAAAGTGATGAACTAGGACTTCCTGAGCTGTAGTTCTGGCGCTGGGTACAGACAAGAATGTCCTTGAAGGTGGGTAGTTTGGGGATAATACCCCTGCCCTTCTAAGGTCCTGACAGCTCTTCATGTGCTGGTCAAGTATTTCCCGTTTGTAGGCATGTAGTCAGATGACTGACCTAAAGAAACAGAGTTGAAAGAGGGCTCTAGGAATTGGGTGTTCTGCGTGCTTGGTGCTCTAGGTGCTGGGTGGGATGGCTGAGAGCTGGTGTTAGATAGAGTATCTGTCTGTCTCAGGGTGCAGGAGCCCACCCTGGGATCAGCTGACATCCACCCAATTTCTTGCCCTTCCCAGAATGTCCCACTGTGTAACGGTCATTGGAGAAGCCCGGCTTGTCCTGGTCCGGAGTTGCTCTATGAGTTTACACCGTTGCAATGGGCCTTTGATGGATGACCACAGTCAAAGTATACCTTCCTCCAATGCTCTTCCACTTGTGGAGTACCAACCAAGTCCCTGCCTCTGCAATGAAAGCCTAGTGCACCCAATCTTCTCTCCGCTCACCTTGAGACTCCAAAATCTAGGCGAGAAACCACCTTTTTACACTCAATCATAACAAGCTGCCTGCATTATAAATTAAGTTATAATACCCGTGCCCACCAGATGAGCTAGCAAGACACCTCTTGGCCTTGCCATAAATTAACTCGTTGATCAAATTTTAAATGAATTATAAGAGTCGGAAATTAAATCTGGCTAAATTAGGGGCCTCCCCAGCTATTTGAATGAAGCTGGAGCTGCCAGCTTGGAGCTCAGAGCTGAGCATATTCTCAGCCCAAACGTCCACAGCCAACTTCCTGCCCTCGCATCTCTACCGTATCCTCCCCAGTTCTCCACTCTCGCTTGCGGTGGCTCAGCATCATCAGCTGAAAATGTCCCAGTAACTTTGACAATGGATGGCCTCTCTGAGTGCATGGAGCAGATGGACTTTGACTTCTTAGTCTTTAGCTCTTTCTGGTGTTTTATACAGAAGGTGAGAGATGAGATGACTCCATGGGTATCTTCAAACATCAAGAAAAGTAGGTTTAGGAATTGAATCTGTTCCCTACAGGAGGAAACCAGGGAAATCGCTTGCTACACTTCTCCTGTTTGCTTCGTCTCTGATTTGCTTCTTGTTTCTGGGAAAGTACACAGAAACACAGACATCACTCAGCATCTTTGTGTATGCAAGTAGACAGTCCTTTGAAAGTATAATGGGGAGACGGTCACGATGCTGATATTTTTTGAGGAAGAAAGGGGGGAAACTTTGAAAAGCTCCTTGCATGTCAAAGGCAAGTTGTGAACTTTAACAGGCATATAATCTAGAGAGAGTTGTCATTGCAAAGAGGTCCTTTTGCTGTTTGACGGTGACTCATCCCCATATGCCATCATATAGACCCTGAACATTGTGCACGTAGAGAATAGTTAAGCTTTCTCACTGCCAGCCAGCAATGTTGGGATCCAACGTTTCCCACATGCTGCGTGGGGGAAGGAGATGAGGTAGCGCCCTCATGGAGTGCAGGCAAATGTGGGCTGACTTAGCCCTAGTATCACCGTGCCACATGATATAGGACCTCTCAGCCAGTCCCCTGGAGAATGACCCAAGGATCACTAGCACCTCCTCTTGGTTGGGTGCCATATTGCAAATGATAAGGCAGGGGAGGTGGCTGGAGACTAAAGAAACAACTCCACCAGGAGCTTTGAGTAGATTTCATATTTACCCAAGGCATGCCATCTTAAACTAGAAGACACTGAGATCAATGAGAATCCCAGCCCCAGGAAAAGATGAAACCGATCTGAGAAAACACACCGAGTGACACATGTTGCGATCTGAGTTCTTGTGTGCGCACCTTTGTGACCACTAACGGTCGCAAAGGAGATTCGATGCACACAGTTTCTGATCTTAAATCTCGGATGTGTGTAATGGTAACAATGGTCGTGATTTAAGGGTGAGCTACGGTGTTCTGGACAGAGAAGGTATTGTGGACTGGATGTGAAATGTCCCCCACAGTCTTGTGCTTTGAGTGTTTGGTCCCTGGCTGGTTGTACTACATTGGAAGGTTGTAGAAACTTTGGGAGGTGGGGTTTAGCTAGGATAAATAGATCACTGGCGAAGGATCTTTAGGAGTATATCATCCCTGGTGACTTCCTGTCTGGGTTTTCTGCTTCCTGTCCACCTTGGACTAAACAGCCTTCCTCTACCACCACAATGTCCTACTCAGGTGGGGTACCAAATGCCCATGGTTTGAACCCTCTGAAACCATGAGCCAAAATAAAATTTCCCTCACCAAAGTTGCTTTTGCTACATTTGTTATCCATAGTGGTGATGAACATCAGTGACACAGAAGCTATATGGTTGTTCCTGCTATTCTTTATGGCCATGTTTGCAGCTATAGCCCGTGAGTGGACATCAAATTCAAGGGAATGGTCCACAATGCTGGTATTAAAAACATGACAAAGACACGTGTGAAGTATGTCACCACTGCTAAGACATCCAAATTAAAATCCAAAGAGCTCTCTCCATTTCCCAGGGAACTTGTAATCACTGGGAGGGATCACTGGTCCCCAAGTGTGTTCTCAAAGAACTTTTTGTGCTTCTTCCCTCCTTCCTTTGCAGCTTACATTAGGAGTATCAGAGGGGACAGACACACTGTGGGGGGCAGAGCATGAGGCATCTCTCAAAGAGATAATGATGCTGGAGACAGCCATTGTAAACAAGCTCCCCTTTACTGTAAGCAGGTACTGCTCTGATGCAGGGTGGGTGAAAGGATGAACCCCAAATCCCGAAAGCCCAGATCAAAGGGAAGAGATCAGTTCTGACCCCTTCACCTTTCCACACCCCCTTTCGCCATTTGGTGTCAGGTGAGCTTGCAGGTACCCCAAACTGCAGTTGGAGGTGCCAGAGCAAGGGGCCCAGGGAATTGAGATGCACAGAGGAAAGGCTTTAATCAACCAGAGGTGGCTTGAGAAGGTGGCAGAGCTGACTGGCCACTCAGCCTGGGGAGACAGAGAGTGACACGCAAGAGTTGTTTAGATTAAACAAACCGCTCTTTGATCAGCCCTTCAACATAATTAAGAAGCAAGAAGACAGTTCATTAATGGACTCATCAGCACAGCCTGGGCCTTGCCCGCACATGGACAGCCTCTGCCTTTGCTTTTATCTGCTCTTTCCAGGCAAAGGAAGTACAGTACTTTCAAAGTTTTTCACTGTGACTCATAGTGAAAAAAATACATTTTCCCTTGCAGTCATACATATACACACACAGGTATGTTCTTGGACACGTCAGATATGTCATCAACTGACCATCCTATATGTAATTTATTCTGATCCTTTCTTTTCCAGACAAGTCTATGTCATGTTTTTAATGCCAGTCCTGCACCATTCCCTTAAATTTGATGCCCACTCATGGGATGTACCTGGCTCTGGCCACAATTCATTTAGATATTTTATTTCTCCCAGAGCATTTCTAGGTAGACACTTTTCTTTGGGCTTTGACCTTTGAGCTGCTTAGAGTTGGAGTCCAGGGTACACCGGGACTGAGCTGTTGTTGTTATGGGTCATTGTGCTGTAGTTAAAAGTAGGCCCGTGAGAGACACGATGAGGGTACACAAACGATGTCTGCCAGCTGAGCAGAAGAGGACGTTGTTAGAAACAGCAATGGCGAAATGCCCTGATGTGCTACAGCAGAAGCTGTCGTGAGCTGTCGCAACACCCGAGTCCTCCGGTGGTTCTGTAGTCACGTCACCTTGGGAAGTCCCACATGCTTCTGACCTGAGTCCTCTGCCATGAAAGGTTTTAGAAGCATCTATTACCTCTACCCAATAAATGCCAACTTTTCTCCCATTGTGACAAGAAAAACTGTCCTGAGACATTACAAATGTTCCCCAGGGGGCAGAACCCTTGCCAATTGACTTGTTGATCAGAAGAAGGGCTGGGTAGAATTGTAACTGAACAACTAAAGTTGTCAAAATATCGTCTTTTGCTTTAGATGTTTTATTATCAAAACTAAACTTTAATATGTGCATACTTATGCATTATTAATATATATCAGACAAAGTTCTTGATGAGAGCACTAAGTTTCCTGAAGTCAGAGGAAGATCCAGCAACATGTCTTTCTGACGTGTCTCTCTCACGGGAGCAAGGGTTGGTGGGTCAGGTGGCCGATGGTGGTATGCTAGAAGGATCTGGAAGCATGTTCTACGTATGTACTACAGTGGCACTGGAGTACAGCCAGTGTCACCAAGGCATCGGCAGGCTGTGTAGCTGGCATGTAGCTATATGGTGGGTGCTACCATAGTCATCATCATTGTTGTTAGTGTAACCACAGTTATAAAAGTCATGGGCTTCCTCATTGCGAAGCCCTCTCAGAACAGAGCACAGCAGCAGCCAGCTATCCCCTCTGCCCCTCCATCCTGAGCAGCAACTTAAAGCCTGCTTCCTTCCTTCCTTCCTTCCTTCCTTCCTTCCTTCCTTCCTTCCTTCCTTCCTTTCCTTTTTTGTCTGTTTATTTGTTTTTGTTTTTTGTTTTACAGCCTGTCCTGGAACTCACTATGTAGACCAGGCTGGCCTCAAACTTGCAAAAGTCCACCTAAATCTGCCTCCTGAGTGCTAGGATTAAAGGTGAGCATCACCATACCCAGTTGCAAGTTTCTGTCTCATGAACTTCCGAGATCTTAGAGACGGTATTTGTTCATTTGCTATCCATCCACTTATTCCTTGCTGGTATCTGAAGGATGAAGTTGACTTAACAATCAAACCTCATTGGCAGGTTAGGAAGTACCTGGATGAAGCCCAGAGCCTCTGCTTGCTGATAGCAGACAGTGATGGCATTTGATCAAGACTCAGGTCCCCGAAGGCCATGTGCTCATCCCTTTCCCCAACTTAATGTTGATCCACAAATGCCAAAACAGCCCTGTCTGGGGCTCAACTTCATAAATAATTGGTCATACCCAAGTTAGACTCAATCAAGAAAGGCTATGCAAAACAGATTAATGACATTTTGATGAACTTTTCAACTCAATTTGAAAAGCCATGCTACGTTAACCACAGTTTCCAATTACCCTCCAGGAGAAACTCCAGGGCAGTTGAGACCCCTCTGAAGTGTATACTGGTCTCTCAGGCCATGAGCTGAATGGTAGTCATCTCCTAAGACTCCCAGTGCATCCAAGGTCAAGGACGAAAGCAACTGACCCAACCAGACTGAGTAAATTCTTTTTTCAGGGGAACATTCCAGCTCTGAAGTGTTCAGATGGAAGCACAATTTGATTTATGCATAAAATCAGCAAAAGGGAAAGAGGCTCCCCCTGCTACAAGACATGACTCAATTTCCATTCTTTAGAGAACACTATGAGAAAATCAGGTATCTTCTGACGGGGTTTCCTCACTGTAGGAACAATGGCTGTCCTTCCCCTTCCCTCACTGGATTCTACAGTCTTCCTCTGATGGCACTTTTCTACTTTCCACAGGGCTGTGAAGCCATTAAGTAAAGTGGGATTTGATCTGATGTATATCTTTAAGTTATCCGTTTAGGTGCTAATAAATACGTTTGATCTCCAGAACTTTGTTGTTACAAGAGAAGAATCAGATGTATTTTTCTTTCTAATATGGTCCTGGGTGAAATGGGTAACTGAATACTTCCTCGTGTGTGGGGAATCAGACTGCCTGACTAATAGCTGATCACTCTCTGGCACGGCTGACCATTTCCAGTTCAGTGTGGCAGATGAGAGAGAGAGAGAGAGAGGGAGATGGGAGGCAGCTATGGGACAATGATGTCAATGCCAGCGATGTCCTTGTTGAGGCTTCTACAAAATCACAGCTCATGACTGAGGGAAGCTTCTAGAAGTAGACAAGATAACAGGAATTGAGATTTTGTTAAGGACTTTTTCTTTTCCCTTCCCTTTTTCCTTTTCTCTTTCTTACCTTTCTTCCTTCTTTCTTTCTGTGTATGTATGTATGTATGTATGTACATAGACTTTCAAAGACCATTGTAGGGTTCACAGCAAAGTTGTAAAGAAGATACACAGGTATCCTCTATGATCTCTGTCCCCATGCACAGACAGCCCCATTATCAACACCGTGTCTCGCCAAACCCAGAGCCCCACCATCAGCTCTGCCCACGAGAGTGGTCCCTCTGCCACAATCAGTGTTTAGACAATGACGCATCACGGGCACAATCCATTTTCAGCCTCACTGTCGGTGTTGTGCGTGCTGTGGGTTTGATCAGCCGCGTACTGACTGATGTCCACCATTACAGTATCACACAGGCAATTTCCAGTGCCTTCCACGTCCCTCATGTTCTTCCTGTCACACTTCCCTTCCCTGACCCTTGGAACCCAGACAGTTTTAGCTCCTCAATGGGCTTGCGTTTTCAGGAACATTAGGAAGTTGGAATTGTACAGTATCCCACATCGAGCTTCTCCTTTCATTAGCAACACGCTTTTAAGGATTCCCAAACTGTCTTCCTGGCTTGCATGTGTACAATTCATTTCTTTCTAGTGTACAATGCATCTTTTTCTTAATATTAAGAATCTTCTGAAATATATTTGCCTTCCCAGAAACTTGGTTTCATTAAACTTTGCCTAGCAATATTTTCCTGAAATGTATCCAACTTCTGTCTCTGATCCTCTGTGCTGAGAAACCCTTCCCCTAGGCCTGGGCATCTTTCTTCACTTTATGCAGCTAAAACAAAAGGTAAAATGTAGGGGCTCACTGGGCCAGGTTGGAGCCCAGGAGACTGGAGCAGACCGGTTATGACAAAAGCATGTCCTTAACCTAAAGTCCCCAAATGTAAGATGCTCTGACACTACAAATTTGTTGTAAGTCACTTTTACCAAAACCAGTTCTAACCTGATCTTAGTTGGCAGCAAAATCTGCCCAGGAAAGATTAGAGTTCTTTAAAGCCTTCATTCATTTCACTTGGTGTAAATACTCATGATTTTCACTATAATGTGATTGATTATGGCTAAGATACCACGGGAAGTACGAGGGGAATAAGACAGTAGACATATATTCTTCTGACCATTTGTGCCATTGAAACAGTGAATTCAGTGTTCCTTCACCTCTGGCTCATATAATCTTTCTACCCCTTCTTACTTGATGATACCTGAGCCTTAAGGGGTACAGTATGGTGTAGATACCCTACGTAGGGCTGAACACTCCATGATCTCTTATTCTTCACGTTCTAATCAGTTGTGAGTCTTTAATCAGTACCTATTTCAAAAAGAAGCCTTTCTGATGAGGGTTGAGAGCTACACTAATCTGTTGATATGAAAATAAGCTGTTGGACGTGATGTGCATTTAGCAAATAACAGCAGTAAGTAAGAACAAGCCCATGACACTTGCTCTTGGCCCAGCTAACAGCACTAAAGCATGAGTTCCGTCTTGTGGTGCCTGCCTTGGATAGAGTCAGAAAGTGGTTGGTTACGCCTGCACGTTCATGCCACCATTGCACCAATGGACATAGGTTGCCAGGTCTTTTGTTATTGAAGCTCATGGGGTTTGCAGCTGCATTAAACTGATGAAGATTTCTCTTCCCCAGTAGCCTGCATAGCGCCTTCTAGCACTATGAATGCTAACCAGTAGGAATGAAGCTTCCAGCTCAGTACCAGCTTCATTTCTCCATATTCTATGACTTTTTACCTTCAGCATAAAGATCTTACTTTCAGGTTCTAGTTGGTAACCAAGAACAATGCCAACAACTTGTATTTTTTGGGGGGTTGATAGTCTTCCTGGCCAAAAAGCAGAAGAGGGGAAGCCCACACCTGGCACTGGACTTTACGTTGCTAGCCTATCTGGGAGAGAAAGGCACTATCTCTATAGACTGTCCTATCTCTATAGGACAGCTTCAAAGAAGTGTTTTCTAGACACGATAAGTCTGTTGCACAATATGAACCTACAGTACCTAAAAGAAAATACATGATGTACTGTCTGTCTCCATGTTTAAAATCCCATGCAGATCTCTCCAGGTCAGGCAGCCTGCTCATAGTTCCTGTGCTAGATAATATTCATCATTAACTTGGTGGGCTTTGGAATCTCCTAGGAGATGTCCCTCTGACTGTATATTTGAGGACATTTAGAAGCAGAGAGGTTTAGCAGAGGTGGGAAGACTGGCCTGCCCTGACTATGGATATAGGACCACCCCATGGGCTGGGGTGCCAGACTGAATAAAAAGGAGGGAAGAAAAAAGCCAGCTGAGCACTCACACCCCCTTTCTCTACTTTGTGTTCAGCACATTGATCAAGCCACTCCTCCATATCTTCCCTGCCATGATGGACTGGACTTCTCTGAACTGGGAGCCAAAACAACCCTTCCTCCCTGGAGTTGCTTTTTGTCAGGCATTTGGTCATGGTGATGAGAATTTTAAGTAACACAGCTCCTGTGCTCAGATCCCCCACTCACAGCAGGCCTGGTGTGCTAGCATCTGAGTGCACTCCCGACCCCCACTGGGGGTGGGCTGGACCATATCCAAACACAGTTACAACCGAAGCCCTGGTTCCCAGGGTGCCCGTGTTTGGAGACAGGGCCTTTACAATAAGGCGGAATGAAGCCATAAGGCTGGACTCTTGATCTGACCCAGACACCAAAATGCCTGTTCTCCCCATCTCTCTTTCTTCCCCCAGAGAAACATCCTATGAGGACTAAAGGTGCATGGTCTCCTGTTACTGCAGACTGATGACGCCTTTCCCTCTCCCCATCCCAGGATCCCACACATGCAACAGTCATTCCCACATCACCTGACCCACGGCTACTGGTAATCCACAGGAAGCCTTCAGCCAGTGCCGGCAGCACGGTGAGTCGTCTCCAAGCAGCGCCTAGCCGTGTGCTCGCAGACAGCTATTGCTCTCATGGTGTTGCTATTGCCGTATACGTCGGTGAGCCTAGACATACTTTGCTTGATTCTTTCTGGCAAGAAGCCTTTTGAATCCTCAGTTACGGGAAGGACTTGCTCGCCTGGCTGTCGTGGCTGGGACAACTCACATCTAAGACTGTAGTCAAATTTATTGTCACTGAGTCCAATTTTTGTCTGTCCTTCCTAGATCTCTGGGCCAACCCAGGGAAATGGCAGATCTTCCCAGCCCAGGATTCCTGGGATATCCTGAGCGTCGTGGAGCAGAGAGCTAGAGGCTAGTCCCACAGGTTCTCATGTCAGAGACCCACCCAAGGTCTCCGTTTCTTGGGTGTAACTGGACTTTATACCCAGCCTTCAGATGACATGAGCATGGGGAGTATTTTGCACTGATGCTGGCTACTGCACCACACAGTCTGCCACGTCTTGTTAAGCAACATGACCTACCTTCAGTTGATAAAGTCGTGTCTCAATGTATTGAACACAAGGGCAACCTGGGGGTCAGCTGCACACACATCATATCATTGTGTCCACAAAGGAACACAACTATGAAGTTATAGTCCATTTTGTGATTTTTTTTAAAGCAAATTTATTATGTCAAGAGGGAAGGAACACCGAATAGATCCAATTGGGACATTTTCTTCTGACAGATTCTTCTGGCAGGGACTCTACTTCCTACCAGACTTAAATTTCTGCTTTCCCAAAAGCAGGTTTCTCCTTAAGGGGATTTGAAATTTCTTAGTGACTTGACAATGGAGTTGAATCTTCTTTCCCTCACTCTTCTCATCGGTAAAATGGGAACGATCTTAGTGGCTATTTCAAGGAATGTCTGTGAAAATTAAATGAGTTGATCCACATAAAAGACTAAGAATGGCATACAAAGATCCAGCACCTTTGGGTGACCAGACTGCCAGCCATCCTTGTATGGTGTCCGGTGAACTGGGGAGATGGTGCAAGGACTCAGCTTCCTTCGGGGTTTCGAAGGGCTGCTGTTGTGGGGACCTTGCTATTGGGAGTGGTCTCGAGAACTGGCCGTTTTCATTTCTAAGCCCGTCCTCTTCCCTGCCCTCTGCTAACCTTAGCAATACCCCGAAATGTGCCCCGTGATTGTCGCAGGATAAACCCTTTTATCATGAAAAGTTCGTTGGAGAAAGCTCGGACTGTGCTTCTCCTGCCGGCTTCCTCTGTCCACACTCCCACAAAGGGGGAGATTATCCGTCTCTGTGAAGGGTTTTAAATCCTACAAGCCGGCCATGCCAGTGACCAGTATCAGATTATGATAACAAGATCATGTTCAGTTATAAAAACAAGTGTCTAAACTTTTCTCATGTCACTTTTCCCGGGGTCCCTTCTGAGAAGAGCTCAGCTCATTTGAAGGCTGCACTTTGAACTGAATTCATGGGGATATCTGCATAAGAAGATTTGAGGGTGAAGAATGGCTGTCATTGCCTCTACCCATTAATATGCCTTCTAACTCGCCACATTGTAAGCCTATTGGCAGCCCACAAAGGACTCAAATTCAAGGGCAGTTATCCTAGGGCCATTGTACGGGCTTCAATTCCTGGAATATGTTCACTCAAGGAATACAGTTGTTACAATTAGATATTTTTCATGAAACATTATAAAGAACTAATGACAACCAGAAGCACAATACTGCGACCGCCACCAAAAGCCGCTCGGAGCTCCCTGCTCTCCCTCTCCCCAGCCCATAATCTCCTCCGCACTTATTTTCCTTGATGGAGAGCAGTTGGTGATGGATAGAGATCTCGGATACGCAGGCACATTTATCTTGCTCCCTAAATTTAAATAAAAAGCAAAATGGAATAAGCAGGTCTCGGCAGACGAGGAGAAGCCCACATCGTCCGCATAAATAGTGGTTAATTTAATCCCGTTTATGAAAAACGTCACACTGTCACCTCCAATGGGTACGGGGGAGTGATATTTTACAGTGTTTATGGATTATGTGAGGGGAGAAGGCATATCTCTTTTCAGAGGCGGAAGAAAAAAGTGTTCGCGCAGATCTAGGAAAATTTAAAATGAGCAGAAGGTGAAACTGAGGGTGTCGATGTTTAGGTAGCTGGGTGAAGGTTGGAGGAGGTGTTCCAGGGGATCACCCACTCCAGGAAGGAATTCACAAAAGGAGAGAGTTTTGAGGGCAGATTGCTCAGCTGGTCTGGAGTGGCCGCAGCGACTTTCTCAGAAGCCAGGGGCTTGCAGCGCCCTTCCCAGTGGGGCGTTTGTGAGTTGCATGTCCAGGGATGCCTGGGACTGGGGACATTGTTCGGCATTGTTCAGCCCTGGCTCTGCTGGCCATTGTCACAGGGGCCCATCAAGCCCCTGACTTGAGCACCCGTTGTATTTCTTCTCACTCTACGGCTCTCAGAAAAGACATCAAAGACCGGAGAGATGTGCTTTTCGCTTTGTTTGGTGTCTGATTCTCAACACGTGGTTTCCAGGGCCAAACTTCGGCACTTTTAACCTATTCTGTTCAGCTTAGGCCTGGGCTATATTTGAGCATTAGGGAAACTATAGTAACCGGTAATCTGCCTGCTGCTGAAAAGAAACTATGTATCTTGTCACACAAGAGCTGTCTACGATCACCAAGACCCTTTAGGGGCTCCCAGCTTTCTTCCTTGGGGCTCAGGCTCTATCACTGAAAAGGCAGCAAACCCTTTGCCCTTCTGCCACTGAAGACCCGTGTTCGTGTTCATTTATATTTAACAAACATGCCATTGTCCCTTCCAACATATCAGCATTTGATTATCTATTACAAATGTTTTCATCAAGTCACAAATGAGACCCTGCAACAAAAGAGAGGGGGGAAAAAAAAAAAAAAGAAATCTTTGGTGCAGCGCAGAGGTTGAACAGAAACTTGGATTTTCTTGGTGTGTTGCTTGGGTTCTTCAACACACCAAGCAGGACCGATTGCATGCAACTCCACAGGAGGGTCATGTGCCAGGGTCCTCGACGAGAGGTCTGACTCTAGGATGCAAACATGTAAATCCCACCTCTGCTTTTACTGCTGTGCAAACCTGAACAAGTCTCTTGAGGTCTCTGAACTTCTTGTTAAAGTGAGGATAATAACAGGCCCTACATGGAAGGCCTGTTGGGAGGATTAGCTGAGCTAATCCCTCTGACAGCACAGGGCCTGGCACACAGCAAAGGCTCCCAAGGGGCTGGTACAAGTGTTATTTCATAGAAATATTAATAAGCATGGCGGACTAGGTGGGTGAATCTGAGATCCAAGTGGATTCATAATTGCAGTAACTATTGCTGTCTTTACCAATGAGTCCCCTCATTAGTGAAATCCATGCTCATTGCAAGGCAGAAGTGCAGAGCTCAGTCAGGGAAGACCTATAGATGCCTGCTCTCCAGAGCAGAAGCTGTAATAAGGCAAAAGAGGCAGGTGGCGGGCACCGTCTCAGGAGGAGCTGAGTCTCGGGACCATGCATGTGTAGCGCCTGGGAGCTAGGTATCTGGCTGGCCCTGCCTTAAGTCCATGGTACTTCTGGTGACATTGGTTGAAGTTTGGTCCTGGGCTTAGTACAACGACTGTGATCTTCTCCTCATGATAACTGAGCTCCCTGAAGATGCTCTGTGTCAGAAGTTCCCTCTCTCTCCTTCCACATATGGAGGACATCTTTCCCTTTGTCGGCCCAGTGGTAAAGAGCACTTTTTGGATCCGGGTTTGAGGCATCCACATTGCTGCTTACAACCAACTGTCTATAACTCCAGTTCCAGGGGATCTGACACCCTCTTTTGACCTCCGTAGGTGTCGGGCATGCACATGGCACACACACATACATGCAGGCAAAACACTCATACATATAAAATAAAATAGATTTAATTTTTTTTAATTAACTTAAAAAGAAAAGATACAGACTGTGCCTCCTTTTTGTGCTGTTCTTCCTTTAAAAAGACTCACTTTTTAGGCTCAGTAATTAAAGATGCCTGCTGCTAACCCCGATGTCCTGATTTACCGCCTGGAACACACATGGTAGAGGGGGAGAACTGACCCCCGACAAGCTGATCTCTGACCTCCACACACACTGTGTGTCAGGTGCCCGGGAGGCTAGAGGAGGGCACTGGATCTTCTGTAACCAGAGCTAAGGATGGTTTTAAGCCACCATGTAAAGGCTGGGAACTGAACCTGGGTCCTCTGTAAGAACCTCAAGTGCTCCTAACCATCGAGTGATCTCCCCGGCCTCCAAAAGAACAACTCTGCTAGTTAACACAGAACTGAGATGTGACCGTGGCTGTGAGCTGGGTGCCTCCTAAGCCACTTGAGGTTTTAAAAAATGTTTCTATGGAACAAAGAATGGCGTTTGTCTTACGGTCTTGCTGGTACGGGCCCAAGCAAGGAATCCTACACTGTATCAGTTCACTTCATCCTTTCAACGCTCATATGGGGCGAGCGGAAAACAGACCCTCTCCGTCTTCTAGGTAGGGAAAAGGCCGCCAATCTGTGTAACATGCTTGTGTCGTCAAAGCCCTGAAGAGACAGAATCCAGATCGGAAGCACTCCATCTCTTTCCTGGAGCCCTGCCCTGTGAGCAAACACACGGGCGGATATAAAAACAACGGGGATGCTGCCAGGCAGCACCTTGCTTAGGGAACGCTCAGTCTGACATGCTTTCTCTGTCAGGCTCTGCAGATGTCGCTTCCATTTTAGTGACTGTATGGTATTCTACTACAAGAATGCATCACGCTTGGACGGACTCATTGTGAGAAGTTAGTTAATAGGCTGACTTAAGATCCGGTAGCAAATTAAGCTCTTCCCCACTGACAAAGAACACGTGTTCACTATTCTTTTTATTTTAAAAAAGATAATTTAAAATTTTATTTTGTGTTCGTGAGTGTTTTGCCTCCATGTAGGTCTGTGCCCATGTGCATTCTGGGAATCAAACCAGGGTCCTTTGTAAGAACAGCAAATGCCCTTAACTGCTGAGCCATCTTTTCCAGCCTTTCCCCGTGTTTTTACTCTTTAACATGGGGGCTCAGAGAATCTGCACGACATGCACGTAGTCACTAGTGAGTTAGTGGCAGAAGTCTGGCCAAGAAGCATGTCCTAGAAGCCAGGGCCAGTGGTAAGCCCAAGCTATATTCCGTGGTGAACTGGAAAAGATCCCAAGGCTTAGCTCTGAGGCATGAGGACTTCTACTTGCACAGGCTCAGTCTTACTGCTGTCCCATGAACTCCCACGGACTGCTAGACCAGTACCCTCCTAGCCCCCATGCCAGCGCTCCCAGGATTCCAGAGTGAGGTCTGCATTTGACAGCCCACACCCTTCTGATTCGGAAGTAAGCTTACCTGATGAGCACAACTTGGCTTTTTTTTTTTTTTTTTTTTTTTACTTTTTCTTTTTTTCTTTTCATTTTTGCCAGTTTAATGCAGAGGCAAAGCACTGCCCTACTGCTAGGGTAGGGAAAAGAGAGTCATTTCATTTTAACTTCATGCTCCCTGTCCCTAGCTCACCTGCTGACTAAAGGCAGACGTGAACAGTCTTAGAAATCAGCCCATCTATTTGTGTGGATTATAGGCACACAGACTGAGACACAGAAACAGCAAGTGACTTGCCCAAGGACATACAGATGACCAAACTGGGACAAAAAAGGCCTGTGACTCTTGCCATTATGGCACCCTGCATTTATGTGTCTAACAGGCACCTTCTGAGCATCTACTGTATGTAGACATTTTGCTAAGCCTCGGTGTACGAGCCACTGAAGTCACAGGATCTATTCCAGTGACTATAAGATGGAATGGAGGCTAGCGGTGGTGGTACATGCCTTTAATCCCAGCACTCGAGAGGCAGAGGCAGGAGGATCTCTGAGTTCCAGGCCAGCCTGGTCTACAGAGTGAGTTCCAGGACAGCCAGGGCTACACAGAGAAGCGGTGTCTCAAAAAAAAAAAAAAAAAAAAACCAGAAAAACCAAACAAAACAAAGATTGCATGCAGGAAGTGAATCCCCAAGTAACAGTACCCAAGCTAAAGCACCTCAGAAGAAGGGCAAAGGTCAGCGAGGTGGTCATGTGGCTGTCACAGAACAGAGCCACAGATGCGGGCATGGGTGTCAGAGCCCTGGAGGCTGAAGTCCAAGAATGAGGCACTAGCTGTGTGGGATGCCCCTCCTCTCCCTCCTCCTCTGACGTGAGTCTTAATAGATCAGGACCTAGTCTTACGACATCGTTTACCCAGTCTTTTATATTATCGCTTTGTTTTTGGTTAGAGACAGCCTTACTCTGTAGCCCAGGCAGACTCGGAACTCACTGTCTCTTCCCTCAGCCCTGGAGTCCTAAGATTACAGGTGTGTGCATAGTCATCCCTTATTAACCTTTTCCTCCTTAAAGACACCGTCTGCGCACACAATCGTATTGGGAGTTGGAGTTCAGCACATGCATTTTGGAGGGGAAGATAATCCAGTCCATAGCAAAATAACAGCAGCCACAGTCGCGCTAGCCTATATTTCTCAAGAACCTCACATGGGGATGGAGACGTGGCTCAGTGGTGAGAGCACCATGCACAGCTCTTACAGAGAGCCCAGGGTTCAGTGTCCTCATCCGGCCCGCCCCTAACTGCGCCTTCAGGAATCTAGCGCCCTCTTCTGGCATCCTTGTCACTTGCGCTCACATGTGCAAGCCCCCTCCACCCCTGCCCTCGCGAATATAATTAAAAATAAATCTTGAGGAAAAGGAGCTTCTTACATGCTGAGTTGCAGAGCATGTTGCATGTTGAACATACCACGTCACTCGAACTTCGGGACAATGATCATCAGGCCCATTGTACAGATGAAGTAAATGAGGCTTCCAGGAGAAGTTGAGCAACTTGCCTCAGAACACAGCAATGCTGGAGTCTCCCTCTTAACTCACACTAAGAAGAGGGAAGAGGTAACATACACCAAAAATTCTGAAGGGCAGGTCAGAGGGAGAAGCTTTTAGCCAAGGCTAGCCTGGGTTCCTTTTCATGTTTATTTCCCTAGCCATGTCTTCCTTTTAAAAGTTCCTAACTACAGCCATGTCAGGAAAGGCTGCGTTTGCACACAGTCCTGGACTCCAAACTTAAGTGAACAGCCTTAAGTGCTTTCCCAGCGGCCCAACACCCCCTGGCAACTGGCCACCTTCTGCTTTTGACGGCTTGGCATATTTGGTCATTTACTGGGTGCATGTGAAGATCAAATGGGTTAAGATTCTTCTCTTTAAACAGCAGGGAAAAGGACATCAAAAAGGTGTACATTTCATTCCCCCAGTTTTGATTAAGTCAAGCATGAAATGAAATGTAATACCCTCAAGTGGCTGTGACCAGGGTGTACACCATTGATGTCGTTACTTCTGCTTCAGGGGGTCCAATCAGCCCTGGGCAGGGGAACGAGCTGACAGAGTTTTAGGGTGGCCAGATGGACAGAGTTTACCATGGTTGAAAAGGCAGCTTAGTGCTTGCCTCTTCAAGCCAACGGTGTGGAATTCTGGTGTGGCCCCTTCCCCTCCTGGCTCTCCCTCCCACAGCCTGGCCCCCTCACCTCCCTCACTCAGGCCTTTCAGGGCTGGTAGCCCTGAGACTGAATTAGCCTAGTCAGGGAGGTCACATTGTCCAGTCCCGGACTGCTCTCCCTGCAGTTCCTCCTGCTGTGACGAGCAAAAGGACACCCTCCACCCCCATGTTTTCTGGGGGTACGCTTGGCTCGGAAAGGAGATTTCAATCCTCCACGGCTGTCTCTAGACTCATGAACAAATTATTGTTGCATAGAGCATGGTAGGGATCCCTGGGTCTCAGGCACAGTTGCAGAAAATTTAAACCCAGCCACCTGGCTCTATTTGATCTGGAAAAATCCTACGAAGTTAGCTCAGGGTCTTAAATAAAAGATTTGAGGCCTGATGTGGTGATGCATACCTGTAATCCCAATGCCTGGAGGCTGAGACAGGAGTGTCATGAACTCAAGGCCTGGGCCACATGGTAAGACTCTGTCTCCAAAGGGACAAAAAAGAAAGAAAGAAAAAGGAGGAGGAGGAGGAAAAGTTTAAGGCTGCCTCTGGGAGTGTACCTGACTCAGCAAGAATAATGTCAAGTCAGAACCAGACAGCCTTTTACCAGTTAGAAAGAATTTCCTCTCTTGGCCCAAGGCCCACTTTGTAAGGCCTTTGGGAAGAATTCCTGCATTCAAGCAAGCTACTACTTCAAAATGCAAAGCAGCAATCCTGTAAGTGTACATTTAGAAAATGTGTAATTGAGTATCTAAAGAGGTAAGAGGTCCAGAGTCTCTTAGTTGACTATGTCCAAACAGCAAAGAACAACCAGAAGAACAAAATAGATCATTTCTTCTCATTAACACAAACCCCAGAGTGAAGGACCTAGGCAGAAAACCTGAAGACTGCACTGAACATGAAGGGTTTTATATAATGTGCTAGACCAGGAGCCTGGCGCTCACAGACTCAGTTTTGGGGCCTGGTGCTAGGATCTGAAAACACCTCCTTGGGCACAGCAGGAGTTCCTGACCAGGGTTCTACAAGGCAAGTTTTACAATAAGTGTGAAGGGGGGCGGGGCGGAATCTGAGGAGCACAGACTGAAAACAACCCATTTTCCAGAGGAGCTTCCAGAAGGTTCTGTCCCTGGCTCAGGTCAAAGCTGCAAGCTCCCTACAGCTGGAGGAGAGTAGAGGGGCTCCTTGGAACTTAATAGAATCCCTAACGCTAACAACCCTCTGCCATGGAGCTGCATTAAGTAGATATTACGGTAGGAGAAAGCAGCCCAGCCAGGCCGTTTTAGGTCGGCACCATTATTCCCTCGCACCCCGGGTTAGCTTCAAATTGCAAATGATAGCCTGGGAAGGGGGTGGGGTGGGGGTGTTCTGATTTTCTCTTCCTCTCTCTTCTTCTCTCTCTTCCTCTATTTCTACCCCCCACCCCTACCCCCACCGCCCAAAAAAAGATCCTCTCGGAAAGAAAATCATTTTAGCCATAAGGAAATGTAAGGCATTGTTAATATGACTCGGACCGTAGCAAATGAAATACATCACGGAGAGGAGAGCTGTTTTATTTTGGAGCTGTGGAATGCGGTCCACATGAGAACATAAACAATGCAGAATCTGTAGGAATTAATAGGCCGGGCTTGACATATTTCTCTTTGTTTGAGGCCAAACAGGCGAGGACTGGCTGTGTGGGAGGAGGAAGAGAATCTTTGATTAAAAAAAAAATCCAATAATTCAGCTGATAGGGTGAGCGCGTGTGGCCAGCCCTCTCTGCAACGGCCTGAAGAATCAATGGCCTGATGGCCATTCACCTCTTGAAGTCTCTTCACTGGCTGTGATCAAAATGTTTATTTAAAAAAAAAAAAAAATGACATCGAAGAACTGGGGGAGGGGGGTGTCTCCACAGGATTGCTCGAAAGCTGCAAAGTGCTTCAGCGCCTGACACAAAAAATGCTGGGAGCTGGGAACCTATTCCCAGGCAGAGGCCTTCTCTGTCACCTCGGTGGGTGAATAATTGTGCCTTTTGCATATGTCCTGTCATCAGCAGCAGGAATGAGGGGGCCCCAAGGACTGCCCTGGCAGTACGGGCGTTGCACCGGCAGAGTAAATTAAAACACGGATTAGAGCTAGTGTGATTGGGGGTGACAACCGGGGCGGTCGCAGCCGCAGAGTGAGGGCCTTACCCATATGGTCCTCGGGAAAGCCTGAGCTGTATGAGCTTGCTCTCCCCAGCCTGCTCCAGCTGCCTGTCGGGAGGGGTCAGTTAGGAGGCCTCAAGCCATTTTCTGGAACTGTGAAAATCGGTTTCTCTTCTCTAGGAGTTCAGCAATACCACCAGCTGTGCCCAGGTACCGGAAGTCTCTGTGGCAGGCAGCAAGTATACTTCCTTACCAGCCTCTACTGAGGCCTCACCAGAAGACCCACACCTTTTGAATTACTTGCACTGAATTCAGGGAAGAGACTTCTGAGAGGGGGATCAGGACCAGCATGCCACAATGTACACACCACAATGTGGGAGAATCCTCTTTACCCAGATACTCAGTAAGACCTGGTCAGACTTATTAGCGTGTACCAAGGTCAAAGGTTTGGAGCTGTGTTTCTAGGGCCTGTGTGAATGGTTGGATAGATGACACCATATTTAAGAGGTTTAGGAGGGTCTTGGGGGGTCAGTACAACTCAGTTTACTTTCCTTTTCTAAGTCATTGCCTTAGAGCAGAGTACTGCCCCCAAGAAATATTACCTCCCTTTCACCACACAGACTTGTAGACTGGTGGTGGCCCCATGTGTGCCAGATTCCAGGCTCTGTGAGGAGGCTCTGATTAACCCATCCTACCAATTAGGATAACGGAGGCTAAGAAAATGTCAATAAATTGCCTAAGGTCCTGTGGACCAAAAGTGGGATGGTTCACTCTTCATTCACCTCCTCAGTGACAAAGGACGCCATCGGTCTTGAACGTACCGCCTTCAGCTCGGTACACAGGACATCTCGTGTGGATGCATTTCCATATATCACACAAAGGGCAGGAACTCACGTGTGAGCACTTCAGAGTCGCAGACTCTACCTGTGGACTGCAGCCTTGCAGAACCCCAAGTCTGCAGCAGGACAATGAGGAAATGCCACGAAAGAATTTGCTTAGAGGAGGTAAGGAGTGAGTTTTCCAGGCTCTACTGTTGGGGTCTCCGGAGTCAGTTGCCACTTGGAGATCAGTGAGGAGTCTGCAGTGCTCAAAGATGGTTTTGTGGCCTTTCTCAGATTCTATCCAAAACCATCAGACACACACACACACACACACACACACACACACACACACACACACACACACGGGCGGGGTTAGGGGCTCTGTCTTCCTGCTTGCTCAGGACTCAAGTTTCAAGTTTTAGAGATTGTCCTGCCTTTATTCTATTCATACTCCACGTCTGACCTGTCAGAAAACCACAGCCTTTCCAGCACAGTCAGCCCTGGGGCTGCTGCTGCTGCCAGGCGGCCATCACTCCTTGCCGGGACCACAGTTAGAGCCTTCTCCCCAAGTCTTCTGCTTGCTGCTTGCTTCTCCATCACATCCTCTAAGTGGATCCAGAACCCCAATGGCTTCTCCTGTCACGCAGAATAAAATTCCCTGCTTACTTCTGTTTTCTCCTTTCACTTATGGGGAATCACTCACACACACACACACACGCCATGCCTCTACCACACATCCTCTATTCTCGCTGATGATCCCTCTGCTGGGCCGCTCTTCCCTGGACAGTCAAACGGTTCATTTCGTCAGTCACCTCTTGCCTCAGGTCTCTTTTCAATACTCTCTCATCGGAGAGCCTTCCTTGGCCCTTCTAAAAGAAATAGCCTTTCCTCCCCAGGCCCACTCACTTTCTCCTGGCCTACCACTATTGCCTAGGCCTTGTCTTTTTTCTGCTACTGTGTCCTAGGACTTGAATCTGTGCCTTATTTAAAATGTGCCCATGGAAATCGAGTTGCATGCAAAACCACTGGTTAGCTGCATACATAGGTGCGGTCCCTGCCACCAGGGAGCTGCCCTCTTCTTCCCTCTTTTCTGTCCTTCTGCAAAGTCATTTTGGACACCCCTGGAGGCCACACACATATAGGCTGTTCCTGACCCAATGCTCTCTCTTGGCAGAGCTGCTGCCCTTGCAGTCAGAGACTTTTCTCTACACTCTCCCCCACCCCCATCCCCACTCCCCCCAGCCTCTTTCTTCCTGGCTCCCTGGGCCACACTGGAGTTGTTCCTGCTCTCTGGGTCTGACTCTAGAGCTTTCCAAGCTTTAGCCTTTGGGTGTCTAGATGAAAAACTACTACGATTGATTGAATTGAAATCTATTTAAATACCCAAATGCGGGCTGGAGAGTGGTTAAGACCACTTGTTGTTGTTGCAAAGGAGCTGGGTTAGATTCCCAGCACCCACGTGGAGGCTCACCACCTCCTCAGGTACCAGGCACACAAGTGGTGCACAGACACACATGCAGGCAAAACACACTTAAAATCATACACATAAAGTCATAAAAACAAAGCTAAAAAAAATTAAAAACCACCCAAATGCTTGCAGTTTATATAAGTTTAGAAACACTGGTCCAGTCCCATCCCCCCACAAACAGACAACCTAATACATACATGCACTGAGTCACAGACAGCAAGGGACATATGTCCAGGTGTAGTTGGGTTGGCTGGCAAGACCAAACCCAAACCCCATTAGATAAGAGACATCTCACCTAGGTTAAAGTAGCTGTAGTCGGACCTGCATTGTACCTAATGAGGGATCCTGGGAGCCCATTCTAGGAAATCCCCGCAAAAACCGCCAACGTAGCTGGAGGTGTGCAGGTGACTTTCAGGGCGTGTGGAGAACTGACCTGCAGTGTGCCCGCACTGTGGGCAGTGTGAGTGTGTGTGTGTGTGTGTGTGTGTGTGTGTGTGTGTGTGTGTCTTTCGGCAGAAACGCCAAAGCAGTTGGGATAAAATGTGAAAGTTAGGGCCAAGGGGGATGCCTGGAATCGCCTTTTAATTTCTGTTGCTTTTCTGTAAGCTTATCGTGACTTCCAAACAGAAAGTTTAAAGCCGGAGACCGCTCCTTGTTCAGAATTACAGTTTGTTTGTTTGTTTTTGCGTCAAATTAAAAAGGGAACACGATTGAACTGGAAGGGAAAACAGAAGACATAATAGGAGACATACTCAGCAAGTCAGCCAACAGGAGGAGCAAGCAGGTATCAGTTTGGAGGTGGTGGTGGTGTTTTTTCTGTTTATTCTATTTCTTATTTATTTAGGTCTTTTTCCTTTAATTTTTTAAAAATTGTTTCCAAGATTCTCAAGGCTCCTCTGGTGAGATTGCATCCTAGAGCATTCGTAGCTTGCTGGGTGTCTAGGTGCTTCTAGATAAGGGTCTCTTTGAAGTCCTTCAGCATTTCAGAGCTTCACATGTTAATTGTATGCAAAGAAATAAAACACTTAAGCAAACTTCAATCTAAGGAGATTTGCATAAAGGATTAGGGCCCAGTGGCCCTCTAAAATACTCTTCCATCTGAAAATGGGCGTGCTGTGTTCTCAGACACCCCCACCCCCCCAATTCTTTGTGCTCCCATTGAGGTCAGTTTAATCCGGCTTTCATCGGACGCACCTTCTCTCGAAACCTCGCAAGCTTGTGCTTGGGGAGCTGCGATCTCTCTCTTCCCAAACTGAAGGGGGCTTTCCTTTCATTAATTTCTCTAAGAAGATTACCCAGCGCTTGTTTGTTGTTGTTGAGGCAACTAATTTGCCTAAAGCTCTTTGTTTTTCCAACTGGTTTACACTTTAATGCCCTTGATTGAATTCCAACAAGGGATCAACTTGACCAGGCATCTCTCTTCAGGAAGAGAACAAAAAGAAAATAGAAGGAAAAACTTGTTTTTTAATCAAGGGCCTGATACCTGATATATATGTGTGTGTGTGTGTGCGCGCCTATATATATGTATATATGTGTGTGTGCATATATATGTATATGTGTGTATGTATATATATATGTGTATGTATATATGTCAAAATCATTATTTGTGCATGCCAAAATCAGACCCATGGCTAACATATATGCACATATATATTTAGCCATTTAGAAACTTTTCCAAGAGACTAGCCCTAAGTGACATATTACCAGGCTTTGTTTCCTTCTTAAAGTTAAGGTGACTTTGCATAAAACTGGGTCTCTGTAACCACAGCATCATGTCAGTGGGGTGGACTGCCTGAATTTTAGCTCAGGCTGACATGATCCTCCTTGATTCTTCCTCATCCTTCTTGTCCTTAGTAGCTTAAGGACAAAGCGGTTGGCAAGTATTTAGGAAGAACTTGATAGGACCTGATCTGTCTGAACATTTTAAACTACGATCCTGTTCAGAAATCCACTTTCTTTTCTATCTGGGTAATTGTATGGGAGCTAAGCTGTAAGCCCCTCTCCATTCTGATTCACAGCCATTTAAACATTTGTGCCAGTTAATTAGCATAATTGGTTTGTTTAATTAGCATGAGGCCTGCTGGCCGGTCTCACACTGGGTGCCTCTATTTACTTGGAGATGTGGGTCCTGGGCACCCTGAGGACAGTAGCCCACTGCTGGGCGTTGAGAGCAGGTTCTGAGTCTCCCGAGTATTTCCCCAGCATTAAGCACCTTGAAGATTGACCCTTGAACTTCCTAAGCCAAAACACTATTGATATTCTGCACTTTGTCAGAAAAAAAAAAGAAGGTGGGGAACCGGTCAACAGCCTGACTGCTGGGCTCTGGGGGAGGTGACACTCGGCATGGCGGCTCCTGGCAGCTGTACCAGCAGGCTCACCAAACTCAGAGGCAAAGCATTCCGGAAAGCCACCTCTGAAGGTAGCGGGAGTCTGGGTCGTGCTGTTCCACTGAAGACTGCCCACCCTTGATGATTGTCTTCTGTGGTAGGTGGCCAACTGCTGACAATCTATTGGCTGTGCTAAGGGCAATTATCAGGTGCCTACTGTGTGCCGAGTAATCTACTAAACAGAGCCTCGGAGAAGGTGTGAATGGGAACTTCAAATCACCCTGTCCCAGCATCACCTCTCTCCATTAGAAAAACAACAAGGAATGTTTTGAGAGAACCAACAACAACAGCAACAAAACTCTCCTGTTTCCCCTTTAGAGTAAATGGTAGACCAAAGCTTCTAAGATAATTCTACATCACTATCAGGAGCCTGTGGCCCTTCACCCTAATTGCATTTTAGTCTAGGAGCTGCGATGGGGGTTGGGTGTGAGGGGGTGGGGGTGGGGATGGGGCAGGGATGGGGGTGGGGGGGGGTACAGGGTTCTGCATCCCTGAGATGTAAATCTGGATAGAGCAGCTTAGGTCTCAACCGGGCAGAACTTGACAACACGTATATTTAAAAGGCCCCCGGAGTTAAATAGCTTCAAAGACCCCTGGGAGGAGGGACTGAAGTCATTTGAAATCTACTTCTGGTGCTCTGAGATATTAAAGGAATCGGTACTAGCCAGTTGGGTGTAGATTTTATCACTTTGGGTGGGATCGAAATCACGTACTCAGATGTGTTTTAAATTGTGATTATAGTTTTTGCTTTTCTTTCTTAAAAGGAATCCAATGTTTTAATTCCGTCATAATAGAATTTAGCTGAACGGTCAAGGTGAACTATAGCTATTTCAGACAATAATATATCCATTCGTATAAATACATAGATATATTTTGTTTGTTTGCTTGTTTGGTTTTCAAGACAGGGTTTCTCTGTGTAGCCCTGACTGTCCTGGGGCTCACTCTGTAGATTGCAGTCTGGCCTGGAACTCAGAGATCCACCTGCCTCTGCCTCCCAAATGCTGGGATTAAGGGTGTGCACCACCATGGCCAGCCTGGCAGTAGTATAATTCAATAAAGTGTACCTGTTTGTTGCCAAGGCAAGTTTTGATATCTGTGTAGCAATCTAAATTTAATATAGGATTTTTATTTTCAGGAATAGTAGCTCATACCTATAATCCTAGCCCTTGGGAGGTTGAATCACAAGAGGATGGCCAACTCTTAGCCAGCTTGAGCCACACAGGAATATCCTGTCTCCAAAGAAAGTACTAACTTGCACCCTTTTAAAAGAACTGCTTGAGTTTGATTCCCATGCTTTTTGCAACTTATTATAATGCTGCACTAATAACATCAAGAGGTATGTCCAGTTTCACGTGATGATGACTGACCAAGATGAAAGACTCCTTACCTCCCAAATGCCCTAACTTTAGCGAGTCCTTGGACACAGGAATAGGAAAGATTGTGCTCTGTGAATTTGAAAACACATGTGTGGAAGACGGTATGAGACCCAGCCAAAGGAGACACTTGTACTGGGAACCACGTGTTTCACTATTCAGCGTTCAGTAAAGGGAGCGGCCTTGTTACCTCTTCACATTTAATTTTTTGTGTGTGTGTGTGTGTGTGTGTGTGTGTGTGTGTGTGTGCGCGCGCGCGCATGCGTGTGCATGTGTGTTGAGCGTGTGTGTCGCACATGTGGGTGCACGTGCATCTGTGCATGCCTCTGGAGGCCAGAAAAGGACGTCGGATCCACTGGAGCTGGAGTTACACATGGTTGGAACTGTCCACCACGGTTTCTGCGATCCTAACTCAGATCTACTGTAAGAGCAGGAAGCCCTGTTAACTACTAGGCATCTCCAACATTTCATTTATGCATTTTTTTTTCCCAGCCTCGTTTTTCCCATCAAAGGCTCCTTCTGTCTCAGCCAACATCAGAATGTAGCTCCATCTCCGACTGTCGCTGCTAACCAACCCGAGTGAACTCAATACAAAGGTAACCACTACAGGGCCATGCTTGACATCTTGAGCCAGAGCAAGCAGAGAGGCTTATGGAATCTTCAGGTCTCTACCATGATCTTCTCACCCAGAAGATTGTGTTTGTTGATAGTGGTGACTCTGGCTGTGCACAGCCATCAAGATGTTCCTGCCAACACTCTTCCACTTGGTCAGCACAGCCACTGGGAATGGACTAGCGAAAGGGCCTGCAGTATATGGATTCAAGTTTCAATGTTCTGGAGAGCAATTGTCCTGATGAACAGGGCACTGAGATCATGACATCCCTGGGGTTCTCTGACAATGCTGATACGGGACAATGTTGCTGACAAAAGTTTCAAACGTGGCTGTACCTTAGGATCGTCTTGAAAATGACTATTTATAAATATGCTTTTTTAGCAGTGCTGAGCCTCAGACCCAGGGCCTGGTTTCTGCTAGGCAAGCATTAGTAACTTTTCTTACATAAAAAGAAAATGAATAAATAAATTTGAAAAGGTCAATACTTAAAAAATATTCTCCACCCTCAGGCCAAGTTCCCCACTAAGTCAGAATTCCTGGGGGGGCTAAGACTTGCCCTAGGGCTGTGCTGGTGTGACTTTCTAAGGGGAGGTGCTTAGGAATCACTTTTTGGTGGTACGCTCTGGTTCTCCGCAAACCACAAGCTCTGTTAGTTAACAGTGTCAAAACCCAATTGCCTAATAACACAGATACTGTTAGTGACCTGACATTTCTTCCAGGACATCCAGTTTCCTTACCAGAGAGCCCCAGTGTGATGTTCTTCTTAACTGACACCCCTTCCTCTCCTCCTCCCCTCCCCCCATCTATTGACCGCCCAGGCATAGGGGCCCTCCCTTTATCTCATATTTAAAACACAAGCAGTGGTTGGAATTCATTTTCAATTTATTTTCCAATCATAGGATTGGGATGATTGTGTGGAATGTTCTGTCTGGTGGAGGCTGGGGAGGCTGGCTCGGGGAAAGAGGCCCCAAAGCTCCGGGGGTAGTCTGCAGGGAGCAATTAATCGAATAAACTAATCTTCTCTGTGGAGATTAACTCCCACTGGCTGCAGGAAGCTGGGTGAGGCGAATGCAAATAGCAAGGACTTCCAGGTGCTCGCTAGGTCAGTCTGGGACCCTAGCTCCTCGGCTCCCTCCCGTCCTGCCCACTCCCTTGCCCAGCTCTTAAACTGAGAAATTCGAAAATGCAGAGGTGCCCAAGCCACCGTGGGGTGCCTACTTGGACTGTTCACACCGATTGTTTTCCAGCCACGGGGAGCCTGGGGAATGTGCTTGAGGTAGCTACTATGTAGAGGTAAGGATTTGGTTCAAAGCAACCTTGGTGGTGCGCAAACTACCCGGATTAAGGAGCAGATCTTTGATCCCCTCTGCCAAGGTGGGCAGGCAGGCCATGGGTATGTGCCATTGTGTCTGAACACAGTCCTAACATGTTCTCAGCCCTGCTGGTGATTGGGATCAAGACTGTGCTGAGTAGACTGGGGAGGTTCTTTGGGTCTGGAGACAAGGGAGCGCCTAGGGTGAGGGCGAGAGGACCACCAGGGCACCTGCTTGTGATGGGCTGGCCCTGACCTCGCTCTTTGGGAATCCCTGGTAATTCTTAGAAAGCCCCAAAGCCAGCTGCTGGACAATTAGAACTTTCTGCAAGTCTCACATGCACTTCACCCCCCACCACCCTCACTCCCGCCAAATCCCTCACTTCCCTGCCAAATGTAACAAGCCAATCCAATAAGGACCCATGCTCAGGTCCCCAGTGTCTGTCTGTTTTACTTAAAAACTCACATGCACCCACATTCGGCCGCCTCCGCCATGTTTTGTTTTTTAATTGCCTGGACCTGATACCTCAGAATAAATAAGCTGCTTTGCTTGGCCATATGTATATCTCAGTATCTACTTGTGCTACTTTATGGACCCAACAAGTGCAGCTTAATATCTGAATGCTCAGGTGAGCATTCCGTCATGGATGATGATGTCCAGAGACAGAAAAATGGAGATAATCCTCCCAGGCTTATTTAGCAGTTTAATAGAGAAAGTGCGTTGAAAGGCTTGGCTGTGGGCTGCCCGCTTCGTGAGAAGACCTCAGTGGACACTGTTCTGTCTCCTCTTCCCTAGCCCGTCAGTGGCTCTCAACTTTGACATCAGAATCTCCAAGTGACGTAAAGAATACATTTTTAATTGAAGTAGAATTACATCACGTCTCTCTCCCTTTCCTTCCTCCAACCCCTCCCAGCTACTCTCCCTCAAACCCCTCCTCTCCCCCCCCCCCCACTCTCAAGTTGATAGCCTCGTTTTGTAGTAGTATGCCTACTGTGGCGGCTCATCAGGAAGACAAGGGGACATTTTCATAGACTCAAACCCTGCCCGACCTCAGCAGAGGGATCCACTATCATGGCGAGTGCCAACCTAGAGAGTGGAACCCGAGCATCTGAGCTCAGGTGGTTTTATTGATTCAGAACTCCTCAGGTGCAGATCATTAGCAATTAAACAAACCCCACAGAGATCCAACACCTGCAGACAATACCAAACACCCTAGACAGCCCTCACCCAACAGTGCATGAAACAATTATTTTATATATAACGAAAAATAACCCTAACGTCATTTTCTTTTTATCATTGTTACACACGCGCGCGCGCACACACACACACACGCACACACACACGCACACAGCACACAGCTTACTGAGTCTGTTTTTGTTATTGTATGGATTTGATTTCAGAGCTGACCAACTCTGCATTGGACAACCAATAAGGAGCTCATCCCTGGGAGAGCTCCTAGAAGTCATTAGTTGCTTTTAGTTCTTCGTCTGGGGGTGGGACCATGCAAAGTTTTCCCTCTTCCATGTTAACATGCCTATTGATACTGCCATTGTTTCAGTTTTGCTTATGCAGCCATTTCTAGGAGAGACGGCTACAAAGCAGACTTCTTGGAATTTTGGCTCTTATGATCTTTCTCAGTCATACCTGCAGGAGCTATGACATGTGAGTCCCAGGCATAAGGGTAAGACTTAGAATGTAGTATGGAATTATGCTGTTGTAGCAAAGCTGCTGATTCTTTTCTAAGGTCTCCGGCCTCACTAGCCCTGGGAAACTGACTAGCTTTCCAGTACCTGGTGTGATTTCCCTCCTGCTGAGTAGGTAGGCCTAAAGTCCAATTAGGCAGCAGTTGGTTGCCACCAACACGTGAGCACACTTACTGTGCCTTTATGTATATCTTGCCATGCTGGTTATTGTCATGGTTCGTATGGTGGCAGCTGGGTAGGACTATTTAGTTCCTTATCTCCCTTTGGCAGCTTGCACAGTATTTTCTGGAACCATGGAAGCTAGACCACAGAAAAGAGGCTTTCGGGTGAGATCAGGTTGAATCATCTGAATCATCTGTCTCCTGTGTGTGTGGTGTCTTCAGCAACAGGGGTCCACCCTCAACTCCTGGACTGCCGTGACCAACCATCCAAAGGGAGGGTTTCTCATACCTGGTATTGGGGACTTTGTTGGTCTGTGGCTCTTGAGGGGAGCATTGTCAGTCCAAGTAACTTAATATCCTTTAAGGTGTGTGTGTGTGTGTGTGTGTGTGTGTGTGTGTGTGTGTGTGTGTGTGTAATTTTAGGTAGATTTAAAATAATATGAATCCTTGAGGCTTTATCAAATGCCTTGGTGTTATTTGTCTTTCATTCCTCCCCTCTGTATTGACCTCATATATGTTCAGGGATTTGTATTTGATTGGTCTAGAGATTAGCCTTGCATTAGTATTTTTAATTTACTTTTTGTGCTTATTGTGGTAATATATAATGTATACATATGTATATACATATATATGCATACACACACACACATATAAAGGCAACCATCACCACTATCTCCGCCCAAAGCCCTTTCATCATCCCCAACAGAAACGATTAAATGATAACTCTCTCTTCTTTCTCTATCAGCCCCTGGGTACTCTCCATTCACTCTCGGTCTCCATCATTTTGCCCGCTTTAGGTACCTAACATAAGTAGAATCCCACAGTATGTCCTTCCGTATCTGGCTTCTAACACTAAACATACTAGTTTCAGACATGTTCACGTTGTGGCACAGATAAAATTTCCGTTCTTTTCTAAGGACGAATAACATTCCCTGTATGGACATGCAGCATTTTACTTGCCCACGTGTTGATGGACACTGGGGCGCTTCCCATCTGTTGGCTGCTGAAGACAATGCGGCAATGAACATCGCCAGGATATAGCTCTCTCCTCAGTGCCTGCTTTTGAATTTTTTTTTTTTCAGTTCACATCCAGAATGGAATTGCTGGATTGATCATTTGGTAGTTCTGTCTTTAGCCACTTGGGAAGCCACCCAATCATTTTTGACAATGGTTATACCATTTCGTTCTGCTCAGTGATAACGCACGCACCGCTTTTCCACTTCCTGGCTAACACACGCCGTTGTTTTGTTTGTTTTTAAGTGGTAGCCCTGTTAGCAGAGGAGAGTAATGACTTACTGTGGCTCGTTTGCATTTTCCTAATGACTAGTCATATTAGAATGTTTCTGTGTTGACTATTTGTGCATTTTCTTTTGAGCTATGTCTATTTGAATCCTTTGTCCTTTTTTCTTTCTTTTATTTATTTACCTATTTATTTATTTATTTATTTATTTATTTATTTATTTATTTATTTATTTATTTATTTCAGAGACAGGGTCTTGCTATGTCTTCCAGATTGTCTTGAACTTAGTGGCCTTTCCTGCCACAGCTTCCCTAGTGCTGGGATTATTGGCCCACACTACTATTACACCCAGCAACTTTGTTCCCTTTTAAGTTGGGTTGTTTGCTATTGTACTGTTTGCTATTGACCTATAAAAATTCTTCCTATATTCTGGATATCATCTAGTTTCTCATAAAATACCTCACTAGTAAATAATCCCCCTGTTCTAGTGCTTTCTTGGGGGAGTATCCTTTGATGCGCAAACGTACTTAATTTTGGTGAAGCCACGTTTATCTACTTTTATCTTGTGCTGAGACAGACCTACAAGATGTGGCCGGACTGACGGCAGGTGAGCTGGGAAAAGGAAGAGACTGAGACGACAGGGACCAGCACAGATACTTCAGAAGATGCACGGATCTACCTCTGCTGTCCCTGATCAGACCACATCCACACTGAGTGCTTGCTAGGTAGGACTAGTAGCAGGAGCCTCCAGTTCAAGACACCTACTAAGAGGCACTCAACCTGCAGAGCGTGGTTCACAGTCAGGAGGAATTCACAACCTGGAATCCTCCAAGTTCACCAGCGCCATCGCCATCGGAGAAAATGAACAGATGGGCTCTAATTGCAGACCTGTTGTGGGGACGTTGTTAACAAACACACAAGTAGCAGTATACAGGGCTTTTTGGAACCGAATGTGACTTGGCAGCTGGGGACCGCAGTCTAATTACCAACATCTGAGTTTCTTGTTTAATGAAGGGGAATGTGGAAAACAGCCCTGCTTTCAGCAGCGGGGTGGAGAGAGGTGCCAAGGCTGTGGCTTCACCGCATCCGCACTCTGTCAGTGGCCAGTGCTTCTGTGCCTTCCAGGGCCTGTTCTCCCTGCTTCCTGGATTCCGGTCACACTTTGGGGGAGCACTTGGTTTTTCTTCTTAAATGGGGTCACATTGACAGTCCAGGAAAATGAGTCACGTGTAGCCCCTGACTGTCCCCATTCCCTGCCACTCTATTTAACCTTGAGATATACCCAAGCTTCATAGTTTCATAGCTTTACTACAATACTTGCTCAAGCTTATATAGACTTGCTGAAGAGCCTAATTCTCAAAAGAACTCTGAAGATAGAGGTCATTGTGATCTTTGGTTCATGGAGGTTTGGAAGCGTTGTGCAATCTTGTGTGAGGTGCTGGCATCAGGGAGGAAGAGACTTGTTAGGTCCCAGAATGTGTGATGTATATCCACGATCCTGCTTAGGGCTCACAGCAACTTTCTGAGGTGAATAGGGTCACTACCTCTGTTTGAGACTTGGAGACACTGAGGCCCAGAAGGTCCAGTTGCTTAGAATCGAAAGCTAGTGCTTGGCTGAGCTTGAGGTTGAGTTCAAGGTGGCTGTGTGATGCTCTACTGGGCTGCCACCCCATGAGAACAAGCCCCAGAGCACTGCAGGGGTGCCAGGGAGCCTGGTTCCATTTGTCTTGTAGCTTCACTGACCGTCTCATCACATGGTTGGTTTAAGAGGCACCGTGGAATATCAGGATAAAGCCTGTCTTAGAGGGGTTGAATTAGTTTTACAGTTTAGACACTGCAAACTTACGGAACCAACCTCTCCTGCCAGAGACAGGTCCCTGGGAGGATTGCTCAGGTTCGTGTGAGGCTTCTAAGGTCCTACACTGTAGAGTTCTGACAGAGCCTGCAGCTTGGCGTCTTCACATCTTGCCACAGGAATGCTGAGTCCTCTAAGGGAAGGCACATATGCTCAGGTTCCATTCTGGCCGTTCTGGCTTTTCTGGCCACCCCAGCAAGGTACTGCTCAATGTGAGAAGCGGTACTGTAGACTTCTGCATCTCCCTTTCCCACTTCTCCCAGTGGCTAGGCCGCCTTGGGAGAATGAATGGTAGTTACTCGGGACTGTGGGGGCACACATCGCCCCAAGTTTACCCTTATAATGCAAGAATTTTCTACTGGGGGTAATGAGGGTTAGACACACATAGAAGTCCTGAGCGAATGTGTATTGTTCACACAGGCATGGCCATAGGGAGGACTCTGAGGCCATAGTCCCATGGGAAATTGGCAAAGCTGATACCTGTATGGGCCAGGCTTTAAAGGAATGGCAAAGCTTACCTCCGGGGTCCAAGTATGAGTGCTTATGAAGGAATAGTCAGTATATGCAATAATAGCAGCTTCTGCTTCCTCTTCCTGAAAGTTTACGCTGTGAGACTCCGGGCCTACAGAGACAGCCTACTGGGACTAGCTAGCTAGCTTCCAGGTTTTGGCAGAGGTACCTGTGTCCTCCATCAGAGGCAGCAGACTCCCATCTGATCCTGGCTTTCCTGTGCATGCGTCTGTGTCTGTCCTTCCTTCATTCCCTTGCTGCCCCGAGTCAGGGTTCCAGGAACCAAGCCTCTAAGGTCACAGCATGAGATCATGTGCAATTAGGGCAGAATTGCACACACATGGCTGGGAGGAGTTGCTAGTTGCATAATCAAATGAGGGTCCGATGGCCCTCCCCATCCCCTCCTAGAGGGGAATGTCAACAGTCAACAAAGCCCAGCTGTGATCTCTTACAAGCAAATCCAGCTGGCCTTATGAAGATGGCGGTGCACCTTATTTTCTCATTTGCTGTAGCTTTTCTTCTTTATTAAATTTTACAGGATGTTTCAGTTCTTACAATTGAATACAATAATAAAGTATTATGTACACCTTCAGAACCTCACCATTCACTTCTGTTTGCACCAGCGTGGATCACTGTGGCTGCCTTGACTAAGAGAACACCGTAGAAGTGATGCCGGACTGGCTGGAAGAGTTTATACAGACTGCTCCAGCTTCCAAGTAAGAAAGCTCTAGATGGCTTACTTCCTCTCTCGCTCCCTCCAAATGTGTTCACTAAACCTGGGAACAATATGTAGAATGAGGCGACTCTGAGAACTTAGAGTAAAAGGAAGATTCGGGAAAAAAAGAAAAAAATCCCAGACTTTGAAATGCCACTAAACTGGGGATGAATTGATCATTTTCTCTCTGATCTTTCCATTGCTTGACTTTCTATACAAATATAGTCATGGAAGTATGTGAAAGATTAGAGGTGACCATAGCTGTAGCTTCTTGATAGAAAATTGGGAAAGAATTTCCTAGTGTACTCAAAAGAACTGGAGAGATAAGATGGCAAAGACAGAAGATTTCTGGAAAGCGAATTCAAAAACTTAGCTCTGTACATTTATGGGTCTGATCTAAATCAGCATATCAAAGACTTTAAAGCAGTATATAATCCAGAGAGCACTGCTCAAGGCCACACACTGCCCCCTGCATGGTATACACGCAGTCTAGACTCAACGAGCATTGCAAAATTTCTTGAAACTAAACTAGTATTAGACCCCTATCCCACAGAAGGCAGGTTGGGACTTACAGTCTGAATAAGACAATGTCCAGTCATCTGATAAGATAAAAATGTCAACCTTCCACACAGAGCTTACATAGAACCTGCTGTTTTACAGTGGAATATTCAAAGCATCCATGGCAGCATCAAGCATCACGAGTAATCAGGAAAAAGCTCAACTAGATAGAGAAAGCATCAACAGGTACCAATATGAAGATGAGAAGATGCTGGAGGGCTGTGGATAGCTATGTGGTTGACACTTGCTTAGAATTCATAAGGCTCAGTGTTCAATCACCCATAATGCAAAGAAATATAAGTATGTGGGAATTATCTAAGATAGCAGCAATGATATAAATGTTCTAGTAAGTAATTGTCAACACTTCTATTGTAAGTGGAAAAGTCAAAACACTCAACATCAGATAAACAAGGAATCAATTGAAAAATTTAGAATGGAAAAATACATTAACTTAAGTGGAAAACTCAGTAGATATGCCCAAAATTGGAAATGGATGATAGACAAAAGAGAATGAAAGACATACACTCAAAGAATAAAAAAATCTCAAGTAAAACCAAAAGAATTACAAACTGCTGAAAGCTAGATCAAAGGAAAAAGTCTTTACATAAGTCAGGTCAGAATGATTCATGCCTAGAAGAAGTTGGAGGTTAGCAATTTGAATGATTACAAATTATGTACTGGAAATGATGGAAATAACAGAAAGAGTTGGAATATCTCCAGTCATATACTCACGAAAATATCCTTCAGAAATAAAGGATAATATGTTTCTAGATAAAGGAAAATTGGAAGAAATCATTGTCAGCAGACATGGTCTAAAGTAATCATTGAGGGAACCAGAAAGAGATTTTTAACAACAGAAATGAAGGAAGAGTAACAGAAGTGTAAGCAAAAGAAAAAGACATCAGATTGCTCTTCTCCTCTTAACTTGTTTAAAGTATGTTCTATGCTCAGGACTGGAGGTAGCTGAGTGGTAGAGTAGATGCCTAGCGTTCATTAAGTCCTAGATACAATCCCCATCATTGCCAAAAAGAAAGAAAATAAAAACAAAGCAAATTCAATCATTGAAAAGAAAAATGATGACATTATTTGATGGAGAATTCAATGCATGTTGATATAATACATAGTGAAATAACCATATATGATGAAAAATGTGGGCTTGTTTTTTTCCTACTTTCTACTTGAAGTGACAAAATATAGATTCTAAGAAAACTGTAAAAGTTACGTATGTATATTACAATCTACAGAGCAACAAAAATATGTGGTAAAAAAAAAAAACAGGAAAAGTGGAATAAAATATTAAAAATGTTCAAACAACTCAAAAGAGCAGAAGACATAGAACCAAATTTTCCATCAACAAAGATCAACAAGAATGATGTAATGAAACTGTATGCCTAAAGCCAAACAAATCAGTAATCACATCAAATGTACATAATCTGAAATCATCAATTAAATGGCAGATGCCAGAATAGGTATAACCCAACTATATGCTGTCCACAGGAAACTCACTTGAAAGATAACCAGATAGAAGGGCTAAAAGTAAAGCAGACAATGAACACCAATGGCAGGGGATGTAGCTCAGAAGTGGAATGCTTGCCTACCACGTACATGGCCCTGGGTTTAATGTACAGCACCACAAGAAAACAAAACAAAACAATTAGATACACAGAGAGGGGCATCATACACTGCGGAATGAATCATCTCATGATTCTTAGCACATGGTTCTGTGCACAAACAATAGAGCCCCTTCCCACAAAATGAGCACTGAATTTGAACTGAAAGGACTATTACTAGAAACTTCTTCCTCCCTCACTTCCATCTGTCCTTCCTTTGCCCTTGCCTCCTTCCCTTTCTTCCTCCCTTCCTGCAGTGCTGAGAATCAAACCCAGGGCCTTGCACATACTAGACGAGTGGAATTTTAGCATGACTTCTCCAATAATAAATTATAAACAGAAAAGCAGCCAGTTATAGACAAACTAAAGAACGTCAATTGTCAACTGAAAGTGCCATTGGGACATGAGTCAGTATAAGCCATACCACTGCACATAAACACATCTTAACAGATATGTAAGAACTAAATGCAAACTATGTTCTCCATGTAACTAGAAATTAGTAAAAGAAAAAAAAAAAAAAACTACCTAAGCCCTGGAAATCAAATAATAAAGTTCAAATTGATCCGTGGGTTGAAAAAATCTCTGGGCAAATTGGAAAATACATTTAATTAAAGAGAAATGAAAACACATTACATCAAAGTTTGTAGGGTGCAGCTAAGAAGAGCGATGAGCGATAAACTCAGAGGGTTCGATGTTCATAGTGAGAAAAGAAGGGACGTAAATGTGTCCCTTAAGGAAGAAGAGCTTAAGCTGGTAGTGGTGGAGCACACCTTTAATCTCAGCACTGAAGAGGCAGGCACAGGTGGTTCCCTGAGTTCAAGGCCAGCCTGGTCTACAGAGTAAGTTCCAGGAAAGCCAGGGCAGAGACAGATAAACCCTGTCTCAAAGAAAAGAGAAAAAATAAACACAGCAGAGACAGAGCTGGAGGGATGATCCCGTGGTGAAGGCACTTGATGCCTGTGTGTAGAACCAGAGTTGGATTCTTTAGCATCGCAGCAGGTGACTCACAACCCCGGAAACTTCAGCTCCAGGAGATCCAGACACCTTCTTCTAGGTTCCATGGATACCCACATTCATGCAGAAACATACATATAATTAAAATGTTTTAATTTTCTAAAAATTATTTTAAAAAGTCCAGAAATCCAAGGCTTTTAGTTCAGTGGTAGAGGTCTTACGTAGCAAACATGAAGCCCTGGTTTTGATCCCCAATATCTGGGATGGGTGAGAGTGTGGGTAGAGGTTAAGACAAAAGAAAATAGAGAAGGAACTAAAAAAAAGATAAAAATAAAAATCAACAAACCAGGAACATAAAAAAAAAAATAATAGAGAAAAATCAGTAAAAAAAAACAAAAAAAAAAACCCAACAACAACAAAAAACTAGCTCTTTCAAAAGATAAAAACCTTAGAACTATGCAAGACTCTTCTGGAGGAAGCTAGCTAGCTACTGGACAAGCAGCATGAACCCCTCCCTGCTCCTTATGGGCAGAAGGCCAGGCTGGGCTTGTCCAGGGAAGAGTCTGACAACAGGAACATGGCAGGTTTAAGAAGCCTGAGCCCAGAGCTGGCACTATCCCTGGTGACACTGTCTGCTGGCCAAAGCTAGTATTTATGTATTGAAGTTCTAACCTCTGTCATCAGAATGGAAGAAATGGAGGCTTATAAGAGGTGAGCAAGGTAAAATGATGTCTTCAGGGTGGCCCTGACCCCATATGGCTGATGTTTTTAAAATAAGAGGAAATCAGGACACAGAGTACAGACAGATGGCCACGGAAGACACGACTTTAGTGACCTGCAGTCCCTGCAGTCCAAGAAGAAAGACTGCCGATGGCTTGATATTACATGTCCAGTCTCCAGCAGCATGCAAAAATACATTTCTATTGTGTAAGCTGCCCAGTCTGTGGTAGTTTCTCGAACAAACTCAACATTAATTTCGGTGAGAATAAAACGTTTTCTACCTCTTCACGCGTGCCATTTGTGTTCACAGAGAAGTGTTGAAAACTGGGGACATTTTACCATCAACTTACCACACCTGGGCATGGTAGAGAAAAGCTGAACTAATAATAATGTCTTGTGGCAGACAGGGGTGGGCTGGAGGCGTGGCTATGCTGCAGCCTGGCCTTCCCTGGGCTTCTCATCCCCTTGTTGCCTTGAGAGGACTTGACTAGTTCTCCGGTATCCTGGAAGCTAATCAGACTGAGTGAGGCGCCCCTCAGAAGACGGTCCCTGACTTGCCCAGTGGGCTCAGTCCCACCACAGGTTCTGAGCGGAGGACAGTGAGCAGAGCCAGGGCAGGTCCGCTTCACAGTGCCCGCCACAGACAGGCAGCTCTGCTCCCAAGCTCTGCATGCAAGGGAAAACCGTGGTTTGATCTTCCGCGATCTCAGGGACTGTTCCTTCAGAGGGCAATGGAACGGATACAGATCTCCAGGAGCTTCTTTGGCTTGTGGCATGTTTTGCTTATAGTAAAGACATGAAAAGAGAAAGCTGGCAGAATTAGTGAAAAGGCAAAAACAAAACAAAACAACAACAACGATTAAAAAAAAATAACCCAACCTATTAGAAGCGGGGAGCAGCATGGTCGTCCTGGAAATGTGGCTATTGGGTGAGCTGGTACCAGGCTGTGAGGACCAGGGTCAACGTGGCAGAAAGAGAATCCTAGCTCCACTTCTAAAAGAGCAATACAAGGATGTCACAGATACAAGCATTTTTTATGTAATAAATAATATTAATATTAATAATAATAATAATAGTTTCTAGAGTTATTAAGCTCTTTGTCTCTGCCAGGCACTGACTGACATAGCTTAAGTATATTAGCTCAGTGACTTCTCACGAAGTCCTATGTGGCCAGTGATTGTGATTTGCACGTGTCTTTCAAAAGTTCTTACGTTGGAAACGTAATGCCCCAAACTCGTTTCATTATTATTATTGTATGTTTCCCTGATATGGGGAATGTTCTCTCCTTCTACCTTTACTCAGATTCTAAGGGTCAAACTCAGGTCACCAGACTTGGTGGCAAGCACCTTTACTGCTTGAGTCATCTCAGTAGGGCCCACATTCATGTTGGCAGCGACAAAAGGTGGAGCCTTTGCCAAGTAATTAGTGTTTGATGAAGTCACGAGGGTGGGGCCTCTTGGCAGCATTGGTGACTTCACAGAGAGGGAGAGAGACCCTTAGCTGTGTCTATCCAAGAGATGCCCTCCTCCACCCTATGATGTCACAGGAAGGCCCTGGATAGATACCGAGCAGATTGTTGTCACACTTACAGAGTGTTTGACTTGTGTCCTTGGGCAGGCATTTGAACTTCTGTCTAGGCTCTCCATAATTTCTGAAGCCTGTTAGGTAATAGAAATATATGGCAAACTGGCTTATTTTATAGATGACAAAATGAAGGGCTGGGGTGGGGGGCTTCCATGAACTTCAAGTGTCTTCATTCTGTCAGAGTGTGGTATTCTCTTCCCCTTAGCTGACTCATCCTTTTTCAACTACTGATGAAATCCTACTTCCTGGTAAGCATTTGGTCAAATGTCACCTCCCTTGGGAACCTTCTATGCTCATTTCCCTCCCTTGGCTCCCATAGAGCTCAGCATTCGTCCTTGCTAGAACAGTGTATTGGTTACTTTTCTCAGTGCTTTCTCAGTGCTATGAACCAGAAGCCACTTAAAGGAGGAAGAGCCGGTTTTGACTCACAGTTTGAGGGGATACAGTCCATCTTGGCAGGGAAGGCATTGGAGACAGGAACTTAAGGCAACTGGTTCCATTGTGTCTGCTATCAGGAAGCTAAGAAGTCTCAAGGCCTGTCCTTATCTAGGAACCAGATGTTCAAGCACGTGAGCCAACAAGACATTTCGTGTTCAAACCACAGCATGTACATTTCATATGAAATAAATATTTTATTTCTTGGGTTTTCTTAAAAGGATAATTACAGCGATAAAGATATACAGATTTCCATGAACTGTATTTTGTTTATCAATATTGCCAGCTTTTAGAGAAGAGGAAAACACGTAGCTAATAAGATGGAAATGTTCTTTTGATAAAGTAAGAGAAATAAATTGGGTGCGGTAGTGTGTACCTGCAGTTCCAGCTGCTTGATAAACTGAGATGGAAGGATTATGAACCAGGAATTCAAATCCAGCCTGGGCAACACAGAGAGACTGTCTCAAAACAGATGAAGCAGGAAAAAAAAAGGGAGGAGGGAGGGAGGGAGGGAGGGAGGGGAGGAGGAAACAAAGACATTTGATGAAATTGAAACACTACATCTGTGGTCTCTAGCCCTGTTCACTGACATGTCTTTGCTGTGAATCCTGCGCATGTATGCATATATATGCATTCACCCTGTGTGTGTGTGTGTGTGTGTGTGTGTGTGATACAAGGGCTGCATTTGTTTATCATTGTAGAGCCACACTTAGCAAAACACTGCACAGAGGAAATAGTGTTGACGGCATCTAGCCTTTTCTGAAGTCTTAGTATGTTCCAGAACTGTTTCACAGCTGTGTGTGTGCATGTGTGTGTGTGTGTGTGTGTGTGTGAGAGAGAGAGAGAGAGAGAGAGAGAGAGAGAGAGCGCTAATGTACATTCAGAAGGTCAGAAAAGAACAAGAGGATTGAGGACATGGCTCAGTGAAGGAGCATCTATGTTGCATGTAGGAAACCCTGGGTTCTACTCCCAGTACTGGAAACAAAAAACAGGTGAGAACACAAAACACAGACAGGTGAACAAAACATTGATCACTACCATGGGAGATGAAGCCTAGAACATTCCAAAATACCCTGATGTCTCTAAATTTCCTCCCCGATCATAAACCTACCCTTGTACAACCTATAGATTCCTGAAATCTAAAATTGCATTTCCTCGCATTTGGATTTTATTGTCATGGAAGCGTCAGTTCATACTCCCTGTGCCTGGCTGCACTGACTGTGAAGTGCCGTTGAGCATATCGCTGGCTACCGAATGCGTCTGAGGTTTCCCCATTTCTCAAGTGGTGGCTGGTCAGTATTTTTCTACTGTGGGGCAATTATGGAAGCCTTCTTGTGCTAGTGTACATGGTAACACACATGGTAGGTGGCTTGAAAGATGTGGAGTTGTCTAGGTTAGAGTTGTACCTCCAGTTCCACTTGATAAGAACTTTTGACCAAATTGTTTTGCCAAAAAGTGTGAGCTGGAGGGAAAAATGGGCTTTTTTTTTTTTTTTTTTCTTCAAATTGCCAAGCTCAAGTGAAGGAGTGCAGGTCGCACAGATAAGACATTCGAACACCTTTCTGTTGGACTATGCATCTCCCGGGAACACACAGACTCTGAACCTAGAAACAGCTGAAATCAGCTGCCCTGCAGGGCAGGGAGAAACACATGCTCTAGATAGAGCCCTATATGGACAGCGTCTGCTGACAAAGCAGGGGTAGATGGAGGCGGTGATTGAGGCCTTATCTCCTGGTTTACTTCATTACACCCTGTCCACTCCTGCCAGCTTCCGTGGCTCAGCAAGGTAGCACAGGAGTCTCAAGGTTGCTGGAATTACATTGGGTGGCTCTGCCTCAGTTTCCCTGGAAGTGTTGCTCCAAGCCAGACTCAGGTTCTCTTGAGGACTGTACCATTCTAGACCTGTCCTACTTTTATCCACAATGTCCTCAAGTGGACCCAACGAGAGTCCTGAAGGATGGGGAAACCCTGTCATTATTCTACCCAATATGTCATGCAGGGCTGTTTACAAATCCAGGGTCCTCTTGCCAAGTGCACAGCCCATTCCCTAGGCTTTCATGTTATAATGAAATGAATAACAAGCAAGACGTCTTAATATCCTATTCTGCTGGAAGGTGGGATCCCCCCCTCAACTCACTCTCTCATAATAGATAAACTAATACCATCAAACATCCTGAAAAGATCCTTTATGGGAGCATTCCTCTTACACACACACACACACACACACACACGTTATAAAACTGGAGAAATTTGTTTCAACTTGTTAAAGGCCTTATTCTCAGCCATGAATCTAGTTCCCAGTTTTTCCCCCCTTCAATTAATTTCACACTAATCCATTTCTTTATCAGGCATTGGAGAGGATGCGGCCAGCGAGTGATGAGAGCCGGGGCCACGGAGGTGTTTGGCTCTGTAATTTCATCCTTGAATTTGGTGATTACTAACAGGACAACTTTTTTAATTTGCTCTTTTGTCTGGATCCCCCGGCTGACAATCTGCTCGGTGAGCTCGGCTTTTTAATCAATCACCTACATAATCAAATGTCACTGGCTATCTGCTCCGTGTAATTACTTTTGCAATTAAAAATCAACCTCAAGTTGCCTCATCTAATTAGAGGGATGGGCAGATTTTCATCTAGATTGATTTTTTAATAAATATTGACTTAAAATGCCATAATCTCATCATATTCTTTCATTTTCTTTGTACCAAAAATCAAACAAATGGAAGAATTAGCAAGCAGAAGGAATCGTGGGACTTCAAAAGCGGCTGCTGGTTCAGATGCACAGGACCGCGCTGTCCCGAAGCCTAGATTAGCTTGCCTGGTAACAACGCTCGATAGAAAAAGAACAAAGCCATGCAACAATTAGGTTTCATGCTAACGCTGGCGAGAGCCCACAACTCTAAAACCTTCGAGTTTCATTCATTGTGCTTCCTGAGACCATCACTTCTATGAATGTTATTTTCTCATCTCAGGCAATCCTGGAGATACCACTGGAAACTTCTGAATTAGCAGAACACGTAGATACCATGTACTACAATCACCTCCGCAGAGTTGTCTTGAATATATACAAACGCCCGACAGCCAGATCATGTCCCTGTCTTTGTTGCCTTGCGTCTTTTCTGTATTGTAATTAAAACATTGTCAATAACACAGTTGGTTGCTCTCTGGTTGTAGCGGCTGATGTTGAACATGGAAAATCCACAGCCTGGTAGGGGATTACCTGCCGGAAAATAATACACTTTGCTCGAGAACAATTGTCCCAGGATGAAATGTAATGGTATCTTGTGTGCCTCTTGAAAAAAAAAAAAATCTTGTCTGTGACCCTGACAGAATTCCATTTAAACCTCATCTGATTGGAGTGGTGATGGAGGGGTAATAAAGTCTCCAGGACCCTAGCCTGACTCAGGCACCAGGAGGACAGCGCTTGCCTCCTGTGTGTTCACACTACGATGAAGGAATGAGGAATTGTCCTCTACCGGCTGCACAATTTACTCCAAGAACAGGAAATGGAACAAAACAGAGAGCTCTAACTTTTGGCTCTTATGGCCAGCAAAAACAAACAAAAACAAAAAACAAAAACAAAAACAAAAAACCCAGAAAAGGGAAGACAGATCTGAACAAAGGCGTCCAGAAAATGAAGGAAGAGCAGGGCTCCACCTGTGCCCACCCCGCCCCTCTTGATAGCAGAGAGCAATTCTGCCTAGAGGGCTGCTTCCAATTCCAGCCTTATTTCCTAAATTGTATTTCGTAAAAGGATCTTCTGTAGTCTAGTAGGTCCGTAAGACACCTCTTCAAACATGAGAGGTTTGTGGTTAAAATACTCTCAAGAACACATCCTCTGGCTCCTCGTTAGAGAAAAGCAATACGCGGTATTGGATGCATTCTTAACTCATTGTGTGGGCTCAGAGTTCATCCAGTTTTCTTGTCCATACGTGGTCCTATTTACTGACTCGTGTATATTTGCTTAATTATTCATCTGGGGATGTAGATGTAGACTCTTAGCACACATTTTAGGAAAGGCTGGTACTCAAGGATAATCAGCTCCTCTGGAGAACAAAGCTTGTCTTCTAGGATGGTATTTTCTAAGCATAGTGTCGGGCACGCCTCACCAGGAAGACGAGGAGGATAGGAGGGCTCGGTGTGACCAGGTGTCTGTCGTCTGTGGTTCTTGACAGAGCGAAATTCTGCAAGTATGTGTTCTAGCTTCATAGAGCATGGTAGAGTTTAAAGGGATCGCCCACTGCTGCGGGAAAAAGGAGAAAACTCCCCAGAGATTTTGAAAAATTAATATGAAGAAGTGAAAAGATAAGGCTGACATGGGTTTCTATCATTAAACATTTCTATGCGGCAGGCATGCGCCTCCTTTCCATTAAATAGTCACGGTTACTCTGTGAAGCAGTTATTCCTCGTTCATTACTGTTATCGCTGTTCCCGTTGTACAGCTGGGGAAACTGAGGCCTCAGGAAATAAAGTGCTGATGAAAGATTAGAGTTAGGGACTGACAGGGAGCTAAGCCCAGACCCACGTCTAGAATACACCAAACACTGTGTTCGGGGGATGAGCCTGGAGGACCAGGGGCTGCTGACCTGTGGGAGACAGCCTGTGAACAATGTAAGCATAGACCAGAAACTATGGTTTCTGTGGACAGCATCTGTGGCCAGCACGATTCTGCATTAGAAACCATTCCCAAACCCAAGCAACGAGCATCTCCCCAGCTTCTGAATCCTGTAGGCTGCCCTGCTGCTTTCTCTGGTCTTGGCCAGTCCTCAGCTAGAGTCTGGGTTGGATGCTAGTGGTCTACAACTTTGCTGATCTTGGCTGGGTCTCTCGATGTTTTGGGATCAATGGCTGTAGCTTCTCCAGCACGACCTTCAGGACAACTAGCTTAGCTCAGCTCTGCTCCATAAACCCTGCTTTCTCGTGGGTGTGGGTAAGTTCACCAGTGTCTGGAGCCTGTGGGAGGTGGAAGAAGAAGGCCTCAGATTCCCTGGAATTGGAGTTACAGACTCTCGTGAGTCAAACCTGGGGCCTCCGGAAGAGCAACCGGTGCTCTTTCCAGCTCCCAGCTCCAGAACTCTGTAACAGAATTATTTAGAATTCAGGGCAAAGCTGTAGAGACACAAAGCCCAGGAGGCAAATTCAGATACCAACAGGAACACTGAATAAAGGAAGTTAAATTCTTGCAGGATGTGCATGCCTTCTCTCGTCTAAAAAACACAGAAAAACCACCCTTCAACTCAACATGAAACGACAGTCTACTGTTTTTTCTTAAACTGCGATCCTCTGTCTTCTCCCTTGTGTTGAGATTGTGGCTAGAGGTATGTGCCCTCTATAATTACAAAAAAGAAAAAAAAAAAGGAGGAGGAGGCGGAGGAGCAAACAGTCAAAAAGAGCATGCGTCAGCCGCCAAAGCTGGAGAAGTGACCATGTTTGCTCAGCCGGAGCGCTGGGCTGCGGCAGCGGGTGATGGACAGTTCGGGGAACGAGATCACCGTCAGTCCATCTTGTCCATGTGCCTGCTCCTTGGCGGTAGCAGCACCTGGCTGGGTGGATATGAAGATGCCATGAGCAACAGCTGTGTGTTCACAGCTAGACATCTGGGCCAGACACTCTGGAGGCTGCGCACTGTGAGCCCAGTGCTCGGATGACTGAGCAGATCCAAAGACAGCCCGAGCACACAGTGAGACCTTGTGTGGTTCCGCCCTGTCCAAGAGCAGAGAAAGCACATCCACAAGCCAACCCCAGCCAGTCATCAGGTGTCAGTCAAAGTTAATGACTGCCTTGTATAAACAAGGAAACTGAGACTCAGACAAAGAAAAGAAACTTCTAGAGATCACAAATAGTTCATTTTAGAGACTGAACTAGATGGCTGGAGATAGAGTTCACTGGGGGAGTATTTTCCTGGAGTATTGGAAGGCCGTGGGTTCAGTCCCCTGTGCTGCAAAAGAAAAAACAAATAAAAACATTTAACTAGAGTTAAACTTACTAGTGTACTTCATCATCTCAGGACCACAGCCACCTCCCCTTGGTTGTCAGTGGTTATCTTATTCTCCCAGGAACTGGCCTACAGGCTCCACTAGCCTTCATCAGTCCCCAGTCCTCCCAAGCTCAGTTCAAATGTCAGCCTTCCTGCAGCCCTCCTTCCACTCTCCCTGGCTCCTCCCCACGGGGTGTACTAGTCCTGCAGGGCTTTGCCTTGTGTTTCAATATCTTAGTGATTGCTTTAGTGACACTAGTTTGAGCTTCTAGAAGGCCAGGATACTGGAACTTTCATCTGGGGATCCCCAGAACACAGTGCTGTATCTCACACATAGAAGGTGGCCAAACATGAGTTCTCCTGGAACAAATAAGACATAAGCAAGGTAGTAAGAAATGGAGGATATGAATGAGGAAGCCCTCGGCCTGGGCCCTCAGCCAGTGTTCTTTACCATTGCTATCAGGCTTCACCCACCCTCCCCCAATGTCTCACTGAATGTGAAGACCAAGCTAGTCTCAGTCTCACAGATACACCTGCCTCTCACCACCAGGTAGTTAGTAAAAGAGGGACAAGCTGATGCAGAAGCAGGAGTCAATAAGCAATATGCAGAACTTGGGCCTGAAATCCCAGCTACTCTGGAGGCTGAGACAGGATGATCGTAAGTTCAAGGCCAGCTTGGACAAATTAGTGAGGCCCTGTCTCAATGTAAAAAAGAGGAAAGAGGGTTGGTGTAGCATTTGCCTGGCATGCATGAGACCCTGGATTCAGTCACCAGTTCTCACACACACACACACACACACACACACACACACACACACACACACACACGGGAAAGGGACAATGGAGACAATAGAGCAGAGAATAGTAGATCAGAGAAGCCAGGTGGATCCTAGCTCTCATGTTTCCTAGCTGAGCATGATGCTGAGCAAGTCATGTAATTCAGATACCAAGGTGTTCCTGTCTGTAAAATGAGTTCACAATAGCATTGACATCAAGTGAGCTGGAAGGGTTATATGGGACAATGGACATAGAGCACCTGGCACATAGTAGGTGTTTGTTAAATGCTAGTTCTTCCTGAGTTGCAACAAGACAGCAGCCAAGGCTGGCAGAATCCTCAGGATTGTGCAGGGTATCACAGGAGCCCTGGGCTCTGCCCTGCAACACCATCCTTTTGGGCTTTGAATTCAGACTCTTAAGTAGTAGCATCCTCAGCAGCCAAAGAGGTGACTATGCAATTTTGATTTTCTCAGAGGGGCTTTGCTTGTATAAGCCTTTGCAAACATATCCCCAAGAGTACCTGAACCCAAGCTCAGTATCGGCCCAGATCCCAGGACCAGCAGGAAGAGGGTGCTGCCCGAATGGGATCCTTTGTGTGGATGGATATTGCTCCTCCCCAGGAAAACAAACAGTTGGAGCAGAGTCTCAACCAACCATCGCGGAGACATACGTGATCATCCTACGAAGGCAGCCAGCCCTCACCATGTCAACAGTTCCAGGCTAATATGGGGTGCTCCTGTCAGCCTCCCCACAGTCCTGGCTACAAAGAACACTCACATTCAATTATGGCTGTTTATTAGCAGCAGTAACAGCAGTTGCTTTTCTCACCTGCGCTTAGTACATAATTAGGCAGCCCCCCCACCCCCACGTTTAATTTATGTCCAAACAGAGGCGCTGAGGAAGAAAAATGGATACTATGTTGCATGTCGCAGGACAGTATTTCAGTTGTGTTAGCGTTTGGAACAGAAGCTGCGGCAAGCTGAAGGATTAACTGCCGGGAAATCATTATACAAATTGCAAAATGTCAAGTGCTCTGATGCAGCTTATGATTTTATCTTTTTATTTTGACAAGAAACCGTGTGTGTGGCCACCTCCATCTTAGAACAAGCGAGGGACGCCAGGAAGCCCAAATCAAGGGTCCTGACCAGCCATCTTTTCATCCTGCGCGCTTGCACGACGGAGCGTAATAGACATTTTCCTTTGCACGAAATAATAAGAGCAGTACTTATCGCGCAGTGCCTCCAGCCAGTGGCAAAAAGAAATTAGAAAAGTCCAATGAAGCTGAGAAGTAATTAATCATCATACAGTGGGGCCTGTCAAATCAGAAGGGTCCTTCCAGCTGATAATGTTCCCCAACTCAATTTAGACTGATAGAAATTAGAATTTTTTTTTTTTAACCTCTGGCAAAAACAAAAAGACCAACGTTAGCACAAATGTGGCTAACCGTTGGCTCTCTCCACAGCCTGACCCATTTACAGTGATGTCTGCATCAAGTTTCATCCAAGCCAAGATTGAAGCAACATCATCTAGTCCTCAAGGCAAAAAGGAATCATAACTATATGTTTTAAGCTCCCCCACCCCACGTATCCTTAGCTGTCTAAGAAAAATTAAAGTGTGGTTCTATTGATCAGCTTGGCTCATCTCCCCAAAGAGGTGAGGGGTAGGAAGCTTCACCAAGTTCTGTAATGAGTCTGGGCTCTTTGGAGATCAGGTAAAATAAATAAAATGGGTTTAGCAGGAGCCACTGAAGGCTTTTGGCAGGGGGAAGCGGGATAATAAGTCGCTCTCAGATTCTTGAGTCCTGGGGGCCAGCCGGGGCAGGGAAAAATGGCGCCTTCCCGAGCAAAGACATCCCCTTGTTACTCATACTAAAACCCGCATTTCTCCCACTTCCACTGCCACCACCATCGAGTCTGGTTTTGGGATCGTATTAGGTGTCCCTTGGAGGTGAGGGCCTCACAGATGTATGGTCAGATATCTTGGACTCAAACAGCTAAGAAGAGCAGGAAGGAACCTCACTGAGTGAAGGGATGATATGCAGGAGTGGATCCATGGCTTCATGGAACGAGCTTGTCTTTCCGAAAGGACAGTTACCTCTCAGGGCCCAGGCAGCTGACACTGAGAGGCAATTCATACGGACGTTTGTCAAATATTCCAACTTTTCATTTTAAGTCCTACGTTTAGAATTCAATATAAAACTTCCTAACTTGTAAATGGAGGCAACTGATAGCGTTTTTGAAAGTACGAGAATGTCGCTTTCTTCGGCTGCTATTGTGGCTTTGGGGTATAGAGAAGTGCAGGCCTTCAGGACATGCTGTTTATAACTGCCCGTAACTTCGGCTCCAGGCGAACTGACACTTGCCTCTGTGGATGCTCTGCATTCATGTGCACACATGCCACACACATACACATGATTAAAAATAAAGAAAGAAAGAAAGAAAGAAATGTCAGAAGGTCTTTGATTTCTATAGATGGGTGTTCAGGGGAGCGGGAGGGTATGGTAGAAGCAATTCACATCACAGCAGCTCAGGAAGCAGACAGTGGCACGGGGTGAGCACAACCCCTAGTGACTTACTTCTACTAGCCAGGTCCCACCCCCTAAAGATTCCACAGCCTTCCAAAATGGAGGTGCCAGGGTGGAAACAAGAATTCAAATCATGAGCCTCTGGGGGACATCACAAACTTAATCCATGAGATTAAAATGTCCTAACCACTCAGCCTCAGTTTCCTCATGTATAGACAACGAATAATAGTCAGCCCCAATCTTACATGCCAGCCAAAAGTAGAGTACCCACCTCGATGGCGCCGGGCCGACGTCAGTATTCAGGTGGAGGTGTTATAGCTTGGATGTGAAGTGTCCCCCAGACACTCTTGAGTTAAGGGCTTAGCTGCCAGCTTTAGAAAAGTGACTGAATCGTGGGGACTGTAGGATTATCAACCACACTGATGGAGTCATAGCCGGATGGACTATTAGAAGATGGAGACTGGCTGGGGTTACATAGGACACTGGAATGAAAGGTGTGTCTTTCCTCCCAGGCCTTTCTCACAGCACCTTCTCTCCCATGATGCTCTATTGGATCACTCACTGACCCAGAGTAGAGGAGCCAAGCGACCATGGAACAGAACCTCTGAAAACTGAATCCAAATCAAACCATTTCTTTAAGTTGCTTTGCTCAGATGTCAGTCAGTCACTGTGACCAAAAGCTGCCAGTGTACAAGACAAAACAAAACAGCAAAACAAAAAGCAAAACAGCTGGAACCTGGATCATGGTGGGGCACAGCATAGACCATCCTCAGCCCCACCCCTGCCCCTGCCTCGGCATCTCCTCGCTTCTCCAGAAGACACCTGCTAGAGAATAGCTGTCAGTTCCCCAAGTTGGAAAAGCTGAGCAGAGAGCCCCACCTCATAAGAATTCAAACATTCACCATCTTCCTAGGGCAGGTGCGTATCTCCCAAGCCAACATGGCTGCCTCGTCAGTTGCATCGTTCTGTCTGTCACGTGAAACACAAGTAGAAACCAAGTTAGGGGCCAAACCAGCAACTCACAGGAGATAATCCTAGTGAGTGACATTTTCTCCATAGATGGTGTCTAGCAGAGGCCTCGGAGTTACCTGTTTCTCTCAGTCCCCTCATTCCCCATGCTCGAGAGAGAACCACAGCTGTGGCGCCATGACCAATGGCTCAGGGAGCCTTCCGGACCCCTTATTTCTGATCTTGGCCGCAACGCTGCCCAGTTACTCACTTCCCTTCCCAGCTTCCTTTTTGCTGTTGAGACAGGGTTTCTCTATTGTAGCTCTGGCTGTCCTGGAACTCACTCTGTAGACCAGGCTGGCCTCGAACTCACAGAGATCCTCCTGTTTCTGCCTCTCGAGTGCTGGGATTAAAGGCGTGTGCCACCACTGCCAGGTTCCCTTCCCATCTTCTAAAGAATAAAGAATCAGATGATTACACAGGACTGTGGGAAATTCTGTCTGCTAAGGGTTACTGTGCTTGTCACAGAGATACTTGTCTAAGGCCACAGAGCAGAGTCCAGGTCCTTCAGTAGTCCTTGGAAACTGCACACAAAAAACAGAAAACACAAGCAAACAAACAAAATAACTGCCCTCACGGCTTCCTGCATGTGAATAATCACACCATAGGAATCTAGACGTGACTTTGTATGCATCATGTGGCCGAGCCTGGCTCCAGGTTCTTCATCTATACACCACATGTAATCCTCATAGCGGTTCCATGTGGCGGATGCTACTGCTGTCCCATTTTACTAGTGAGAAAGCTGAGACATGGAGAGATAATGACCTAACCTATAGTCACACCACCAGAGCACAATCCACTAGAGTTCAAATTCAGGCATACTGTGTTCTCCACCATCAACCTTACTTCTTTTCTTCTCTTTCCTTTTTTCCCTTTTCCTTTTATCGTGACAGGGTTTCATGTAGCCCAGGGTGGCCTCAAACTTCTTATGTAACTGAGGATAGCCTTGGACTGCTGATCCTCCTGCCTTTACCTCTCAAGTGTTTCTATTACGAGCATGTCCAGTCTATTTTCTTGACCACACATAAAATACAGCCAATCTGTTCTATTTTTTCAATTATCCGCAAGCAGTTGAAGGAACGGGCAAGGGGAGCAGAAGGAATGTAGAGAAAGGAAGAGGTGGCCCAGAGAGCTAGTGAGCATCTCGGAGCAGGAGGTGAAGTGCTCTCACTGTGGCTGAGATCTGCATTCTCCCGTGGCTTATTTACAGATCAGGTGTTAGGGGCTAACAAATGGGAGGATTTTCAAAAGGTCCTCAGGCTAAGCAAACGGCTGTGTACACACACAGCCCAGGTAAGATGAAAGGCTCCGGTCAGCGGCCGAGACCACTCAGACCCCTTATCTGCCGGGCTGGCCCTCCGTAGGTTTCAAAAAGCCCAAGTGGGAGATGCTGGCGGCAAGTTCAAAGTCATTTTTTTTCACCCTAACAGATAGCACAATCAAAAGTGTGTTTATCTGTTGAAATATTTAGGAGAACAAGATATCGCTTTGCCCTACCTGCACCTGGGACTTTGTGAACACTGTTACAGCGTGTTTTAAGTCTGTTTGTCGTCTTAATCCTCAATGGGCTTCTGCATGTTTCAAAGGGTGAGTTGAGAGAGAGAGAGAGAGAGAGAGAGAGAGAGAGAGAGGATGAATAGAGAATTTCTTTATGATTCAACAAGAGAGGTATATTTAGGACTCTCATCTTCATGCACCCATTTTGGAAATCAAAACAGGAAGGGGCACTGGGTCCAACTCAGCCTCAGAGTAGTCTTCCTTGCCACAACTCAAGTGCTAAGATGGGGAGCTGGACGTGTCACCTGGCTGCCCCTGCAGCCCCGAGGCCGGAGCTGCATTGCACTCCTGAAGAAGGCTAGAGGCAGGGCCTCACTCGTGGTTCCTACCGCAGGATTGGTTTGCAGAAGATGAGTTGACGGTATCTGTGGTTGCCATGAATGAAAATTCATTCCATCATCTAAAGAAAGGAGAAGCGAGGCTGGAGAATCCGCATGGCGGTTCAGAGGGCTTGCTGCTCTTGCAGAGAATCAGAGTTTGGTTCCCAGCACCCATGTTGGGAAGCTCACGACCACCTGTAATCCAGCTTCAGAGGGATCAGACTCCCCTTTCTGGTCTACATCTGCACCTGCACACTAATGTGCATGTATGCACATGCACATACACACACTAAAGAAAATAATAACATTGAAGAAGGGAGAGAACCGGGGAGCAGTCATACCTAAGTGAAAATGGAACATTTTGTTTCTTACTTTTCTCACACACCAACTCTGGCTGAGCCTACTCATGTTCTTAACACTCCTACTGGTGCTGTAAATGAAGGCACTGCTGTGTGCTCAATAGAGTCATGGGCTCAAAATACAGCCAAGAACGGACTTAAAATGTGAAGCTGGGCGTATGACATGTAAACCCCCGGTGGCTTCCGTCCCTTCCTCACGAGTGCCGGTCTCGATGCCATTACTGTCAAGATGACACTCAGCGCCCCTCAAAATACTGTCTGAACAGCAGGAAGAAGGACTTCGAGCTAGCCCTTTAAGGGCGGTAAGAAGTCTATGGCTCCCAGACATGCTCTGTAGGAGACAGGTGCTCAGAACTGGCTCTATAGAGAACTCTTTGCAGGTGAGGGCACCTGCTGACCATCTTTAGAGAAGACCTTTTCCATAAAGGAGAGCCTGATCTTTGACCTTCACATTTGTTGGGTTGGCTCTAGACCCAGAATAGGTGTGAAAGCAATTGGAAAAGACAGGAAAACATATTCAAGATGGCAGCCCTAATCGTCCTGCCAGTCTCCCCCTGCAATGAGGATGCCCGGAGTGGAGATATGAGCTAGCTGCTGCTGTCCATGTCTACCTTGGATCTTGCAGATCTCGCCTGTGCACTAGCACACTTCAGATGCGGGTCTCTTATTTATAAAACAGAGGCAGCTCCTGTTTTGACCATCAAGCCAGATTGCTGTGTGAAATAACCATCATAATAACTCCCATTATCATGTACCAGACACTTTGATAGGCAATATTGCTTTATATCCTCTCTTTCAACTTTGTTAGTAAGCAAATAAATGCAAATTGAAGTTGCTATGAGATGTCATTATGTTCCCACCAATTGGCAACAGCCATACCTAATTCTGGTGAGAGTGTAAAATTGTGCAGTTGCTTCTGGGAAAACAGTAGGGGTTATCCAGTAAGACAGAGACATGCCCATCCCGGGAAACCAGCCACCCCTCTCCCTGAAGCACCCTAGAATGCCCCTCACACATGTGTCCCAAGAGACACACAGGGATTCTCATGAAGTGCTGCTATGAGAACACTGAACTGGAGAAAATGTGTTGATCACAAGATGGAATGTTCAGTGACTGCTCAGCACTCCACGTGGTTAAGGAAAGCGGTTTGTAACAAAACCAAACAAAAGAAAACACCAAAACACCTCTGGTAGGAAAATAGTCATCCCTCTGTAACCATGAGAGACTGGTTCCAGAACCTTCTGTGGATACTCCAATCTGCAGATGCTTAAGTCTCACATAAAGTGGTCTGGCATCTGCGAAGAACCTGTGCAAATCCTTCCATCCATCACATCACATACTTAAGACAAGTGTTGTGTCAGTGTGTAATACTGTGTTGTTTAAGTAACGGTAAGGGGGAAATGTCTACATACATTTAGTACAGGCACAATTTTCATCTGACTATTTTTCATTAAGTCCACAGATGCAAAGCCTCAGCTTCTGACGGTCAACTGTATCCATTGGTAGAATAGAGAAAAAGACTTGGGATCAGGCCACTCGGTTCAGGGCAACTTTTCTGAGTAAAGGAAGGCAGGGCTTTGTCAAAGGGGCCTCCTGCTGTTGCTTGTAATATTTTATTTCTTAAACTGGGTGACGGATGAATGAGTATTTATTATATAATTTTAATACCTTTTTGGGTGTCTCAAAAAATCATGATTCATTGGTTAAAATAAATTAACTTTATTAAAATAAAATAAGCAATGAAATTGAATCCAAATGTGCTGGAAGTTGGGACCCGTAGAAAGGACCTTTGGTCCCCTCTGGGACCGGCCAGTGGGACAGGAAGGCCAGCTCTGGTTCCAGCCATGAGCCTCAGGAGAACTGTGACCACAGCCAGGCCTAGGAACATTCCAGGCAGAGGGAGGGTCAGAATGGCAGGACAGGAGCAGATGCGTGGTGTGAAGCCCTGGATCTCCAGAGGTCCCGTCACGAAACGGGGAAGCGATGGATTTATACACTTAATGAAAGGGCGACTCTGGAAGAGCAATAAAAATGTGGCTCAAGGAGCCAGGTACGTTTGGTGAGATTTTAAAAGGAAATGTACACTCCAGAACTCCTTCTCCGTTATAGTTCTTCTGTTAGATCAGGTAATATTTTTGAAAAACAGCATTACAAAAGGTTAAATGTAGAACAGATGTAAGTTATAAAATACAAGCTGATCAAAGCTGAGATTTTGAGACAGATATGTTAGCAAATGATGATAAATCCGTCCCAGTAGGACTGTAAGAGGCAGACAAATGTAACTATGGAAGAGAGAAAGTCAAGGGTTGGAGCTGGGGGAGGGGCGAGAGTGAAAACAAATGTTGGTGTTAATTCCGGTGAACTCACGCAGAACATCAAGGAATCCACAGCGGCAAGGACGAACATCGCAGACACAATATATTCCACGTTCTCTTCAAAGAAGAATCGCATTCCTTGGCTGGGAATAATCCAATTACTGATTCAGATCCCCAACGCTCAGCGATCTCGCTTAGACCAGTTTCTGACCGTGGATGTCAACCTTTCGCAGCGTCAGAGGCTGGCTTTCTGCTTTAAAGCTTTCAAAATTGGCTTTAGAATCTGGGCATCTCAACCTCTCATTAAAAAGCCAGATAATTTATAGTCACGTCATTAAGCCGCTTCCTCGGCTGCCATGATAAACCTATCATTGGGGAGAGATTTCAACAAAACATTACAACTTCTTTCTGGGAAAGCGGCAGAGAAACAAAATTAAATAAATCAGGCCCCTCTGTGTCAATAAATGAAGCCCACGAGAAGTAAACTATTTACTGAGGCTTAAGTGAAACAGAAAACATTTAAAGATCAAGAAAAAAGGAGGTAATTGTTCAGCCTGTCAGCAGGGGACCGCTGTGATAATTTGATCTGAACTCTGCTAACAAATGACCCAGCCCGTTCTTCCAACTTTAGTATCTGTTTATGCTCCTACAAATTGAAACCCCACCACTCAGCTGCCCAGAATAGGGCTCGGTACAATAGCACATCGGCCGACGATTAGTTCAAGCTGGGGGTGGATTAGCTGTCCATCCCAGGCCTCCAAGCCCTCCAGAATATTTTGTCTTTCCCTGCTGGGGTAAAAGGGTGCAGACATATGCAACCAATAAAGAAACAGGCTTCTATGGACTGGAGGTTGAGTGGAAGGAATGCAGAACAAAACTATAAAATAATAATAGACAAAGGGGCAGCGAGGACCGCGGGAACTCAATACCTCTCTGCTTACCCAGGCAGGGCTGGAGCAGCAGCGTCCCCTCAAGATTTTCAAACGGAAGGAGGCCTGTTGTGTGTGATCTCCCAGCACAGGGCTGTGGGCCAGGCATGCCAACCATCAGGACTGACATAAGATCAAAAGCCTGATAAATGAGAGGAGAGGGAATGTTTGACCCACTAAACCGTATTCTACAAGAATCCCAGGCTTTTAAAGTAATAAGAAAGGCCATAAATTACAGTGTCTCGGGTAGATCATGATAGAGTCTGATGCACATGAATGTTATTTGGATATAATATTTTTAGAGAGCTTCATGCTCACGGGCAACAGACGGCTTAGGCTTCTAGTCCGTGTTTAGAATTCTGCAGCCTAGAGACAAAGCTCACATTTGGGGAAAAGCAACTTAATCTTCTTGGAGTTTCAGAAGCTAAAAATGATAATTTGATGAAAAATAGGCTTTAAATAAATAGGGGCAAATTCAAAATGACATTGCCCGTCCACATACTGCCTGCTTAGATCCATAATGAGGCATATCGTCGAGGGAGGGGAACTTCATGATTGAAACAAAAGATGTATAAATGAATGCAGAAGCCCAGGAAAGCATGGGGCTCAGGATTCTGGGGGCTTTTCTCTCTCCCTGAGAGCTGGGTGAGCTAGGTCAGTTGGCCTCTTCAAGTCTTCAGTTTTCTCATGTGTAAGTAATAATAAGCTCTGTGTCCTAGGTCCATTGAGAAAACAGAAGGGGGCACCACAGAAAAGATAGAGCAATTACTAACTAGTTAATGCTGAGTAACTACTGCACAAGGGTATACTGATGTGGTTATTACGCTTATCGACAAAAGAAGCTGATTTATGGAAATAAGGTTTGAAAACAAGTTTAAAGAATCTCACAACAAACAAGAAGACATTCTTCTGAGAAACCAGAAAGCTTGTGGAAACAACTCCTAAGTTCAAAACCAATTGCTGATTTCTTATTAATTGCATTGTTGCATTGACCTTCATTCTAAATCGCTTCTGCTGTTCATTATATTCAAGCCATTCCACCCTCCTTGCTCTGAGGCAAAGCAGGCAAACTCTCCAGCAGAGGGCACTGGTCCCATTGGAAGTTGGGAAGCCATTTTGAAAATGGCTGCCTACAGCTCTCAAAGACAACAATTAATGCTAGCTACTGAGGAAAAAGTATGGATTTCTTTCTGTCCAGGCAAATTTGTCTTCAGACCAAAACACCTCAAAATGGCAAGTGTTTTGTTTTGTTTTTGTTGCTGGATCAAATAATTATTTAGGGGAACCAAAATAACTCCAGAATCTCTGAACTGAAGAAAGTAGAGAGGAATGAAAAACCTGTTTGACCGTGGTTCTCAACTTTGGAAATTATTACTATTAATTTGATGCCAGGGGGACTTTTAGTAATGTCTGGAGATATATTGTACCTGTCACGACCGTGGCAGGGATGTAGAGAGTAGGGCTTGATACTGACATCTGCTGGGTAGATTCCGGGGATGCTGCTGCACATTCGACCAGAAAGCAAAGGATGTGTGCACGGCACTGGCTTTCCCCTGGGCTTACCTTAGCCAGGCTGCACGTGAGCTCTAAAGAAATGATTGTTGTTGAGTTATGGCCTCTGAATTGAAGTGTTCCCTCCTGGAGGGGATAGAGGGAGGATAGTAAGATGCAGAAAGTTAGCAGTACTTGGGAGGTTCTGGGTGCTCGTAAGACTCAGGAAGCTTAGAAACTGACAAGATTCACAAGGCCCTTCCACAAAGCTACATAAAACTAACTAGCAGAGAGGAGACTCTGTAATGGAGCTGCCTGCAGGCTCCAGGGGTGTCCTTTTCATAAGTAGTCATGCATGCCATGGCTTTTTGGTGATGTAGCTACCTTTGAGTCACTGGTGCCCAACAAGTTACTCACTGGTTTAATGACTAGATTTGGGTGGAATAGTTTTTTCAGTCAGGTACCAGTGCTCTGTCTTGGATGAACAGATATTTCTGTTCACGTCTCCCTTGGAAATGTCCCACCATGGGGTGTTGTTGGGTCAAAATCTCAGTAAATACAAATAGCATAATAGTAACGATAAGCAAAGAGTTCTCTTGGCTGGCTAAATTAATCAAAGAAGAGAGGAAACAGCTACCTGGCTTCAATTTTCAAGCTCTAATCTCCAGAGACACCAGTAAGATCCCCCAAATTCTTCTATCTACACTAGGAAGAGCAGGCTGGAGGCTGAATGCTTGCATCTGTGTTTAGAATCCCTGAAGGATGATACGCATACAGATTGGGTGAGAAAGAAGCCCAGGACCGAGGCCTTTGTCTGCTGTATGACTCTGGGTAAATTAAAATCTTGGGGTCTCACTTTCTCATCCCCCAAGTCCAGACTGATTCCTTGGCCTTTTAAGACGGTGATGAAGATTAGTTTAAATGATGCATGTGAAACACGACCTTCTTAGCGACAAGAGGAAAACTTATGCATAGGTTATACTGAAGATTAAAACTAACCAGCATCTGTCGGATGCTCACTGTATCCCATGATTCACATGGATTGCCTTACTTTGGGCTTCAACGAGTGCCCTCAAGTTACAGATGGAGAAGAGGTGAACCTATTATACATCTCCCTGGTGATAGAGGCAGGGCTGGTACTTGAGCAGACTCATGCCAACCTGTACACTATTAACTACTAACCCCCTCCATCACTGAAAGAGGTGAGTGATTGAGCAGACTCTGGAAATCACCTGAACAACAATCTTAATTTTTTTAAACGGACAGTTGAGTCACTGGGGATTAAGCAGTTTGCTTGCGATAAAACTCGCATAGAACCTGGAGGTGGGGTGGGGTCCTCACTCCTCTTTTTTTTCCCCAACAAAGGACCACTGTACATTTTTTTCTCTCCCCACATTTTTTTCCAAAATAAGATACCATTTTTTTTTCCAGTGTAGGGTAAACACAGGACAAATCACTTAGTGTGTGTGTCTTAATAACCCGTCTTGACTGAGATGGATGAATTCACATTCAGTCATCATCTAAGCCCTATTAAATATTCTGGGAGCTGCTGTATACATTTTAATGGATGTTGAAACACTGAGCCTGGTGTTTATGGCTCTTTTAATCTTGCCAGTTTTGCTAATATGATTAGGTCAGGAACCATTTCACGTAGAGACTTAGATGTCAAAATAGAACACAGAAGTTTCCAGAACATTTTGTCGCTTCATTTCTTTTCAATGGAAGATTTGGCTCTCACCTATAAGCTCGTTAAGAAAAAAGCAAAACCAAACAGGAATAAAAGATAACATTAATGGCTGGGCATGGTAGTGCACACCTTTAATCTCAGCTCTTGGGAGGCACAAGCAGGTGGATTCTTGAGCCCTGAGTTCCAGACCAGTCTGGTCTACAGAGCAAGTTCTAAAACAGCCAGGGCTATACAGAGGAATCCCATATCAAAAAAAAAAAAAAAATCAAATAATAGATCATGTGAATGGCTAAAAGCAGGACTTGGGTGGTTCAAGAGTCACTTGGGTGGGAAGCTACCATTGTTCGCTAAGTTACACCCATTTCATGATTGAGCTACATCCCTATGGGGGACACTGGAACTTTATAGACTGATATCCTGCCTACTCCCAAGTTTCCACGAGTGGGATCCAGTTGGCATAGGCCAAGTGTTCTCAGCCTTGGCTTTTTATTAGAACATCCGTGTGGATGGTGACTAGCAGCCATAGGAGCTTAGCCTCTGGGGAAACGATTGAAAATGGCCAAGTGCCGCTATGTAGAGAGTTGTTTACCCTGGGAATGGAAAGAGAAATTTGTCAGAGGAAGTCAAATAGGAAATGAAGAGATCAAAGGGAGGAGGAAACAGGATTGAATTGAGCCAAGTTTTATTTTTTTGGGGGGGAGGGTGGGTAACTTTTCACTCTTAACCCACGTGAAGCAAAAGATTAGCCTCTACCAGCGGGAGCATGGGAGAGAAGTGTTCAAATCGTACATCCTGGCCTCCGGCGGCTCCCTCATTCCACTCTGCAGATAGACAGCAAGGGGACACTAAAGGAAGCCAGGCAGGATTCCCAAAGGAAGTCCAATGATAAATCTGCCCAGCGGTCCCTAAATACCAATCCACCCACAACGTTCTTAAGCCCCAAGATAGCGTGGGCATATGGCACGGCTCCTTCATAAAACCCAGATGCTTGTTCATAGAAAGAAACGAGCCTGACCGGGGACTAAGTACTTTTTGCAATCCCTCAGGGGGTTGAAATAGAGTCTCCAAAAGGCACAGTTTGTGACAAGAAAACTGACAAAAGCTTGTGGCTCCAGGTTACAATGGAGTAATGAAGTGAAGAAGTGCCCAAGCTAGAATCCTTGATCCTAGCCTGAGTATCTGCTCATCTCAGATCTTTGTAAAATCCAAGGCGTCCCTGTCTGATTCCAGTCATATTGTTTCTATTTATGCTTTCTAAGTGAGGCTTTGCTACCTCTGCCCAATGTGACACAAGTCTTTCCGTGCTCACGGTGCTTGGGAGACAGATAGACAAAACATACAAGTCTCATAGAATAAACGTTCTTAGTGGGCACAGGCAATAAAGCCAGATCAATATGTGTGTGTGTGTGTGTGTGTGTGTGTGTGTGATGTTAGGTGGTGGTAAATACTGGTGGAGGGCAGGAAACCAGGGAAATGTCTGGAAAGAGATACCTGGGAAGACTCCTTGAGGGGTGACACCATGTAAACCTTGATGGAGAGTTAGTGCATCTGGGGATGGCTGGGAAGGTAGCCCCTCTGTTTGGCTTCTCTCCTCTCCTTGCAGCAAGCCCACATCCCTTTCTTTCCTGGGTTTCCTTCAGGTTTGACTAGCAGTCTCCAGAGAAAGCTGGGAAGACTGAAACACTACAGCAAGAGATGGTTTCCTACCGAGGTATCTCCCGAAGGCCATCTGAGAGGCTAAAGATGAGACTTTGAGTGTCTGTCTCCAGTAAAGTCGGAGCAGTCTGCATTCCAGAGAAGCCAGCCAGGGGTCTTCATTCCCAAGCTGGTGATGTGGGGAATGGCCAGAGATGATATGGGAAAGGTGGGGAGCAACCCTGGGCCCGGAGAAACATGGTTATGGGTAGAAATCGCGTATGCTCTTCTTTCAGTCAGGATCTGTGCAGGATCTCTGAAAACACTGTTGAGCTAGTGAGACTCGGAGCCTGAGGTGGGATTGTCCCCCACAAAGGGAAATGCTATTAACCAGAACTGGGGTAACAGAATAGGGACAGGGGAAAGCTCCCAGGGCCACTGTCCTGGAGTTCTTATGCAAATAGAATACAAGGAGGGAGGCTCTGGGCTGACAGTGAGCACTGCTTCTGCTCTGGTGACCCAGAGGGTGCTGTTAGACACTTTGTCATGGACCCACAGCTTTGCATTGTCCAACAGAGGAAGTTTGTGATGTCAGCAAGCGATGTGCTCTTTCTCTTTCTCTCTTTCTCTTACACACATGCACACACACACACACACACACTCCCACATTAGATTGGAGAGATTTGCGAGTCATTACATTTTCAATTTAACTACCACATGTCAGTTAAACTGGATGCACAATACAACTGGGGGTCTATAATTTCCAGATCCATCGGGGCTCAAACCCAGCTGTCTCTTGGTTTCAGGTGTCTGAATACCTAGTGTGGTTCAGACTTTGGGTGTCTGAAAGCCCTACTTCTTGTCTGAGGACAATTAGAAACTTGACATCCAGTGGATGTTGACTCAAGTCTTGAAGCCCTCAAGAACTAGACAAGATAGCTCTACCTCTGTTCCTGCTCCTCTGGGAGCACTGTGCTCCAGAGTAGTGATACCCACCATGGCTTCTGACACTGAGTGCCGGCTTCCAGAATCATAGGGGTTCCTGTGCTCCACACTGCCAGACTCAGAGGTAGAACCAGCTCCGCTGTGATTCCCAGCTCCACTGCAACACACACACACACACACACACACACACTGGAACACACATACACCTACCCCCCCCCCCACATACTCATACACTCACCACCCCCACCTTCACACACACACACACACATCTGTTAAAGTAGAGCTCACTGAAGTGTGGGATGACGGAAGAGGGAAAGCGGTTCATCTTCAACAACCAAGTCCCCCTGCACAGCCAAGCCCCCACCCCCTTCCGTGTTGTCTTGGGGAACTGCAGATTCACTCCTCCCAACTCCTGATTCCCCTCAAATGCAGCAGATCTACTGCAGGCAGCCCAAAGTCTTTTAGTTTTTGGCGTGCTTAGCCAAAGACCTTCTTACTAAGATTCTCCTTGGTTCAACTATAAAGCAGTGGTCCCCAGAAGTTCGGGGCCAGAACAGCTCCAGGATGCCCCTTGTGGTACCAGGCTGCTACAGCTCATGCACTTCCTGAATGTTTTCAGGGGAGCTACAAACACAGTTGAAGCAAGTTTGGGAGGACTTCCGTGGGTCCGGAGAGTGAGTAGGAGGCTGTGAAACTCAAGTGGGAGATCGAGGGTGAGCACCAGTCTGAGTTGCAAGCTCCCAAGAGGTTTTTTTTCTTTTTAGCCCTGTCTTGGATCCTGTCTTGACACCATCTGTGGTATGCCCCTGTTGTTGCTTTCACTTAAAAAAACCAAAAAAACAAAAAACCAACCTCTCCTGACTGAGGCTGCCAGTCACTTGCTCTAATATCCCAGGCCATAGTGGTACAGCTACCGAATAAGACATCCTCTTAGCTACTCTGATTGACCATCAAATGCAACTCTATTTTCTGCCGGAGCTGGTAGGCAGGCATGCTCTTGCCTCTGAACTCTAGCTTTCCGATGTCAGTTCCTCAGACCTGTAAGAGCAGTGTCTGAGTATGTGTGACCTGGCAGGGCACCTAAGTGTATCTTGGGATGCTTTTGTGTCTTCAAACCCACTGCTCATGGCTTCTGCTTCCAGGGCCACAGCCTCAAGGGCAAAGGGTTTGATGATGCCTACGGTCCCTCCCTCTTTCCCCCAGGCAGGATTCCTCCACTCCTCTGCCTGCCATCCTGCCCATCAGTGTTTTTATCCTCCTTTCCTTGAGGGTCAATTGAGTTCAGGGCTGATCTAGTATACTTGAGCTCCCCACCTTTCAATCATGTCTTGTTCGCCTGCTTATTGGATAAGGTTTCCTAACTATGCAATCCTCCTGCCTCAGCCTCCCCTGGTGCACCTTTCAGGTGCTGCACACTCAGTCCAGCCATTTAACTGCCTCTAGTCTAGTCTCATAGTTACTTAGAGTATTCCTTTAAGTACACTCACCATTTAACCATTTTATTTTAAAAGAAAACAGTACAGCATAACTTTTGATTCAAATCCATGGTATGGTAGCAGAAATAACATGTAAGTAGAAATAGAGAAAATTTAAAGTAGGGTTATCAACAGCACAGCTAAGGTTGCGCTTTGACAAAAATGTTAAAGCTATGCTAGTAAAAAGCCTTGGCGTCTTGTCATTCTGAGAATGCTGATTGAAAGGTAATGTTTTTGTTAGCTCACTGATGAATGTGCTGCCCGCATTCCTCGTAAAACCAGGGAAGTTAGACTAATCAATAATTGAGAGTTATGTCCTTATGTTTAACTTGCTCCTGTCCAGCATCCGTCTTTCTTTCCTAACCAGTCTGTAAGTGCTTCAGTTGTGGAGAATTAGGCTTGAACTCCTTCTAGGCAGTAGATCCATCCCTACACCTCCCTGTCCCAGGCCTCAGCATGTGCTTGTGATCCGCTCTGCTCTGCTTATGGCTTAGCTTTAGAATTCTCAGCAGGCTGTGCTCATGACCCGTTTCTAGAGTTTCGTAGTTTATAATCTTGTCCTCGAGAGTTATTGGATGATGGTGTCAGAGAATCTTTCACCTGCAGTCGATGAAGCAAACACAGAGACCCACAACTAGACACTATGCAGAGAGTGAGAGACTTGGAGCCCTCAGTCCCGAGTGGGATGTCTTCATCAAACCCTTCCCCGGGGCTCAGGAACACTTGCTGAAGAGGAGGTTGGGAGAGTGTAAGATTCCGTGGGAATGGAAGACACCAAGGAAACAATGCGGTTGAGACACGGCGGGACAGAGGCACAGGTGAATCACAGAGACTGTGGCAGCATGCACAGGTCCGAGTGGAGGGGCGTCCCAGAGCTGAGGGGAAGTGGACGTACGCTGCCATCTCTACCCAAGAAGCTATTTCCAATAGACAACTGCTCCCAAAGGAAAAATTAGTTTTCTCCAATGGAGTCTCACTAGGTATATTAACCACGCTTAAGGGTAGGCCCCATGCCCGGCAGTAGATAAATGGCCAACTCAAAATGGACCCAATGGCGTATTTGGAGACAGAAATGAATTGTCACTGGGGTGACAATTCCCACACAAGCTCATGCTTGTGTTGGTAAGTGGCCTGGATCTTAAGTGTTTCTGCTCCAAACTTGGTTCCCAGTGGCTGCCACTCTTTGGAGGTAGTCCAAAGTCTACAAGTTAGGGATACTGGAAGAAAATGGCTACTGGGGTGCCCCGGAAGGTATATTTCATCCTGGCTTTTGGGCCGATGCCCTCTACTCGTCTCTCTCTCTCCTTGATGCCATGAGGTGGTGAGCACCTTTGTGGCACTTCATGTTTCTCTTTTCCCCTTACAACTCAGAAATAATGTAGCCTCTGCAACCGTGAGTCAAAATAAGCAAGACGTCCACCTGAATTGTCAGGCGTTTCTCTCATAGCAACAGCCAGCTGACTCGACACACTGGAATTCCCAGTTAGATCTTGAGGTTAAATTTTCTCTTTTGTACATATTTTATGGTGATAGCAAGATTCAGAAGAGAAGGTACACACTGTGGCGGGTGAGTGGATTTATCTTTCTGGCTGCCTGAAGGAGCCCCAAGTTTCCTCTCACTGTCTCGATGGATTGTCTAGTGGTCTGGTTGGGTAGGTGGGGGTGGGGGTAATAAGTATCATACTTGGAAATATGTGCACTTTCTATGAAGGAAAAGAACTCAGCGACCATCCCGACACTAGGATTCCACACTAGGTTTTTTAGACCAGGAAGTAGGAAATATATATATATATAAACATTGAGGACAGTATCATAGATTGCTGTAGTTAAGACCTGAGCAGAATCTCAATGAACCCCCAACAGAAGTGATTTGTTAGCAAGAGGCAAGATCACCAGCGACAATTCATTTCTGTAGAGTAATGTAAACTAATTATCTACACTGTGGAAACGAGGACTGGGCCTGCATGAGAAATGGCAGACTATTGCATTATAAAAGGAAATATTAATTCACACAACATAAAATTAAAATTGATGACAAACTCTTTCCCGTTTTAATTGTTTAATTCTTTAATCACTATTGTCTCGCAGCAACAGACACCAGCTGCCTCCGGAGACAGCACACAAACGTACTTGCCCGAAAGGACGTGGGGGGTGTGTGTGTGTGGGGGGAAGGGTACTCAGGAAACGATTATCTATTTGTTCTTTCTTTCATTCCATGAACATTTACTTTCTCTCCTGGGAAATAAAATTTAACATTTGTTATTTGGGGAGAAGGAGATTTATTTATTTATTTATTTTCTCATCACATTACCGTATTTTTGATCAAGGAAGTCCTACGTCTTTGAATAGAATGAAGCATAAACTATCTAGATAAACATGAAATTCCACGAATTAACATTCTGACCAGAGGGCTGCGCCTTATGCATTTTCTCGGCCATGGATTGTTATTTGCCACTGTTTTCCGTCCCTGTGCACTTAAGATGAAACTGACAAGGTGATGGGCAGATTCCTATCATCGAGTCCTCTCCATAGGTGCATCAGAAAAAGAAAAAAAAGTCTAATTGAATTATTTAGTTTTTGTTATTCCAAAAGCAAAGATCCAGAATGAGCAGATCTTAAAAGAAAAAAATAGATACAAAAGAAGGTCTTACCAGAATGCCAGTGACTCCGAGCTCACTACTTTTACAAGGGGTTTTTCTCAGGGCCTGGGCCGTTGACTCTGCATTTGAATTACCAGCAGACTCATCTCTGGGTTTCTGCATAGCTACCCCAGCAGTGGCATCCTAAAACCTTCCGGGATATGGGCATTAAAACCTTTTGCCCCAAGTCAGCTATAGCTGATGAGGTCCTAACCTCAAGACATATCTTGAGACAAGCAGATGGCATGGTCTGGTGTCAAGAGCTCTGTCTAAATGGAGGAAAAAGGGGCAGAGTCCTGCCTTAGGCAAATGGGCTGAGATGAGGTCATTGGTGCTGCACAGGGATGGACCAATCACACGTGAACACGTAAAACAAGAAGAAGAAAAAAAAGATGAGAAACGGAGTAAGGAGCAAGGCAGGGAGTGATGAAGGCTGTTGACCCTGGTCCTTGATGGCCATCCTGAACTGAGTGGTCCATAGATGCCAGAAGACATCAGCGTCCTTCCCATAACCACGTGCTTTGGATTACCCTAGCATAAGCAGGCTTCTATACCCTGGAAGCAAGATCTCCATGGCCACGGTATCCTTTGAGAAGTCACACTGACTGTCTTCACTGGCCATGTCTTCTCTCTCTCTTCTGGATCTTTGAACATATTGAAGCAGCTTTCCCCCACCACCCTTTGGTAAGTCAGTGACTGTTCATGTCTCATGTCTCACACGGGCCCTCCTCCGCCCCCGCCCCTCTAGAAGTCTGTGTGGCCCGGCTGACGTTAGGAACCGTAGCCTCTCTGCAGTGGCCTTTGCCACATACTGCAGTGATCATCTCACGTCTCACGTGTGTGACTGTGGTCTCTGTAAGGAAGCAAGACTGTATTTTTCCATCTTCACAAACCTCCAAGCTAACAGCCACGGAACACTCTCACATACCCATTCTTAACCAACCCAACGTGACCACAATCACATATTGTGAAACATTTCCCACAATTAACCCCATATTCTATAAGCTGGGCAAGGTGGCTCATGTCTGGAATCCCAGCCCTCCAGAGATAGAAGCAGGAAGATTGTGAGTTTGAGGCCAGCCTATGTTGGAAAGACATGGAAAGACTTTGTCTCAACACACACACACACACACACACACACACACACACACACACACACCTACTTACAGGGTTGCAAAATACATAATTATCAAATTATATTTGAACTCTGTATACTAATCATTTTTAAGCCTGTGCTTGTAGAATTTTCTTTCTTTCTTTCTTCTTCTTCTTTTCTTTTTTGGACAGGATTTTTCTTTTGTACTCTGGCTGTCCTAGAACTCACTCTGTAGACCAGGAGGCCTTGAGCTCACAGAGATCAGCCTGCCTCTGCCTCCCTAGTGCTGGGCCACCACTGCCCAGCTAGAATTATTTCTATCATAAGTATATTCCTTTATTCAGCTCTAATTCTCAAAATCCCACTTCTCCTTCAAAACCGATCTCAGAAACAAGTTCTTTCTCAAGGTCATCTTAGGTTCATCGGACTCACCCTGTGGAAGCATTCAGCAGAGAGTGAAGGCCTCTTTTCAGACCTTCCTATTACTTTAAACCCGCTAATCTTAAAGCAGTCAGGATGATCTGGTCAGGACCTTTTCTCACGCTTATATTTAAACCATAACGTACATATTAAAATCCATGCCTTGTCCAGAACACACTTTCCCACTCTGCCCCCTGCATTACACAAAGGATTTGTGCCATACAAAGTAGCTTCTAGCTTGGAGACTACCAGCCCCTAAGGCCTTCAATTCCTGCAGTCAGAAAGGAGCAAATAAAACAGCATATCTGAAAGGACCTTGGAGTCGGCACAGAACATACCAAGGCACCAGATTCTTAGCACAAAGAAGATGTATTTGCCCCAGAGGACAGAAGGCAGGGGGAAGGGATAGGGAAAGAGGGGTGTTTGTTCCCAGAGTGATGAAGGATGCCTCTGGATAGAGCGGAGGCAGATGTGGCCCCAAAGCAAATGGTGAGTTTTGTAGGGTCCTAGGTGGGGAGGTAAGAAGGGAGATACAGTTGGAGAACGGTTGGGGTGGCTGTTTCTGATTGGCTGGGGGAAAACAAAGAAAAGCAAACTTTTGGGGAGAGGTGGAAGGTCTGTGGAGGGATTCCTAGGAGCCCCGTGTGTGTGTGTGTGTGTGTGTGTGTGTGTGTGTGTCTGTCTGTCTGTCTCTGTGTGTCTCTGTGTGTGTGTCTATGTCTGTCCTGTGTGTCTCTGTGTGTATGTCTGTGTGTCTTTGTGTGTGTGTGTGTCTATGTGTGTTTTTGTGTGTGTGTCTCTGTGTGTGTGTGTACCTTTGTGTATGTGTGTGTGTGTGTGTATCTTTTGTATGTGTGTCTCTGTGTGTGTGTCTTTGTGGATGTGTGTCTGTGTGTGTGTGTATCTTTGTGTATGTCTTTGTGGATGTGTGTCTGTGTGTGTGTATCTGTGTGTCTTTGTGTATGTGTATCTGTGTGTCTTTGTGTATGTGTATCTGTGTGTCTGTGGGTGTGTGTCTGTGGGTGTGTGTCTTTGTGTGTGTGTATAACTTAACTTATTTTTGTGACCCATCTCCATCTTGGGGATATGTGGGGGATGTACTAACAGTATCAGTTACAGTTGTTGTGACATAATACTGCGGCCAAAAGCAGCTCAAGGAGGAGAGTATAATTTAGTTCATGGTTCTAGAAGGGCAAAGTCTATAGTGGCCTGGGAGGCTTCCCATGGCATGAAGCAGAGAGAGCAGGAAGCAGCCTATAAATCCTCAAAGCGCCCCCTCCCCTCCCCCCGCCAGGGATGAACTTCCCACAGCAAGGCTTCTTAAAGGTTCTGTAATTTTCACAAACAGTGCCACAAATGGGGGACCAAGTATTCGAATATGTGAGTCTATGGGGGACAAATTTCATTCAAATCACAACAAACAGCATGTTGGGGACTAAGGATAAATCCTTCAAAATGAATGTCTGGGGCCACCCTGGTACCTGCTCTGATCTAAACACCAGACTAAAATTTTATCTTACAAGCGGTGGGTCTCAGATAAGAAAATTTTAACTTGTTTGCTACCCTCTGCCCTAGCTGACCGAAATAGACAGGTCTACCTTGGAAAACATTTCATTCTCCATCAGAGAAGGAAAAGCTTCATTGGCTGGTGCTTAGTTCCTAGTGTATCCTGCCTACCTATCCATTGAAATCGTACAAAAGAAAAAGGAACTGGACAGGGCAGTACACACTGCCATCTTAGCTCCTGGGGATGCTGAGGCAGGCAGATCACAAGTATAAGTACTCCGGGCTGGGTTCTGCTGTACAGATCAGGGGTAGAACGCTTGCTCACCTAGCCTAGCCTGCACAAGGTCCCGGGTTCAGTCTCCATTACTGGAGGAAACACAAACTCAGGGGGAAAAGATACTTTTCTGTTCAATTTTAACACCCAAGCATTGCACTCACTATTGCTTATGCACCTCCCCAAAACGAATGTTTACCCTCTTCCTAAAACAAAAGAGAAACAAAATAGAATCATAATTCTGTGTTGCAGGAAATCAGAGCAACACGCACTGTGTGCCAGGTACTGGCCGAAGATCTAATTCCTACTGACTCCCTCACGAAAGCACATCCAGGAAGTGAGAAGTCTCAAGTCCCAGTTTGCAGAGTAGTGAAATGAAGCACAGGAAAGGAAGTGACCTGCCTAACCCTCTGTAGCTAGCTAGGGAGCATGGGAGCTAGGCCTCCAGCCCTACCTGGCTGACCTCTAAGCTGTGGCTCACAGTGCCTTGGAGGAGAGCTGGCTGGTGAGCCAGTGGGATTGTCTGCAGTAGGGATTTCAGAGCATCCTTCACCTGCTCAGAACTGGCCACAGGGCTTCACACTGTGGAACACAGTGTGGGGACTCCTTCAGCAAAGCCTCCTTCATCCGATGTGCTCCTAGCCGAGTAATTCAGGGAGAGCCTATCTGGACCACGGCAAACATGGAGCTGCTTCTCGAAAGTCAGCGTCTTCTCGCCACGTTGCTAGTTCCCCTTTATCTATACCTGCCTGCATCAACTCCTCCCCGGTCCAGTCGACACCGAGTTCTTCTGCTCTCCTTTTCCCCCTTCCTCTCCCTCCTCCTCTTTCTCTTCTTTCCTTATGGCAAGCACTAAACCGCTGAGTGATATCCTCTGACATCTTTCAGTTAAACAAACAAAAACAAACGAAACCTGAGACAAGCAGCTGCCCCTCGGCCCGGAGTCCTATCTCCCGCCAGGCTCCGGAACGCCATCCCTTCCCTAACCGGTCAGCTCCCGCCAGGCCAGTGGCTCCCTCTGCCTTCCCTCCAGGATCTGCTCATCGCACTGTGCCTCTGCAAGGGGTAGCCTCATCTCACTGTCCTTCCCACTGGCCTCTGTGTGTGTCACTAGCCCAGCCTCAGACGCGTCTATTCACAACAGCCATCTTGACTTGGTCACACTCAAGGACCACCTATGTTACTGTCTGCTACACAGCTTTTTTTTTTTTTAATAGGTACACTCGTTTCATGCTTAATTATTTTTAATGTGGACATTCAATTCCTTTGAGAAATGAAAAACCCCATGTTCACCTACCTTAAATGGAAAACAGTCATTTTTTTTAAAAGCTAGACAAACGACTCAGTGTCATTAATCTGAGCCCACGTCCTGCCTGTTATTGGGTAAAACTGGAGATGAACTAATGACTAAGGTGTTAAGGGCTTCCTCCCAGCCAAGGACTTCCTGGTGGTGTGAACTGGACATTAGCCAATATCCCATGCGAAAAGGCAAATAGCTATGGAACTTAGTTTCCAGCCTTGAACTATGATTCAAGAAGAAACCTGGAGACTCTAGAAGATGCTAGACGACACTAGGAGAGATTAGAAGACGGCAGCATGAGGAGACGTATACCGTTCCTGTTTGCAAGAGACAATTAGCAATGCCTGGCCCCAAGAACAGAAACACGCGGCTTGGGGTTCCAAGAGAAGCTGACCTCTCTCCGCGCTGCAAACTGGACGAGCGAGAGTGAATAGTCAGCCTTTGGGCAGCCACGTGAGCGCACATGTGCACAGGCACAGGCTCCGGGGACCTTCTAAGTCGGTGGGAAAGTGGAACTTTCTCAGAGAGAACTGTTGAGAGACAGGGAGAGGCTTCTCACCGGCTGGCGAGTGTGTTTCTCTTCCACACTCTGATAACCACCAACTGTTAATGCCACAGTGTCAGTGGCTGTGGTGCTCATCAGAGTACACATTCCTCACTTCGGCTTGGTCGGAAACACTCATTTAGAGCGTGTCAAGGGTTCGCTTTGGTTGTAGCCACCCAACTCTGTTGTCGCCGCTGTGTTTTATTGGGCAAATAATAAAATTAACAACACAGTTATAATTATTTCCTAAGCAGGATCCAACACACATTTCCACTTTGAGACTGAATGTATGGCCTAATAAAAATTTTACAGCTGCAGTCAAATCGGGGTAGTTAATTCCCGGAAAATACAATTCTTAATTCGCTAGAATTAGTTTTAAGTCTGGAGTCATCCCATAAAGACCAGTATGCGTTACTGCAGTTTACGCAAAATGTTCAAATACTACTACCCGATATAGAAGCTGGCATAATTTCAGCTAATTCACTGTTGGAGGTAATTTGGCTTTACATTTTCACTGAGCCACACTTCACAGCTATAAGATCAGTAGGTCTCATCTTTTGAAACTGCCCTTTTCAGAGCCATGTAAGCATTGCTTAATGCTATTCAGCCAAACATGAATCTTCCAAAGAGCAAGGAATAATGAGAATATTTGCAAGCAGGGTTCTATTTATACTCCTACGGCCTGCACCTAGTCATTTGTTACTTTGAGCTCATGCCTTATTCCCAACCGCTCCTCACCAGCAGGATTCACCGGCATGACCTTGCAGAATTCAGAAGTCTCTCTCAAGGATACTTTAAAAAAAAAATCTATCGAAGAATAATACTAATAACAAATGCAGAATCTACTGGAAGCTGGGCCCAACCCTAAGTGCTGTGTACTTACTAACTTCTAACTTACTGACTCCTAAAAAGATGTTTTAATGTGTGTGTGTGTGTGTGTGTGTGTGTGTGTGTGTGAGAGATAGAAAGAAAGAAGGGGGGGGGGGGGAGAGGGAGAGAGGGATAACCCTTGAAGGCCAGAAGAGAGTATTGAGCCTCTTGGAGCTGGAATCACAGGCAGTTGTGGGTCAGCCACTGTGGGTGCTGAGAACTGAGCTCCAGACTCCTGGAAGAGCAGCAAGCGCCCTTAGCCACCAAACTGTCTCTTCAGCCCCTAATTCATTCTTAAACCAGACTCTTTCAGATGAGAGAACAGGCCTAGAAAGTAAGTAACTTCATACAGTAAGTAGCAGAATGGGAATTCAAATCCACAGCTCCGGCTTTTGACCATTAGATAACATTATGTAAAATAAATATTTCACCATAAGCAAACAAACAATGGGCATTTGCCATAGAGGGCAGGCATTATGTTTTGTTTGTTTGTTTGTTTGTTTTTCCTGTGTGGTGACAGCAACAGAGGGGAAAGGAGCCTCACATGAAACCTACACAGGAGAAAGACAGGGAAAAGTCTACTTCAGCTTCTGCCCTCTCGGTCTCTTCTAATTTAGAGTTTTTTTCCTAAGTGGACAGATATCTATTGTGTTAGCAAAGACCTAGGAAACTCTCCAAAGGCAAATCCTGAAGACTTCTCGAAGAGCCATCTTAGGAAAAAATCCATACAGACCAACTTCGTGTTGAGAGTCAGGCAAGTTCTGGCATGTTGTCCCTGGCTTCTGGAAATGCCTTGTCTCTATGCCAGACTCTCAGCACCTGGTGGCAGAGGGCGGAGGAGGCCAAGGGCTCTGCCTTGGCAGCCTTGACTCCGGTTCGGTTCTGCTTGGCCACTCCCCAGCTCTGTGGCCTGAAGCACAGGACTTAGTGGGTCTGGGTCTCTCTGTCTTTGTTTCTCACCTGCTTTGAACGTACTGGTTTCTCTGTAAGAGTCCTTGAGTTGCAAGCGACCAAGACCAATGACAACTAAATTGAGCAAAACTAATCCATCAGAGACTGTTCAGGACACGAAGAGCCACCCAGAGCAGGCAGAAGGGCAAGAGGTGCTCAGGGCTACAGGTATTGTTGCAAGAGGGAAGCCTGCCAAGTCTTCGGTCCTGAGACAGGGCTCCGTGTGGCTTCATTCGCTTCCCTTCTGCCTAGGCCTTCTTTTTCCCAAATTCTTTATCCATTCCAGAGCACAGTGCACCCCTACTCTGTGCAAACACACCCAGCAGATGAAGAATGCGCAGATGAATAGGCTGGGCTTTGCCAAAAAGCCGGCACTGCCTTCACCAGGAGTACTAGTTTATGTTGTTGAGAAATACCCAAATGAATCATTCATCTCCAAAATAAATGGCTAGTGTCAAAACATTTACTAATGCAGACAAAGCTGCCTGAAATAAATGCTTGAATAACCCATTGTTTGAAAACCTACAAGAGTAATATATATTACAATCAGATAAATCACAATTACAAAGCTTTCTCTGCTGCCTTTTGGAATGCATGCCAGAAGTCGCTGACATGACAGTTGGAAGGATAATACCCTTAACAAGTGGTTGTGGGTTACTCGAAGAATGACGGGGGAGGGGGGAGCCAGAGGAAGGAGGGGATCAGGAGGGGGACCTCTTCGTTTTACAATCTCCTTGAGTGTTTGAGCTTCGAAGTTAAATTTGTGTGTTTATTTTATAATGCTTACATAACTAGTTGAAATAAAACTTTTGGTTGATAAAAACAAACCGAGCTTGAGCTACTTTAGGCCAAAGGGGATTTAGTGTCTCACGACCACGGTTCAGAGAAGCGTGGAGATCATCCAGACCTCAGCCTTGTTTTAGCTCTCTGTCTCTATTGCTACCTCTTGTCTGGGCATCTCCGTCCAGTGCCTGCTGACAGGGATCTAGAACCTGTTTCCTCTGCTTCTGGTCCTCATCCAAATGAAAGAGAGTGTTTCTCTTTCCTTCCAGTTAGAAAATCCCTGCAAGAGGACACCCCCCCAACACACACACACCTCCTGCCCCAAATTGGTCTAACCAAAGGTTGCTGGCCACCTTTGGACTAGGACGGAATGTGACTGCCCAGGATGGGTGAAGCCGTCACACTCCAGCAACAGGCACCATGGCGCTCCCATTTAGTCCACTTACAGGGAGGTCAGAAAGAGGCTGGGGATGGCAGTCTAGTCACGAAAGGAGTCACTGGGGGCGTGGGTAGCCCTCCTAACGTGGCTTCCCACAAGTGCCTACTTTATGTGTGGTCCTTATGTGTGTCATGCCAAGACGCCACAAAATCGCTGCAAACCACGTCTCCAGTCCTGGACTAACAGCATCTAGATCTTCAAGCACCAAGTCACCACGCAGTTCTGACATTCTACTTCTTCTCCCGGGCTAAGCCCGTAGATGAAGGACAGGGCTGCGGGCCTCTGGTTTCTCTTCCTGTGTACAGTGCCTTTGACACACCCACCAGTTGCTTATGGAGAGCCTACTAAGTGCTTGGGGCTGTTGAAGGTGGCAGGTGTGCCTCATGGAGATGATCTGGTCGGAGACAGCTGTGACCCACACCCCTAAGCAAAAGCCTCGCTAGTCACGAGGGCTCAGGGAGGAGCCAGAAGTGTTTATAAACAGCGACGACGAAGATGAAAACCGTGAGGGAGTAGAGCAAGGGCACTTGAGGGAGTGCGGTTAAGAAAGGTCTTTTCTGGAGGAGGTACAGCTGACAAGACCTGACTGGAGAGAGTGCATCTCTGGGCCCTGGAAGAGCACAGCTGAGGTAAGAAGGGAGCTGATGTGTGTGTGAAGAGCTGCAGGGTGAGGGCAAAGGACTGTGAGAGGGAAATGAAGTGGGGTTGGGGATGCTCATCTCGGGCCTGGTCACACCAGCTTTGCAGGCCACAGGAAGGACAGTGGATGCTATTCTGAATCTGAGAGGAGCAGCAGATGGAGGTGATTTGGTGCGCGTCTCTCATGGCCAGTGGTACTGCTCTCAATAAATATTTGCTAGCAATTAAAAGAAAACTAAAATTAAAAAAAAAAAATCTCTTGAATAGGCTCCACAGCAGGAAAGGTATTAGTGATTAGTAATGAAAATGACATTCACCTAGTGCCCCAGAGTCCACGGGGTGCTTCCACCCCTGATCCCTTCTGATCTCCTGTTGGGATGAAGGTGCCTGCTTCTGTGACAACAGAACACGCTGGCCTAGAGGTGAGCAGGCTAGGGGCCTTAAGATGCCTCCAGTGTGTCCTGATGCTGTGCTCTCTCCCAGCCGGAAGAAGAAAGTAGGGGCTGCCACAGTTTGGATATTAAACGTGGCCTTCTCTCAAGCCTCATCTTCTGAAAGCCTGACTTCAGTGTGGCACAGTTAGGCGTTGGTAGGACCTCAGAGGTAGGACCTCGTAGAAGGTTTCAGGCTATCTTGGCATGACCTGAAAAGGGACTGTGGGATACAAGCTCTTTCTTTATCTCTCTCATGAGGTGAATGGGTTGCTGTGTCCCATGTTCCCTCCATGATATGCAGCCACAGGCCCAAAGCAACGGGGCCAATAGATCATAAAAACAAAACAAAACAAACAACAACAAAAAACAAAAAAAACCCCTCCAAAACTATGAGTCAAAACAAACAAAAAAACAAAAACAAAAAAACTTTCTTTCATTATAACTTGATTACCTCGAGTATTTTGTTATAGCAGCAGAAAGCTGACTAAGAGATTCTCACATTCATCTTCTCAAGCCACCCTGCAGGTTCAGCTTTGCTAGTTAAAGGCTCCAGGAGATCTAGGAGAGGACATTACATATGCCCTGCAAGATTTGCTTTTTTTACTCTATTCTCCTCAAACGTAAAAGGATCTCATCCATTATTATAAAAGAAAAAGTGTTTACCTTGCCCCTTGGGCCTGGGATTGAAGCCATTAGAAATAACAGAAGCTGAGTGCTCCAAGAGGGACCCCGATTTAAAGAACCAGGGTCAAGGCTCTCAGCGACATCATGGGGCCATTGTCCAGAGCCAGGCTGCACAGCCACCAACCCAGACACATGGCACCTTGTTCCATGTCCTCAGAAATCAGATGGTCCCCTAGGTTCTCAGCCTTAATTAAAGGCATCTTTCTTATGTTGCCCCTCCCCCATTGGGGAAGGTGATGTCCTAGAGCATTCCGTAAGGCTGGACTGAATACTGGGCACGGGATAATACGTCAATAAAGGGGAGCGATTGGGCTCACCATTCTTGCAGCTGCAAGACATACCAGGCATGGTAATGGCATCCCGGTGAGGGTACCTGGCTGTGTCATAAACAAGGTGAAGAGGCAGAAAGGGAACCAGACGCTTGCAGAGGCTCCAGGTTCATGGGGTGTCATCATTACATAACAACTCATCTTCTCAAGAACAAAATCACCCATGCTGCAAGATCTGCAGGAGTCCATTCAGGAAGGTGGAGCTCTGTGACCTATTGGCTTCCTACGAGGCTCCGCCTCTTAAAGGAGCCATCACCTCAATACCACCACACTGGGAACTAAGCAAGCACCCAGTGAATGAGTATTGGGGAGACTAAGGAAAGGCAAGTGATAGCAAGGGGACACCCCTCCTTCCTTCTCAGAACAATGAGCAGATAGGGGAGAAAAAGGAAGAGTACCTCAGGCTTCCCTCCTACAACCCTTTATTCCTTTCTGGGTGTTCCAGGGTTCTGATCTCACAAAAAAAACCAAAAAACCTTTTTGTGATGAAGCAGCTGCCAAATGATTCAAACACATTTCTAGCTTAGCCTGCTCAACCCGGTCCAGGAGTGGGTATCCCAGAGTTCCAAATGCTAATCTGAGGTTGACCTTGGCTACCTGATACCATTGCCACCCCCACCATTTCACTTCAGATTGGTTCTTAAACCACCCTCCATCTCGCTTGTCTTTGAAACCATTTCTTTGTGACACTTTCAAGCTACCTCTTACAGGAATCATAAAGCCGCAGTTAGAGTTTTGAGTGGGCGATTGCACCTCAGAGTAGTCACTAGCAAAACGCATTCACCCACTGGAGGTTCAGACAGTCAGAACAGGAAGAAAAAGAAACCTACATTTTTCTGGTGTCAATCATGTTTATTGAATTCCAAAAAGTCTCCTCTCACAGGCAGTGTGAAGAGTTGGGGGGGGGTTGGTTTGCAAATGAATTTATCCTGTGTTGGAGGGTGAGGCTGAAAATGTAATTAACACATGCAATTATGCATTCTGATGCAGAGAGCTCCAGGCTGACAGGGGGGAACTCAGCGGGCGCTCCCAGGCCACAGGCCGCTAGTTCACTAACAACTTCATTCATCCACGCTGGCCTCCAGTTCAATCCTACTTCCTTTGACTATCTCCTGCAAATAAAAGGCCCCATTCTTCAGCTTCCCCCAGCTTTATTCGGAGTGAAAACACCACTTTGTGCCTGCGTTGTGTTAAAATAACAGATTTGTGTTCGTTCCTGTAGCGGGGAGGCCGACTAGCCTCTCGGAGGATGGCGAGGCGCCTTTGGGAGGAGGAGGCCGGAGAGAAAGGGTCTCCAACAGCGAACCTTTGTCCCAGAATGCAAATGAGCCTCTGTGAACCGCGGCTCAGACAATGCCAGTCTAGTCCTCCTGAGCGCCGATCCATCTGTAGCTATTTTGTTAACCCGTTGCCTCTTACATTCTTTCTCTTGCACGGAATACTCGATGTTGACAGCTGTGAATTTTAAACAACCATTCTCTGTATGTTTTTCTAATTTTGTGTATTCAGATCGTTTCTCCATATTGGGGGGTGGGGGGTTGGAAGCCAAGTACCTTATGGTCCCTTCATTTAGAGATAAAACGGAGAAACGCAATGTGTTCATTTAGCGGTGTCTGGGGACTTAGAGAAGGGATTTTGAAACAGAAGAGACTGCCTCAGATGACGCGCTGACGTGGACTGGAGGCAGGACCCGGAAAAGAATTCGTCACTCAGACACCCTGGTGGCCTCAGAGGCTGAGCCTGTCCTCACTCATCTGTGGAATGGGACTGCAACAACCTTCACAGAGGGCGGAAAATTAAGTTCCAGAGGCGGTAGGCATAGTTTGGTTTCCCTTCCCGGCTCTGGCAGATCTCTCTTCCTAAGGTAGAAAGCAAAGACAAGGATGTGTTTTTAAACCTAAAGGAAACAAGTTAAGGGTGAAGCCTCTGTTGATAAGCCAGTGGGATGCATGATTTTAATTTTTTGTCTATTTATTTATCTGTACCTTTGACTCAGATATAGGGCAGTTCTGAAACCTCCAGGGGTTTGTTGTTGCTTAACGTTTATTTGTATGTACGCATATGTGTATGTATGCATGTATGTGTATGCATGCATGCATGTAGAAAATAAACTCTTATAAGTCCTGATACTTGTATTGCATGTGTGTGTGTGTGCATGTGCGTTTGTACTCCACAGTGCTTACATGGAGGTCAGAAGACACCCTACAGAAGTCACTTCTCATACTATTTGGGTACCGGGGATGGAGCAGGCAGCGGAGACTGGTGGGAGCACCATTACCCACTGAGCCACTCAGTTTCTACCAATTCTAAGGGCCATGAAGGACTACACTACGGTACCCTGATGCCTCATTGGCTCCTCTGTCTTGAAGAAAACAAGTTCAAAACTAACATTCACTTCAACGGTAACCAATAGCGTAAGACGGGAACTCTCCAGCACCAAAGTTGGGCTGTGTGAGACTGGAACAGGCTGTTCAGAAGGTGGGGGGGGGGGGAGCTTAGAGGTGTAGATGCAGGGCCTGGGCATGTTGTTCTAGTTCTCTCAGAAGACTATGTGGTTGCGAGGGCATCAGTTTCAGATGATTTTTGTATATGAGGGGGAATCCCTCAAAGCAGTTTCCTGGTTATTTTTCAATTAACCAGAAAATTGGATTAACTGTGCATGAACTCCTATGTTCAGGATCAGTCTGACGTATGGAACATGCAAATCTGGGTAAGAGTATGTTATACTAAACTTGGCTTGCACTTGGTGTAGAGCGTGCAGTGCAACCCCAACCGAGCGCCACGGCTGGGTGAGAGAGGTGCCAGGCTTTGTCTGTCCCCAACAGAGGGACAGACCCACAGCTAGTCAGCAACAAGAGAGCCATTCAATCAACCCACCTGACGCGATGCGGCCATCTTCAGAGAGGCCGTGGAAAGAGAAAGGCTAACAGCTGTTCTGCAGCAATTAACCAGCAGTCTCTGCTGCAGAAGGAGATTATTTTTGGATGGTGTAAAGAGATTCGAATAAAAATGTCAACGTGCCCATTATGGATGAAAGTTAGAAAAACGTAAGTGGCCCTGAATTAATCACTGTTTGACAGGAAGTCACATAAAGGAGTGCTCTCCCCCCCCCACACACATATACTTTCTTGTCTTTTTTTGATTGGGGGTAGGGAGGGTATTTCTTGTTTGCTACCTTAATTCATCTTGGAGTGAAGATTTTTACAAGCCCTTAACGTAGCATTTATTGAGGGGCTAATGAGAGTTCCTAAGAACTCTGGAGAGAGAGAGAGAGAGATCGAGAGATCCCCTGACACAAGAGGCCTTTGAAAACACCGGAGAAGGGAGTTCATTAGCCTCCGTTCCCCCCCCCCCCTTTTCTTCCCTTTTCTCAACAATGAATGTTTCTGGTGCCAAGCCTTCAGGAATAGAGTTGATTTCCTTTCAAGTAATTGATGCGAGCTGGGCTTGCGCACCAGGGCCAGACAACCTCTCCACAGAGGCAGGAAACCTCGCCGTCAAAGGAAGCTGCGTACTCCTTCCTCCTGGGCTGGGCAGGCCACTCGCATACACTGGATTTATGCTGGGCTGCCAACAGCCTCCGATTTCCATGCCTCCTGTGGCTAAGATAACGAATACGGCTTGCAGCCCCCCACCCCACCCCCGACCCCGAGAGCCTTGCTTACTTAAAACTCCAGCAGGCTGTAACAAAACCTGCGGCTGTCACCCCAAATCGAGCAAATGAGCCCCTGTCCTACATCATAAAGGCTAAGAGAGTTATTGAATGTCCCCCACGGAGAGGGCTCCGTTCGCCTTTGCCCTCTCTGCACATGTCCCTTCGGAATATTCTGGGCCCCCCCTTGCTTCTACTCCTTCTGTCTAAGAGCACAGGAAGGGATAGCTGGGGCCGGTCTGTTCCAAACAGATCAAGTTTTCTTAAGTCAGGATTTTTTTTTTTTTTTAAGGAAAAAGAAGCGGAAAGGAACGCCGTGAAGAAATTGGAAACTAGCCGTGCTTTTAACTTCAAATGATCTCTGGGTCTTAGCTGACACTAAGCGTGAACCCCAGTAACAGGAAGTAAGGGAAGGCGGGAAGCTGTGAATCTCTGAAAGTAAGCAGCAGACTTCTAGTTTAGGGGGGAGGGGGTATCAAGGTGCATACCTTCAGGGTTGTTAGCCCCAAGGAGGCTCAGAACGGTCCACAGAATGCAACCTGATGTGCAGAAAACATGGGTGTTTAGAAGACTCCAAATGCCCCGCCCAAGGATGGAGAAGAAAAGCTTTGCTTTGTGAACTGGTTGAATTTTTGTCAACTTGATACAGCCAGGGTTATCTGGGAAGAAGAACCTCAAGTCAGAAAATGCCTCCCTCAGATTGGCCAGTAGACAAGTCCGTAGGGCTTTTTCTTGGTTCATGAGTGATGTGGGAAGACCAGTTCACTGTGGATGGTGCCATCCCTGGGTTGGTGGTCTAGTGTGCTGTAAGAAAGCAGGCTGAGCAAGCCATGGGGAGCAAACCAGTAAGGAGCACTCCTCCATAGCCTGTGCACTGGTTCCCGCCTTGTGTTCCCGCCTCTTGGCTTCCCCCGGTAATGGATTGTGATCAGGATATGTAAGCCACACAAACCTTTTTTCTCTCTAAGTTGCCTCTGCTCATGGTCTTTAACACAGCAATAGAGAGCAATCTAGAACACTGTGAGTGCATCTCTGTTTGGAGAACATGCTTATTAAAATGCTATTTTCCATAACAATATTAAACAGAAACGGGGAAGATGTTTCCTGTGTGTGCAGTTTCCTGAGCTTGAGAGTGTTTGTGCCTGGTGGCACATACCAGATCTCCTGGGCAGGTGTGTGTGTGTGGTGGGGGGAGCTCAGACTCACCTCGCTCTCCTTGATGCTCGTGTCTGTCTCTGAGAATGGCTCTAAGCTCAGGTACACCCTGCAGGTTGCAAGGACTGTAGTTTTCCCTCCTGGTGCTGACACAACTCAATTGGTGCAGTTTACATGGGGTTTCTCAGAGTTGGTGAGCAGCCCTCAGGTGGAAGGGGAGAGCAGCAATGGTAGCTGATGGCAAATTCAGTCTCTGTCTGGAGTACTGGGCTGCTGGGACTGAGAATTCCGAGGGAGTCTAACAACAGCCGCAACACTGACAGCGCTATCATCGTCTTCCCCCTCCAGATGATGGGCGAGTACTTGTATTCACTTCCTGTGAAACCAGGCAGAGTGCTTTCCAGACTCTACACGAGATCACAGAGGTCACTGAAGGTGTGCACCGCCACACCTGGCTTCGGCTTGAAGGTTTAAGGCCCCAGCTTCTGTTCTCCAGAGGTAATGCTCTCTAGCACTGGGCTGTGTGCTGCCCTCGCTCGCCTGCCCTTGACTGCAGTATCCTTCTTGAGACTGTCTTCTTTGACACTGTCTCCAGGATCTCCCACAGGAAGAGCCCTCCGAAGGAGCACGGCCACATTCTACCTCCCACGCAACAAAATGTATCGTGGTACCTATCGCTAACGCATTAGTTTTCCATAACTGCTGTTGGTTTTAGGTAGGGCTCAGTCTCCCTTAGACTGGGGCAGTAGAGTCTCCTCAGCTTCCTGGGGTTTAGGCATTATGCCCTGGGACAGCCTGGAGCAGGCTGAAATTGCCTAACACAGCCTAGAATAGGCTAGAGCACCTTGGAGCAGCCTCCTCACATCGCTCACTGGTACTGTGGCATGCATCCCTCTAGTCTCCTACCGCTGTGGCCAGAGGGGCTTTAGAAACAAAAATGCACTGGGAGTATAGCTCCGTGGTAGCACATTTGCCTAGCATGTACTACTGAGGTATAACCATAGTACTGGGAGAGAGAAGCAAGAGAAAAAAGAAAGAAAGAAAGAAAAAGGAAGAAAGGAAGGAGGGTCCATGAATTAGATCATGTTATTTCTCCACTCAAAGTATTCTCGTGGCTTCACCTATGAGTGAACTGTTACCATGGCAATGAGGTCACACCCAGCTCTCCAGTGTCATTCTCGTGTCCTAGCCCTCACTCCATCCACTCTACAGGATTCCCGATTGTTCCTCAACCCCACCAGGAGTGCTCCTGCATCAACACACTCTACTGGCTGTCCCGTTTCCCCGAAATGCTTTTCCTCCAGGTGTATATGTAGCTCACACTTCTATCAGCTCAGCTCTGCTCGCATGGCTACTTCTCAGGAGGTCCCGCCCTCATCACTCTATCAAACCAAACTTTCAAGTCAGGCACTCCACCATCCCTTAGAGTGCTTTATTTCTCTTTGTTGGACTTCAGACATTGTATATATACTTCGTTGCCTGCTCCCAAAGTAGCCCCCCCCCACTCTTTGACACCTCACTCCTGGTCTACAAGGGTCAACATGGCATGCTAGATGATCAGTAATGGTTTGATAGAGGTATGGACAATGGAGGGATGGATGGGTTAGTGGAAGGATGGATGGGCAATGGAGGGATAAATGGTGAATGGGAGGATCGAACAGGTGGAAGAATAGATGCTATTCTTCCTATCTATGGATAGACAGGCCAGTGAAGGGATGGATGGTTAAAAAAAATTACACCATCCCTTCATGGTGAAGAAATGGTCAGTGGTCCCAGGAACTGATCTATATTCATGGCTTGCCTTGATGTTCACTGACATCCCAGACGTTCACTGAACTGTCACAGGCCACCTAGTGTTCTAGTCAGTAATGGACCAATGGCAGTTCTGTATGATCGTATCACCTAGTGACAGCCATCTTTGTACAAGCATACTGGGCTGTTAATCTTGATTGCCAGCTTGATTGACCCGAAAAGCACCCAGGGGATTACTGAAGCACACATCTGGGAGTGTCTGAGCCGTGTTTCCAGACACAGTTAACTAAAGGCTTCACCTGGGTATGGGTGGCACCATCCTATAAGCTGCGTACCAGGATGATTAAAAGGGTAGGAAGGAAGAAACCCAGAACACTCATGTTCTCTCTTTGCTTCCTGGTCACCATGAGGTGACCATAAGAGCTGCTTGGCCACACCCTCCCCATCAGGGAATCATGAAGCAAAGCAAGCCCTTCCTCCTCTGAATTTTCTCTTATGGCTGTAGTGGCTCATGCCTATAATTCCTGCACATGGGAGTCTGAGGCAGGAGGATTCTTGTTAGTTCAAGAGAAATCTAGACTATCTAAATGAGTTTCAGGGCAGCCTGAGCTACAGTGTGAGACCTTGCCTTCATCTACCTCATACCAAAATTGCTTCACTCTGCTCATAATAAAGAAAGTCAGACAGAAGTGTACTTTCTGGTGTTTGCACAATGACAAACTGAGAACGTACCGTTGTTAAGCAACATGTCACGGTAATTAGCAGCTCTCTGCAAGTAACACACACTCCTTCCCTTTCTGATTCTTTTTCCATTCGGGAAACAGGTCTTTAGGCATCACGGACAAGAGCTTTAGCACTGAGCTGCATCCCTAGCCCTTAAACAGTCAAACTTGTATTGGACAAGAAGAAGCCTATGCACTGTAATAAGTGGGCACGCAGGCAACTGGGGAGATGAAAACAAAAAGCAAGCAAAACAATGCCATGAATTCCAGGCAAGGGTGATATAGCCTGTGGAGGGTCTGGATCTCAGGCCACCGATAGATCCCTGCTCATTGGCAGGTGCACAAGAGCTGTGGAGGCCCTAAGGACTCAGCAGTGCATCAGTGAAACTTGCCCAGATGGAAGGGTGGAGGAGACAGGAAGTGAGTCACATGAGCACTATAGTAGTTAGTATATGACCTTGGTGCTTAGCACCGAACCCAGTGCTTTCTCTACATGAAGCAAACTCCACACCACTGTCCTGGGCCCTGTCTGATACTGAATGATACTGATAACCTCAAATCCTTTTTCCCTTCCCCACAGTGACAAATGTACTTCACTTGGGAACACCGACACAGGTAGGTCTTTGCTCCAGTTTTTCTGTTTTTGTTTTTTAATTACATTAAAATGTTTTTATGTGTATGAGTGTTTTTGCTTGCATGTATGTTTGAGTACAGTCCCAAACAAGGCCAGAAGAGGGTAGCGGATCCTTTAGGACTAGAGTTGGCAGATGGTCGTAGGACACTGTGTGGGTGCTGAGAATCAAACCCTGATCCCCTGGACGAGCAGCCAGCCTTCATAGCCACTGAGCTGTCTCTCCAGACTTTATTTAATTAAATTTATATTTATTTGCTTCATCTTGCTTTGATTTTTTTTTTTCTTAATTTGAGACAGGTTTTCTCTGTTGTAACTCTGGCTGTCCTAGAACTTACCCTGTAGACCAGGCTGGCCTCAAACTCAGAGATCCACCTGCCTCTGCTTTCTGAGCGCTGGGGTTAAAGGTGTGTGCCACCACCACCCAGCTGATTTTTTTTTTTTTTTTTAAATAGGAGGAAACAAAGAAACACAGTGGCCACATTGTAATTCTGAAAGTTTGACTCATCCTCTTAGTGGATCTTACAGTTTAAGCAGAGAGAAAAGGGATTCAGCCTAAGAGAAATGTGATGACTGGGGGCTACCGACGTTGCCAGTATCTGAAGGCACAGACTAAGCACTTCTCACTCAGCACTTCTTTTTATCTCAAGGATCTGAGTGAGACCCTCATTCCCCATTTCTGAAATCCAGTTAGAAGCAAGGCCAGGCTATGGGCTCAGGGGAATACTGGCTCAGAGTACCAGGCAGTTCTTGCCTTATAGACCGCAAGCATTCCCTCGGCTCAGCTTTCAGCACATGCCCTCGTTTCCATGTGAAGTGATAAGGCCTCTATGTTCTTCCACATGTGAGCTCATGGCTTCTGAATACTTAGATGAAGAAATCAGGTCCTAGGGAAGACAAACTATTTACACATTGATTTAAACTTGTCCATGAAATCAGGGCTAAGGAAAATTTCCATCAGAGAGCAAGGGGAAAATCAAAGACACCAGAGCCTGGTGACATTTCACCAGTGTTTGTACAGGTAGACGAGACTTTCCCTGCTCATTGCCCATCCCCTACTTTTATTTTGCCATGAGACATTTTGGGAAATACTCAGCCTCTCAATCCAAGAACAACTGACATGGTGTGCTGAGGACCGAGTGTCCCTGTGCATGGGTGTGTGGTGTGTATGGAGGGAAGAACCACATAGTACAATGGCCATCTTGAAAGTGCAGTCGCTCTGCTGACCTCAGGATACTTTTCCCCCCAAAACAACAGATTTCAGTGCAGGTTACATTACAACATGCTGTGCATGTATAAAGACATTTCTGCTTGTGATTTGCCCATACCAGTAATGTTATGAAATTCTGTTTCAAAATCACATTGATTGGCAACACATTCTCTACTGCCTCAACTTTATAACATGTAGTGCTTTTAATATGTCCTCCAAAGTTTAAGTGTTAGACATGTCATTCCCAAAGTCACATGTTAATAGTATTTGAAGATGGATCACCATGGGGTAATTAGGGTTTCATGATGTCATTAAGACGGGGCCCTCAGGATGGCGTTAGTGACTTTCTAAAATTTTACATATTCTCCTGTGTTGCTGGGGCTCAAACCCAGGGCCTTGTGCATGCAAGGCAAAGCACTCTACCACTGAGCCACATGTCCAGCCTGCTTTATATGAAGAGAATGAAAGATACAAGCTAGCAGGCTTTCTCCATCTCACCATGAGCTGCTGCTACCACGCTGTGTCCTGGACTTCTCGAGACGCCAGCAGCATGCTCTTGGGCTTCCTGACCACCAGATCCGTGAGCTGAATAAGCCTCTATTCTCCTCCTCCCTCCCCCTTCTTTCCATTTCCCTCCTCTTCTCTTCTGTCTCCCTTCTTTTGTGATAGGGTCTCACTGCATAGACCAGATTGACCTAGAATTCACTAAGTAGACCAGGTTGACCTTGAACTCACAGAGACCTGCCTGCCTCTGCCTTCTGAGTGCTAGGATTAAAGGCACGTGCCACCATAGGTGGAGTAAACCTCTTGTGTTGGTTAGTGTAATGTCAACTCCGACACAAGCCAGCCATTTGGAAGAGGGACTCTCAGTTGAGAAATGCTTCCATCAGACTGTCCTCTACACAAGTCTGTAGGATATCGTGATTACCCAGCAATGTGGACGGACCAGATTACTTGGCAGGTGGTCTCAGATGGTGTAAGGCCAAGCAAGCCATGGGGAGCAAGTCAGTAAGCAGCACTCCTCCATGGCCACCGCTTCAGTTCCTGCCTCCAGTTGCCTGCCTTGAGTTCCTGCCCTGACTTCCCTTAGTGATGGAGCGCGATCTGAGAGATGTAAGTGGAAATAAACCCTTTCTTCCTTAAGTTGCTTTTAGTCATGGTGTCTTTTCACAGCAATGGAGCCCTAACCAAGATACTCTGTTCTTTATAAATTACAAAGTTCCTGGAATTCAGCCATAGCACAGAAAACAGACTATGACACGATATTTTGAAAAGACTTGCCAATGCTGGGAATGCTTCCAGAATCACTTTTGGTCTTTTGTAGTAGACAAAATAGTCAAAGCACTATTTTAAGAATTTACCATTTTGTCAACATCCACCAAGATTCAAGATCGAAGACTGTCCTGAGTACTTAACTGATATAGCATATTTATTTGCAAAGCCCATCTGTAAATGTGTGATCACTTACAAATACAGCTTCAGGTCATTCCATTGAGAAGTGACGGGGTCAGGACTCATATATAAACTGTCCGTCACCTGAACCCAGGGCTTTCTGAGCTTAGTTCCAAAGTCCTACATATTGAGTACCACTCCATCCCCTGTCCTGGGCAAAGCAGGACAGTGGTACCTTACCCGTGACACTAGCTGCTCTTTGTGACCTTAGTACACACTCATGAACTTGCAGCTGCGGCCCTGCTGCCTGACTCAAAGCACAGCGCCACGGAGCTCTGTGCCCTTTGCAGTAGACAACAGAAACAAATAGAGACATCAACTCTACTTTTTAGGTCACTCCTAAGTAACGGCAAAGGATGAGAATCCATGTTATTTCATCCAGGGATCACTCGATGTCTTGAGGAAGTACTCTCCCTGCAAGAACACCCGCTTCTCATGTTAATGTGTGTAGAACACAGCTATTGATCCTCGGCTGGCAGCACAATTATTTACTATGACAGCCCAACGTCTTCGGGAGAGCAGCGTGGGGCTGGTGCTTGGAGCTGTTCATCCATGCAAAGAAGTCTTGTCAAATATTTTAATGAGAAGAAAAGCCGGCAGCCAGGATGCAAACCCAAGGTGACCTTTCACTGGGCAGCGCATTCCAGACGCTTTACGGCTCTTAAAGTCTTCCATGATGATGGTGATACTGTTGATGGAATGTCCTGGGCGGAGCTATGCTCTAGCTGAAGTGTCTAGGGGACCCTATCGAAAGTGTCACTGTCTCCACAGTCTACCTCGGTCCAGTGATATTGGCTAGCCAGCACCCAATCCTATCTTAGAAGAAATCCCTATTACTGCATCATAGCAGCAGGCAGTGCTGGCCAAGGCTGCCTGCTTCCGGTTCCCCGGTGACAGGGGAGGCTGGTGCAGGCCTGGCCTTAGCCTGTCCACACTCCCATGCCAAAAGAGTGAAGGCATGGTTAAGAATTTGCTCACAGCACTAGTGTTTAGAATCAGTGGCGATATCTTCCAGGAAGCCCTCATTAAGCATGGCTGAGATGTCATCTCCACTGTCTGGGGTTCTGAATGCTTCCCCAGCCTTGGCCTGTTTCCAGGGCAGCTGATGTTTACCTGACTTGCTCTATGGAGCCCGTGTCTTTGTGTAAGAGGATGAAGTTCTTCCGGTCCCCATGTCCAGATCCATCTTTCTGCTGTCTTGGCCCGTGTCTCTCTCCTGGACCTGCTCAGCTTTCCCTGTCTTCCAGAAACTTGATGATTAACTCTCCAGACAGCAGGGTTCCTCAAGAACCTGCTCTAGCTCCCTTCTGATTGGAAAACACCAGTCCCTGTGAGTTACTAGCTATAATCAGAAACAATTTTGTTATTTCTGAGAACCTCTAGAGAATTGCTTATTCATTCTGCATACAGTAATACCTGAGTGAAACCCTCAACTCTGAACAAAACATTCACCTATGTGCACTGAATTCCATGCAGGTTGACCTTAAGGCAGTCTCTCTTTCTCTCTCTCTCTCCCTGCATGTCTCTGTCTCTCTGCCCCCCCCCCACGCTCCCCCTTCACCTGCCTTAATAGTCCCAGTGACACTGAAGGCCTGGAGGATCCAAGAGAGCCACTAGTCTTCAGTCCATGTTGAAAGCTCTAGAGGTAGGTTCTGGTACAGCAGCCTCCTCGGAGGTGGCAGCATCAGCAACAGGACAAACGAACCAGTCAGACATGAGGCAAGCAGGACAAAGGGGAAGCTCTTCCTCCAGACTTCCTTTTACCTGGAAGGGGCGGGCCATATTGAGGGCGGGTCTTCCCACATCAAATAACCTGATCAAGAAAATTCCTCACAGGTGTGGCCCAGCAACTTTCCTCTTAGTGGATTCCAGATGCGGTGAAGTTGACAACCAAGATTAACCCTCATCGTGCTGATTCCTAGAAGAATCCAATCAGGTCAACTGAAAGACGTGTTTCCAAATGCCGAGGGGAGACTCACCGTTCTGACTGCCTCTGGGTTCGTTACTAAGAAATGCACGGGGAAAGAATGGCTGTTGGTAACTCCAGGGAAAACAAAAACTCATAAAGGACATAAAAGTAATCACTGAACAACCAACAGCTCAACCATGAGGAATACTTACATGGCCTCAATGTGGAACACTGATTAAATGCAAGCCATGAGAGAACTCTGTGCAGGAGGTGGTAGGAAGTGAGCCTGTGTTGCCAACCCCGTGTGGGTGTTGGAGCAGTGAAGACAACTCTACAGAGTCAACACCTCATATTCTTCAGGAGGGAGTTCACACACAGTACCTAGAGAAATACACACAAGCATACCCCAGGGACCACCAAAGAACCCTGCCAGAGTCACCTGTGGAGAGGGACTTTACAGTCCGGAGACCGGCAATTGGAGAGGCCAGGGAAACTCTTACTGAATTCCTTTAGAGCTGAAACGTGTAATTTTAACTCACAAGGAAGAGCGTTAGAAAAGAGAACCACACAGCAAGTAGAAGTCTTGTGTTCCTCAGAGGCAGAGGCGGGCGGATGTCTGTGAGTTCGAGGCCAGCCTGGTCTACAGAGTGAGTTCCAGGACAGCCAGAGTTACAACAGAGAAACCCTGTCTTGGAGAAGGAAAAAAAAGAGTCTCATGTTCAGGCACAAACAAAGAGGGGTTAAGGCCAGATGTAGAGCCGTAGGATTAAGAGCCACCAGCGAGCTACCTTGACTCTGTCTTCACCAGGGAATTAATAGGTTACAGAGAACATCTCTACCTAGGAAAGGCCTGGCTGGTGTGAGGCTCTGCACTCCACAAACACTGACAACAGCAATAATGAAGCTGCCAATCCCAGAGGCACATAGGGGACCCAGCTGCCACGGGCTGGCCTTTGCGAGCTGCCGGCGTTCTCAAATGCAGATTGCCGGGCCCTCGGAAGCTGTCACTCACTGTCCCTGGTGTCCGCTTGCGGGCACTATAACTGCTCAGTCTCACAAATCGCATCAGAGGAAGGATTATTTTCTACTTTATTTTCTCGTCTTTCCTTTCCTTGTACTTTTCTTCCCCCTCCCTCCCTCCCTCCCTTCCTTCCTTCCTCCCTTCCTTCCTTCCTCCCTCCCTTCCTTCCTTCCTTCCTTCCTCTTCCTGGTTTCCTCCCTCTTCTCTCCTTCCTCCTCCTTCCAGCCCTCTCTCCTGAAGATAGCTGTTATATTCAGTTATGCCAATATTCTTGGTGAGTCCTCTTACTGGTCTGCATATCTATTCTTGCTCTGCATGTAAGTTCTGCAAACCCATAAAACTATGAACTATTGCATTCGTGAAAGTGCCAAAAAGCACTTATTTTGTTAAGGCTCAGTACGTGGCTGTTGGAAACGGTGACATTTGCAACTTGAAGCCCTGGCAACCAGGCCAGGAGAAGGTGAGGCCATAGTTCATCCTCAAAAGACAGAGCAAATATTTTGGGGTCCATGGCCTTATGGCTGTGCTCTGGCATGGTGATTTCATTTCTGGTCCACAGCAGCTGCAAGTGCAGGTGGTGGACGTGGGCTTTCCATGGCAGCACAGGTGTGCCAGGCGTGCTTCCCTTTGGGCAGGTCCCTAGATTGAATGGCTGATTCTCTATGCACCCTACTTCCTCTGCTTAGTGGCCCAGTGACATCCCAACAGCCCAAGGGGCAGACAGAGTCAACAGGACTGCTTTGGAGCTGTGAAGATGACCAAGATTAAGGAAGCAGAGGGAGCTATGAACACACAGAGCAGCCGTGTACATGAAGGCCACACTCCTAAGGATGCTGGGTGCCATCAGATCCACTGGGCTCATCTGCGTCTACCACATTTCAGATTGACCGGGGCAGGCCTTTAATATCTCCAGGCCTCAGTTCCCTGTTTATTCATAGGAATTATTTTATCTAATCCATCAGATTTTTTTCTCCAAGGACTATCTAATGGGAGAGTGCTGGACGTTGGGTAATTAACTTTTCAAGCGATGGTAGCTAGGATTATTGCTTTTTAAAGCATGTGTAAGTAATCATGAAGTCTCTTTTTACTTTAAGGAAAAAGTAATTTTAACATACATTCTTTTTAATTTTAGATTGATTTCTTTTATTGATAAATAAAATTGGGTGGAGCTATAGCTCAGTGATAGAACCATGAATTGGGTCCTAGGTTTCAACCCCAGCACCAAAACCAAAGACAAATGGGTATTTATCCTTTTAAAACTGTAGCTATAGCTCAATAACAGAGTGTTTGCCTAGAATGCTCAGGGTCCCAGGTCCAATCCCAGGACTGGAAAAGCAAGCAAGCAAAAACCAAACCAAACAGAAAACACAAACCAAAAAAATAAATCACACATATTGCCAGGTATGGTGGTGCATGCCTTTAATCCCAGCACTCAGGAACTAGAGAGGCAGGCAGATCTCTGTGAGTTCGAGGCCAGCCTGGCCAATATAACAAGTTCTATGACAGCCAGGACTACATAGAAAGACCCCGTCTCAAGAAAAAAAATCGCACATACATGTCTTTAATGGGGTGACATATTTCAATACAAAAACTTTAAATCAGGATGAACATATCCGTATTTTCTCATCCTAACGGCATCTTTCTTTCTGTTTCTTTTGTTTGTTTGTTTGTTTATTTGTTGAGACAGGGTTTCTCTGTGTAGCCCTGGCTGTCCTGGAATCTGCTTTGTAGAACAGAGTGTCTCAAACTCAGATATCCACCTGCCTCTGTTTCCTGAGTGCTGAGATCAAAGGCATATGCCACCACACCCAGCTCAAACTTCCTAACGCTGTGACCCTTTAACACAGTTCCTCATGTTGTGGTGACCCCCAACCATAAAATTATTTTCATTACTACTTCATAGCTATAATTTTGCTACTGTTATGAATCGTAATATAAATATCTTATGGTCTTAGGCGACCCTGTGAAAGGGTTCTTGGACTCCGAAAGGGGTCATGACCCACGGAGTGAGAGCAGCTGGTCTGGTTTCCAGTTACGAGGGAAATTTTGAGCCCTTGGAGGCACTGATAATGTTTACAGATATTTTTGTTTTTCACACTGTAAAAAAGAATCCTTCTGAGACTGGTAAGATGGTTCAGCACTTTCCACTCAATGGCGGAAACCTAAGGATGTAAGTTTAATCCCATGTAAAGACGGAAGGAGAGAACTGACTCCACATAGTTGTCCTCTGACCTCTATGCACATGCTCTAATGCTCTACACATGCGTGCACACGCGCACACACACATGTACATATACACACACACGCACATATATATATATACACATGTACATACACACACATGCACACACACATATAAATGTACATACACACATATATATACATATACATATACACACACGTACATACATATATATATATATACATGTACACATACATACACACACACACACACACATATACTTATTTAAATATTTTTAAAGGAGCACTGTCCCCACAGTGAGTGACCCAAAGATGCAGCCAATCGTCTCCCAATGCACAAGACCACCCCACAACAACCACTTACCCAAGATGTTGCTGGCCACGTTGCTGGGGTGGGGAGCAAGGGAGGCCTGAACCACACAACAAGAAACTTAAGTAGGGAAATATGTTCTGAGATCACCTGAAGGCTCCTCCCCGACTATGATTTCAAGAGCAAGAGTTCCTATTCTTTTACTGTTACTTCTCTTGTGAGGATGGCCAGGGAAGAAGAAGCAGCACCCCTCCGCCCTCTTGGGGACCACACCAGAGGGGCACTGGGAGCCAAGTCAAGATGAGTTGGCTAAGCTTCAAGACTCTGAAAAAACCCACAGAAATTTTCATCAGTCACCATTTTGTCATGATTTGAACTTTTAAGAATTTTGAGGGTTGTTTTTGTTGTTGCAGGGTTCAGATTGGATCTTGCTATGGTAGCCCAGGCTGGCTCATCCTCATGAGCCCCACACCCTCTGCTCCAGTGCTGATCTTACCTTTGCACCATCAAAACCAACTCAGGAAACACATTTTAAAAGATCAGTTAAATGCTTAAAAACGCTACAGTAAAATTTTGCAACTGTTGGGATTTAATAGCCAAAACATATTTTCTGGAATTATGTTAAAACTAAGTCCTTGTGCCGCTGGCTGATTCCCCTGACACTGCTCCTCATCTCCTAGGAGAAGCACTGAGATTCCAGATGTACACCTCCACATCTGTCATTTTATGTGGCTTTGGGGTATGGAACTGGAGCCATCAGTCTTGTGCAGTTTTACCCACTGAGCCATGTCCCTGACCCCTTACCTTACAATTTTTAGATATCAACTGTTCATGTGAATTACCACCCCAGAAGCCATTGTTCATCAAGGAAACAAATACAGACAGCCCGATTTGTACATAGCGTGCCCTGCCGTTTCTGATCGAACCTGAAAAAAGGACAGGCTCAGAGATACAGTAATAATACATGACCCAAACTTTCTTGTCTCTTTTCTTATAAAGCCACATTCAGAGATGCTAATACGAAGATGCGAGATATTACAGGAAGGGCAACCACAGTGACCCGAGGACCCGGACCGTTGAACCCTGCGTCTTTGTCCCAGCTCCCCACCCAGCCGTCCTTCACATCCCACATCTGCCTTCTGTGCGCAAGTCTTTGCTAAGAGTCAAGTCTCAACTGATAAGGCCTCAGAGACATAATCATTTTCCATTGACAGCACCTTGCAACCAATTCACAAACATTTTCATATTAATATTGGGCAATTTCCCTACATTCTAATCCATCAAAGCAGGCTATTAATCCTTCCTGTACCATTCTCTATTCAAATGCTAACAATTTTCTCCTCACAAGCTAAAACATTTGTCCGACAGCCCCTCACACAAAGACCCTGCATTGTTAGCGATGATGGATCAGAGCGTTAATGTGAAGGATGCAATGTAAATTACATCATTGATACTGTACATATGTAGACGGAAGAAATCTTCTTAAAAGATCATTTGTATGCTAAAGATAATGAAAGTGATCCCATGGTGCAGCAGTCTTAATTTTCCTTTCTAAGAGAGAGAGAAAAAAAAAAGATTATGTGAGAGAATATGGAAATCCATCATGATTTATAACGGCACAAATGCCATCATTTACTTCCTGGGAAAAAAGTGAAATACTCACTGTTTCTTTTAAAGGACTTATTGAAATGAATAAGAAACCTCGTTAAAAATCTCGGAAGAATTGCATACTGTGAATTTGCATGCTGAGCTGGGTGAATAACAGCTCAAGTTGAGATGGAAAACAGGCAAACACACCCACTTGGGGTGAGCTCGCAGCGTGTGTGTGTGTGTGTGTGTGTGTGTGTGTGTGTGTGTGTGTGTGAAGTACCACCGAACAGCAAAGGACTATGAGAGGCTTACAGAAGCACTCGTGTGTGGAACTGTGAACCTTCTCACTGGTGCTGATACTAACTTCTTGTAAACATTCAGACACTGAAGGACAAGAACTAGCCGACTATTTGGGGCCTGCTCTTATGCACCCAGATGCCTAGCGGATCAGAGGCTGTCCACACACACTGAAGTAGTTGTTAGAATGCCTTGTTGGCGTACAGTGATGATCTCCAAGGTCCTCAGAGCCTCCCTTCTGTGTCAGGGACTGCTTGGGTTCTGGCTTCGGGAAGTCTTCCCTGTCATGCTTTCTCTCACTACCCCCTCCCGCATCCCGTGTAGCCAGGATTTGTCAATGCTCCATTATCTGTTGACCACAGACATCACCAACACCTGAGGCTGAGATACTCCTATTTTGCCATGGACCTAGCAAAGCTGAGCTCCCTCTTTACCCCTCTCTGCATAATACAGCCTAAAGAGGCCTTAAAATACAAATATGAACAAGTTATTTTTTTAAGGAAATTTAAAAAAAAAAAATACATCTCCTCTTTGTTCCTAGGATAACGATCCATTGCCTTCTCAAGGACTGGCCCAGGCGTGCTCATTCTGGTCCTGTCCGTTTATCTGGCTCTGCCCCCACCACTTCAGAGGAGCAGGTGGTGGGCTTCTCCTGTTGCTCCTGGTGTGGAGTGGAGTGTGTGTGTGTGTGTGTGTGTGTGTGTGTGTGTGTGTGTGTCTAGGCCAGAGGTTGATGTTGGGTGTTTTCCTCAAAGCTTGTCTTTTGAGCCAGGGTCTCTCACTGAACCAGGTACTCACCAATTGGTTAGACTGGCTGGCCAATGAGCTCTATGGATTCACCTGTCTCAGAGGTCCTGTGCTATGGTTACAGGGGCACAATCACACCCAGCTTTTGCATGTGAGTGTTGGAGATCCACTCTTAGATCTTCATGCTTGTGTAGCAGACATCTGACCAACAGAGCTGTCTCCCCAGTCCCCGAGGCCCGTGTCTTATATGAGGCCTCTCATGCTGTGGCTGCCTAGAAAACTTCTTCCCTCCCCATTATCTGGCTGGAGTCTATGCAAAGCTTTCCAGACATGAGCTGGTTCCTTTCAAGGAACCCCTTAGACCATGCAGCCCCCTCAGAACTGAACCAGTTCTCTAGGGAGGTCCCCGCCCCCACTGGCCCTTCAGTGCACCTTACTGTGAACTCAGGAACATGTGAATTCATGCACATGAGATCACTGGCCTAACAGCCACTCTCCGCTAGCTGTGTATACCCAGAGGGCACAGACCATAATGGCTTTGGTCCTTCGTGGACCCCATTCTCTAGCTTGGCACATAGTAGGTGTTCAACTACTGGAAGAACAGAGGAATAAAGCAGCCTCATCTACACAGGGTGTTCCATAAGGAGTTTAAAGAATAGAAACACACGACGGAGACATAGCACCAAGAAATTACTACAAGAAACTTGAGCACAAGTTTTTTAAAAAAAATAACACAGCAGAAAACTGTAAGGGTCCTTACAGTCGCTACCATTCCCCACTAAGACTGTGGCTCAGAAAGGGAAACAGGCAAGTCCTGTCTGTGCACTTTGCAAAGAAGAGAGAGTTTGGAGGAAGATATCCCGCCCAGTACGGAGTAGAAAACAAAGACTGGGAGACCTTGATAGTCAAGGACCAGGAATTTGTTACGTATCTGACTGACAGCAGAGCCCTGGAGGGCATCCATGAGGCCATCAGACAACGCTGGTAGAGGATGCTACGAAAATTACTAGAAGCAAAATCACCTGCCTAGTATCAGCTCAACTGCAGGGAAATGCCCGGAAAGCAGACCCAGAGTTTCTGGTGGGAGGAAGAATCACGGTTGTTTGCCTTTTCTAAATCCTACAAAAACAAATGCGTTGCTTTAAAACATAGGTAAGTGTCTTCACCCGTTTAGCATGTCTCTATAACTTATCATGTACCTATCTATAATCTATCTAGCATCTACCTATCTAGCATCTAATATCTATAATCAACCATCTTTCATCTAGCTATTATCCATAATCTACCTGCCATATATCTACTTATATTCTACCATCTACTCTCTCTCCATCTCCTACCATCCATGGATCTTCTGTTATCCATCTTTTATCATCTACCTGTCAATTATCTGTCTATCTGCCTATGCATCATCATATCTAGCATATTGTGGACAGAAGTTTCCAGAGAGAAGCTGTGTTTTCAAACTGAACCTTCTGCAAGCCTGATTAACTGATGATCAGAATGTCAACGACTACGGAGAGTTTGGAATGTTCCAAGTCCACAGACAAATTATCTTGGGCCATCTTCAGCCCTCTTAACAAGTGTTCATTTAATATCAGCTTACTGAGCTGCTGTTTGTTCCGTACCTTGCCTGACTGCTTTATGATCAGAGGGCAAATCAGAAGAAACTGAACACCAGCTTCCTTCGGAATGTACTAACTTAGCAGACCACTAGCTTCCACCAACTCAAAAGCCAAGAGTCTCATCAGAAAGCATATGAGGCCCACAGCAGGTTTCCCTACTTGGCCATAACCCACCTCTTTGATGTTTCCACCAGTGTATTTGAAAAGTGCCTTGATGTGCAGCTTTCTTTGTTCTGTTCTATTAAAAAAGCTTCTTGAAACTGTTACCATGTTGGAATATAGAATTTGCGTTCCCGGGTCACTCATATTTGTTCCCAGAATGAATCCACTCTTTTCCCCTTTGAGGGGAGAGTTGTGGTTTTGTGTCTACAATCCTAACAATCTGTCAACTGTTACCTCTATCAGCCATCTATCACATCTGCCATGTTTGACCACCATCTGTCTTTATCTGCCTATCTATCTATCTATCTATCTATCTATCATCTATCATCCATCCATCCATCTACCCATATTATCTATCATCTATCTATCTATCATCTATCCATCATCCATCTACCCATATTATCTATCATCTATCTATCATCTATCCATCCATCCATCTACCATATTATCTATCATCTATCTATCTATCATCTATTCATCCATCATCCATCTACCCATATTATCTATCTATCTATCTATCTATCATCTATCTATCTATCTATCTATCTATCTATCTATCTATCTATCTATCTATATTCATCTATCTATTGTCTATCTATTTATGGTGTTAGGGCAAGAAAATTGGTTTGCCAATTATCCCAAGCACTGAACTGGATTACAAAGACTTTCTATCAGCCCAGGGTTACCTTCCCCACTGCTTGCTGCTCTCATCACAGCTGTGTTCCAAAAAGAAAAGAAAAGAAAAAGGAAAAATAGAAAACAACTCCGATCACCCCACCCAGTCTCCCGAAGGGTCCAAGTTCCTCCTGATAGAGTCAGCTCTTCTCTAGGTGCTCACAACAGCCAGTGAGAGTCAGGCCAGTTGAAGCAGGAGGAGATAGTTTACCAGGCTTTCCAAAAAGCCAGACAGTCATTTTAGAAATGCAACCAAAAGAAAGCAAGCCTGCCCTTTGTCCTGAAGCATCCCATCAGATCCCTGGCAGTCACTTGTCACCTGAGTTCAGAGCATCAGGGGACTGTCCACACACACACACACACACACACACACACACACACACACACACACGGACAGAGAGAGCCTTGCTGTGCCAGGTGCTGAAAGCCTGTGGGTAGATAATTATGCAAGGTCGGACTTTTATGTTGGATGCCAGAAAAGGAGGGGGGTGGTGCAAGCAAACACCGAGGGTTAGCCAACGCTTTTGCGAAGGATTTCCTAATTACCCTAAGTGGTTCCTCCAGCCCAGTGCACTTAAAAGCTGCTGTTTGTGTGATGTCACCTTCTGCCTATTATCTCCGCAGTCAATTTGCAGTATTAGGAGAGGCAGCAAGAAAATATTTGCAAACATCAACATTCTCAAGTCTTAAAAGATAATCCGCCTTTCAACTCCCCACGAGCGTATCAGCGGAGCTCTTGGGTTTTCAGATTTCTCTAAATGGCAACACCAGCAGCTGGATTGTACAGAAAGCCTTTCTTCTGAGGAGCTCAAAGACATTTCTCAGTGGTAGCACATCAATCGCCAGGCAAGTCCTCAGAGGGCTGGCAAGCCAGTAGTTAGAGGTAATTAGAAATGCAGATTGAGATGCCCTTCAAGCCAGTTCCCAGAGGTGCAGTCACCTGAATAAACCTGGGTAGGGTTTTAGTTTAAGTATAGTTTACACCAGGTGGGTAGGGCTCTAGTTTAAGCTTATGCAGGAGCTTCTGACCCATGGGGCATTATACTGGGTCATTCATCCCTCACAGTGGAAATATTGCCATTAGCACCTTCCTCCTGCAGGAAAAGCAAGAGGCACAACTGAAACGAGGCCACGTACTCAGCTGCTTCCTCTGTTATTTAAAGTCCAGATTCTAGACCACCTTGAGGCGATACTGTCTGTTTTCTGCCCACGTAGAGGCTGTGGAGTTTGAACAAACACTTCCGAAGAAGCATTACCAAAGAGACGCAGCTCCCACTGAAGCAGCTTGGGACCAGACTGGCTGTCTTGAAACCTTGGTTCCTCTAATCGTTACCTGGGTTACTCTGTCCAAACTCTCCAGTTTCTTTATCTACTATACAATGAAACCGAAGCGTGTCTCACCTCGGGTCACTGTGGTGGAGATTAATAAGATCACGCATATTAAATGTTACTACGATAACCTCTCACAGGAAGTCCTCAATAAATATGTCGGCATTCTCTTATATTATAATATCGTCACAGTCCTTTTTTTGTTTGGTTGTAACAACGTGTCTTAGACGGAGTATTATGTAATAAGAAAAATTCCTTTGTCTGGTTGTGGCGTTGGGGGAACCTTGACTGTCAGGACATGGCAGAGAAATGGAAGGGGTTGACCGTGTGGACGAGGAGGAGCAAGCACACGGAACGGTCCGGCTTTATAATCTCCTGCTCTTGTAAGAAGTACCCCAGTCAGCTAAGAACTCCCTTGATCCCTTCTCGGAACCCCTTCCACGGACAGTGCTGCCATGGCTCGGTCATCTACTTCGGCTCAGTTCATGGAGGTTCAACCAGTTCTCAATGCTATTACCCCATTACCCCAGGCACTAAGCTTCCAACACATAGGTCTTTGGGGTACACACTCAAATCACATCCAAACCAGAGAATATATCCATCCTATATATTATGATAGAACTTATTGTATATTTTTATTACTATAATAAATCAGCAAGCTTACTGTTAGTGCTCATTGATGTTATTACCTGATTCCATTCTGTAGATGGAAAGCTTCTGTGATAAAATCTCCCCCTCCACACCCCAAGAGAGGGTTTCTCTGTGTAGCCCTGGCTGTCTTGGTACTTGCTCTGTAGATCAGGACTCAAACTCACAGGGATTGCCTGCCTCTGCTTTCCCAGCTCTGGGATTAAAGGCATGCACTACCACCACCCAGCTTCCTACTTTGAGTCTTAAAGGGCCCTTGCCCAGTTGATCTTGGAAAATTTGATGGCCAAACTTCCATCTCTGGGTCTGCTCAGGGTCTTTGTCTGCTCCAAGGAAGACAGTTACCCTTGGTTCTCCTAGGCCTTCATTGGCCAAGCTTCCCTAAGCAAACCTTCCGTGGATTCTCAAAGCAGGGAAGCTGCTGCGCTTGATTTTATATGCAAGGGAGAGCTCAGGGCCCCACATTAGTATTTTAAATTATAAAGCACTGAAAAGAGCCCAGGTTGGGCCAGCTGGTTTAAGTAAAGGGATAATAGGATACCACGCAGCTCCAAGCCAAGCAGCTCAACTCGTATCGAATGAAATTCAGCTATATTTAAAAAGTAATTCAGCTCATTTGAAGCTTCTAGACATTCCAAAAACTCAGTAATAACTAAAGCACACAGTGTAATGAATAAAATGAGAATGTGACCCGGGAGCCTAGCATTTATTTAGAACTGAGCAACTGAAAATTGCCCTCTCTAACTGATAGGCCTAAACTTATTACTTCATTCACTTAAGTATTTTATATAAGGTAATTCTCTGATGATAAATCACATTGGAATTGATTTCAGTTTAAAAAATAAAATAAGAAAAAAAACACCCTCTACATTAAAATGTGCACGCTGAAAGACTGACTGGCAGAGCTGAATTATTGGGGTGCTCGTGCTAAGAATGAATGACAAATTAGAAAATAAGCATGTAGTCACTTTGAGAAAAATAAATCTGGTCCCCCAGCACCACCCTTTTATGCAAAAGAAAAATAAACTGCCTCACATTTCATTAGGAAAACTCATCTGCATCAACGTTTATACTTACATATGTAATAAAGCATGGTCCCAGCCCGAATACAAGGTGGTAATTCAATCAAAGAGCTCTCTTGATATGCTATCATAACCAGCCAAAATGGAAACAGAACCTAGGGAATAAATCACCCTCTTACTATTCAGCTGGGACCACACCGGGCTATTTTATACTATGAGCATTGGTGCAGTATTTCACAAATACAAAAATCTTTATTTTCCTTTTCTTTGGTGACATGTGGCTGTTTGAACTGGCAGCTTGCATAACTCCAGCAGGTGCTGAGATGGAGCCCCGTGGCGGAATCAGACGGCAAGCAGCAAAGACAATAAGGCAATTAACATTTTTTTAATTAAACTAATTTTAATCAAAATCTTAGCAACACTTGAAATTTTAATCCCAAGCATAAGGTTTGTACATCCATTTCCATTTCCAGGGAAGAAATCCAAGGGAAAATTAGCATCACTTTCAAAGCAGCAAGATTTTCAGTTGCTAATTAGGCATCTTCTCCTGACTGATCATGTAATTTAGAAAATGTACAAGTGGCATTTTACAAGGTTTACAAGGTTATTTCTCAGCTAGTGTCAAGTAATCTGGTGACTGTGTACTTGCTGTTTCCTCTGCCTGTAACATGCTTGCCTGGGAACCTCCTGTGGTGGGCCCTTTTATCAATCTGATCTGAATGTTGTATTATTAGGTATCTTCTCAGATCTCTTTCTCCATCCCTAACTGTGATGGTTAGCTCTTGTTGTCAACTTGACACAAACTAGAATCACAAGGGGAGAGAATCTCAATGAGAGATTGTCTATACTGGGTTGGCTTGTGGACATGTCTGTGGAGGATTATCTGAATGAAATTAGTTGATGTGGGAAGACACAGCCCACTGTGGGCAGCCTCATTCCCTAGGCAGGAGGTTCTGACCTGTGTAAGAATGGAGAAATGGAATTGAGCACAAGCAAGCAAATGAGCATGCAAACATTTAATTCTCTCTGCTCTTCACTGTGGCTGTCTTGAGACCTGCTGTGTCGAGTTCCTGCCACTGTCATTATTTCACACTTCTGCCCGTAGTCCACCTCTTCCTAATGCCCAGACCATGTCGGAGTCCACAGAAAATATTCTGATGGCCTGCTTTTGTGTTTTAAGATAAAGGGAACTACATTAAATGGCATCTCAACCCAGTCAAATTCAGTTACCCATTTTGTTTTAGCTGGGCCCAGATAAGGCCCCAGCCTTATCTTACAATTTTCTGTTACCCGCACCTCTTTTGGTCTTGAGGTTTGTTCTTTCTATCCTCCCTTTCTCTTTCCCTAAAGTGAGGGTTAAGGATTGCAGCTTACTGCTACAGCTCACCCTTCATCAACTGCCCTCCTGGCCACATCCTGATTCTTTTGCATTTGGTTAACTTGTCCTAGTTGGTTTTTTGAGACAGAGTTTATCTTTTGTAACTGGCTGTCCTGGAACTCACTCTGGAAAGAGAAAGGAAGGATAGAAAGAAATCTTCACTGCTTTTGCAGGCAGCCTTGATACAGAAAGAGAGAAAGGTAGAAATCTTCACAGCATCTTTTAGGCTGTCCTAAGCTTGAAGAGGACTAGCTGACAGTGAGTCAGACTAGTGTCTCAGCTCATGGTTTGTAAACTCAATCCCTCTAACCTTTGTTCTTTTAAGAATTAACACACTAATGACGACAACCCAATCAACAAACCACACGGAGTCTCTCTCTGGGCTTCAGACTTTTTATACCCCAAGCAAAAAGTTTCCATAAACCCATGTGGCACGCAATCCTCAAAACAAGCTACAGGTGCCAGAATGACTTCGTCTAATCAAATTATAGCCACCTGCATCAAGCATCCCAAATCCGACTCGTAAACATCTACTACACCTGGGTGGGAACACAAACTTAATCCAAATGCCATTTTGCATTTTTAAAGAAACCAAAATAACAAAAACTTTTTCGAAGTGTTCCACTAGAGGGACCAGGCACTATAGATTGAGTGTCCAAAATGCTCCCAAATCCAAATTTTTTGAGCACCAATAGATACCACTAGGGGAAAATCCTACACCTGACAACATGGGGTGTATTGTGGTCAATCAAAGGCCCACTGAAATGCTGAGCAATAAGATTCTCTTCCCATAACTCTATATGCAGCAAAGAGCAAAGAAGACCCAGGAGCTGTGTAGTAGTTTATTGCTGTGGCAGTTCAGCAAAGAAGACACTGGAGCATTTTCATACATGGAAACTCTGCCAGATCTCAGCAGAGGGAACCACCATTCTGGCCAGTGCCAGACTCCATAGAGGAACTGCAAGTGTCTCAGCTCAGGTGATTTTATTGATTCAGAACTCCTCAGGCGCAGATCATAAGCAATCAAACATCCCTCCCCCCACCACAGAAATCCAACACCTGCAGACAATATGAACGCCCTAGACCTAGGATAGCCCCTCACCCAACAGTGCATGAAATAATTTCAAACATAACTAAAAGTAAACTTCCCCAACAGAGCTGAGCTCTCAGTGACCACCATTTCACCTAGAGACCTTGATGCTCTGGAGAATGGCGAACTCAACTATTCAGTACGTACCCCCACCTCATGCATATGCAGGTGTGTATATGCACACACAGCACATAAACATGTACATGTCTGCTTCAGGTTCAAGGAAGGAATGGCTTCTCTCTCCATTAGCAGTTTTTTTTTTTTTTTAAAGACAGAAACTAACTATATAATCTAGGTTTTGGGTTTGAATTCATAATCCTCCTGCCTCAGCTCTCCCAGTGCTGGGACTACACACTGCCCTTTGGGGCCTCTCTATGGAATGCTTCTTGTCTGTCGAGACAAGCCGAGGCTCATTGGTCTGTACCCTTTTGTCATGCGCATATTTGAGTGTGGAGGTGTGCCATGCTCCGAAGCTGCACTGCAGGCATTTCTTAGGTGCTCTGGGGTATGTCTAGCCTGCCTCTGAACTGCATATTTGGTGACAGAGTTTGCTTTCCAGTTCCCCAGAGGTCAGCTGTGACAAAGAGCTCATTAATGGATGAGAAGTAACTGTAGTGGTCATTTTTTGTGTGTGTGTGTGTGTGTGTGTGTGTATGTGTGTGCGCGCGCTGACCTTGACAAAGGTCAGCTTCCTCCTTGTTGGTAGGGGGACCCTACAATCCCTCAGAACAATGCTGCTGCCCTATGGAAATACGGAGTGATGGAATGCACATTCAAGGTGTGTGTCAGGGTGCAGAGTGCAGGGTGTCAGGGTGTCAGGGTGCAGCACCAACAAATGGGCCATTTCCAGGGCAAGACCCTGTTTGCTGAAAACTCACAAGTGTACCAGACCTCCACTGTCATCCAAGAAAAGCTCAGACGTTGTCTTGCATTTTTATTTGTAAATTTCACTTTGGTTTCAATATCAGTCTTCGCTCTTCAACCCACCTGCTTATCTAGTCTTCAGACACTAACTTCTGGCCAAGCCTGGGGGAGAGGAAGGCTGTTCGTGCTGCTGCCCTGCCCCGTGAGGTGTTAGGCACCCCTTCCTTTTCCTTCACCTCTTTACCAGTTCCAATAAAAACCTCTCACTGGTTGACAAGAAAAATTCAGAGCTGCCTCAACTGTTGGAGAATTCAGGAAGCCTCTTTCTCATTTTAATTGGTTTCCTAATTGGACTGTTTATGGGTTGTGCAATAGCTTGGGATGAAAAGGCCCAGCAAGCAATTATGTGCCTGGCATTGCTGTCTGTCAGGAGTTAAGAGTTTAATCATCACAAGGAGAAATCCCTAAGCCTACAGCAGAACTATGGTTTGTTCTCCAGAACTACCCTGGTTCAGAACAATCCCCCAAGTCAGAGATGATGTCAAGCTGAGCCCAGTGATTCCAGAGTCCTGATTTAGTGGGGCCATGAAGTCCTCAATTCCAGAGCTCTCTGGAGCCTGTCAGATTTTTAACTGCTCACTTGCTGGATGGCTGGAGATAAGGGGGCAGGGAGGGACCTTGATGGGCCTGATTGATTCTGTGGAGGGAAGGTTTGTCTTTCTTGGTGGGATGGATGACTTCATTTTGCTAGATGAGGTCACCCCCGTCACAGCAATAAAGCATCTGATATTCACAGGAAAGCCACTTTTCAAGGTGGTCCCTTAACAAAGGCCTGCCAGTGTCCCGTTTGCCTACACCCCTTCAGCAGCCAGACAACCTTGACACAAGGATCCTTCTACCATGTGGGGCTTATTTCAGAAATAAACTCATGCCCCAGGGTGCACTGGAAGCCAAACTGGATGGTTCATGTTTACAAACATTTGGAGGGGGGAAAGGAAGCCATCACGCAGGAAAGATGCACTAGATGTTCAGCTGAGCCAAGCTGAATGACGTTTTCCCAAAGGACATCTCATCCTAATTGTTGACACTGCCACTGGGGCCTTGGTTGTTTTAAGCTAACGCTGTTCTCTTTCTGCTGGGAAAGTCCCTGGTATCAATTTTGTGGCAGAGACACAGCAGATCTGGAAACCTGGCTTCTGCCTAATCCTGTGGATTACACATCCCTTTCTCATAATGCTACATCAGGGAAAGAGGTCCCTGAGGGGACAGCACCGGAAGGAGGTTCTGGGTTAGGGGAAAAGACAGAAAAGGGTTTGTGAAGCTTTTTTTTTTTTTTTTCTTAAACAGAGGAATAATCAAAGGTGTGTTCTGTCTACAGCCACAAGTCAGACCTCCCATCCGAATGGTAAAGTGTGTCTGGGACTGAGTCCTGGACAGATCTCACCTGATCTGTGACCTTCATCGTGTTTTGGCTGGAGTCTGGTGGTCGATCTGAGCAATCAATCAGGAACCTCCGAATGTCCAAACAGTAGTCTCCACTCCAACCGGAGCTCAGGTACTCCTGAGCCTCACACACAGGGATATTCCTACCAGCTGCTAGATAGAACACTTGAACTGCGACTTTCCAAGTCACGATTAATTTAAACGTAAATTGTAATCACAAGCTGTAGTCCTTTGTGGAAGCAGGGGTGTCCCCCAGGCGGCAAGTGGTGACTGAGTCGCGCTAGCCCAAGAAACTCTGACTCCGGAGACCAGCCTCGTGGTGCAGATCTACTTTAAGGCAAAAGAGGCAGGGCTTTTATGGAAGAAGTGGGATGTTGAATAACGGAGAGGTCCAATCACTTTGGTCCATGCTTACTAGGCACTTCAATCAGCCTACCTGCAGCTTGCTGTAGCCGGGAGCGGTGGGCGGAATGTGGACAAGGTCAGGAAAGGTCCAATCATCTTCAGGCTTGTACGTTTAAGCTCTCAGCCTATCCAATTCGCCTTTGTTGGTGAACAGGTTTCTGTAAAGACGAGGAAGTGGGCACTGCTCTGCTGGGTTTTCCAGTCTTGGGGCTCAACCGGTGTGCCAGGATCCACCGTTTTAAAGGGCCCCGCGATGTGCCCCGGGCTGAGCTTGTGCTAGCGCAGATGCTGGTGCCTGTAGTCACCCCTTCGTCGCCACCACCAAGCTTCCTTTAGCATTCCTTTAAAGATGAAGATGTGGGCTGGGAGGTGGCTCAGCAGAGAGAGGCACTTACCACCACGCCTGATGACCTGAGTGCGGTCCCCAGGACCAAGCTTCTGGAAGGAGAGAACGGACTTCACAGGTTTCCCTGTACCGCCACACACGTGCACATATACGGGTGCACGCATTTGCGAGTGCGCTCACACACTGAATAAGTGTTTTCAGAAAAAAACATCGAAAATGGGATATATTGGTTAAAGCAGTGACAGCTGGGCCATGACCAGAGCTTGGCTAAAAGCTACTTGAGAGGTCCCCGTGTAAAAGATGTGCCATTTCAAGAATGGTCACATGAGAAGTGTTGTTGCTTCGAACTGAGGGAAGGCAAGTGCTCAGCACATAGTAGATGCACAGAAAAAGCCAAGAGGGCTATAGTGTATCTGCTTGCAGATTCTCTCCCGTTTCACTCTTTAATGAATCCTGCCTCAGCACCTAACTCCCCACGGCGTTGCCACTGAGGACTCCCTTTGACCTGGCTTGGGTCACATGTCCCGTTGTGAGGTACATCAGTGGGGTGTTTTATGTGGACAGCTCTGGTCCTGTACCCATTCCCTAAGCTACTTTGACAGCCCTCAGTGTGGAAACAGAGGTTTACCAAGGGAGAGTCAAGGTCCTAACTAGATGCAAGATGGTACCTCTTCTCCAACACACAGGTGAGAGGATTGAGGCCTACAGGCCTGGGCTGGGCATTCATGTGAGGCCTTCCTCTCAGACCCATCAAGAGCACTCATCATGTCTGTATCTTCTCTTCCGTAGCCGGCTACTTGAACTGTGTAGTCTAATGCAGCATCTGAGCACTTTTATAGATTGAGACTTTGACCCCAAGGTCAACATTGTCAGTTAGAGATGTCGGCGAGGACTCTGTGCCAGCTAATCGGCAGTTGACCGCTCATTCTGGCTTCCTTACTTAACCTCGGTCAGCACAGAACTCGCTTTGGAAGTCTGGATTCCCCGTTGCCTTTCTCAGCCATTGTAAACTGGTCTGAGCAGGTGTAAAAAGGCTCCTTTTTGAACTTCATGGCAGCCCTGTGGGTCCCCAGCTTGGAGGCAAGAAGGCTGCAGCCAGCAATTTCTTTATAACTAGTCTCCTCATCATTCCCCAAAGGGCATCCTCGGCAGGTGCCTGGGTCTGCTCCCCACCCCCACCCGGTCCACACAAATAAAATCCTAAGAATGGCCAATATATTCTGTGCAGTCACAATAGCCCTCGCAAAGGAATGCATAAGCTCATAACTTCCAGCCCAGGCTATTTAGCATCCCATTAAAAATATTCAAAATATAAATCAAAATTCATGGGAATAAGTAATATTCAATTTAGAATTTATGGTATTTTAAAATAGGATGATTTCCTCAAATGCGCAATAAATTTGGTTTTGTGGAATTGCACTTGCCAGCTTATCGTGACGGCTGCTTTATCTGCACGGGCCACCAAAGCGGAGTCACTTTACAGAATCTAAATTCACAAATCAACTGTCGTCTTCACTTCACTGATTCATTGCTGATGGGCCTTTCATAAGGTAAGGGGGAAAAAAAAAGCCCTTCCAGAGTTGACAAGAGTAATAAACGGGCAGGTTAGCTCTGCCCATCCATCCGCTGGCCCGCTGACCTGCCTATGGTGATACATGGTGGAATAAACTCATAAACCACGTGGCATGTGACCTCTGCAGAGTGAATGGAAACAGGGGCGCATTCGCGTTGCTCACTGTGTGTGAGGAAGATGGTCTGAGCAGAGACGACACAGACCCAAGGAACACCTCAGAGACAAGAAAGTAAACAGGGTAACCGCGAGTCAAAAACCCTGACCCTTTTCCTGGGGTTTGATCGTCCTCTGTTTTTACTGTCCCCCAGTCTTCTGTTCTTGAGGGCGGCAGGATGCTGGTGTGACACAGGACGGGAAAGACACCTTGAAGTCCGCAGAGCAAACCCCACCGAGACTCTAAAGGAAGAAAGGGAGGAGGGGTGTGGGGGGTGGGTCCGGGAGAAGTGTCTGAGGCAGACACCTGATGCTGACCTCTGACCCTTAAGCACACATACAGCAACAGTGTCTTTCACTTAGCAAACACTGGAGATTTAAATTTTAGAAAAAGAAAGGAAGGTTTTCATGTTCTGAGCTGTGGCCTACGGTTGGCAATGTGGTTTTTCTTTGTTGTGTGGTTTGGTTTTTAAGACGTGCAGCTTATAGAATGGAATAGCGCTTTCCACTTTCAAATCAGTGGCTTTCAGAGCGAACTGTGACTCTCGCTTCTATCTGAGAGAAGATCAAGAAACACATTCAAGAGTATCCTGGCCATGAAGACCCACGCAAATATATAAATCTCATTTCTTTACACTCAACCCTGGGACAGAAAGGACACATCAGGTTTTAGAAAGACCAAGATTTGGATTTCCTTTTGCAGGCAGTTCTCAGTAATAGGTTTGTACTTACATAAGTGCAGGGGATCTTGATTCTGTATATAGGGTCTGTACCCAAATACTCTCTCAGAAAGTGAATGTGTCTGAAGGAAGAATTTTTTAAAAATATTTATTATTTGTATTTTATGCGAATGAGTGTTTTGCCTGCACGCATGTCTGCACGCCATACGGGTACAGTGCAGGTGGAGGCCAGAAAAGAAAACCAGACTTCCTGGAACTGAACTCACAGACTGTTGTTAGCAGCCATCTGGGTGCTAGGGATTGAACCCACATCCTCTGGAAAAGCAGCCAGTGATCTTCAGCATTGATCCAACGCCTCAGGCATGAAGGAAGAGTCTTTAATAGGAAACACAATGTGGCATAGTTCTAAAATGGTCGGAAGGTGGGAGTCACCTGCATGCAGTCCTTTGTAGCACGTGGACTTTTTGTTGCTGTCCTCAAATCATGGTCAGAAGGCACCCGAGGAAGAGGGTTTGTTTGGATACTAGCGTCAGACCTCTAGCTCCACGACTGCTTAGTCCCACCCACTTGGGGTGAACACCACAGCGGAAGGAGTGAGTGCTGAAGGGAAGCTACTCACGGCAGACTAGGTGGATAGGGATGGGGGCCAAGCAGAACCTTCAAAGGCGTAGTGCTACCTGCCACGCACCGGACATGCAAACCAGGAGCCTTGGATGGACATTTCATAATTAAACTAAAACATCACCCTAACGCAGCCATCCTGTTTTTACGTATTTGCTTTTTCAAATGTTCGTAAGTGGAACAGAAACATTTTGTATATTTTTGTATGTCTTTACTTTACTATTATTTTTAAAGTTTCAGGTGCTAGAGACTAAACCCAGGGTCTAGCATACTAAGCACACACTGAACTTCTGGGCCACACCCTGGGCCTGCATTGTTTTCGTCAATTTTACTTTGTTGTTTGGAATTTTAACTTTAATGGCCAGACAGTTATTTACCGATGGATAAACTTTAATTTCCTTCACCACTTGTTTAATTTATACTTGTTGAATATTTAGGTGCTTCTAAAATTTCAAATTATGAATGCCCTGTTTAATAACTTCTTATTTATGAAGAATATACTCCTTGACATTTAAAATTCAAATGACTGGTTAAGTAGCAAATTAAATAGAGCCAGGGAGAATTAGCATAAAAGAATTACCATAAGACATGGACAGACTGGAGAAAGTTACTGAGAATAAAGTGCAGAGACCCAGAGACGTCTGTTAGAGGGACTGGGAAGCAAGGGTTCAGGTTCATCCAAAAGAGGTGCATTAGTTACTTTTCTATTGCTATGACAAACTGAGCAAGGCAACTTATGAAAGAAAGCATTTGATTGGGCTTACAGCTCCAGAGGACTAAGGTCCATGATGGCAGACTGAAGACATGGCAGCAGGAACAGCTGAGAGCTCCCATCTAGGATCAAAGGCAGGAGGCAGAGAGGACACTGGAAATGGTGTGAGTCAAGCTAGCCCCCACTGGCACACCTCCTCCAACAAAGCCACACCTCCTAATCCTTCCCAAACAGTTCCACCAACCAAGGACCAAGTATTCAAACATATGGGGTTACGAGGGCCATTCTCCTTCAGTGCACCGCAAGATGTTGGCAGTGAAAATGCCAACCAAGGAAGATGGTAGGAAGATGTAAGCAAGCCTAGGCAAAGAAACACAGAACAAGATGACAACGGGCTTCTAGAAGCAACCCAGGCTAGTGAACAGTCGACTCCAAGCTCCAAGCATTTGAAGAAACACGACTTCAAGATACACATTACTGGAGCCAGTTATGAGTCAAAATCTCTTGATCCTGATGGACGTCATGGAGAAACAGCCTCGAGACCTTACAAGAGTGAGCAGCCTCAGGGAGAGCTGAGCAAGCCGACTTCACGGAGCAGAGTGCGATGGTTTTGACTGGAGACTGCAGAAGCGGGTAGAGTTGGCGAATGACTGCCATCTACTTGCCGAGGGCACACACTTGTCGGGGTGATGCCTGGGGAAAATAGCCACCGCTGGCTATAACGGCAGGATCTCCTTAGAACAAAGCCACCCGTGCAGATAGAAAGGTCCTTGCTATTTTCTCAGAACTCAGAGATTCCCACTATTGCTCTTCTTGGGGCTTGTGTACTCCGATGTCTCCCCGAGAATGTCTTTCTAAGGATGCGGACTGAAGAACCCACTCAGGACCTGTGTTTGTAATTTTGTCCACGTTCATTCACTTCCTAAATATTTCCTGCACACTTACTGTGTTCCAGTCACGGCTCAGAGGTCAGAGTTGCTGCCATAGACAAAACTGGCAAAAACACCTCGTTTCCCCCATAGAGGGCAGAAGGATCATAACGATGGAAAGATACCCAGCATGCCACTGGAGCAAATGCAGAAGAGTAGCAGACACAGGCAAGAAGATCACAGGCCAAGTAAGGGACAGTTGCTCAAGGCAGAGCCAGTAGCCAGGAGAGATGACCATAGACATTATTCAGAGCTGGAGTATGGTGACACAGGCCTATACTTTCAGCCTGTGGTAGGCTGAGGCAGGAGGATTGCCATGAGTTTGAGGCCAGGTTGGGATATACGGTAAGGCACTATCTCAAACCAAAGCAATCCAAGCGTGCTTCCATGCCTGGCTGCCCCAACCTTTCCTTTCTTTTCTTAAATTACATTTCGTTTATTTATTTTGTGTGTGTACCCACACTTGACGTTTCTGTTGATCAGATGTCAACTTTTGGTGATTGGTTCTCTCCTTCCACCACGAGAGGTCCTGGACTCTAAATTCAGGTTCTTAGTCTTGGCGGAAGGCTTTCCAGCTAGCCTTCTGCTCTTCAGATTCAAAATCAAGGTTGACTTTTGAGGATCTCCAGTTGCGTGCAAAGAGCAGGTGCTAAGCTCTGCAAGAAAAGCACACTGTAATCTGGGTGGGTCTGGAATCATCCAGAATATACTAGCTAGGGTCGGGTTGGGGCAGTGTGAAGCGACATCACACTGAGAGAGACACGCCCTGCTCCCAGCCAGGAAAGGCAGGACCCTCCCCGCGTCTGCGCTTTACTTCAATGCACCCTCCATCATTACCCACGAAACAGAGAAAACAAAATTCAGACAAAAAAAAAAAAACTATTTTAATTTAGTGCTTTGTGTTTAAAAAGCAATCTGTTAAGAAGTAAGTCAGCCCACCGTGGCCACTTACCCGCCAGGATGCTATCTGAAACCACGCAACATTTCCACTCCGTTTCATTATCTAATGGCGCTCGGATTTGCTGAGGCATCTTAATCGGAGCTGATGCATATGCATAGAGCAGTCTCGATTTTATGAGGAACAATTCATGCCGACTAAACAAAAACGGGGACCAGAGCCAGGGGTGCAGCGCGGAGGTAGAGCGCATGCGCCAGACCCCCTGCGCGGTCGGTTAGTCGTCATCCAACCCCCACCACCACAAATGCGCAAATAACTGTGGCAACCTTCTGGGACTTGGCAGTCACTCACTTTTCTTGTTTTGTCCAAATATGACCACACCATAAACCAAAGGCTGGATCTCATTAAGAGCCATTAACATTTTTTTGTTTGTCTATAAAATTAATTGGTATAGAAGTTCCCTTGCGGTTAAATTTTTATCTCTCTCTTGAATTCCCTAATGTCACTGAGGTCCAAGAGGTGCACCTTCCCTATCAGGCTGAGGAACTTCTACCCAAGTGGTAGCTTTGCCCTAGACGCAAGACTTTGTTTTCTTCAACTTCCCTACTTTAAGAATTCAGTTCACTAATTGAATTTCTTGGTACGGAGTCTAAAATTTTCTGCTTCAAACTCGCTGCGTTGCAAGAGCCATCCAAGACGCAGGTGGCCATTGTCCCCCTTGATGACGTGGGAACGCGGACAGGACGCGCCTGGTACATGACCTGCATTCCACCAGCTTTCGGCTTTTGTTTGAAAAGCATATTGGAAACACATTTTGCAACACAAATATTTAATCTGCAATGAATTTATTAACTACTGACTGGATTTGATTCAATTTGGAGAGAGAGAGAGAGAGAGAGAGAGAGAGAGAGAAAGAAACGAGAAATAAGAGAGACCAAAGCTATTAGAAAGGAATTGTGGGAAGCCCCTTTCTGCAGCCTGGCAAGCGTTCAGGCTACATATGGTCACATAATCTTTTAAAAAGCACAATTCAAGCCTCAATTTAATTATGTAAGAGCATAAATGGAATTACATTGCTGATGAAGTTTGGTGCTTAATCTCTAGCACGCACCCACCAGGCTGGCAGAGCAGCAGGGCCGAGGTGCTCTTGGCTTTCAAACAGCCCAGGGCACCTCTGAGGCTTGGCTGAACTAAATCACAGAGGCTAGGCCTCTGCCTATTAATGGCATCACGGGCACCTTGTAAACATGACTGTAACGCTAAGCTAATCGCTGGTTTACAGGAAGGCAGTATACACTCAGTTTCTCTACTTAACTTCTTGGCCATTCGGCAATAGAAACGCTTGGGCTGCTGTGGGGAGATGAACTCCAGGCTGAACCCCAGGTGGGCAGAGCTGGAAGGATGCTACATGAACCTTGTAACTTTCAGGCATCCTCTACTCCCACTGGTGATCCGCAGAGGTCCTGGAGATTCTTGAAGCCTCGTCCTTCTGGACTACAGGAACTATGAATAGAGATGAGTGCCTCTGACCGCCGGTCAGAGCTCTGGGAGGTAGGCAGGAGAACTGGTCACTGTCAGTGCTGTCTGCCAGCAGGCAAATTGCCAAGTTGCTTCCCCCTTGCAGGTCTCCGTTGACACATCTGTACTGACACGTCTTGGCTTTCCCTGCCGACAGGGATTGTTCAAGACACTACAAACCGAGGACAGAGTGTGCTACCTATTTACAGAGGGGGCTGTGCCCAAGAAGCCCCTGCACACAGTGCTTCAGGGATCCGGATGGCGTCTTGCTAACAGCAGTTCTACAAAGTTAGGGCATCTGCGCTGGATCTCATATCCAGGACATGGTAAAAACAGGACCTGGACTCAAGTTCATCTCCAAAACAAAAGCCTTCTGGGTAAAGCACAAATGTACAGGAATCTCAAATGGCAGTCACCTCTTAGAGGTCTCCTATATTAATTATTTCGTGGGTGTCAGTCTGTGACCTAACCACACCTGACTCCATCACCTCAAAAAGCACAACTGATTGTCGGAGGAAGCTGCCCAGAGGAGGAAAGGAACACAATCTTTTTTAAAATAGATGCAAAGCAAACTCTCTACTGTTGAACCACATCCTTAGATCTTTATTTTTGTTTTGACACAGGATCTCAAGAAGTTGCCCAGGCTAGCCTTGAACTCCCTATATAACCCAGGTTAGCCTTTAGGCCTCATAGACCTTGCTAGGATTAGAATCTTTGTTTGTTTGTTTGAGACAGGGTTTCTCTGTTGTAACTCTGGCTGTCCTGGAACTCACTCTAGAGACCAGGCTGACCTGGAACTCACAGAGCTCCCTCTGCCTCTGCCTCCCGAGTGCTGGCATTAAAGGCGAGCGCTACTACTGCCTGGCTAGGATTAGACTCTTTAAAACAAAGCAATCAGCAAATAAAGTCACTGTTGCTCAGTGTGGAGAGGAAGTTCTGGGGACTCCGCCATTTGGCAGTTTTGCCATTGTGTGAACATTGCAATCTCTAGATAGTCTGGCCTGCTTCACACTTGACTATACGGCTTGACCTCAGTTCAATTAGAGGGCCTGCCAATGTTCTTGCAATGTGCCTAGGGGCCGTGTGTTCTGAGCAGGGACAGCAGAGTCCTCAGCAAAGCCTTCCCCTTTCAGTAGTGAGAAGATTCCAACCTTGGCTCTCGCCTGCCCAAATGCCAGGTTCGGGTCATGGAATACCTCCGGTTTGTCATATTATTCATTAGCTTCCAACCACGGACCTGTGCCTGGAAGTCGGGATCGGTCAACCCTGCTCTTGCCAAATATTTATTTCTTGCTTATTAGCAATAGCAATTCACATTGTCTGTGAAAAATTAAATCTATCCTGTTTCTGACCTTTGATACCGACACCAAGACAGGTGGCTTTTTAGAGTTTCTGAACTTGCTCCTATCAGACTCAAAACTTCTGTTCCAAAGGAACCAAGGAAGCTTACATAGGTATGAGTTTGGCATTTCATATTCTATTCCCTTGCCTATTTTCATTTAAACTCTGAGGATATTCATTTTTACTCTTACAAGAATATTTCTGTAAATTAATGCTTAACAGTATTTTAAATAAGACAATAAGAAGTGATAACTCAAGTTTCAAGTTTTCTTTTTTGCCTTGGTGTTAGGAAACTCAGGACCCTATTTTTTACCTATTATTATTATTATTAAAGTTGTTATCCCCCCACCATGTGTGTGTGTGTGTGTACACATGCATGTACCTGCATGTCTGTGTGCACCCACATCAAATGTGTGGAGGTCAGAGAGCAACTTGCAGGAGTCAGCTCTCTCCTTCTACCATACTGAGTTCTGAACTCCTTATCAAGCTTGGCAGCAACTACCCAGAGCTGCTGATCCAACTCACAGGCCCCAGACCTGTTTTAATTGTAAGCTGCCCTTTGGCTTAGTTTGAGCAACCTTACAAAACACCCTTTTGTTTATTCACAACTGTTTCTTGTTTGTTTGTTTGTTTGTTTTTTTAACTGTTTCTGTTTTCTTTTCAAAGAAAGTTATCTTAATTTCTTTGGGGAAGACAGAGGGAATAATTAAATCTCTTTTGACCCCAGTACCCACTGTGGCTAACTGTAGCCCCTCAAAATAACCCTTCCCTTTTTTCTGCCACTTTCAAGTTTCTAATGTCACGTCCCTCCTTCCTCTGTCCAAGTGGCTGGCTGCCTGGCTTGGTCCCTTCCACACAGACCCCAGCCTAGACCTCAGACACAGAACCAAGTTAGTGTGTCTCCATGAGAGCTCAGGAAGACTACTGTTACTGCCACTGGTGGGTCCCCAGCCCCTCCAGAACCTTCTTTCAGCAAGTTACAGGATCAAGATAGTCTGACGCTTATTATCTCTTATTAAGCCTGACACACAACCAGCCGAGAACGGCATCTATTTTAATGTGTGAATTACATTCTTTTCTAAAATTAATGGGCAACATCCTAAAACTCTTCCTATTACAAAAGTCAATCTGATTAATCGCAAATAAAAACCCTCTGAGCACAAATGAATACCCTTTGAGCCACTTTGAGCTATTTCTCCTGCCTGATAAAACCATGATCACGTTGGAGCATCCACAATACCCAACGAGTCCCTTTGATCATCTTAGAAGATTAATTGATCTGGCTTATCTATTGTTCTATTTTTAATCATTTAATTGAGGATATTAAGGGAAGTAATGGTAACAAGTAACAGTTCCTAGGCTCTGATGTTCAAACTCCAGATATGATTTCCATCGTCTAAATTTCTCTAGCGCCAAATCCTATTGCGGTGCGAATTTGCATACAGAACCCCTGCAGCCTCCAGTCATGCGCTGTTGCTGAGTCTCGAGGACAGCCGTCCGCCACGGCAAATCACTGTAGCTGCACTTAACTTTAATTATTCCTTTAAATCGGATAGATACCCTGCAGTGGAATTCTTATAATTAAATAGAAATTAAAAGTTTCTAAAAGCCTTAATTTCAGCTACAAATTTAAATGCAAATGAATGCACTGGAAACCAGATCTCCCTCCCCTGCCCGAGGTCTCCAAAATCCCTCCAAAAAGAGAATATATGAAAGCCAGGTGGAGAAGTATGTGGCTTTCCCCTACAATCCTGAGCTTGGGAGACTGAGGCAGGAGGATTGCAAATTGAAGCCAGCCTGACTTATACAATGAAACTGTAGCTTAAAACTAACTCACTAAAGGTCTAAAGTGATCCTGGAGGCTCCCTTGGGTACCTGAGAGGTCCCTGAGAATTAAATCAGTTCACCTTGCTGTATTTGGCCAGGGAACAAGTGTCCATGAGAATTATTTTAGGTTGGGTTCCCAGAGAAGCAACCCCTGAGGCAAGCATATCTGTACAAGTAGCAGGGAAGAGGGTCTGGGACAAAGGCGTAACGGAGGAGGGAGGGAGGGAGACAGGCTGCTACTGAAGAACGAGGTAACCACCCCCACCCAGCACCCCCAGTTCAGTTGTGCTTCCTTCCAGGCAGCCAGGGAGTCTGTGAAGAACACGCAAGGATGTGCACACACCTGTCCTCTTATTCTGCCCCAGGGGTGAGGGAGCTGAAGTTCGGACCGACTACTTCCTGACCACTGTTTCTTAATGCAGGCTGCTTCCAAAGAGATGTCAGAATCCCATGTGAGCCTCCTCACGGCCACAATCTGAGGAAGAGCACGGACTAGGTTACAGGTATTCGGTGACCTTGGGGTCCAGCGATGGACAGTGTTAACTATCAGCTAGGCAGAAGTTAAAGTCACCTGGGAGACGGACCTCTGAGCATGTCCCCCAGGTGAGGGAGATTCTCTTGATTATGTTAATTAGGCAGGCATCCACCCACTGTTGGGGACACCATTCCCTGGGCAGGGGATCCCATAGTGGGCTGATGTGGGGGAAATTGATCTGCACACTGCCGTGCATGCATTGATTGCTCTCTTCTGATTGTGGATGCCACGTGACCAGCTGCTTGAAGCTTCAGACACTATGGCTTCCCAGCCATGATGGACTGCAACCCGAAACTGCCGGCTAAATAAACCCTCTCTCTCTTAAGCTGCTTTTGTCTGAATTTTAGCACAGTGGGAAAAGAAACTAAGACAGAGCCCTTGTTAGGGCTCATCCAACTGCCACTGTTACAGGATCCGGTGCCTAGCAACTCTGACTGGGAGGGAGGGGCCTTCACCTGTGTTTTCATACTTACGAAGTTTATTTCTTAAAACATTGGAAAAATTTACCCTAAAATTGATGTTTCTGCATTCTCTTAAAAATATTTATCTACCCAATCCATTTAATTACATATGATGTACATAATTATGTGTCGCATCTGAAATGGATGTATATACTTTTGAGAAACAGCTTTTATTTATTTCATCTATCTATTTATTTTTGATTTTTTTTTTCAAGACAGGGTTTCCCTGAGTAGCCCTGACTGTCATAGAACTCACTCTGTATGTAGATCAGGCTGTTGTGGACCTCACGGAGATCCGCCTGCCTCTGCCTCCTGAGTGCTGGGTCTAAATGCATGCACCACCACAGCCCGGCAGCTTTTAATTTTCTATAGATTAAATTTGTTCCTTAGCAATTTCATACATATGTATAACGCACTTTAATGATTCTCGGCTCAGTCCTCTTATCTCCCTCCTACCTCTGCCATCCACTCTCCCTACAAGCAATCCCTCCCCCACATTCGTAACTTTGCTGTTCTTTGCTTATTTGTGCGTGCACGCGTGTGCGCAGGCGTGCCGCCTCACACTTAGGGAGGTCAGAGGACGACGTGCAGAGCCGCTTCTCACCTCTGTGCTTTCTGCTGGGCTGGGTACTCTGGGCTAGCTGGCAGGAGAGCTTTCGGCCAATTCTCCTGCTTTGTCTTTGCCTTTCAGCTTGCGACAGGCGTGCTCTGATTACAGGTGTGTCCACCACACCTGGGTTCTTTACAGAGACCGAACTCAGGAGCTGGCCCACAGGCCGTCAGACCACGAGCCCTGATCTTCAGGGTGAAGGCAGCCAGTTCATTGTGTTGTTAGGACAACTTGTCACATGTACATGATGGCAAAGTTTACAGCTTGGAGATCTCCACCTGAACCAGAGGCCTGCTTGTTTTCTAGAGGTGTGCCTATCCCCTGAGTGATTCCTTCCCTCAACTAGAATATCCATGCTTCTCTGACATGGCAGGCACTCTCTAGATCCAGGGAAAGGGACAGTGCACGCCAAGGCTGTATTCTCTGCCTCTGTGGAGCTTACCTCATCCTGGGGCAGGTGACACCTGGTACACCGGGGGTGCAACATCAGAGGTGTTGAATACACGTAGGATGCTGTGGTAGCGGCTCCCCAAAGAAGACATGGAGGCATTTTCATAGCTGGAAACTCTGCCAGACCTCAGCAGAGGGAACCAGGGACCTGGCCAGCGCCATATTCGATCAACAATGGAACTCTGAGCCTCTAAGCTCTGCTATTTTTATTCTTTCAGAACTCCTCAGGTGTTTTACTGATAGCACATGCAGATCACTAGCAATTAAACAACCCCCACAGAAATGCAGCACTTGCAAACAATACAAAATGCCCTAGACAGCCCCTCGCCCAACAGTGCAAAAACAATTATTTTATATATAACTAAAAATAAACTTCTGCAAAAACACATGTACATGAGACAGATAGTCCACTCTGGGCATCAAATCCTCTGTGGGCTGGCTCTGCTTGCCTCATAGTCTTGTGTGCCTTAGACTGGAAAAACTGGGCTCCTTCTAGACATTTCCAGAAGCGTATGCTTGCCGACACCAGGCTGTAACCCAGGGTATATTGACAGAAACCCCAGCAATTCTCCTGCTCACCCTAAACACACAGTTATGATTGTTCCAGCGGAAACCATTTAGCAGACAAACATCTTCCTTCAGAGTGCTATGTTGCTTAACCTGTCCTTTCAGGCTGCAGACACAGAGATACGGAAGGGGCACGCATGTGATCTGACAAGTGTTACATTCGTTACAGCAGCGGAGACGCAACCTTCAAGATCTTTGCCCGGTGCCGCTGAACCTGGCGCGCGGGCGGGGATGGCATTCACAGCGAACTCGAGCCTGAAAGCTCGGAGCCGAGACGCGAGGTCATGCACGGAGCAAACAGCAAAGTGATTACTTGCTGTGATTATGAGCATAACCCGAGTCCCACACACAGAGGTGGCTATGGCACTGGAGTGTCTGAGCTGCGCTGTGGCTGAGGAAGCTGACATTTCAGTGACATGCAGCACACGGATGCGGGGTTTTCCTCCGGTCCCCATTTTGCATCCTTCCAAAACTAATGGAGAGAGGAAGAAGGGAACAAGAAGAACTCTCTTTATCAAAAATAATTCTACAAGGCATTGGAAAAAGCAAGTCTTTTCCTGTAGAAAGTCCTGGAAGTGAACAGCATACTAGAATAGAATCAAAATCCAGGTGTGATGGTTCTTGATGTCAACTTGATAGAACCTAAAATCACCTAGGAGTCAAACTTCCGGGCAATACCTATGAAGGAATTTCTAGGTAAGCTTAACTGAGGTAGGAAAACCCAACCTGAATGTGAAGGGCCAGGGTCCTTGAGCAAATAAAAAGAATTAAAAACTAAATATAATAAAATAAGAATAAATTAGAGAGAGCGAGAGCCAGCTAAGCCCTGCCATTCACCTCTGCTTCCTGAATGTAGACACGTGACCTGCTGCTTCAAGCTCCTCCCGCACTTCCGGCCATGATCGGCTGGGCACCAGAACTGTGAGTCACCAGAAACTCTTCTTTTCCTGTAAGTTGCGTTTGTTAGGCATTTTGTCACGGCAACACAACCCGGGTTCCAGCTTTGGTGCAAAGACACAAGGAAGAACGCAGCCTGCAGACTTCTGAAACGCAAGTTGGAAAATGTGGAGAGTTTAACAATTTTGAAAGACAGAAAACTCAAACTGCTCAACTTGTTTGTTTGTTTAAGATAGACTTTCACGGGCTAGCTTTGAAACTGCAATCTTTCTGCCTCAACTCCAGAAAACTGAGGTTATAGATCGACCCTACCACACATGGCAAAGAGAAAAGAAAAACAAACCTAATACAGTTTCACAATCTAGAGCTACCATGAGAGCCTTTAGGTATGGCTTGACCTAGTGGCTTGTCTGAGATCTGTTAGTCTCAAGTTCTCACCATCCTTTGATTTTGCTCTCTGGGAGCTGAAGTTCTTCTCAGGCAGCCTTTCTCCATGTAGACGTTTATGGATGTTCTACACTTGGGTCATTTTACCTCCAAGTCCAGCAGGAGATTTTCTCTTTCCCAAACAGATTAACCGAAATTCCTATGCTTGTCCGTCATTGGTTCAAATTGAATCACATGTTCACCTCTGAACCAACCACTGTGGCTAGAAGAATGTGATTATCTGATTGGTCAGGCCAAACCGCATGTCAACATAACTTGGAGCAGTTAGCTGACGCTTAGGAAAGGCAGTTAACGCCTGAGGACCCTGAGGCCAGGCTTTCGAGAAAAAGCTAAGACTGCAGGGGCTGTAGAACTGAAAGAAGAAGGGCATCGGGGCCGAGGCAGGGTGGGAGAGGCCCCCCGGGGATCACCATGGTTCATGAAGGAGAGAGGCGCTCATCCAACGCCAAAGAATTAACCGGCTTGAAGAGTTCCCTGGCTTAGCATGCTGCTCAGAACTCAAAGCCTCTTTTGAATTCAACTCTTGTTGCTTGCACACTGACAAATTGCCAATCTGCATGCAGCAGGCGCTGGCAAGGCTCTCACAGATCGACGCTGACTTCAGTGGAGCAACAGACTGTGTGAAGGGACACTCTGCATACTTATGGAAGGTGCTCTGCCTGGCATGTGTGTGCTGGCTGTCGACCTCCATCTTTATTTACAGAGGCCTAAGCATTGCTTTCAATCGGGTCATTATTGCAACAGGAGCTTTTCTAAGATAACTGGAATTGGCACACCTTAGATCTATGGCACACCCCAGATCTACTGCACACTATTTTATGCCTTGTAGACTCTTCTTACCTGTTTCCATCTGACTGAGAATCTTCTGGATTGCTTGACTTTATCCCCTAGCAGATGTCTGATGGAACAAAGCAGGGTACAGAGACAAGGATAGCCAATATTTGTAGTTGGAGAGTCCATAGACCAGATGCTGGGGCAGCCCAGCTTTGCTTGTACTTAGCTCCCTGTAGCAATTCTCTGTTACTGTTGTGCCTCTGTAACCAAGACGCCTGACACAAAGTAAGCCAGGAACTGCTAATGTTGGCTCATGGATTAAACGGGTCTCAGTCCATCATTGATGGGAAAGTCAGGAAAAAAGAGTCCTTCAAGGCTGGTCAGGAAGTCTATAGAATGACCAGAACCAGCGATGCCTAATAATCCGGAAATTTCTGCCTCTGGTAACCTAAATCAGCTATAGTCCCCGTCTCCTAAAAGTTCCAAAGCCTCCCCACACAGAGCCATTATTAACTAGGAACTGAATACAGAAGTCTGTGGAGATATGTCAGATTCAAACCACAAGGACTCCTCACCGTGCATTTGTGGACATGAAGATGGTTATGGTCTTCCATTTCTCCCGTTAGCTAAAAGAAGCACTGGAGGAACAGGAGAGTAGAAAACCTGCTATCTACTCTGAAAACAATCGGTGAAGCAGTTTCCCACAGAGCTGGGAACAGACAGCACTGACGCATGAGTCACCTGCTTTCAGCCCAGAGCTGAGTCTTCTGACAGAGGCATCCTCGATGAAACAAAGAGATACACTGTTCCCTTCTCAAGATCATGGCTGCTGAAAAAGCACGAGTCCAGGCGTGTGTTCCCCAGACTTAGAAACTCCGCTCTCCTGACTGCAGCTCCTCATGACCTTCCCCCACAGACTGTGAGAAGCTTACTTTTCTGTGACCATATCTCCCCTTCCGGCCCAGGCCTGCATCTCCCAACTTTTTACTTCCATTGTCACTAAAAAAATGTGCTAGGGGTGGTACCTAGGTACGTATCCATCTTCCTCACTCGCACAGCTGCCAACAGCTCTCTCAGTCAGCATCTCTTGCCCTGGACTGGTCCTAGTGTCTGCAAAGAGCCCGTGTTTTGCTTGTTCAAGTTCAGGCCCAGAAGACTCTACAGTTTCTGAGTGTACGTAACGCTGCCTCTGAGCTTTGGGAGTTGATACTAGTTATAGGAAATAGGGAGAAGTCAGAAATCTCATGAGCTTCTGTGCCTGGATTCAGGAAGTCTTGGCTTGCTGCAGGGCATGTCTGCAGTCCGTGGATGAGACCACGGGTCGGAAGGGAACAACGGGCACACGGCGGGAAAGGTCATCCAGTCCTTGCGGATCCTTCCCGTCATGGCTTGAGCTAAGCTGTGACTGCACAAGTGATTATCCTGTCTGCCTGGAACCCAGCAGCCATATTTTCCTTCCTCTTCCTCATGGGTTCCCCTTGTTGCCAACAACATGTGCTCCTCACACACAGGAACCGCTGAAGGAACCCAGGTCCTCGTTCCCCGAAGACAGCCACGGTTGTGGGTTCTAGCCCACCTTAAGTCAGCCTCTCGCTTATGAGGTCTTGGGTCACTAGGCAGATGAGGAGGTGCATGCTGGTCAGGTGGTCACCCTGTGCCGCCAACTCATCCATATGCCTCCTATCCATGGAATCCTTCATCCTGTATCACAGTATTCCCGGGGAGGAAACTGAGGCCCCAGGAATTCATCCTTAGGCATTACCGGCTCTACGTGTCCCCTCAGGCCCTGCCGTACATTGAGGTCGAAGTCAGGAAGCTTGGTGAAGGCCTCACAGCTGGGAAGGGCAGAGCTTGGATCAGGAGCAGAGCAGCCTGGCATGGTCTGAGCTCACCACTTGACCACCCCGTCCCTTTCCCGGAGGGCTCCCTGCACACCTTGCTGGGTGCTACCACGAGGTGCTCTGGGCAGGGAAACGTGACTTCCCTGTCTAACAGAGAGGAGTTAGGAGAACCTCTCACGTGGGCCCAGCGGTAAATTATAGCTGTAATAAATGCAGCCATGCTCAGAAGCGGGGATGGGGGGGTGTCTGCATCGTGAAGGTGAGGACAGCGTTGGGGCAGCCTCAATGAGAACAGTCACAGATGAGGAGGCTGGATAGGAGTTAATTCAGCGAGGATGGGGTAGAGCTCCAGGAGCATGTGCAAAACCCCTGTGGCAGGAGGCAGCATAGGCCCTTGTGTGGGTGGAGTGGAGGAAAAGAAAGCAGGAGGTGAGCCATGCAGGGCCCTGGAGAACACATAGGAGTTCTTGCTGAGAAAACGGGGGCGGCGGTGGGGGAAAGACACCAAAGAGAACCATGGCCATTTGGGCCTGGGAGTCTGCAAAGGAAATTTATCAAGGCTCGGCTGGTCTGTTAGATGAGGCAGAGGAGTGGAGACCCAAGGTGGCTAAGAGAAGGGACCCTGTTTGGGTTTGGGTCACTGGGCAGACCTGGTCAGCTGTGAATACAGCCTAGAGGAACAGGGAAGAGGAAGGGGAATGGGAGTCAGGTGGGGTGGCAGCTGGAGGATGGAGGGAAGAGCAGGTGAAGCAAGAGACCACGGAAGACCACTGGGCTGGTGTTCTAGAAACACAGGTGCGGCTGTTGGGTATTATCGGAGTCCCGCTGCGGTTTTAATTTGTGATTCCCGATGAGTCAACACTAGAGCCTCTCCCACCATACAAGTTACTCCCGTGGCTTCCGTGGGTGGACAATTCAAGCTTTCGGGTCCACATATGGGGTTGTGTTTTGCTCTTTTTTTTTTTTTGGAATTGTTGATTCCCAGAAGTTCTTAATGGGGGGCAGGTCAGGATGCTGGTCAAGGGGCACATGATTACAGTACTAACTGGTAGAGGCTAGGTGTCTGTCAATGACAGCACACTGTCCCCAGGAGCAATGGAAAGAGGAGACGCTGTCTGCGCCGCCGTGGGTCAGCTCCACTGTCACGTGACCTCCCCCAACCCCCCAGTAAGCCACAGTGCTTCTGTGAAAGCAAAGTCTTAGAGCAAGACTATGTGGTATTTGTCTTTCTGTGTCTGGCCTACTAAATACAATGTCCTCTGGGTTCATCCGTGTTGTCCCAAATGACAGGATTTCTTTTTTTTTTCCCCACTGCTGAATAGCGTTCCATTCTACGTATGCACTGCATTCCATCCATCTAGGTTTTTTTTTTTTAAAACTTGAGTTATTTGAATTTGTTGATACTGTCAGTTCTGTGGCTCTCTCTTCACGTCCTGACAAACCTTGACCTCCCCAAAGACTGCAAGATATTGTTTGCGTCTCCCTTAAGGAGGTCAGTAGGTTGGGCTTTACATGGTAGGTGTTGCTCCTGTGGAGACACCAGGGGTCTACCGAGTCGAAAGACTAGGAGTAGCTTTTGCTTTAGAGAGACCTCGTCCTGGTCCTGGCTCTGTCTTCTCCATGGTCAAGGACCTGGCTGACTGCTTGCTTTCTAATCCCTTCATCATTCCGCTGGTCAGGGGAGCACCAGGCCCAGCCTTCTAGGTTCCAAGAGACAGCCAGTGAGCACTTGGTTTCTGTAATGACTTCTGGCACAGAGTGTGGTGCTGGTGAGATCTAATTTGCATTGTCTTTATAAAATATTTACTCCTTTAATTACAGGAACTGCTGAGATTCTGGCGTGTGCTCTAGCCATTCCTCCCAACTGCCCCCAGCGTCTCTCAGACAGTCCTTTCCCAGTACCTAGCATGTGCTTCGGTGGCTCCGACCCATGAATCATACTTAACTGCTTCCCATCTCCCATAATTCTCTTTCTGCCACTCTGCTCAGTTAATTACATTTGCCCTTGTTCATCTGAGACTTACAGTTTGGGTCTTGGGTTGGAAGGGGGAGTTGGGGCGGGGGTGGGGGTTTGGGGAGGGAGAAGACAGGCAAACTTCACAGTGCGAGTTACCTCACAGTCTGGAGGTTTAATCCAGGTTTGTGTCTCGGCTTGCACTTTGAATTCCTTCCCTAACTGCCTCTAAGTAATTCCATCTGCCTCTGGGTCTGTCCCCATCTTTAAACCCACTGGCAACAATCCCTTTGTTCAAGGCGCACCTCAAGCATGCTTTTGAAGATGCTTTCACATTCAATCCATTTCTAACAGGCCGCTGAGGTCTCCTCCGTTCACGTCAGCCGCGCGAGGCAGGATCACTCCGTTTCTCTGAGGAGCAGAGGCTTTAGCAGTGTGCACCAGCACAGCCAGCTGGTGGGTAGCAAAGCTGGGCATTTTAAGAAGAATAAAAAGTATTTGCAAAGGTGATGTGTGTGTTGGGGGGATGTGTGTTTGACGTAGGTGGGATGTAAATGTGTATGATGTGTGTTTGACGCATGTGTGGTGTGTGTCTGATGCGAGTGTGCGAGTCAATGGGGAGAATCAAGGTGCGAATCTAAGGTTATTATAGGATCACTACAACACAAAGCCAACGGACCACAGGCATGCCAACCCACTAGACAAATAGTGAAATAAAGCTTAAAGCTATAGTTTGATTGGTTGATAGATGTTCCTTCCTGCTGGGTATGAAAGCCAGAGGGTGCATGCAAGTGGCCCTACACACACACACACACACACACACACACACAGATGGCTGGGGGCCTGCTCTCCTGGAGTCTCCCACTGGCTGTCCTCATCTGCATTGACACAAAGGGCAGATACACTGAGGCCTTTTTCATCCATTGACATCTGCTCCTGAGTGTCATCTTCCTTTCTCAGCGATGTCTCCATTGGTCCCTTAGCTAAGTTTCGGAAGCCACTGTTCCAGTGTCTGGTCCACATCCAATGCCCAGGTGGGATTTGTTTTGCTCTGGCTGCTGTGGATGGACAGCAAACCTCTGCTTTATATTTTCATCTTTTCACCCACCAGTTAGAAGCTCCATGAAGGCAAGGGTATTTGTTCTATCTTGTCCAATGCTGCCATGTATCTGGTGCTCAATAAATGAATGATCAAATAATCCACATGGAAACAAGGTATTTTAGGCCCCAGAGATGATTACTGTGCACACAGGAACTGAGCAACAGCAAAGCAGAAGAGGGAGACAGGCCTGTCACTAGCTCCACTCTGAGGCCTACAGTCTGCTCTTTTATTTCATAAAACCATCAACAGTATGGCAGCCCATCAAAATCCATTTACCAGCCTTCCTTGCCTATAGCAGCGGTCTCAAAACTAAGTTCCAGAAACAGGAAGAAGGTGACTTGTCGGGTGGGGGTTCCAAGGAAGTATCTTTCCAACTTCGCTGACTCAGTCAGAGTTCTTTGTCTCCTTTCCCCTATTTTTCCAAACATAGTTGTCACTGCTGGTGCATCAGAGGCCCTCCTGCAACACCGATGCAATGTTGGAATAGGGTCACATTTCTATCTGGGGTCTCAGAGGCTGCCTGTCAAACACACTTAGCATTTCAAATGGTTGGGCATCATGAAGTGGCCAGAGATATTAGATCCCCAAAGACCTGCCCCTAGTGACCGACTTCTTCTGCAGAGACCCTAGATTCCAAAGTTTCCAGAACCTTCTAAAATAGCACCATTCATTGTAGACTAAACCTTAAACATGCTTACTTCTGACGGTACTTAACTGTCAGATCAATCCTACATATGCTCACAGTGTCAGGGTCTCAGAGACTATTGCTACAGTGACATCATACAAAATTCACCCAAGCACCCCAAACAAATCAGTGCACAGATTTCCTCCTGGGTGGAGGAAGTCAGCTGTGGTCACCAGGGTCGATTCTGAAACTGCCCGAATTCCCCACAGCAAAGCTTAGTGGAGGGTGCTGGAAGCCAATAATCAACCCCACCATGTCTGAAAATGGCTCTCGTGTCTGAACACTGGCCACTTCTGGATTCAGAAGTTGGGATTGTTCTCTTTGCTTCCACCTCCTATTCCATCCACATAATTAGGGGGACACTGTGCTTATAGTAAAATAGGGCACAGGATTGGTCTGAGCTGGAGCAACCAAACTAGTGTGAGCCAATTACTGCCCTTTCTTAGGATTTTCAAAATGGAGCCAAGGTCTCACTCCAGATGGTAGAAATCGACTTGTATAAACTCGGGAGCTTTAGCTGGTCATGTTTGAAGTAAGAGAAACAGAGAAAAGAAACAGAAAAGTGTGTGTGTGTGTATGTGAGAGAGAGAGGGATTGAGAGATGGAAAGAGTAGGACTGAGGGAGAAGAAGCCACTGAGCTACAGACTTGCTAAGTCCACTCACCATAGCTTTTGACTCTCAGTAATTCCTTATCGAAGAGGTATGGCTTACACACATACACACACACACACACACACACACACACACACACACACACACATGATGGAATCTATGTAACTTGAAGCCAAGACTGACATTTGAGACCTGGAAATCTCAGAATTTTAAGAACAGTCAGTGATTTGCATGTGGTGTCTGTGCTAGCTAGTTCTATGTCAACTTGACACCTATAGTCATCTGAGAGGAGAGACCCTCTATTGAGAAAATGCCTTTATAAGATTGGGCTGTAGGCAAACCTGTAGAGCATTTTCTTTACTAGTGATTGATGGGGGAGGGCCTAGTCCATTATGGGTATTTCCATACCTGGGGCTGGTGGTCTTGGGTTCTATAAGAAAGCAGGCTGAGCAGACCATGATAAACAAGCCAGTAAGCAGCACCCCTTCATGGCCTCCTGCCTCCAGGTTCCTGCCCTACTTGAGTTCCTGTCCTGGCTTCCTCTGGTGATAACAGTAATTTGTTAAGTGTAAGCCAAATAAACCTTTTCTTCCCCAACTTGCTTTTAGTCATGATCTTTCATCACAGCAATAGTGACCCTAACTATGGCAAACATTAGTACCAGGAGTGGGGTGTGTTCCTCCCAGGAGACACAACAAACATTGCATTGAACTAGAAGCTCAGACTTACCCATGGCCACTTTGGGTTTCTGATGCCCTTAAGACAACATGCTAAGGAAAAAATGACAGTGTTAGAATGGGGTGATTGGTCCAGATTACTGAAGGGAAATTGGAATTCTTCTCCAAAATGGAAGTAAGAAAGATTATGGAGTGTGAAGATTCTTTAGGGTATCTCTTGGTGTGACTACATTCTGTGATTAAAATCAATGGGAAACTACAACAACCTGATCCAGGCAGGATCACAAAGGGCACAGACCCTTCAGGAATGAAGGTATGAGTGGCTCCTCCAGGAAACGAGCCAAGACCTGTGAGGTACTTGCTGAGCGTGGAGGAAACACAGAATGGCTGGTACAGGAAGGAGGTTATACCAGCTAAGGCCACGTGACAAGTTGCAGAAATGAGGATTATAATTGGCATGAGTGTTTCTGTCATATTTTATTAAGAATGTGTTTGTCCAGATACTTGTGTTTTCTTCCCTCAATTTCTTTATCATGTAACATCAATTAAAAGAATATCAGTGGTTATCATATTCGAGTTTTGAAAGACCAAAAGAAGGTCCCTCAAGGGAAATTTCCACCTATTCTAAGATCTATAATGTGGGGTTGTACAAAGAAGGGACACTTCTATCATGTTAGTTGTAATTATGACCTGGTTATTGTTTTCATCTGGAAATTAAGCATGACATAAGGAGATATAATTGTGAGTCAGATTGACTGGGGTGGGCCTGTGATGGGTATCTTGATTCTCAGCTTGACTACATCTGAAATGAACTAAAACTCAGGCAGATGGGCACACCTGATTTTTTTTTTTTTCTTAAATCACTTGAAGTGGGAAGATCCACTTTTAATTTAGATTTTGTGACTTGGGAAGATCCACCTTTAACGTGGGCCACACCTTCTGATGTAAAGGACATGGAGGGAGAAGTTTTCACTTTTTGCCTGCTTGCTCTCGATTTGGCTGACAAGTCTATTCCTTCACTGGCATTAGAGCCTACTTCTTCGGGATTCTGGAGTATAATGAAGACCAGCTGAGACATCCAGCCTCAGAGACTGAATAAATACAGGATTCTTGGACCTTCTGTTGGTACACAGCCGTTGTTGGACTAGCAATAAATTCTGTTCCTCCAGAGAACTCTTGACAGTGTCTTAAAGTCATATCTCTACCCATTATCATGTGTTGATCACTTAATAATCCTGTAGGTATCCACCTATGATGTATCGTCTGTCATCTGTCATCGATCATCTATCTACCTCTTATCTGTCACACATTTTTTCATGGACCCGCATTTGCTTTAGTACCTGCTTTATGGGTCAATGTGCTGAGCCAAGGCAGCAGCATCTCTGCCCTCAAGAGCAGCAGGGAAGAGTGTGCATTGTTGTGATAAGTCTCCTCACCCAACGTCTACTCCACCCCCAGATAGCAGCAACAGTGGTCTCCACATACAGGGAAAGCGAGACTAGAATTCAGAATCAGGGAGTGTTCTCAGGGAGATGCGATTATTAACTGCTGGGCCCTTTCTCCAATGCCACCGGCCCATCCATCATCAATCCTGTCAGTATCCCCATCCAAGTGCCTTGTTTTAAAACATCACCAGAATTAATGGGTCAGATGGTCACCCTCTCCTCAGCTGAGCACTCATTTCTACCCACAGCACCCCAGGAATCATCTACGTACAGCTTTCCCCTCTGTAGTGGTTTGAATGAGAAATGTCCCCCACAGGCTCAGATATCTGAACACTTGGTCCCCAGTTGGCGGCACTGTTTGGGGAGATAGTTCAGTCTTTCTGGAGGGAGTATGTCACTACAGGCAGGCTTTAAGGTTTCAAAGCTTCGCCTCACTTGCAATTTATTCTCTCTGCTTCATGTTTGTGTTTGAGATATGGGCTCCCAGCTTCCTGCTCCTGCCATTTACTTCCATGTCTCCCCACTAATATGGACTCCTATCCCTTTGGAACCTTAAGCCAAAATAAACGCAAGTAGCTTTTAGTCATGGAGTTTTATCACAGAAAAAAAAACAAAAGCAAAAAAAACCATGTAACCAGAGACAAGGGTGGAGACACCTGTCTTTAATTTCAGCACTTGGGAGGCAGAGGCAGGTGGCTCTCTGAGTTTGAGGCCAGCCTCGTCTACAGAGTGAGTTCCAGGAAAACCAGTGCTATGCAGAGAAACCTCATCACAAAAACTACAGTAGCAACAACAACAAAAACAACAAAAAGAATGACAACAATTAAAAAAAGTAACTAATATAGAAGTTGGTGCGAAAGAGTCACTGTTGTGAAGAACCTGACCATGGTGGTTTGTGGAGGAATGTGGAGGGCTTTGAGGCTTTAGACTAGAAAAGTGTTTTAAAATGTGAGCAGGTCTTAACAGGCTATTCTTGCAGGAGCCTGGAAGGCAGAGTGTTGAGAGCAATGGGGCTTCAGAGGCCTGGCTCAAGAGGTTTCAGAAGGGAACAAGGACTTTAATAGCATTTGGGCTAGAGGCCATTCCCGTGACGTTATAGGAAATACAGGTCCCTTCTACCTTTGTCCTAAGAACTTGCCTGAGGCTAAATTAGCTGTTCATGAATGAATTTCTTTGGCAGAGATTTCCATACAACATAATGTTGAGTTTGTTCCAAGATAACACAATAGTGTTACTGATAACACTTATCCGGGTCTACATCTAAATAGAACAAGCGAGGCAGAAAGAAATACAAAATGAACAGTTTAGAGAAAGAAAGAAAACATCCTAGAAATCTTAAGTGTTGCAGGCAAGGCATGTGCTGGCAGAGAGGCTGTAATACTTCTTTGTGTGTTTGTTTTGTTTTGCTTGATACAATCTCTCTCCATTTGTCTGGCTGTCCTGGAACTCACTATACAGATCAGACTGGCCTCAAATTCATACAGATCTGCCTGCCACTGTCTCTAGAGTGTAGGATTTAAGGTCTGAGCCTCCAGAAGCATAATGGTGTCTTCAAAAATAATTCAACCCAAAAGTTACAAGGCAAATGAGGCAGGATGCAGAAAAGTAACCCATAAAGCATTGCTATCTTCCAACTATGAAGAATGGCTTACAGATCAGTGAGCGAAAGTGAAACTCTCATACACAAACAGCCCCAAACCCCAGGCAAGTGTGAGCAAGAGAACAAGTGGAAACCGTGATGGTGCCCTCCTGAAATCCCTCATTTCATAGGTGGAAGCGGAGGACTGAGAGATCCAGTCCAGCTTTACCTTCATGCCTTGTCTCCAAGCAACGGTAACCAATCACTGATAATCGGGTGAATTTGACATCACTAATAAATAAAAAACACAGTGTCGGGGAGATGGCTCAGGGGTTAAAGCACATACTGCTCTTGGAGAGAACTGGAGTTCAGTTCCCTCCCATACTGAGGAACTCAGAATTCCATCTAACTCCAGCTTAGGAAGATCTAACACCTTTGGCTTCTGCAGGCACCTGTTCTCCCTTCCTCCCTCTCTCTCTCTCTATCTCTCTCTCTGTCTTTTGTTCTCTCTCTCTCTCTTTCACACACACACACACACACACACACTCTTAAGAATAAATCTTTAAAAAACATAATTTAAAACAATATATCATTTTAGTGATTCTTTTTAGTACTTTTTAATTCTTTAATAATTTCAAACATATATATTATGAGTTTTAATTATTTTTATTTCTCCCCATTACCCTCTGTCGGGTCAAATTCTAGGAATCAAGAGAAGATGAAAAAGTTTTAATATATACTTGGACTTCCTCTGTTTAGCAATTTAAGTGGAGCTTCTCCTTCAGGGGTTCAGTTTGGCAAAATGAATCATCAACAGTGTTGAATATGTTCTCTGTTTTGAGCCACAAAACACCCACTTCCAAGAATTTCCTCCAAACTAAGAGAATGATCTGCGATATCTACAAATGGACGTACATAATGCAGGTGCACGCGCACACACACACACTTTCTTCAATTAAACAGCCACAAGCTGAATATATGAAGCAGATTTTAAACACCTAAATACATTAAGTACGCACCCACGACAGAACAGTGGTGCACTGAGGGTCATAAAGCAGAGGAATTCTCACGCACAATCCGGAAGGACAAGAGGATCAGACAACACAAGGAGAAGCCTCGAATGTAGCACCGTGTCTTTAGTGATCCTGCCTGGAAGGTAAGCAGACAGGAGACTGTATTTGCTATCCATTCTAGCATTCCTAATTTTCTATCAAATGAAAGGTGGTTTTGTACTTTTTCATTTTTTAAAAAGTTTTGGAAGATGGCAGCCAGCAGCCTTCTTTCTCTCTTGTCCCTAGGAAGATCATCCAGAAATTTGTGTATTTATATTTGTGAGTGCGCGTGACAATTATTTGGTCGGCAGAATGAGAGCTTAGGGGAATAAGAAGCAAGCTGGCAGGGGCACTACGCTACAATTTCCGATAACCGAAACTCAGAACAAAGCCTTTTTCTTTATTTCAATGTAAAACCATTTGCCTCAAGTTTTAAATGACAACCCCCCAAAACAAAACCAAACAAACAAATAAACCTGAAGAGGAAAACACTGAGAGGGGAGCAAGATAAAAGGAATGAAAGCTCAAATAAATGAAAGGCAGGGTATCCTCTATCTACTGTTTACATGAGAAAATGTCGCCTACACTCCCAACAGTGCTTTTTTATCCTCATGTGTAGCATGGCGTCGGTGTTGGGGAGCTGGAGCAGGGTATAAAAGCGAGGCAAACATGGCAAGGGAAGCCTGGCACACAGAACCAGGCTGCGGAGCACCCGAGGGCCAGGTCCGTGTCCACTCTTCGCCTGCCAGGGCTGGGCAGCAGGTGAGGGCCGGCATCAGGCAGCTTTAATCCCGTTTTGCTTTATGACTAGCTGGAGCAATGACCTCTAGTAGGATCTGCTGCTCCTTGTTCTATCCTGCAACTAGACTTTCCTTACAGAAAATAAATTAAAAAGGTGTGACCTTGCTGAAGGCTTGCGAGAAAATGAGGTACACTTGTCACCAGCAGAGGAGCCTATTTGTTCAATTTGAAAGGCTGCTGCTTTGCTCCGATTAGAAGTTAAGATAAAGGCCGGGATGAAAAGGCGAGGAACGTTTCCAAGGGAGGAAATTATAGAGCTACATTGGAGAGCCTTTCAGTACTACAGTGGGCTTTTTGTCTGGCGTTTATCGGGCCCCATCAGCCACACCTTGTCCCTGTGCTTCAAGCTCCCTCTCCTCCAGGACACAAAAGACTGCCTTGTAGAGAGAGGATGAGAGGTCCCCTGGAAGATAGCCATCAGCGGTGCCCACCCTCCACCCAGGCTGGGGGAGCAGTTAGGTCGCAGCAACGAAAGTGACCCACCCAGAACCCAATCCCTGTGTGGAAAGACTCAAAGTCGTTTCAGGTCCACTCGGGGGACCCACTCCACAGTTCCCCAGCTCCCTCGCTAATAAACGTCTCACATCTCGGAGAATTTCTCTCAAATATGCTCAAATAAAAGGACACCGAAATGTCCATACTGAAGTCACCTCGAAGAAGAACAAGGCAAAACAAAACCCTAGTTCAGCCCCTTGTTTGTTTAATAGCCATCTGTGATCCGCCTTCGTGGCTTTCAGCTTGGAAAGGAATAAGCTGGCCGGGAAAGAAAGCCAAGGGGAAGTGCTGGGCTTTCCGGCCTGGCCTCCATTTAAACCACGTTCTGATTCTCCTTACCAACAGAACAGCTGGGTGGGTCAGACCCGGGAACTAGGGTTCAATGCCACGGGTCACCTCTCTTGTCTTGCCTGTCTTCCTTCCCTCCACACCTCAGCCCTTTCCTCTCTTCACCCTGCATGCCCTCACCCAGCTGCTAATGCAGCCAGAATGCCTTCCCGGCATGCCTTTCTTCCCAGCTCCTGGCTTTCTCCTCCGTCATTTCTCTTTATTTGCTTTAAGGTCATCTTTTTAGCATCATGAGAAGCGGCTTGTGTGGAGAGTGGCCCTAGCCTTCTGAGCATCCGTGGAAGGAAGAAGGCAACCACAGTGGGGGAAAAAAAACAATAGAAAGGATGTTCTCCTTCCTTCCGGAAGTGCGAGTACAGGCATGGGTCCCAGACCACCCAATCGGGTACCTCCGTGTCGACCTGGCTTTTAGGCAAGAAAAAATTCAAGATGGAGGATGACTGAAAACCAAGGAACTCTGGTGAAGTGTGGGGTCACCTTGGATGACCCAACAGAGCCTTGCAGAGCCTTGTCGTCCACTGTCACGCCCCTAACTGTGTCTTTCTTGCAGGTTACCCTTGGCTTACGTCCAATTTGCAGTGGTGGTTCTCCAGCTCTCTGTAGAAACTGAAGTCTGCACTGTTTCCAACGAATTCTTTTTCCTCTGAAGTTAGCAACTGCTCACTCTGTCACTTGCCACCCAAGACGCCCACGATACATATTCTTTTGAGACACAGCACATTCCCACAGCTCCATAAAAAATTTAAAAGAGTATCCACTTAGAATATATCTCTCCCTCCTCTCATCTGATCCAAACAGCCTTCTTTCATTTAACAACTGTTTATTTATTTATCACGAACTAGGTCCTTCTTCCATTTGGTGCCAGATATCAGAAGACAGGCAACATGTGATTTTTTTTTTTTTCTGAGCCGTAGGAACATTTTAAAACCACACCATTAAGTACTGGAAGTGACACGTGTCGTGTCAGCAAGTCATAAACAGGTGGCACCACATAACACATTGGGAAAAAATAACACTCATTAATAAGGATCTCTAGTGAAGGTGTATTCTCATCCTGGCTGTGTGGCTGGGGCCTTGTGCTGGCATTTTTGTCTGTACAATGGACATTTTGTCTCTGGACCCTGGTTTACCTATTTGAAATAAGCCTAACCCTCGCTCCATCCAGTGATCAGGAGGCACTGGGTTGCCTATGCTCACCCACTGAGTTCAAAGTGATCTAGTTTGCTTTCCTGTCCCCAAAGAACACCGAAGGGACTGGAGGGAGGCTGGCAAGATCACCACCATTCTGTGACAAACACTGCTGACCATAGGAATAACTGCTGTCCACCCCATCCCCCCCCACATTAAGTAAACATACATTAATAGTACACAGTAAAGGTTATGATATTTTCACAAACACATCTATACATCTATGGACTTCAACCTCGTCTCCTATAATTTTAGCAAAGCCTTCTATGTACACAAAGGGCTAAGGCATGTGCATTGCAGTGTGGCAATCTGCAAGTTCAAGCTCCGTAGATTAAATTGAGGTTGAGGGATGCGGCCAGCAGAGAAGTATGATGAGAGAATCCATAGACCAGAAGGAACCAGCCAGAACCCAGACAGAAATGGGTTGAAAAACAAGCATAGCCAAGCAAACAAGCCAGCAACCACTCTCCTCCCTCCAGAATCCCATGAAAGATTAGAAGGGCCCTGGCCTCTCCCCAGGAGTGGGTTCTGCTCCTAAGAGACAGGATTCCTCAGCTAACATCTGGGTGAGAGCAAAAAGCCACAATTGGAGGGAGTCAAAGCTTCTGGATTCTTCCAACACTAACATTCCAATCAAGCCCCTTCACAAACAGTTAAACAATAATTGCCTAACAATTTTAAGTTCTGAGACTATCATTTGAAGAAAAGAACTTAGCCTCTCAGCACATTTTTTTTTCTCTGCAAATATTCTCTCTAAATAAATGTACCCGCACAGTGTGGCTTGTCCAGAAAAACAATTTGTCTATTGAACGAAACCCAAAAGTCTTATGTCAGCAAAACCATCTCTGGGCCTGTCCTTACTAGATTTGTATTATTTAGCATTCTGAATGTATTCAGTGCTTGGCTCCATGCAAGACCCAGGAGAGAATGATACCAATGTACCAGGAAGCCTATCATCAGAAATATCACTTCTTAAAACTTCTGGTGACAAGGGGAAGCCTTGCAGTGCTCTCAGAATACTGCTAACCATTGTCATAAGCAGTCACAGCCTCCAGCATGAACTGCAGCTGGCCAGGGTGCAGGCAGAAGCTACAGAGAAGTGCCCCCGACACCGATTTTGGCAATCCTTCAGGCAATTTTGGATCCAGAGAGGATGGATGGGAAGACACTCGGTATGCCACAGCACTCAAAAACAAAGTTTGCATTGTCACTGGCTCCCAGGTTATTGCCCATGTCTGGAACATGCTTCATGTGTGACTGGAGAGTCAGTTCTAGAGCCTCTTGTTTCTCCCCAGAAATGATAAGCTGAGTAGCCTTCGCCCAGTGTGCTTGGGACCAGCAGTGTTCAAGAATTCTAATACTTCAGATTTTACAGTGGTGTGTGTGTGTGTGTGTGTGTGTGTGTGTGTGTGTGTGTGTGATGCAAAGAAAGGGGGGAGAGGGAGAGGAATAGGGAGATAGATAGTTTGGAGATAAGACCCAAGTACAAACAGGAAATCTGTTGATATTTCATACATACCTCCTACACAGAGCCTGAAGGTGATCTTATACAGTGTTTTTGATGTATCTGTGTTTTGCCTCTAACGTATCACATGAGGTCAGGTATTGAATTTTTCTGCTTGTGAGATCATTCAACACTTTTGGACTTTGGATTTTAAGCTTGTTATGACAGCACATGCCTATAATCCCAGCATTCTGGACACTGAGGGAGAAGAGTCAAGAGTTTGAGGCCAGCCTATGATCCATGATTAATACTTTATTTCAGAAAAAATAAAAATAAAAAAGCTTTCAGAGTTTGGAGAATAGAGGCGCAGAAGTCCCACCACTTCTGAGTGTCTATTAAGGGTTTAGGAGCATTCGGATCATTTGCTATACTTTACAGATGCTAAGCCTTGTAATAAGCATTTGGACTTAGCGCAGTTACTTCCCTGGTCTTCCACATGGAGATGATGACGCTTAGAGAGACTGTCTCCCCAAATTCCAGGGTCTGTAGGTAGGGAAGATAGACAGTATTCACATCCATAGGCTGGGCTCTCTTCTCAGCCCACGCTGCTCGCGCTGAGATCTGACATGTTTGTGTGGCCGGCGGATGTAAAGTTGGCTCCCACCAAAGCAGGTCTGTGTTCAATGCTTCTGGACATTGTTCCCTTTGTCATGGTCAGCCACAGCAAGAAGCTGATCCCGTGGGCTGTGTGTCCCCGACCTTCATTCACTCACCTCCTCTTATTTTATCTTCCTGTATCACACGGAAGATCTATCGTCAGTAGCTCAGGTGTATAAAAACCACGGAGAGCAAACAGAAGCTCAATGTAGGATGGATGTGTAACATTGCACATTTAACCAATGTTCTTGGTTATGACTTGATTTACCTGAAATAGTTTTTATTTGAAGAAATAAAAAACCCAAGATAGGCAGTCCAAAAGGGACCTTGAATGATGTCAGCAGTGGTCACAGGGCTTGATTGGAACACCAGGGACAACAAATACCAGGCTGTTATCTTGACCAAGACAATCACCTGGAATGCAACTGTAGAAATCCAGTAATACAGGACGATAAAGAACGCCACGGCATAAAAGACCGAGAGCAAAAGGGATGGAGAAAAGCTTCTGCCAAGCAAGGACCAAGTTGGAGGCCTGCTGATACAAGGGTGTGGGAGTCCTTATGATGTCTCTGGGTCAGGATGTCCATATAGAGCCAAGGCATTCAGGTTCAGCTGGCCTCAAATTCTGCCTTTTAGAGCATGGCGAGTTCAGTGTGAAGCCAGTGCCCAGCCCATGCTCACTTCGTTTCTCCGTGTCCATACTGCTTTTCAGCCAAGCCGACAAAGACCACCAATGCCTTCCCCTAGTGTTGGGGATGGTACCAGCTCCATGGCTCCGCTTCTCCTCCACTGCCCTCATGCTGCCCTTCCCTCTGAACCACACCCGGAGCCCCTCTGCCTCCTTCCGGCGTGCCCTGGCACCTCTCTTTCCACCCAAGCACACTCCATGTATGTTTCTACCAGGGACCCCCTTCCGCTCTCAAATGAAACCCAGTGCCTAAGTGTTTTCTCTCCACCTGGTGAATGGGAGACAGTCTGAGTCTCTGGGCTGTGGAAAGCAGCGGAGGGATGAGGATCAGGAAGCCAGAAACTTTGGAAAACGGAAACTCCAGGGCAGTTCTTGCTTCCCTCTGTTTCTTTAGAGCCCGATGTTCTTTGCTTTTGCATTGCCCTGACCGGAATACCTGACAGAAGCAACTCAAAGGGGGATTTGGGCTCACTGTTTTCAAGCATTTCAGTCTTTCATGGTGATGGGAAGGTTACAGCAGAGTGCTGGATGGTGACTGCAGCGAGATGTTCCCCAGTGTGAGGATCCAAGAAGCAGAGAGAGCACAGGAGCCCAGGGCCTGGATAGAGCCTTCTAAGACCGGTCTCTAGTGACTCACTCCCATCAGCCAGGCCCTCCTTCCTAAAGGCATCCTGAAAACAGCACCACCGTCTGGGGCTAAGCGTTCAATGACGAACCTGTGGGGGACATTGTACTTTCAAATTATAGCAAGCCTTCTTCATCAAATCAAGATGGCTGCTGTTTGATTCCAGTTGGATTTCTTACTGTTAAGAACACCATTCACACTGAATATTCCAGAATGGCCCCAACAGTCTCTTCTCCCTTCCTCTAACACCTGTGCTTGCTTCTCTCATTAGGGCCTACTGTTAGGATGGCAATGAGACTGACCTCGAATGGTCAAGGAAGGACACACTGGACACATTTCTGACAGTAAACAGAACGCACCAGGCACGGACACAGCCTTGTGTCCAAAGGCATTGCAAAGTCGACCCCTTACCAGGAATCCTTCACCACCACCCCATGCAGAGGATTTATTTAAATATGGTGAGAAGTTTTTTGCTCTGACCTAAAGATGGGAGTCAAAACCACTAGGGTTTGTTTCCTAACCTCAGTTTTCCTTGTTTGAGAACATTAAGCAAAAAAGCTTATGGACAGAAAGAAGGCATAAGGGAGGCAGGAAAGATAGAAGGCTCCCTCTTTCTGAGCATCTAGCTGATGCCAGATCTAAGGCAAGGCATTTCCGAAATGCATAGCCGCCTCTAGCAAGCGGATTGATTGGCTTTTTCCATTCACTTTGTAATGAAGTCATTTTTGAGGTCTGTAACTTTGGCTTCCTAAAGGGGCTTTGAAACTTGCTGCGAGTGTATGTGTGTGTGTGTGCTTATTCTTCTCTCTTTAAGCTTTTCTTTCAGACTCAATTTTGTATATTCTAATTGCAAAGTCTGGTTCAAATTTCTAAAGCACTCTCTCTCATAATCGTCACCAAACAAACGCAGCAATTCCGAAAAGCCCAAACACGTGTCATGTTAATTCTCTCAACTAAAATACTTTCATTTTTCTTGGACTCTAAGCAAAATGGACCATAAGCAATGTGTTTGATAAAATGACAGGTGGAATTCCATCCAATTAAGACATAAACATTTTTTCCAGAGGCTAAACTCACCGCAAAACAATAATCCTCACTCAACACATCTTTACATGTCTTTGGCAAAACACCTGTCTAGAACTGTTAACACTAAATATTTTGGGAGCTCCGGACTTCAAAGACATCCCTGCAAACGTCAAGCGTTGTTAAAATGTTGAAGTAATTTTGGTTAAATGCTTCTGTGACAACTGTCGGACTTGATTTGTTTTAGCTGAATACATTTGGAATATTGCTTGAAATCTGTGAGTTGGTCATTTGCCAAGAGATGAGAACTGGGCCAAAGTCTAAAGAATTACATGCATCAAAGAACTGGGAAAAAAAAATGGAAAGACTCTTTGGGTATTTTAAAAATGCAATTTATCTTGTAGGTTTCGAACTTCAAAAGAACATTCTTACTAGTTGATGATATTTAGAGTAAAATTGCCAAAGTGTCCAGTAGACGTCATTTTGATTCATGGCCGAATCCACCTGGGTATAGTCACACCTCAAATTCCTCGTGGTTGGAGGGTAATAGTATAAAGCACATGGATAAAACTTGCGCTGCAGGGGCTGGAGAGATGGCTCAGCAGTTAGATACATGCTGTTCTTATGTATGACCTAAGTTTGGTTCCCAGCACCCGTATCAGCTGGCTTACAACTGCCCATAATCCCATATTCTGCATGCGTGCATACAGGATCTCACGCACCCTAACAAATAAAGAATAAATCTTAAAAAAAAACAAAAAAAAACTATTGATGAAGCAATGCAAAAATGAAGTGCTTTCTGAGAATTTCTAATAATTCTGTTATCAACTGCCTACATTTAAAGAATCTCAGAAGATATCTTAGTGAACGTTTATTTTAACCATGTTCTTCCCCACCACATAGGCCTTCTCTTCAGACAGGTAAATTGCGGCTCAGAGATCTCAGCTCAGTCTAACTGATGTGCCTACTCCAAAGAGCTTAGAAGGGGGACGGAAGGTACTTTCGAAGCACCTCAGTGTGCGGTAAAAGGGAGATAATGTCTAAGAGGTAGCGTGAGATGAGGAAGTGAAAGCACATTAAAATGGATAATTACTGTAGGCAATTACTATGCTAAGCACTTTGCATGTATTATCTCATTTATTGCTGAAGCTACCTATGCAGTTGCTATTTAGCGTATTGTAGATTACATCTCTAAAGGGCTTGTCTACATGAAACAGCTGGCAATTAATAGAATCAAGACTCGAGGTCTATCTGTACAACTTCAAAATCCTTCTTGGCGGTACCGTGGGCTTCCCTCCAGTGTTTGCGACTAAAGCGTGCCTCTGTTCCTTGAATTCAAGCAGGCACTGGCACGGTTTGACAATTCTCAAGGATGATCAGTTGGAGGGTCTAGACAGAGATCTGGAATTTCCCGTAAAATTTCGAAGTTCTGTCCCACCATCTGCACAAGGTCCCTTATTACTTTTCTAATTTTGTACTAGCATATTGATCACACATAGCCATGGATTTCATTATGACAGTTTTATAATGTGCGTAATGTATTTTGATCAGATTCACCCTGTTACCCTCTCTTGCTGTCCCCATCACCTTACTCTTTAGTTAATAATTCCCCTGACCCTTTCCAATTAGCCCTCCTTTTAATATATACATAAATGAGTTCCATTCAAATCCTTTATAGGAAGGTCCTCTCATCTTCATACGGCATGTAGTCAGAGCTACTTTATAGGATAGTTTTTGGATTACTCAACAGGTTCTGGACGAGTCTGAGACTCCTGGAGGCTGCCTGAGCTTGCTCATGTCCATGTGCTCCTTGGCCGCCATGTTTTGATTGAGCCTAGGTCCTGGGTCTAGGTTCCGCCCTGAACCCAACACTCTTTTTTTTTTGATCTGAACAAAAACAATGTTGAACATGGTTATTTTCACTCGCCAGAATCTGAGCAAAAAAGAGTGTTTCTTTCTCAACTGTCTCCAAGAAAAGGCAGACACTGGCCTCGGCAGTTTAGTCAGATGTCCACAAATCCTCATGGACCAGAGGAACGGAATGTGCTGGTTGGTCATCTCTGGGTCATATGTCCACTAAGTTGTGTGAGGAAATGTTTTTCTGCCTGGTATCAAGATTAAGAGAAGACCCATTACTTAAAAAAAGATCCAGGGCCTGTGACTGGAGGGTGCTCTGCAGACCAGCTAGTCAAGAGATGCTCCCCTCCCCCACCTCAGACACTAGGGGTGCTGAGACTAGACTCTAGAAAGTGGCAGAGTCAACAGCTTAATTGCCATTGCAGTGTCTGTAGAGTCACCCAGGGAATAATTTTAGGTGCACAGTCCCGTTTTTCACCTTTTCTACAAACTCATCTAAGAAATGATGATGCAGGCAGAAGCCTATAACACGGGCTTCAAGAGAAATCACGTTAGATTACAGGAAGATACTTCGGTGATTATTAAATGAGTTTCATTAAATCCCAAATTGTAGCCAGAAGGGGTCTTTAAATCAAACGCAGGCATGCTGACATTGTTCTCGGAGTTCGTCTCTGTGTCTCTGTACCTTTCACTACCTTCTGGGCGGTGCCTAGTGCTTAATAAATGCTTCTGGGAGGAGAGAATCTGCTGTAAGGCAGCAGCATGCCGGGGGCTGCTGGTCTGTGGACCAGAACCAGGAAGATGTATGAGTCTCGCAAAACTCTTTGATAGATCCAACACGCTGTAGCTTGTTAGGAAATGTACAAACCCCCTAACACAGGAATATATTATTTTATCAAAATGTGCAGGATTCCAAAACTTTAAAAAAAAGAGCACCCTGCCCCCAAAAGCTGCAAAACAAACAAACAAACAAAGAAAAAAAAACCTGTGTTTAAAAAAAATGTGTGTGTGTGGAGTGGGAGGAAAGTAGAAACAAAGTATTGTCATCTGAGTCCCTTCTTCTCTCCTCCCCTTTACTCTTTCTCATTTTGCTGAAAGTATCCTTGGTAGATCTCCAGTCCCAGAGCAATAATGGGAGCTAAGAATCTTTTTTAAGTGCCTCCCACCAGGGCGATAGGGTCGGAATCCCAGAAGATGTCATTCAAGCCCCTCGGAGGGAGAGCTGCTTCCTTGAAACTTGAAACTGCCGGAGCGCTATCACTTCAAGGCACACAGACTAAGAGGATTAAGGTAAGTGTCCCTCCTAAGAGCCTGAAAAAACAAAGCTTGTATTTTAGCATTACAAAGGACGGTGCATTTATATGGGTTCTGCAGGAGGCAAACTATGCGAAGACACTGAGATTGGTGTGCTCGAGGAGAGGGCTTTGAGCACCAGAAAGGCAAATCTTCCCGGAGGTGCTGGTGATGGGGGCAGCACATTCTTGCAAGATTACCCCCTGTTTCCAAAGGCCCAGGCTATAATTGAGGTTAACCCAGAAGGGACAGCGTAAGGCACAGGAGGTGGAAGCTCATTCAACTGAATTTACTGCGTGTGTACTTGTGATTGGACAAACAGTGGGACCCCTCCCATTATATAAGAACAGTGGGTTCATTAGGATGGTTATCAGTCAGGTCAGTACAGCTAGGGAACCCCATCTTCCGTACAAACCAAACTTCCAAAATGGATTCAGAATGGAATAAGTGGCTACCCTCTCCCCAAGTCTGTCTCCAAAGGAACTGGATTGAATTAATGATGAAACACACAGAGAAACAAATTAGAGGCTGTGACCTCATTTGAAAGTCTTGAAGGAGTCTATGAACTTCTGAAAAATGTACACAAATGCAGAATTGTACCTTCACCACGACCATTGCATTGGACAGACAGAGATCATCCTGGTGTAGCCTGACAGACAGATCTCCCTAACAATTTTATCTTTTACCTTCTATTTTGGTTTTTGAGACCCAGAGACTGACTCTCCACGTAGCCTACATGGACATGAAACTCATGATTTAGCCTAGACTAGCCTCAAACTTGACATCGTTCTGCCCCTGCCTTTCTCTCCTCTCTCCCCTCCCCACAACCAAAATGTGGGCCTGAGAGACGGCTCAGTTGGTAATGGCACTTGCCACCAAGCCTGGCACCCTGAGTTCAATCCCTGGAATCCACAAGGTGAAGGAACGAACACTCACGAACATATATACATGTAATAAATAAAAAAAAAATGCAAGGGTTTTTTGTTGTTGTTTGTTTTTTAAAAAGGAAAGCTGTCTCTTCCTGTTATAAGACCTTTACTCTAAGAACCATAAGTCACGGCAGGGAGACCCCTGGATTCCCCAAGACTCTCAGCGATGCCTTTATATGGGCGCCTCTGTAGAGCTGAGAAAGCCTCTGTAGAAGGGCTGACTCTGTTGACTCCGTGGCACAGACCACCCATCTCACTTTGGAGACCCTCAGCACAGAGGAAGATAGCCCCTCTCTCCTGCCTAGGTGCCCACCCACCTCAGACAGACATGGATCTGTACTGTGAGACAGCCATTAGGGTTGGGTGGCTAACTCTTCCTCTCTAGATCCATCCATGTGTGGACGTTCCTACGGGTGGAAGTGACCTCTGTGGGACCCAGCCTCCCTACCTCACGGGGCGATAATTTAAAATGGGGCACCTATTATAATAGGCTGTATATTCTAATCAGGAAGTGGCTGACTTCTCCCCTTGGTCTCTTCATTCAAAGTAACAGTATGAAGCCCCAGAGGCTGAGAGCAACTTTTGAGACCACTTTCATGACAGAGATAGGAAGACCTTGAATTAAGAGATTCACCTTGTTCTTTTCCTTAAAAAAAAGTGATAAGAATGCAAAAAAAAAAAAAAAAAACCAAAAAAACACAAACAAACAAATAAAAAAACCCAGACATTCTTTTTAACATTTTGAGAATATGCACTTATCTTCTGCTCCATGGTCAGTCAAGGAAATTGAACCCTAGAACTAGAAAACTCCAGAATACTAAAGAAAAGTTCTTTAGAGCATTTCCATTTTGAACAAGTCCCGTGGGACCAGAGGAATCTAAACTCCGGCTCTGACTTCACCGAGACCCTCCCCCATGGTGGACCAGATGCCTGCCAACGGTAGGATGGGAAAATGGGAGGGTTGTATTTATTTTGTACCATGTGACAAAGATAAAAGAGATGACAAGCTTGTCGGGTGGGTCCTGTGTGTGGGTTCCTTTCCATCTGAGCATAATCTATTTTGGAGGAGACTTGAGAAGGCAGGTCATGGATGGACAATACCTCTAGGGCTCCCCCTCCCCACCTACATGCACAGGCTGCTGTGAGCTGCTTGGGCACCAGTCTGCTGGACAGCATAACACATGAAGAACCTGCTTCATTTCTTCAGGTGAGGAGGGAGGGCTCTCTGTGCTAAATCAACTCCCACCCAACGTGGCTAAGGGTTGATCCTCGGAGAGTTGAACTTCTCCAGTACCCTGTCTGGTCCCACCTGTAGACCGAGCCTACTCTGGCAGCTGGACAGAATTCTCATGGAGAGCCACAGATGTTCATAGCAAGAGGCCACCCATACATGAAGGGCACCTTGACTGAGCCATGGGCGGAGTCGTGGGCAGGGTCGGCTCCCCACAAATACTGATGTTTTTCATATGACATTTGTAGCGTGTTTAAGAAGTTGCTGCAATTCCCAAAAAGAAATTCACAAGCAAGGAATTTTGTCTATTGATATCTTCCAGGTAAGGAACAGTAGCAGTATGGTCGGTCCTTCTTAGAACAAGGGCCTGTCTCTTAAAGGCAATGCTCACTATTAAAAGGCCAGCTCCCACAGCCTGGAGAGATCAAAACATGCCCACCCGTAGTTCTCCCCGGGACAGAGCATTTAGGAGCTTGTACCGCTAGAGCACCGGCATGGTCTTAACCAGCATCTTCATGCGCTTTTGTTACATAAGCTATGTTGAGCTAAATTACCTGGTGCGAAGCTTCCCACCAGCCCCTGCAAACCTGGTATTTCCTTTGTTCTAGGGATTTGCTCTAGGGTTTCTCTCTAAAGAGCCTCCCTGGCCTCATCCTCCCCAAACCCTTGCCGTCTCTCTCATGACAACTCTCTCATGGTCGCTATTTCTCTCTCCCTGTCTCTCTTACACTCACCCTTCATGATGATCCTCCTCAGATTTTTGGTTTTTTGTTTTTGTTTTTTTTTGTTTTTCTAGACAGATTTTCTCTGTAGCTCTGGCTGTCCTGGAACTCCATCTGTAGTCCAGGCTGGCCTCGAACTCGGAGACCTGCCTGCCTCTGCTTCCTGAGTCTGCTGTGGTTAAATATGTGCTCCTGGCTCTGCAATCTCTTGTTAGGACCTCCAAGCAAGTTTTCTCAGGATTTAAAGGGAAGCTTCTCTCCTTAAAGGCCCCAGCATGCTTGACTCCACCATTTTCTGTCTATTGTCCCCCTCCCACCTCAAGGCCCAATCAGGACCTTGAGGCCATTTCTCCTAAGAAACCAATTTTTCTGAAGGGAATTACATGTCCACTTCCTTTACCTGGACAACACCTGCCACTTTTTAAAAAGATTTATGTTTAGCTGGGTGGTATGGTCCATGCCTTTAATCCCAGCACTCCGGAGGCAGAAGTGGGCAGACCTCTGTGAGTTCAAGGCCGGCCTGGTCTACAGAGTGAGTTCCAGGACTGCCAGAGTTACAACAGAGAAACCCTGTCTCAACTCCACCCCCAAATTTTTTTTCAAATTTATGTTTATTATTTTAATTACGTGTATGTGTAGCGTCTATGTGTGCGTATGTGCATGCGTGTGCCCGTGCCTGTGGAGTCCAGAAGAGGCCATCAGAGCCCCCTGAGCAGAACTTGCAGGCAGTTCTAAGCTGGGAACCTGACTAAGGTCTTCTGAAAGAGCAGGAAGTATTCTGAACTGCTGAGCCTTCCCTCCAGCCCTAGGGGTTTATTTTTGTTTGTTTGTTTTTTGTGTGTGTTTTAAAATATTTATTTATTTATTTATTTGCGTATAGCAAACTAAAAAGTTCTGAGAATGTAATGACTTCCCTTTAGTTGTCTGATGAGGGGTCCTGGGATGGCTGGGAATTCCCCCAGGTTCTGCTTCCAAATAATAAACAGATAAGCCATTCATGGCCGGTGATGTCTTCGACCAAAGCCATTACACAGTGCTCTTTCTCCTTGCAAGCCAAGCCCTCCTCAACCATTTCTGAGGCAAGTGCTTCAACAAGGCTGCCTCAGCCACGTGGACACTGCATGGGGCTGGCTTTGAACCAAGGCACACTTTGCAAAGAGACCCATACACAAGTTTAAAGCTTAGATTTTCAGGAGGTAGCGTTTTCTCACATAGCATCCTTTGGCCTGGAAGGATGACAAGAGAGACAGATGGAAGATTCTCCTTCACCTCTGTTGTTTTCCGCCTCCAGGGCCACAGCCCAGGAAGCATGGCTGTGCACTCTCCCATCATGACTGGTGCTCCACGCCACGTGATCTTATACCGTTTGCTTCAACATTTTCCGTTTTAAGTGTGGCCTAATGCAAGGAAAACCTCACACAGTTGTTCCTCTTCATCCTTATTGGTGGATAAATAACCTCAGCCATGGATCAACTGGGGTGAGCTGAGTGATGGGTTGGCTCATATTTTCATCCCTTCTTGCATGGGGCATGGCATACTTATGAGTGCATAGATTTGAGGCCAGGCCAGGTAGCCTGTTGGATGCGAGAAAGATCGGTAGACTTGAAACTTGCAGAAACTTTCTGTTTCTTCCTGTGTTTGAGCCTGACCTTTGCCTCTTCATTCATCATCCAGAGAGCATATAGGAGGCCGTGATCCCACGGAGCAAGTTGTATACAACCTGAAGGTAAAGGTTGTGAGTGACAGATCAGATCTGAGTTGGGGTGGAGGATGGCCACATCCCCACCATCACCTTGCGACGTCAAGATCTTACTTTATCCCGAGAGGGAATGTCTTTTATCACTCACATTTTCTTGGAGGAAAAGAAAAATTGTTAATAGTTTGATTTAAAACTTTAAACCCCCCCCCAAAAAAAAAAAACCTTAATTTTTCAAGACTAAAAAGCATATCAGAAGAGATATGTTCTTTCTGGTGTGTTTTGTTCTCACATCAGCCCCAATCTATCTGATACTCCAGAAAAGGCTGTCACTCCCCTTTTCTCTCCTGGTTGCCACTAATTAGCAGTCTGCTACAGTCGCATTCCACAGCTGAAGGCTCAGGATGGGACTTTTTCATCCCCTGCTGTCTCCCGGCGGCTCTGACCTTGGGACTTCTCACTCTGGCACCGTTTAATTTGTAATCAAAATTACGAACTAATGAAACAACACACGTCTTCTTTTAATGGGATGATTTGCTTGTTTGCTTTAAAAATTATGCCAATTTGCCATTTTACCAAATTCACATTTTTTATAAAAAATGCAAGCTACATCTTCACTATCACAATTCAAAACGAGACGCCTCCTGGACTTGTTGCATACAATTAAACCACAACAAAAGGAAGCTGAGGCCATTCCACTTTTCATAGGCAGTAATTATTCCTTAACTATTGGAATCCGACGTCCCTCAGGAGCCAATTACGGAAAAGCTCTCATCACACATAGGAAACACACAAACAAATCCTTCAAGCACAAAGAAAATGTCCAACATTAAAGAGCAGAATCCAGGAGGCCTTACCAGTGAGCTGGCCCAGCTAATTATGAATCCGATTTTTTGGAGTGGTTGTGTTAGATAATTATGAAGCCTATTCATAACATGAATGGCACAGCTTTTGAATGGCTTTAATAAAGATCTAGCTGCAAGAAAAAAAAAGTGTTCTAAAAGCCATGATACAAAAATCACATGTAACAAGACCTAGGAGAAATGTGGGAGGCATATTAAATAGAAAACATTTCATTTATCACATTACATATATTTAATAGACCTGACGGCGTGCGTCACGGTGAAATGCAAAGGGAGGCAGTCCATCCGTGCGATTTTATCTGAGCCACACAAGACTACTTTAACCCAACCCAGATAAGTAGAATGTGTACCGTAAAGCATTGCCTTGAGTCAAATGAGAATTGTATTAGGTGAATGTGCCACATTAAAGACTAAGAGATGACTACATTATAAAGGAATCAAGGTCAAAATTATGTACACAAAATTATGCGTGCCCTATTCATTGATAAATATATTTCTAAACCAGTATCTTCAAGACCTTTTCACATTTAAAAATTATAAAACTAATAAGCTCTCTCATATAGTTGGTGGGAAAGCATATTGTCTCAGCTTTTTCAGAGGACAATGGATCACTATCAAAATAATCAGATGCACATACCCTTTGACCTAGACATTTATGTCATAGAATTTTTGACTTGCAGATAGGCTAGTGGCATATTAATGCTTGAGAGTAATGTATAAAAATCATCATCGCAAGGGTAAAACAAAAGCCAATGGAAATAATAAATTCACAGCCTTTTTCTTTGATAAATCCACGAAATAGGCTAACAATATGGCTTCTAAAATCAGAAAGAGGGTGGGAGGGATTTTACATATTATGTGAAAAAAATTATAACAGTGTATGTACTGGGATCCCAATTTTGTAATCTAAAAGTACATAATAGCCCAGGTAAGTGCTTATTACAGATGCTCATTAGAATATATGCACATGTACGCACAGTCAGGCGTCAGTCAGCAATACAGATGCCTTCTAGGCAATGTGCTATTAGGTAACTCTTTAATTGTTCAAAGGTCATGATGCACTTAATGTAAATCTAGATGCTCCAGCATCTCACTCACATAGGCTGCAGGGTATCTATAGCTGATTGGTCCTACAAACCTGCATTATGGGAGGTATATGTGTATTTAAACAAATCCAAACAAGTCTACATTTTAACAGCTTTGCCACAAACCCGAGCACTGCGTTGTAACGGTTAGGAATTCCGTGGCCTTCAAATCTTACAGGACAGCTGTGGAGCATGTGATCTGTCATTGATAGGAACATCAGCATGTGGCTTGATGGTGTGTCTGAGGGTGGGTGGGCAGACGGACACAGGTGGTGGACACACAGGAAAGTGGTAGCTGTGGGTGCGAAGGAGATTGCTGGTAATATCAAGGAGTCTGGTTTGCCTGTGGTGCAGCTGCAACGGGGGAAGCCATTGTTGTAACCTGCAGTTTGTCAACTCCGATCCTGACGGCCCAGGTCAGTCTGCACAGCTTTATATGACACTCCTGCTCCCGGCTCCCAACTTCAAATCTCCAACCTCCTACTGGTCCCTGACTCCCATCCTTGCATTCGGCCTGGCCATCCTTATTTTCACTCTGAGGTATGGCGCAGATGACTTGCCTTGCACTGAAGACTCCCGTGGCTGAGGCTGTAGTGCCTGCCCTTGTCTCCAGAACATGGCTCGCTCCAGCTCTCATGCTCAGATCCCTTGCGTTTGGACCTGGGCAAGTTACTCATACTTTCCTAGCATCTTGCATGCTTTCTCTTGGCCGTCTTTCTACTCGGTGTGGCCCTAGGTGGAAGCACAAGTGCGTGGAACCTGGTCCTAGAGTCACATGATGCGGAAGCGTTCGGCGTGGATGCCTATGCTGGTATAATCACCACACAGGAGAAGTAAACTTACCTGAAACATGCAGATATGTATATCGTCACTCTGCTCAGTAAATATGCCTAATAACCACCGCCCTAGTTTGTGACAATACCATGACTAAAAACTAAAAGCAATTTAGGGGAGGAAAGGGTTTATTTCAGGTGACAGGTCACACAGTCTATCTGGAGAGGTGCAAGGGCAGGAACGCAGGACAGAAACCCGGAGGCAGGAATTGAAGCAGAGACTGTGAAGGAATGCTGCCCCCTGGCTTGCTGCCCCCCCTCCCCGGCTTGCTGCCCCCGGCTTGCTGCCCCCAGCTTGCCCAGCTAGCTTTCTAATGCAGTGCAGGCCCACCTGCCTAGGGATGACAGTGCCCATGGTGGGCTAGGCCCTCCTGTATCAATTAGCAATTAAGAACCTCATGCCTCACAGACCCGGCCATGGGCCAACCTGAACAAGGCAATTCCTTAGCTGAGGTTCCCTCTTTCAGACGAGTCTGGATTTTGGTCAAATTCATAGCCGAAGCTAACTGTGACAGTCGCCGTATCCGACTGTCTTTGCTCTCCTCATGCTCGTTCTGTTCAGAAAACGAGAACCCCCGATTATCTAATTTTCAGTTCCAAAACTTTGGGCAGCCAGCCTGTCAACAGTGAACCTTTAAAACGTATCCCTCATGTGGCTATTCTGTGGGCTCCACAGCTGACACCATATCGGAAGACCATCACGGACCACGTGGGCAACCGCAGTAAGTTCCACAGGTCCCCACTCCTGCTTCCTGCCTCGGTGAACCTGGCAGCCCGGGCAAACTGGGATGGGTGGCTATCCTTCCCCCCACCACTTCTAATCTCATGAAAGGGCAGGCCTGAGCCTGGGCTTGTCACACAATATGGACATTGGTTCATTGAAACAGAAGAAGAGGGAGAAGTGTAAGAATAATTTCCCTGGGACTCTCAGGGAGGAAGCTTCCACTGTGATTGGTCTGAGGACAGCTTGAATATCACCTAGTCATGCATTGAAGTCGGGAATTCTCCCAAATAAACAGTTAAACATATAGCACGGACTCCCCAAAGCTCTGGAAAGACAGTCCATGTGAGAATGCACATCTGTCATCTACTGCACACGTTACTTCACGCACTGTGAAAGCCAGGGGCTGGGTTAGAGGGGCAGATCCGACATCGAGTTCTTCTGGAGAAACTCGCAGTCTGGTAGAGCTACTGAATTCACCTGGGTGAACTTATCATATAATGGTACACAAAGAAAAATGATTCAGTCCTTGAAAATATGAGCTACCAAAAAAGGCACCAGGGGAGAGGCAGTATTTGGTTGAGGCACAGAGATGAAGAGGGACTCAAAACACAGTAAGAGACTGAGTTTCTCCAGAGGCAGGACTGCTGTTGTTTCGGTCCTTCCCGCGCTGTCACAGCTCCGTCCCAGGCCACAGCTGGCTGAGTCAGGACAAACCTGCCTGGGTGTGTTAGTTACTTTTCTCATTGCTATGACTGAATTCCTGACAGAAAGCTAGTTCCAGGAGAAAGAGTTAATTTTGGCTCAGAGTTCAGGGGAACATAGCCCATCACAGTGGAGAGAGCAGTAGGAGAGGCTCAGTTTGTGATACTGACCAGGGAGCAGAGACTGCACTCAGTGTGGGATGCTGGCCCACTGATGGGACTTAGAAGGGTTGGGATGCGTCTGACTCCTCAGCTGAGCCTCTCTGGAAATGTCCTCCCAGATGCTTCTGGAGGTCTGTCTCCTTGGTGATTGCAAGTCCCATCAAACTGACAGTGAAGACATGGACTCATGCTCTGGGTGTAGCTGTTGCCAAGGGGACACTGTCATCTTCTATTGCTGTCTGACCAATGAGCATGACCAGTGACTCAGTCTCTTTGGGCCATGGCCATGGGCCAGACACTGAGATTTGGTCCAGATGGACGCTGCTTAGGTTCTTATGAGGCTGAAGTCAGGGGTCAGTCTGGCTTGAACTCATGTAGTTGCTGGGCAGGGATAAGTCATGGCTCCTTATCATCCCCCGCAACTGCGGTGTTCTTGCTCATCCATCCTCCCCATAGACACTCGCTTACTCTTCCACAGATGCTATCTTCTCCATAATGCTCACAAAGTGTCAGCTCACTCCTGCAAGCAAGATGGTGGAACCTGACTCTAATCAGAGAACCCTTCTTTACAAAGGCTCATCCATGATGAGTTCACCGACTGGTTTCAAAGCAACTGAGCAGTACCTAACCCCTTTGCATCGTTTCCTCCCACACTCGTGCACAGGGGACTGTGTGGGTGTGTGTATCAGAGGCAGGAATTTTAGAGCCCAGCGAGAATTCTGCCTACTGCGAGGAATCACAAAAGGACCCACCGGATTCTTGCAGGATGTGAGAGTGTTACGTGGCAGAGGCTCCCCGAAGGAGACTGAGGATTTCAGAGACGCATGCTAAGAACTGGTGCAGAGGACATATTCTCTGTAACTCTCCAGTTAGTTCACAGCGAGAACAGTGAAGTTTTAGATCAAAGATGCTTGTAATTGAATGTGACTGTAGCAGACTCTTGTTCTCTTGCCCCATCTGCTACTGAGACAGATTCCTAACTTGTAACTAAATCTTTTACCCTTTACCCTCACTAGCTCAGGAAAGATAGAAAGAGAGAATAGGAAGACATGTTCACAGCCCCTCTTGGCTGTCCGTATCTGTCTGAAGCCTGGAGAACTGGACAAACATCTGTCTGAGAACACTGAACTAACATGTATCATCTCTATCTTCTAGCCCACTAACTGTGCCATCTGATTAGCTTGTCCTCTAACATGAACTGGAGCCTGCCTACTCTCTCTCCAAACTGTTCACTGTCAACTGCCTCTTTTATACCTTAAGCTGTTCCCGGAAGTTTCATCAGCATCCAATCGTAAGGAAGGCTGCTCAGGGCATTTCAAAACATCACGGTACAGATAGTAGCCAAGTCAAGTGATTCCTGATCCCTTGGGAGTGGTTTCCTGGATGCCCCGAGGCCATTTCTCAGTTGGAGTACCCAGTCCAAGGATCTGCGTGTCCACAATGCTTGCCGGTGTAACATCCTGACAGTGAGCACCAGCCATCTCAGCATTTAAGAAAATACTTTCAGAGATTTTATACCTCTGGAAAGGAAAATAGCAAGTCTGTTTTCCAGGATTCTGCAGTTTAATCTATCACCTCACAGAGAAGAGCAAAATAGCAAACATTAATAAGATGCTCAAGCCTTTTCCAAATGTCAGGAGCAGGAACAAGGTACAGATGGTGGATTCCAGAGCACCTCGGTCCTACCTGGTCCCATCCCCACAGCAAACAACGCCAGGCCTTGGGGGATTTCTAACTAACCCTTCCAGGACATTTGAGGGCAGGTCTGCCACACAGAGAATCCACGTGTGAACTGTGGTGATGAACATGTAAGGGAAGGATGAGAGAGTGGGCCCCTTGGTGATAGGTCTGAGTCACAGAGGGAAGGAGACACAGGGCTGTGTGCGTGTAAGTCACAGAGATGCTGAGCTGCTTACTGTCCCACATGCAGGAGCAGCTGGGTGCCGTCTGACTCACAGAAAAGGGGGAAAAATATCCCACAGGCTTCAGAAACATTGTTTGCTGTGTGACCAAAAGATGCTCTGCCTTACATGCTTGTTATATCCAAGGAGAAGGATTGGAAAAAACTGGCTTTAGAGGCTGGCATTCCTGGCGTTATTCTAGCTGGCGTGGAAGAATACATGGCTCTCAGTAGGTGCTCACTCTCTTTTCCTTTTCAGTATCAGATGAAGGGGATTGGCCTCCCTCTTCCGTTGACACTTAGTCATACTAATTGCTTTGGTCAACTGGTGGGGCCAGGCGTAACTCCCATCTGGGATGTTGGGTCTGGTCATATGACTTCCACCGGATATAGTATATTTATGGGTGTGATGGGGTCAAAAGTTGAAATCGCTTGGGTAATCAGTGAGGTGCTCCTTTTATCATCCCATGAAAAGAACACAAGCAGTCTAGCCATTGCTCCTGACCAGCCTACAGCGTGGAGCCACACCATCCGAGCTCAAGGAGATTAAGACGTCACCTCCCTCCACAACTGTGAACGAGAACGCTGGGAATGGTTTGTTGCTCGTCTGCACGGTGGCAGCTGACGGATAGAGTAAAGATAAGACCTCTCGGGTTAGCCACTTTCCGTCCCTCAGTTCAGCCAGGTGGAAGGGAGAGATCGGGGAACAGTCAACTCCTCTCTGGGCTGTTGTGAAGGTCAACAGAATGGGACTGGGAGGGTAGAGTCCAGAATCCAGTGTCAGAAGAAGCAAGGTCCCCAAGTGAGCGTCCATGGGCAGGCAGATGGTGACTCAAGGCTGAGCCATGAACAGCTTCCCGGCTGGACACTCAGATTTCCACAGGGTGGCAAGCGCCAGCCAGACTGCTGGGTCTTCAAACCCTGGCTCTGACATTCACTAGCTGTGTGATCTTGGGCAAATTACGGAACGTCTCTGGACCTCGCTTTCCTAAGTGATATTGGGCCAATGAAGACAATGACACAACTTCTCGAACCCTGTCCTCATGAAAACTTAAAGCTCGTGAGAAGCGAAGGAGCAGGTGGAAGTGGCCACAGTCGTTATTGGAATCACAGGCTGCTACTCCATAGCAGAGGCCCCGGGGCCAGAAGTGTTGTGGAATTCAGAATCACTCAGCTTTTAGAGAAGAAATATGGTACGCAGAACACTTATTATTATATAAAATCTCAGCAGGGTCTGGGACTGCACTCTGTAAGCAAAGACATGAATATTTATGCAGTGAGATGTATGAATATTTAGATCAAATAAAAACTATAAATAGCTTTGTGTCAGTTTCGGTCTGGTTCTGTTACCAAACAAGATCAAAAAAAAAAAAAAAAAGAAAGACAGAAGGAAGGAAGGAAGGAAAGCAAAACAAACAAACCAATGAAAACAGAAACAAAACCCTTGGAGTTTCCGAAGCTTTGGGGATTTGGGGAAGGAATATAGTGGATTATGGTGTTTTATTGCTGGCATGCTTAAACTCTGTGGAGGAGTGCTGGGCCAATGGCAAGGGAAGTCCTCCAGTCCTGGTTGTCAAGAAGGGTATTGTGCAGCTGAGGCTGTCCGGTGGACAAGGCCACAGAGGCACGATGCAGGGTGGCAGTATGAAGTGATGACAATCGTCAGAAAGAGCAGCCCACAGCAAGTGGCTAAGAGGTTTTCCAAACACAAATGGGACCGGGTTGTAAAGAACTCAGGAAGCCAGGACAGAAACATGTGCGTCCTACAGGATGCCAGAGACTGACGTCACTAGGACTGACTTTAGCATCTCTGGGAATTTCTGCCTGTGGGATGGAGCCTGCCAGGCCCTGTGGGGAGGATGTATAGTTGGTCCCCTGCAGTACACACCTTGTTTAATGTCAATTCTTCACACTGGGAATCTGGCTTGCAATGCCTCCCTCCTCTATGACATACTTTGCCCTTCACTTGTGACCAGGGCAGGTGGTTTGACATTTGCCCGGTACTCACCTATAGGCAAGGTATATTCTCAAGAACACATGCTTGTGTCTCCTGCAAGCATCTTCCTGGAGGCATGTGCTGGGCCCATGTACCCAGTAAGTTAAAAATGCAAAGGCCTACGGTTTCCGAAGCAGCCCTGGATGGATGATGGGCAGGACAGAGGAACCAACACCCTATCTTTTTCCTCCACTAGTTGGGATGACAACAAGCCACATCCTCCACCGTTTTAGAGTTTCCCTAGGGAATGAACCCAGGCCTTCCTGTCCTTTCTGTTCTCCTTACTACATGTCCATGTGTCCTGGGATCACCTTCCAAATAAATCTTGAAACTTTGACTTAGTACTTGCCTTGGGAGGAACCCCTAAACAGTCACCTTAGCCAGAGGAGTGGCCTCTTCCTTGAACTGATCATTCATGCCTTGGTTAAAGCTCCTAGCAGTAAACTTGGTGGCTTTATTTTGCCTTTTTTTTTTTTTTAAATCAAGATCTCACTGTGTAACATAGCCTGGCCTCAAACTTGAGACCCTCCTGCCTCAGTGTTACTGCTACTGGGATTACATGCGTGCACCTCCATATTGAGCTGAGAATGGGAATTTTCTGCTCACTTTTGAATCTTTGTGTTTGTTTTGTTTTTGTTATTTTCTGAGACAGGGTTTCTCTGTTGTAACTCTGGCTGTCCTGGAACTCACTCTGTAGACTAGGCTGGCCTCGAACTCACAGAGATCTGTCTACCTCTGCCTTTTGAGAGATGGGATTAAAGACCTGCCACCACCGCCTGGCTTCACTTCTGAACTTTATATAGCGCACGGCAGAGGCTAGACATCAGAGAGAGGGTCTCTGGATTGACTTGAGAAACTAGTTAAGTTGTAAGTAATAAATGTCACCATTGGTTTTACAGGGTAAAAGCTTGGCTTCTGGGTTTTCGTCATTGGCTTTTATACCTTACTAGCCTGACAATCTTGAACAAGTCATCGAATGTCTCTAAGACTTGATCTCTAGGTGTAGAAAATCTGTAGGGATGTGGAATGTCTCTCGGTGTGTGGAACATTCCTAGGTGTGTTGAATATCTCTAGGTGTGTGTAGACGCTACACTGTAGAGTCTCTAGGCATGCGAAACAGGAAAATACATTTATCTGTAGGCTTCTATCAGTGAGAACTTAATGCATATGAAGTGATGACTCATCCCTGGCTCTGGGTTAACCATAGTGGGACTTTCTCCAGGGCCCCACTTCCTTCCCCTTGGCTAGGCATAACCAATTCCTCAGAGGCATTGACTGAATGTCCTGTACTTATTTTTGGGATAGGTTTAAGGCCATGTGCATATGATCTGCCACTGTAGATCTCCCAACTAGAAAACCTGCATTGGTATATAAAGAAAGACTTTGTGCAATCTCATCCTTTCTAATCAGAGACACATGCACGTATACACGCACACACAAAAATGAGCAGCCTTGATATCTACAATATACTTTTCCCACTATATCTTCTTTTTACAATTGTCACATGTACACCAGCTGAACACCCCATGTGTTAAACCAAGAGAATATTTATGCAAAATAGAGTAAAAAGTTTCCTAAGCTTAGGTCTTCTCACCCTGGTATCACCACTGAGCATTTCCTGAGATATCACAGTATTGGTTGCCCTAGGCTAGCTCTTGGAGAAGATCTCGACCCAAGAGAAGATCACACCCAAGGAGTCAGAAACACCTCAACCGAGTCCCACAATCAGGCAACATGTTGAGCCCATGTTTTATTTTATTATATTTTCATAAGGTGTGTGCCCTCGGGGAGCTCTGCTTACAAACTCAACGAATCTCACTTGTCATTTATAGTCTCCTCTCTCAGGGAAAGGGGTGCTGAGCAGCGGGGTGGAGTAGGAAGAGCCAGTGTCTTCGTTTCTAGTTCTTTTGACCAGATGAAGGCTGATTACTCTGAACACCTTAGTTCGCCCTTATGCCTCAGTCTCCTTCCCTGGAGGAGGAGACTGTAAAAGCAGACATTTTCTAAGAGAGAGTTCACTTACAAATAGGTTCGAGAGTTAAATGTGTGAAGAAAAATCTAAATGCGGGATATGGGAAATACACCATGTGGTCTCATGTTTTGTTTTTCTTTTTGAAACATCCTATCGAAAACCCATTTGTTAAAAGGTGTCCGTGTTCTCTCCCCATGGTGCTGTCTTTATGAACCGGGCTAAAGAGGAGGATCACATTTGAAAGTCAATAGAGCACGCACCCGTAGCTGTACTGTATTGCCGCTTGAAATTAGACATTTTGAATGGGGCAGAAACAAATGCCTCCGAAGTCGGCCAAGGATACATTCACATGTCAGTTTAATGCTCCAGCTGTTTAATCAAAATATGAATAAAAGGCCTAAAACCTCAACGAGCAAAAATATCAGCATTGTGGGATTTGGCGTTTGCTCCCTATTGTCAGCCAATTACTGAGTGATTTTTGCCTGTGACTGAATAAATAGTGGTTACAAACAACGCAAAGGCAATCACACTGCTGTTTCGTTCCCATTGCCCCCGTCCCTTTATTCCGTCTGTAATCGGTGTCAGGCTGGAGGTTTACTGTACCATGGAGGAAGCACCAGGAAAGAAAATGGAAGGACTGGGGCATGGAGAATTGCAAATGTCATAGCCACCTCCGCCAACGTGATTGGACTTTGGAGATAAAAAAACAAAAACAAAAAAGAAATTCTTCACCCCAAGCTGTCTTGGAGACTGGAAGTGGGGACAACGGTGAGTCAGGGTGGGTGGGGTCAGGCCCAGTGTTTGCTGTGGTCCTGTGTACACTCCCCAAGGGGCGGGCCGCCTAAGCTGACTCAGGGAGGTCCTGCGCTAGCCTTGCTTCTCACGAGAGGTCTTCATGCTGTTTCTTAAAGGGGAGGGGCACATAAATGATGCATTTTATGGGGTTTGATCTTTCTTCAGAGAGGAAGTGTGCTGCATATGGACAGATGTCGGCAAAGAAAATGACAATCGTGCCCTCTTTGTGCTTCTGAAGGGAACTATTTTTAGCAGTTGGCTAGTCGCCATATAAAACATGCCTTCCTGTTTTACTTTATTAATTAAAATAGAAATTCAAAGTGTGTGTGTGTGTGTGTGTGTGTGTGAGAGAGAGAGAGAGAGAGAGAGAGAGGGAGAGAGAGATTGAGATTAATTCCTGGTATTTTTTTTGTTGTTATTGTTGGTGGCTTTTGGTTTGGTTTGTTGTCTTTATTTAATAAATATTTCCTGAGTGCCTGCCTTGTACAAGATGCTAAACAGACGATGAGGAATAAAAAGTAAACAGGACACAGCTTGGTCCCAAGGTATTTTCACATCTAAATAAATAGATTTCAGCAAGAAAAGCAATTTAGATTGCTAAAAGTGTAGAAAACTGTGAGTTAAAGCTCTGGCTTCTACTTTCAGTGTCATCACTACTACGTGTGTGTGTGTGTGTGTGTGTATGTGTGTGTCTGTGTATGTGTATGTGTATGTGTGTGTCTGTGTGTGTGTGTCTGTGTGTGTGTATGTATGTGTCTGTGTGTGTCTCTGTGTGTGTGTGTGTCTGTGTGTGTGTGTCTGTATGTGTGTGTGTCTGTGTATGTGTGTGTCTGTGTGTGTGTGTCTGTGTGTGTGTGTCTGTGTGTGTGTGTCTGTGTGTGTGTGTGTGTGTCTGTGTGTGTGTGTGTGTCTGTGTCTGTGTGTGTCTGTGTGTGTCTGTGTGTGTGTGTCTGTGTATGTGTCTGTGTGTGTATATGTGTGTATGTGTGTCTGTGTCTTTGTGTGTGTGTGTGTGTGTGTGTGTGTGTGTATGTGTGTGTGTGTGTGTAGATGTATCAGGTAGGTACTGCTGTGTAAGGATGACTGAACCCTGCAGCTTAAACAAGCAACCATTTACAGTTAAAAGGAACCATAATGCAGCTCAGGTCCCACCCTCTGCTCCTGCTGGACCTCGTTGGCCGTCATAGCTGGACGCGGGTTTGCTTTATCATCTTCCTCCATGGCCAGTTGGGGTTGCCCATCTCTTGACAGCCTCCGAGGAGCAAGAGGGCAGCAACAGCAAACGTTCGTGTGCACCAAGAGTTACAAACCTCAGTGGCTAAGGAAGCCCAACCAGACTAGACATAGAAACAAGAGCCACACAGAAGTCACAGAAGCACACTCTACTTCTCAGAGAGAGACTTCCCAGCTACTGACAAAAGTAACTAAAACAGTACAGGATCTGCAGACACAGCTGTGCCAACAGTGCTACCTGGCTGAAGATCTGTGTCTCGATATGTCTGCAAAACAGAAGCTACACACACACCACACACACACACACACACACACACATACACCACATATACACATACATACACACACATACACACCACATATACGGCACACATACACACAGCACACACACATACGCACACACACACACATACACACAGTCAGTTCCTCTTTGAGCCATCAGCAGTAGAGTCATAAAGAACTGAGAAATGTATATAAGAGAAAGAAGAAACAAAAACCAAGTTTACTTTAGAATAGAGGTGTGTTTATCACAAGAAAAAAAGCAAGTGAATTTAATAATGCATTTAAAGCTAATCCTGATGATCAAATTACAACTGTCAGGAAAATTCAGTGTGATTAACCACACCGAAGCTTCCAACAGTTTCATGCCTACTTCAGTGTAAAGATAGTTGTTGGTTTTTTTTTAAACAATAATACTTAAACTTTATTTTTAAACAAAATTTTAACAGCAGAGAGCTGACATGATCTGATAAAAAGTTCTAGAGCAGAAATCATTCTAAACAGGGAACTCTTAATGTATTCTTTTTAAAACCAAGGATAAGTCAATGGGGCCTTACATTAATAACAACAGAAAGTGGTGATGACAGACACAAGACTATTTATAACAGCAGGTGAAGCTCAGCAGAAAGAATAAAAAAGGCTTCTCAAAAGGGAAGAAACCAAAGGCACAAAAATAACTCAAATCGGAGGTGAGACATACTATGTTCATGGATGGAATGTCTTAACTCTGTATACATAAAATATTCCCAAATAAATCTGAGTGTTTCATAAAATTTTTTTATCAATACCCAAACAAGATACTATATTTCACTGGTATCTAATGAAAATAGCAACTTCAATGACTAGGAAAAATACAGACTATCTGAGAATTAGAGGAACTGACGCAGAACATGGAAGGGGGGGGGTTGGGTTACAGTATCACATAATACATAAAAATAGAAAGATCAGACAAATTAAGTGAATGAAAAACAAATGTATAAGTAGTTAGAAGAAGTAGAGTAAATAAGGTGCCATTTCGAGGTCAGTTCATATTGTTTTCAGCACAAATGTATCTATGACCTCAGGGTAAACAGTGGTTACTTAGTCAAGATCCAAATAACACATTATATTGAGGAGTGGGGGAGGGGAGGGCATGAGAGCTAAAGGGAAATGGACAGGCCTGACATCGCCGTGTAGGAAAAGGATAGCTGCTGTATATGATGTCACTAGTAGTAAGCAGAGAGGTGCCAACTAGGAGACAGTGGTGATACTTTCTGTGGATCACATTGAGAAAGGGGGGGATCAGACAATGTGGTAATGCTATTGACCAGAAGAAGAGTAAGAAGGGAGCAGGAATCCACCCCCCAAGTTTATGAGAGTTTACACACAATGGCTAGCCCAGTAAGGAATGCAGCAGTAGTTAGTGAACCAAGATGCAAACAAGTTCTCTGTTCCAGGCTCCCTGGTTCATGTGTCCACTGAAGAGAGTCTTCTCACTGGGCAGAGGGAGGTACAGTGGGGCCCTCTCCAGGAGCAGTGTCTGCGTTGGTGGAGCAGAACATGCAGACGTGGAACAGAGATCAGATCTATGGTCTCTGGTTCACAATTCAGAAATAGAAAGCCCTCTGAAAATATGAATCCGGCCCAGGTTTCTCTAGTGCTATGACTCAACCTGAGGCTACCTAGCATCTGTATCCCAATTAGTGTGAAGATTCACTCATTTTGATGCAGGAATGATAATTATTTGAATATAGGGAGCTACCTGAAGCTTGCAGAGTGAAGCCTATAGCCCAAGTTACCTAATTATAGCATCTAAAACTACATGAAATGTGTTCAAGGTGCACATACGGCTAGAATAAAAAACCCTCATGAAGTAAACCCTGAGGGCGTATCTCTGGCATGTGGAGACAGGATGAGACATGGGTGGCATGAGAGTTTTAAATATATTAAATTCAAAATAGAAAATGAAGACAGCACAGCACAAACTGGAGTAAAGCCAGACTCCACCAAGAAGGAGCCGTCACAGTTTCTGGACACTAACCTGTTGTTCTTATTATTTATTTATTTATCATCATCATTTATTTGTTTGTTTATTTATTTTTGAGTCAAGGTCTTTCTATTACGTAGCTACAGCTGCCCTGGAACTCCCAATGTAGACCAGGCTGGCCTCAAACTCACAGAGAGACCCTACTGCTTCTGCCTCCCCAGTGCTGGAATTAAAGGTGTGTGCCACCATCACCCAGTTCTGTGGTTTTTATGATTTGCAGGTCTCATACTTCAGTGCAGAGGGGACTCATGAATGTCCCAAACCTCCATGCTCCTTTGAGTCTGTTGCTCAGCATTTAACTTGAGAACTGTGCTGTCATTGCAAGTTGACATGGTTGAACAGGGTCACATGGGCAGACTTCCCCCTCACCCCTAAGGCAGGGTGTTTTCTAGCCCCAGTTAGCTCTGCCTTGACTCTTATCCAGCCACAAAGGCACTGGGTTTGTGAACAGGCCTGGCTTTAACCTCCAGCCCATGTGCCACCTCAGACAAGTCACTTTGTCCCCGTTATCTTGCCCCTAAGCTGTGGTAGTCTCTATGTGCTATTTAATATATAATAATTGTTGGATAATTGTTATATTATCTATTATATATATAGTTAATAGATAATTGATACAGGACATATAATAATATGATGCATTATGAGAGTTAATAAATTAATAAATAATTAACAATTTATTAATAAATATTAATAAATAATTGACACAGGACATTTACTAATATGACATATTATTAAATGTTATTTAATTGATATTATAATCATTGGTTATATAATATTATATGATTATTAATATAATTTATAATTGATTATATATACTTATAATTAAATAGAGTGCACCTTCTCCTGTGAAGTTCCCATCCCCCTTCATCTGCCAGGGAAGTTCCCAGCCACCTTCACAGCAGCTCAAAGTTTGGTCCCTCCAGGAGGCTGTCTCCTCTGCTCCTATTGCATTGAGGCACACCTCACTTACAATATTTTCTAAAACACTTTTCTAATTATTTGGATATTTGATTGTTTTTCACACAGGTGCTGTATTTTACGCACAGTTACAATCCCGAAGCTCAGTACAATACCAAGCACATAAAAGTCCCCAGTACCGTGTGGAGAGACGGCCATCAATTCTGGCGGATGAGAGTTTAGCTCCCAGCATCCATATCTGGTGGTTCCCAACCACCCGTAAATGCACTCCAGGGGATCTGACATTCTCTTCTGGCCTTTGTGGATACACGCACGTGCACACACACACACATGCGGGCAACACAGGTACACACACGTGTGCACACACACACACAAGTAAAAATAAATCAAAACTTTTCTTCAAATGTCCCCAGCAAGTGTTGGCTGTGACTCACATCCTTACCATTCTGTGTAGCTGTATGTCAGTTGCCGTCTCAGAACTTGCTTCCTTGTATGTAACATGGCTAAATACTACACTCCTGGGTGGTTGTAAGAATTGAGTAAAAAGTGAAGCTGCAGAGTTTCAACATGGGAGAAAGAAGCAGCTTGAGAGTGGTCAAGAATTTAAGGAAGGGTTGTGAGTTTGAGGCCAGCCAGGGGGCTCTTCATAGCAAGACCATGCTGAAAGAAAGAAAGGGAGGGAGAGAGCAAGAGAGAGAGAGAGGAGGGAAGAAGGAAGGAAGAGGAGGAAGAGGGGAGAGAGGGAAGGAGAGAGGAAGGGAGAGAGAAAGAAGGAAGGAGAGAAGAACCGCGTGCACCCACGGAGACACTCTGGGTCTACCTTTGGCAGTTCTGAATTGAGGAGGCAGGAATGATGATGTCCGTCCCTGCTGGCTGGCGGAAGATGATGCAGGGATTCCCTGGGGTGGGCTAGTTGTAATCTCACCTTTCATTTGGCCCTCTGTAGTCTAAGCATTCAAGTAGAAGTCACATTCACGGGGCCCTTTAGGGATGGGAGAATCAGCCAATCTACAGAATATCTAAGCACTTCCTCTCTTAAATCATAGTCTTTAACTTGTGTGGTTCTCATCAACACGTTTCCCTGTGCATCCTGTTAGTGCACATGGACCACCTAGCTAGTCATAGCTTCAGGTGGCAGCACTGGACTATGTGGCTCTTGAGGACGTGATGCTTTTGGGACCCGGGAAGTGTACGGAGGGTGGCTGTCTTATTCTATCGCTCTAGGTCACTCAGCCTGCTTTGACTGTGTCAGCTTCTACTAAGCCCTCATGGCGGCTTCCTGAAGGTCTTGTTCCCACTTTGCTTAAGAAGCAGCACCTCGAAGATGGTTAGCGATGTCACAGAGCGAGGACAAGTAGGATCCCACTGTCCGCGGGCTCCCCTTCCACAGAGACTGTGCTGTCCACGTTACAAGTTGAAACTTGCCTTCTGCAGACTATTTGTATAGTACGGATTGAGTATTCCTTATTCAAGACACTTGAGATTGGAATGTTCCTGATTTCAGAGGGTCCCAACTTTGAAGAGTCCCAATTTGAGAACACTTGCATGGATTTTGCTAGCTGACCGTCTCAATCCTGAAAATCCAAACTCCAAAATGACCCCAAGTTTTAAGTTTTTTGGAGAACGTTGCTCTGTCTCACCCTGATCTACCTCTGCCCTTCTTTGCCTCATTTGTGCGTGGAAAAGCCAATCTAAGACTGGCTAGATGCACCTGGCAGCTAGGTTTCATTTGGGTTTATTAAAGGGAGGCGCATCAAAGTCCTGGAGGACAAGGGGAGAGAGAGGTTGAGGTTGTAGTCCCCTCTCTCCCTTTTTTAAGCCAGACATCTTGGGAGTTCACCTTCTGTGACCAAAGTTCCTTGCAGATGGCCGGCCTCCCAGCATCCCGGATCTCACTGACCCTAACCATCTATTTCTATGTCCTTCCTTTGGGTTCTCTTAATTTCTTTCTCTTGGCCCCTCGTCCTCTTGCCCTGCCCCTGTCCTTTCTGAGACTGAGTTACACACAACCAGGCTGATCTCTAAACTCTCCAGCCAAGGGTCACCTTGAACTTCTAGCTGTTCTACCTCCATCTCCCACGAGCTGGAATTACAGGCACACACTGCCAGGCCATGCCTGGCTGGCTCTCCTTTGTCCTTTCCCATTTTGGAGCTGTGGCAGCCTCCTGCTCTTGCTGGTACCCAAATGCTCTACCCTCTCTTCATCCTTCAATGTTCATTCCGCGTGTTAGGTCAACAGTCAGCAGGAATCTGCTTGGCTCTGGCTGAATCGTTCAATCAAGAGGTATTTGCTGAGTACGCTTTATGTGCCCAATGCTGCCAGTAATGGAGTGAACAAGGCAGATGAGGCTCCTGTTTTCACGTAGTCTACATCCAGTGGTAGAAGGCAGTGAGCAGTGCGTGGCTGTGATGATGGTCATCTTCAAGAGGCTGCTTTGGGGGCTCGTAAATCTGGGTGGGTGGCCTCCCAGGGCAAAAACCTGCAGCCATATGTAGCTAAAAGAAAGCTCCATGAGTGTTGGCTCTGATAGGCAGAATCTAGATTTAAAGTACAGGTATGAAAGTAAAGGGGGACCGTTTGGGAAGAACAGAGGCCTAGTGGCAGAATGAAGGAGCCACGGGAACAAAGCGTGTGACATATTTGTATGTATGAGAATGTCAAGATGACACTGTTGTTTGTGCAATCAATATATCCTCATAAAACGATGTATAAATAATGACTACCCTTTTTGTCTTCTCTTCCTTGGTTCACCACAGACACCAAGTCTCCATCTACGCAGCCAAAACTTAACACAGGGAGATGATTGTGCCTGTTTTCCCAGCATTCTCTAGGAGCCATGCGCAGGCGGCATGAGTGGTTTAACAGTGAGGGAGGAGAACAGAGAGCAGGCCATCCATGTCCTACAGGGAGTGGGGAGACCAAGTTGTCCTGAATCTAGAACTGTCTAGAACTTTCCCTGGTTCCCATCACATGGGCTCTATACACTTCCTGTGATTTCTCCCTCCTCCAAAGAGAACCTTCGTGTAACAGAAAATATTATCCCTAAATCTAAAGGTAAGAGGAGAGATATTATCAGGTTACTACATCATGAAAAAAATTCGTAATTTCTGATAGATACTTAATAGTGCATTGGTGGCTACATTAATTATATGCGGCGAACAGAAAGATATCCCTTTATGTTAAACATTAACAATTGGAGCTGATAGGAGTCCACTGTGTCTCCTCTCTGAAGCTTTCTTTGTCAATGGAATGTACTTCTATAAAGAAGAAAAAGATAGTTTGGAATGTGATCGTCTTACTCAATGAAGGCCAGCAAGGCTCCCCGCGGTACCCGAGCCACCAGCAATCAGCCTAATCATAAACGACTGGAACCAAATGGATTCAGGCAGCCATGCTGACTACTGAGTTTAAAAGTTTTATATATCAAGAGTCTGAATGCCAGCTAAATCAAAACCTTTCCAGGCAAATCAAAGGGCCAGCAGCCCCCCTCCAAGCTTCTGCCAAAGGCTTTGTTTCGCCATTTGCTCTCAGCGCTGTCTGGAAGCTGCGGCTGCTGGTTGAATCTGGCCCCATCCATCCATCCATCCATGTTCCATTACCCTCTTTGGAAAGTGCGCGCCACCTTTACATTAAGAGCATTGGGAGGGCAGAGTGGGACAAAAAGAAGCAAAACAAACTGACTGATTGCAAAGCCAGCTATGATGTCAGCATCAATTAATGTTTCCCACAGGCATGCTAATCAGCTTCATGACATAATAACGGCTTCCATTACACCGGTGGGACTTCAAAGTTATTCCAAAGATAACATAACACAACACTTCAAGCCCCAGGAAACTTCCACCACGCTCTCAGATGTTTTATAAAGTTACCGATCTTTTCATTGCTGGGGGGAAAAACCGAAAGGAAACAGAATATTGAATTTGGGATGAATCAGGGCTGGAAAGTGACTTCATTACAAATTCCAAATGTTCAAAGAGATAGCGGCAATTACAAAGCCACAAGGGGTCCCGTTGCAAAGCGGCTTGGTGGCAAACTCGTCTCAGGCAGGCACACGGACACAGTTCTCGATTTGGAAAAAGTAAAATTCGAAGTCCCCGTGGAAAGCATCCTGCCTGGTGGTAAATGAATGAAAGACAGAGTCCCACCACACAGTGTGAGACAAAGGGCTGCTCCTCAGCCTGACCTCAACCGCACATTCGTCTGTGAGCAGAATATTTGATATCACTGCGGAGGCACCCCTCATCTACAGAGTGGAAGTAACCACGTCTTCCTCCACGTAGAGTTGGGACCAAACCAAGGAATGAGATTTTAGCACTGGTCAGGATACCTGTTTCCATTGCATTCCTATCTGTAAACACTTCGTGTTACTGAATGTCACTAGGTTACTGGGGACATTTTCACAGTGTGTGCGCGCGCGTGTGTGTGCTGGCCTATGGAAGTTACTCGGATTACCTTTTTGAGTGCTATTTATATGGACGATAAAACCAATACAGGGTGGCTTACCGACTTGCCCAGGATCTCCCAGGCAGGAAACAGCAGTGCTGGAATCCAGAGCCACAGCCCCTGTGCTTTCTGCATAAACGTGCGCAGAGAAGATACATGGACCCTCACACGAGCACACAGCAGAATCCTCAGCACATAGCTGCACCCTGCACGCGCGCGCACACACACACACACACACACACACACACACAATGTTCAGCCAAGAACCAACCTCACAGTGCACCAACCGTCCACCAGGATTACAGATGGGTTTCTGCAGTTTCCCTACCAGGGAGGGTAGGGAAGGGAGGAGGCCCAGCGAGTGCGTTTAGTCATCATGACCTCGAGTTAGGCAGTTGCTCACTCTGGGACTCAGTCCTTGCTCTGTGCAGAGGGAAAAGCCCTAGAACCTGTTTCTCAAAGTGTTGTTGCACAGGCTGACTGTGTGTAAAATGTTTACTCTTGTGCCTTAGATGGGATAGACGAGTAACAAATTTGTCATTATTTACTACAAACTAGTAAGTACTGGGCACCTACAGCCCCATTTCCACTATGCATTTTGATTCATGTCTGTCTGTCTCTCTTCTATGTGTGCACATGCATGTGCAAGTGAAGAGAGAGAGAGAGAGAGAGAGAGGGAGCGAGAGAGAGAGAGACTCTTAGGCATGTCTGGCACAGCCATGTCTAGAAGCAGATGTATCAGGCAAGACTCTATGTGCCAACAGGGATTTCTTCCCAGAGCATCTGACAGTTATAGGAAGGGAAAATGGGGAGATGCTACCAACCTTCCTGATACCAGCTGACCGTCAAGTTCACACACCTCTCCCTGTCCCTGCCTGAGCAGCTCTGGCCCCTTGGTGCATGGGCAGCTCTGAGGGAACCCTACAGGCGAGTCTCAGCAGCTGGCTTCAACCTTGGGGACTTTTTGAGGGACAAGACCTCCATAGTGGCTGAAGTCCACAGAGACCCAGAGGAACAGGGATGGCAGGGCATTGCCATCTTCCTCTGCAGACCCACCAGCTGCATTCAAAGCTGTTTTACTTGCAGGACCTCCCCTCAGTCCATGGCCAAGTTAGGTCTCTGAGTTTCTTCGGGGAGGAGCAATGGACAGTTAGCACCTCCCCTTTACTGTGAGTCACAGCGGACACAGCTCCCATCTCAGGGACGTGTGGAAGGAGATGACTGGATGGGCCCAGCACTCAGCGAGTGTGCTGGGGGCCCACCTGGCAAGGACAACTGTGGACACTGAACAATGAGGAAGAGGAGAGAGAAACTGAAGGAAAGGATGAAGAGCGTAAAGGGACAGTCAGCGTGAAGAAGGAAGAGGGTGCCACTCCCCCACGAGAAATACAACAGTGTCTCCATGACTGAGCTGGCCTATTGGAGGTTCTTCCATAGGAAGAAGCCAATCAACAGCTGTGATTTTTCCCTCCGACTTTGTCTCACAGAAGGAGTCCCGAGTAAGCTGGTTCTCTTTTAGCTTCTGGCAACTTCAGGATGTGTAAGTGAGGTTTTGACTTTGAGTCATTTCCTTTCTTCCAGCTTTTTAGAATGGGTAGCATTTCGGAGAAAGGGGGGTTGGATCAGAGAAAGCAGTCCTTAGAAAGAACTCGGAGCAGCCAGTTCATCGGAAGCAGAAGGAAAAAATCGACCTGATTTCTGATGAAGACAGCCCCTGTCTTCAGGTGGTGTGCAGTCTTGAGGACAAAGGAGAAACCGTACCGGTCAGTGTGTACAGGACTAGAATGTCTGCTAACCACTTCACATTGGCTCAGCCTGGCCTTTGATGTCAGCAAGGACAGAACAGCCAAGCAGGTGACAATTCTCTTCAGTCCCAGTATCACACAGGCCCCCTTCCAGCCTTTTGCTGCAAAAAGATCCAGAGAGCTTGCTGGGTCTGCGGATCTGCAGAGCTAGAAGCTGCAGGGAGGCCCAGTAGATGGCTTGGCGGGTGAAAGCTGCCTGCCTGCATCCTGTCCCCGGGACTCACATGACAGAAGAAGAAAGTCAGTTCCTGAAAGGTTCTCTGATCTCTGACACCACGGCACATGAGTGTGCGCACGCCCAAAATAAATGAATAAAATGTAAAATTTTAAAAGTACAGGGAAATTTACTCCAAGGACAATACTCAGCCAGCCAGAAAATGTCTCCGTCCTACAACCTCCATGGGCATGCCAGAAGCATTTGAGATTTTTCTAGGAGTATCCAATGGAGGTGAGAGCCTGAGCAGTCACCTCCATAATGCATCAGATTAGTGTCCCCCTAGTTGCCTCCTCTCCAGCCCCCTCGCCTGCACCTCAGCCCGTCCCTATAGCAACACACGGGCTCTAAGTCCTTATCTTAGGCTTCCACTTTCTTCTAGACCAGACCAAGCAGGTGATGTAGAACCCACCCTTAGTGCATGGAGCCTAGGAAGGTGGCAGCCTTTGGGTTGCTGGAATTGAGAAAGCAAGAAAAGGCCACCACACAACAAGCAGAGTCTCTCTGAGCCCTGGCTCTTCATCTACAGAATGAGCCCAGGTGGCTCAAGCAGAAAGCATAACTTGTACCCACATTGTCCCAGTGCATCGGTCAATCCAGTCAGGAAAAATAAAAATGTCTGGTCTCACCTTTCTGGCCAGGATGATACACCGTAGCCGGCCAGCTAGCTCACGATCAGCTTTCAAGGAATCAGGTATTCTTATGAACACAGCAGGACCGGGAAGGGTGTGAGAGAAAAGGCAGAGGGTCTAGAAACATAACTGTACACCTTGACATTAAATGAATTGCATGGAAATTATATGCAAATCATTATGTAAATGTGGCATATGTTGTTTTCCAGTTAACAGCTTGGACACTTTCAATAATTACAGCATTTTTCAGGGTGAATTAAGAGCCCCAATAAACAATATTTAGGGCCTACTAGAGACGAAAAGGATTTAATGGTCTTTGTTTTTCATTTTGAGTGGTTCAGGTTGAAGTAGAAACTTGAAATTCTCTCCCCGCATCCCATAAAGACCACTATACATTACACAATATTCTTCTGATGACAGCAACGATCTAGGACAATTAATAAGTGCATTAATGCCAAAAGCCTTTGAAAATATGGACTTCTCAGGAGAGCACCTCTTTATCTCATTTTATCCTTCTGTACCTGGCGAACAGATGTAAAAGATTAAAATGAAATATCCTTCTCTCTACCGCATGACTCTTCCATAATTTAAGGAAAACGAGCTATACGTCATACAGTTAGGTGCCTGCCTCGGACACCATTGCTTCCTCATGCAGGCAGTTGCTTGGAAGACCCTTAACTTAATTTTCATCTCAGTGTAAGACTTTCTCTTCTTTGTTTCCCCTCATTCTTGTGAAACCCCAACCCCACAAACGTTGATTTTTATGAGAAAGCAGCCACATCCCACGGCAGGTTGGTATAACTGTGAAAACAGGGCTCTGAATTTCCTTTGCAACCTTCGCTTCTGGAGATACTTTGTACGGGATAACCTGCAGAGTCTCTGGTTATGAAAGCTTAGGAACAATGCTGGGTGACATCGGCTGAGAATCGTTTTACATGCAAAGCTGAACTTGGAAACAAAAAGGCAGGGGAATTCCCAGAGGATCAAAACAAAGAAGCATTTGATGACTTGAGGGTTATATGAGAGCCGATACCCTCGCTGTCACAGGATGGGGATCCTGGCTGCCAAGCTGGGCAGAGCAAGAGCCGAGGCTTTGGCAAGCACGCCAAGACTGAAGTGGGAGTTTCATGAATACCTAACGTCATGATGCTCCAAGAGCTACCTCCATGGTGACAGAATGAACTAGGAAATCACGCCAGCACAGAGAGATGGAGGAGCTTGACTCTTTGTCTAGGTCCTAGCCTGGACATGGGGAGATTGTATCTGCTGTGAGAATTCGTAGCTATATAACTCTCTACAGTTAAAGTTCATCCTGGAATCTGCCAGCAGAGTGTCTCAAACTGGGAACATCCCCCAAAGAGGAAAATCTGTCAGAGATGAACAAGGACACTGGGATGATAGATCCACAGGCCAGCCTCAGCATGGCTTCTGAATATAAAACCTCACCAGCAATGGGATCACAGCACACAATTACAAAACACAGGAAGAAGAATATGCCTGCTAAATACCCATTCTCAGCTCATAAAGCTGAGCTCAGAGTCTTTGTCCAGAAGCCCAGGAAACAGGCTGATGAGTTAGGAGATAGGACTCTCCATCACCTGAGTATACAAACCTGTGTAGTGGTTTTCATCGCTGCTGTGGCCAGGTACTTGATGACAGAGACTCAGAGAAGAAAGGAAGGAAGCCCCTCGGTTTGAGGGGATACAGTTCACCATGGTGGCTGGGGGTCCAGCCTGGGGTCTCTGGTCACAGTGTGCCCACAGGCAGGAAGCAGAGAGATGAATGCTGGTGTTCCACTAGCTTCTTCCTTTTTCTTTTTTTTTCCGGGTTAGGGCCCCAGTCCACGGGATGATACCATCTGCATTCAGAGTGGGTCTCCCCTCACCAGTTAAATCTCTCTGGAAATGTCTTCACATACACCACTACCCCCAGAAGTACATCTCTTAGGTGATTCCAAAACCAGCCAAGTTGACCCAAAGATGAACACCTTGCCGTTTGATTGAATACCACATGAACATGGTTCTCGGGTTCTTTTTGTAAGCTCTGTATAAAGAATCTTCTGGAAGCAGAGGAAAGGAGACATCACCACTTCTTTTATTGAGGGTGGAAAAGTAAGGTAAGCAGCACCAAATCCCCAAATGCTCCAGGCTTGGGCATCAGCCACTTGGAGATGTAGCCTCTTCTACATCGTGCAGCATTCTAGGACTGAAGATATCTCCAGAGAACGATGGGCCGGAGACATGGAGCCCAGAAAGAAGGAGCTTGTGTAGTGTGACCTGTGAGCACTCTCACAGGCACCGCAGACAGCACTTCTATGGGTGTGACAGCGAGGCCACAGGAGCAGCTGAACTAAGACAGAACGGAAGGACACATTTGGAGATATGCAAGGTCACAGGGCAGCTGGTTCCCCCCTGCGTTTGGTCTTAAGGATTCCTGCTCCTATGGAGGAGACTTCAGTCAGCTCTCAATTCCTAGTAAATGCCAACTCAGTGGCCTGCCCCTAAGTGTAGTAAGAATTTCTCCTCGATCTGCCTTTCCAACACCAGCTTCCCCATGCCCTAGGAAAACCACTCGCTCAGAAAGCCCACTCCCACCCCTTTCTAGAAGTGACCCTGTGAGCATGGAGACCCGACTACCCCCGGCCATGGTTCACTACTGACCCCCCCCCCTTGCTCTATCTGCGGGAGTGTGTAAAGCAGCGGTCAGACCCACCCCTCTGTACAGTAGCTCTTCACAGGCAAGATCCGGGAGAAACATGTTGGACAGCTATTTGGAGACTCACCTGAACTTACTCCGGAAAATCCAAGGCACCTTGAGACAGAGTCTCACGGCAGTGTAGACATCAATTCTTTCTCTGTCTTCTGCTTCCAGCCCGGGCTTCCTGCAGCCATTCTCAAGTGAGCACCAAGAAAGCAGTTTCCAACATGGCAGTCTCTTCACAGGCAGCTTTGCAATGCTTCTCCATTTGCAGGGGGTCCCAGTGTTGGTCTGACTCACTTAAAACAATTCATATGGATGTATTTTTGTGTGTATTGCTTTTATTCACATCATCATCATCTCTCTCTCTCTCTCTCTCTCTGATGATGATGATAATGATGCACGTGTAGAGGTCAGAGAACAATTTCGAGGAGCCGGTTCTTTTCCTCCACCATTTGTGTCCTGGCTCATGAATTCAAGCTGTCAGGCAATGCAGGTGCCTTTGCCTCCCGCCACCTCCCAACTCCAGATCGTTTTGTGTTTTAGGAGCGTTTTAAAGCCCATATCATAAACTGGAGATCGTTACCACGTGGAAAAAAGAAAGAGAGCCACCATGGAGACGAATGGGAGGATAAGGACAACACCATGAAGTTCTAGTTGGACACAATCGCTTGACCAGAGCTCTGTGCTAGAGACATCCATGTCCTTCCTGGAGGGACAGGGATGAGTGTCAGACAGCATTGGCTCACAGTTCCTGCCTAGTGCAAGCCAGAGCAGCACACGCTGGTGCAAAAGGAAATGTCTGTCATCCCTAATCAAGGTTATTCTCTGTCCCACCGTGGGGAGACATTGAAATCATCTCGCTGTGTCCAGTGAGATGTGCTCAATGCTTTGGGGGCAACGCCTGTTAGGGAGGATGCTTGCCTCAGGCTAAGACACAGATTTGACCCTGGCCTGGAACTGAATGGACAGTGGCTTGGGGAGAGAGTTCAGCCCGCAGTTGCCTCCTCTGCAAAATGGAAATACTAGAAACTGCTTTTTGAAGGCAGCCTGGGTCTCAGACAGAATCATTATAGTCCTCCAGCCTGGGACTTGGGAGCAGCAGTGGTTCATGAGTGGGCTATTGTTTTTCCCAGCAAGGATATCAAGTCATTATTTGGCAAAACCAAAATCGCTGACTGGTTTCCATTCCACAGAGTTTTAATGTTCTTATAATACTTCATTCTTTAGTGCTAGCTGATGCTGAAGGCTTCAGATCAGTGGAGGGTAATGACAGACAGTGACGCTTTTTGCCGAGTGGTGGTGGCACACACCTTTAATCCCAACCCTCAGGAGGCAGAGGCAGACAGATCTCTGTGAGTTCCAGGTCAGCCTGGTCTACAGAGTGAGTTCCAGGACAGCCAGAGTTACAACAGAGAGACCTTGTCTCAAAAAACAAACAACAAAAACAACAAAAAATGGTGATTTTTTAAAAAAGAGCATTAGTAGAGATGGAATTAAAAGCATTTATAGTTTCTTGCATCTTAATTAGTTGTACTTAAAAAATGAAATACAAGGATTTCAAAGGAGAAAAATCCCACGCGAAGGTCCAGTTGCACTGTGCAGCACTGCTGTCCTGTGTGGTAGGGAGGCGACAGTCACTTAAACGCAAGTCCATTTGATTGCCATTGGCAGCATCTGTTAACTAGCTTTGAAAAGAGAAATTAAATTCTTGACAGAACCAATAGGGCCTCATTTGGTGACTACTCTGGTAACCGTGTGGTACAGAAAAGGTTTGGCTTCTAGACCATCATAGAACCCCCAGGACTACGGGGGCGTATGTGGTCCCTAGCAAGCTTCTAGGGAAACATCAAGGAGACAAACCAGGACAAAGTAAGGTACCAGCCATCAGACACACAGCCCTCAAACATTCTCACAAACCCATCGGAAGAGCTTTATATTTTTGTGTGACATCATCTAGACAAATGGGAGTCTTTCCATTTGGGGTTCAAACTGTTTATCTCTACACAGAGAGGGGAAAGAATGATTTGGCTTGTGTACTATTCATTATTTGTCATCATTATTATTAACGGTGCTGGATTTTGTTGGGTTCTTATCTCTTACGATTCATCGACAAGGATCAAGGCTGACAATTGTTCTGTGTAACAGGTGGAGCGAAGCAACTGCTCTGCAAACAACGTCACCTTCAACTATATACCAAGTTCAAGACCAGACAGAACAGCGTGAGGTCCTGTCTCCAAAGCACAAAGCAATACAAGAAATAATAAACAGAGGGGAACCTTGTGTTTATAAAGTATGCCACTAAGACAAAGACTACAAAGTAAGGGTGGAAAGGCAGGAAAAGTAGGAGTTGGTCCGCGGCGCCCTGCTGAGTAGCCATGACAATCTTGGACTGTGGGACTTTCAGTTTTGGTTTGTCACGAAGTAAACCCCTACATGTTTAAGGAATCTAACTGTTATCTGGGTTCCTTGATATTTGAAATTGAATACAACTGAAACACAGCTCTGGAGTCATAAGACTTCAGTAGCTTTGGATAAAGAGAAATACTTTGGAAGATGGAGAGAGAGCTCAGCAGTTGAGAACACCTGCTGCTCTTCTAGTGTTCACGGGCTTGCCTTCCAGAACCCACGTGGGTGGTGGCTTACAATCATTTGTAACTCCAATTCCACGGATCCCACGCCCTCTTTTGGCACAGTGTGCACACAGTACAGAGACTTTCGTGCGGACAAAAATGGCTATTGACATTAAAAATACTAACATAAATATTCGAAATGAATATTAATTACCGTTGTGATAATACAGTGACACAATGTGGTTGACATGGGTGTAGGAAACAGCAGACAAAAGAAGAAACATGTACCATCTTCAACCTGGCCCAATTGTTGAGATCAGAGACCAGTGGTCTATAATCAGATGCAAAGGGCTATGGCATCCCACCATTTGTGAAACAGGAAGCCAGTGTTCCTATTCTGCCAGTGTATCACGTTTTCTTTAAGTCTTTGAAAATGAAAAGCTTTCTAAGATGGAAGGTTGCCATAATTTTGTGTGTGTGTGTGTGCGTGTGTGTGTTCGTATTTATTCCTCTTTGGTGACCAGTTACTTTCCCTCGAATTTGGTTCAGAATAAGATGAAACTACAAATGTTCTCCATGGCGTATTTTGCACAGATTACTCTTTGCTCTTTTGGTGTCACAGGTCGGGGATCTGCTTTGAGCAGGAGGATGGAGGGGAATTTGAGGTGAAGCGAGAGTCCCAGATACTGTATTTCAATCTTCCTGTTTCCTGATGGAAAACCCTTCTTGAACAGGAAGTGGTATTGTCAGTATAGACTTCCTTGTTGAGAGATCTAGATATAATGACCGGTCCTTGTGAGACCCAAGACTGTGGCCTTGGATCCCATTTCCTTTTCATGGGACATTCTTGGGGGAAATGGTTAGTGTCATGTCGACACTGGGGCCTGAGAGTCAAGTAAAGATGAGGCTGCAATACCTTGCCAAGCAGGACATTGAGGGCATAGGATGCAAGAGACAATGCAGACAAGGCCTGAGAGGGGGGAAGGCAGGGTAAGCTTCAGAAGGGTCAAAGTTGCAACCCAATGGATCCTATCAAAGATGTTTCACCACGAGTTCACAGGGACAGGCAATAAATACACATCTGATTTCCTAATACTCAGAAAAATTGTGGAAATGGCTCTGAGAGACATTACTCTTCCTTTCTCAATTTCCCTGATTATGAAGATCTGGTATTGCAAGCCAGGAGTGGTGGCATATGCCTTTAAACCTAGCACTCAGGAAGCTGAGGCTGGTGGATCTCAGAGTTCAAGGCCAGCCTGATTTACAAAGCAAGTTCCAGGTCAGCTAGAGCTACACAGAGAAACCTTGTCTCAAAAAACCAAAAGAAGGAAGAAGAAGAAAAAGAAGAAGAAGAAGAAGAAGAAGAGGAGGAGGAGGAGGAGGAGGAGGAGGAGGAGGAGGAGGAGGAGGAGGAAGAGGAGGAGGAAAAGTAAAAAGAAGACTTCGTATTGTATAAACAATACACTTGTTATGATTAATGAAGAATATTAATATGTTATAACTTGAAGGTCACTGGTATGAATTTATTTAGATCTCCATTTATTTAGATCTTTGATTTCTTTCACAAGTATTTTGTTATTTTCCTTACCAAAAATTGTTTTAGATTTATGCCTAGGCATTAATTTGGCTTCCTCTCCCTGACAGAGAGAGAGAGAATGGGAGGGAGGGAGAGAGAGAGACAGAGAGAGAGAGAGAGACAGAGAGAGAGCGAGAGAAAGAAAGAGAGAGAGAGAACCATGTCTTTCTTTTCGAGGCAGTGTAACTCAGGCTGCCCTGAGGTCTCCCTGGCCCCTACCTAAGCACTAGGCTTATAAGCCTGCACCACCATTCATAACTTTCTATTTTTAACTAAAAGTTTACAATGATGTTTTTCCTTTTTAGGAAGCCCTAATTGGTTGCCTCTGAAATAATAGGAAACTATCTTAAAAATTAATGCTAGATGGTCTTGTGCATGCAGTCCCAGCAGTTGGAAGATGGAAGCCAGAGGATCAGGAGTTAAGCTCATCCTAAGCTATACGCCAAGTTCCAAGACCAGAATGAACAGTGTGGAAAACCCATCTCAAAATACCAAAAGTAAAATAATAAATCTAAGGGAGACTAAGTCTTCCTCCCACCTTCCGTATGTAAATTATGCCACCGGGTGACCCGCTAGACATGAGGCACTTCGGGTTCACATTTCTTCCCGTTAAATGAAAACAAACGAAAACACTGCCATTTTGCAAAGACAATTTTAGTGAAAGTCACTGTACCTTCGACATCTATGGCTGTTATTATTTTCAGAGCCAGCAGGGGTCCAGTGCACCGTCTGGACTCCGCCAAAGGGAAGCAGGGGTACTGAGTTGGACTCTTCATTTGAAGTGTGCCAAATCTGGACTGAGGGACTTGACTTGAGTTTCTTCAACAGAGGTGGCTAAGACCGAGAAGAGGGTGGCGAGAGAATCTGAGGAGGAAAGGCTTGACAAACGATAGTGTGGTGTCCGGGGAGACCCGCGCGGGGAGGACAACTGAGGCTGCGGCCGCAGTGTTGACCTGGGGGGGTCAGGAGCAGGCCGTCTCTCGAGCTGAGGAGCGACAGCAGGAGGATGGCCACATGAAACTCCTCTCGTGCTTTTGGTGTGGTTTTTCCTGTGCTATTTATTCTTTTACTTTTAAAGTCATTGACCAACAAATAGATTTTAAAAAGAAAGAGTGAAAATGGAGCTCTCCGGCCATCGAGAGGACTAAATCAGTGATAAGCGAGATCTGTCCGCTCCCGAGTCCCCGGGGACTAAGTTAAACACTTTCATTCCATGCAGCAGTGAACCTGTCCGACTTGGTCACATCACACTCTCCAAACACAGCCGTGCTCCTGCCATCCCCAAATCCATAATGTGTCTCTAGATGTGCCTCGTTGCAATGGTTATTGAGAAAAAGCAGGACGAGGCAAAAAGAAGAAATGAACGCAGGAAATGGGCATTTCGTGAGCGGCCTACCCCCCTGCTTTTACAAAGATTGCTTTAAGAGATTTTTTTTTTTTTTTTAAATCCAACAAAGATGAAAATGTGTCAGGGGTGGACAATCGAAGTCTTTCCTGGGAGATGCTGCTTCATAACTGAAACACGTAAATTGCTTGGAAGCCCGCACCAGTGCGCACTTTCTGTGGTATTAACCTATTATTCCTGGCCCTCTTGTGCACTCATATTATTCCCAAAGATATCTGTAAATAGTCCCTTACCCTCTATTTGACCAGTCAAACAAACACAAATAGCAGAATGCACACACAGTCTCTGCTCGTATATTTGCAGTTCAAAAGATTGGCCTACAGAGGGGGAAACCAGAGTTGAAATTCCCTCTTTAGACGTGCTTAGACATTCATGGAAGCAGACCCCAGCACATCCACGGCAGGGAAATGCAGCGACTGTGTGCGTGCGGTGCCGAAGAGCACGGGGCTCTTAGTTTTTAGGAAGACTGGCCTTATCATGCTGGCTTTTACTAAAGCATAATCAGTAAGATTATGTAAAGATTAAGTAAAACCCAGATTCCAACTCTGGGTGTGGGATAATCTCTTGAAAGGCACACATCTTTTGAATTTGGGTTTAACCCACGTCCTCCACTTCACAGGTGGGAAAACTGAGGCCTAGGGAAATAAATGTTCTGTCTCACACACCAGGATAGCCCAAAGAAGGATTGAACGCTGTGCTGGCTGGCTTTATGTCAACCAAACACAAGCCAGAGTCCTTTTAGAAGAGGGGACCACATTTGAGAAAATGCCCCCACCAGACTAGCCTATGGGTAAGCCTGTGGAGACTTATCTTGATTGATAATTATAATTTTCTTGATATTGACTGAGTGCGGAAGGGCCCAGCTCACTGTGTGCTGTGCTACCTCTGTCAGGCGGTCCTGGGCACACTAAACAAGCAGTCTGAACAAGCCGCGAGGAACAAACTTGTAAGCAGCACTCTTCCGTGGCCTTTATACCGTTACTGTCTTGTGCTCCTTCTCTGACTTTTCCGAGATGATAGACTACAAGCTGGAAGATGAAATAAAAAACCCTTTCCTCCTAACTTGCTTTTGGTCATGGTGTTTTATCACAGGAATAAAAATCCCAAGGAAGACAAATACAGAGCTTTAAATTGACCTGTTTCTATTGCTTATAAGCAAAGGTGAGCTAGAACATGCTTGCCAGAGTCGCTCGGGATTGGGGTGATGGGGCAGTCAAGATCTGGTCATAGGTCCCGAGATCCCCGGATATGAGAGAATCTAAATAGTCCTCCAGGAGGGAGGGGAAGGCCTGCTAAGCACCCTTTCAGAAAGGACTTAAAAGTTATCACTTGATAATTAGGTTCCCTAGAAGCAGGAGCCTTGGCATACTGGCATGTGCTCTGTGCAATTTGGGTGAGAAATAAAGGTCAGAATGAAGGCAAAACAAGATCCTTTGCTGTGTAACAGGTGGTGCTTACAAAGGCAAAGTATCTGGCCAAACCCATTCCCAGGACCGACCCTGTAAGACTGAGTCACCGGTCTCCTCTGCTGGCTGGAGCAGTTGATAGGAATATACACTGCACAGTGGGGACAGCTTTTCCAGACCACAGACTAAAAACACAAATCTTATCTCTGTCGGTAGTCTAGAACTTTTCCTTCCATCTCCAAGTGTCCAGAAAGTAACACGGCTGGTTATCAGTGGGAAAATTGCATGGATTCAAATCTTTCCAAATTTAATGTCGTTCCAAAGGAAATGACATCATTCATTTCCACGCTCTGTGGGAAATGCTAAATTCCCTCCAGGTCAGGATATGGACAAATGAGAGACAAGACCCTCCTGTCTGCCCAAGTCACCCAGAATACCTGAACTTTGCAGACCCTACCCCAGGGGAACATCAGCCTATGTTTGAACCATGGTGGCTAAGCTATGAAAAGAAACAGGAAAACACACTGCACAGCCAGCAAGATGGTCTTTTTTTTCTTTCCTTCCTCTGACATTACATCGATCGGAAACCTGTGGCAGGCGAATTCCACACGGGTGAGGGAGGACTACAGCCAATTAAGTTGGAAACGCTAACAAGCTGCTTGAGCGATCTCTGAGGCATGCCAGGACAGAACATGTCCACAAAGAAAATATTAATTTTAAGCTCAAAGGAAAAAAAAAAAAGAGAATTTAGGCGGGGAAGAGACTAAGAGGAAAGTGTCAGGTTATTTATCTAAATTGTCATTCCTATGTGTTCGAGAAGTCTCGTGCCCTGGGAGCAGTCAATCAACACCCCCTTCTGATCACAGCCCTCACCCTGACTGTGCAGAGAGATGTCAGCTGAGGAGAAACACATATGGAAAGTCTGTTAAGCATGTGTGTCATTTCTGATGTCAACATGGAAGGAAATGCAGGAGCAGCGAGTGTGTGTGCTTTTCCACACCAGCTCCGAGGACGGCACGGAGCACCCATGGCCTGTACAAAAGTCTCTGCAGTATCAGCGTTGCTGATGGGATGGTGACAAGGATCATGATAACAGAAGAATGCAGAGTTCAGTGTCAGCCAACACAAATAAAAACAGGACCATCGTGTCCAGGACTAACAGAAATGCCAGCATCGTGTGTCTGCAAGAGTTTGGAAGTCTGACTTTGTGTTTCTCACGATGGGGGCCGAGGCCAGAACTGTTCTGGGAAGTCTAGTCTTGACTATCCTGCTGTTTAGATGTGGAATAAAGCATTCACCATCTTCGAGTTCCCCTTCTGTAATGCCATGGTGGGGTCACTCTAGATTCTCTTGGCTGATGAGTGTAGAGTTCAAGGCAGCTTCTGTCTGAGAGGTCAGTGGGAGCCCCAGGTGGTGCTGTTTGGGGCTGAGGTGTGCGCAGGTGTGCTGAGAAGGCAGACGGAGCCCAGAACTGCATTGGTTTGGAGTTGACTTTACCTGACTGTCACTGGTTAAGCCACTAAAGCTTCTGAGCGGAGTGGCCTCAGAGCATTCCCTAATATACGTATTCGCTTATGACTCTGTTTCTAAGAAGTTCCCAAGGATACTTGAGCAGCTGGCCTGGACCACTTCCAGCAGTGATAGCTTACCTGGTGTATGTGGTACCGACCTCTGCTCTGGCTGCCTAGCACCCAGTTTCTCTACTGAAAAACCTGACTTTTCTCTTGAACAACCATACTCTCTCCTGATCAGGGCATTCAGGGGGGCTGAGGCCTATCCTGGTCCCCAATCCCAATGATGAGCCTGTGTTTTAAGCTTTGTCATTCAAGGTACTTCATCTCTGTGTTTGACTCGTATATAACCACAGGGCTCAGAGCAGGATGGTCCACCATAGGGCGTTGCTGTTGTAACTATAGCAGACATGAGACTCTATTAGCTGTAGTTTCTAAATTATAAGAAGGATATTAGTTGGGGACTTTGAGAAGACGCTTCATCCCTCTTGAAAAAGATGCCTAAGAAGAAAGTCGGTAGGAAGGAAAGCAGGGCTGGGGCATGCTCAGTGGATTAAGTGCTTGTTGCACATGAGGGTCTGAGTTCAGATCCCAAGAACCCGTGTAAGCACTGGGTGTGGCTGTCTGCACTTACAACCCCAGTGTGGGGGTGGAGGGTAGACATGGGTGGACCCTGGGGACTTGCTGGCTGCTGAATCTAGCCAAAAACATCCAAACATCCAACTCAAAAACATCCAAACATCCAACTGAATTCAGTGAGATCCCCCCCATGCCCCACACACACACGTACCACACAAATATACACAGGCAAATAAGAGAGAAGAGAAGTGAAGCTGAGTGAGCCGGTGACAGCATTTGAACTCTGAGATACAGCCATGCTTGAAGACGGCGGGGGCGTGGACAGCCCTCTTAGGCAATCTGACTGAGGATGTAAAGACGGCTACTGACATGATATTTCCACGATTTACAACCTTGTCATTTTCTTGCTCTAGACCAGAGGTCAGTGACATTTTGTAAGAAGGCAGGCAGGAATGTTTTGAGATTGTAGAACAAACAGTTTCCTACCGGAGTGATGTAATTCTGCTGTTGTTAACCTACGCTAGACGTAGGTAATATGCAAACACACACTTCAGTAAACTTGGTGAGTCATCCGTGGTATGGTAAAGCAAACCTGTACCCCACCTTGAGAAGTGGATGCAAGAGGCCTCCATCTGAGGCCAGCCTGGGCTACATAACAAGACTCTATCTCAAAAGAAAACAAACAGTGCACCTAGAGATGGCTCAAGGGGAAAAGTTGTTTTTCACCAAATCTGAAAACCTGAGATTCATCCTTGGGACCCACGTGGTGGAAAGAAAGAACAGACTCCATCCTGTTGTCCTCTGACTCTCTCTACACACGCACTGTGGCACATGTGCATGCATGCACACACACACTAAATGAATGAATAACTAATTAATAATAAATAAATAAAAATACAAAACAGGGCAGGCATCCCTTCTATAAGTCATCCTTACCAGTTCCTGATATGAACAGTCAAGAAGATTTGAGTTTTTCTAGTTTTCATGCTGTGAAAGCAAACCCAAGTTTTGTTTTCACCAGACCAGGGCCACGTTGATATGGTGTATCCAGATCCAGGAAGAGATGGGCACCAGCTCTTCAAGACCTGCTCCTGCCAGCATGCAGATACAAAGCTGTCGCGTTTCAAGCCTGTATAATATCAAAATGTAGCGAAACAATCAGGAAGTAATGTGTTTTAAGTGTTTATCATCTTAGTCACGGTGTGACTTCTTTAATGGCCCTTTTCAAAGTTTGCTTTTTATTCCTAGCTTCTTCGTGCAGCCCGGATTATAGTTCACAACATCCCTGAGCATAGACCAGTGGGCTCTGGAGAGGAGGGTCCAGCTGTCTCCAGCACATTGTGGTGATCGTCGATGGCCATTTTTAGATGGCTCAGAATCGAAACAGAGAAACCAGCTTCTCCAACCATACAGCATCAGCAGATCAAAGTTTGGGAGGGATTAACCGTGTCTTCAAGAACTGCAGTTTAAAATTCCAAGGCGCTAGACAAGCCCTTTTTGAAATGGTAATGCATCCTCGTACCTGAGTAGAAAAGACAATTAAGATAATGTGTTAATTTTCCCCTCGAATCTGACAGTAATATTTTGATCCTGTTAATTATCCAGAGAACAGAAACTGTATGTAATGCGATAGGTCTGAGCAGAGCTGATGTGCTCCCTGCCTGGTAAGCAAGCACACTTATCCTATAATTAGCTGCTTGGAATGCCATTTCCAGCCCTCCCTACATATACCCACTCAAAAATGAACCAACACGGTACTTCAGAACTCTTCCAAGCTGGCTTCCCCTGGGAAGGCAGCCAATGATTATTTACTGAGAGTCACTCTCCTTTCAAAACGATCAGAAAATAGCAATCCATTCGCTAATGATTTCTGGCAGGTGAGGGTTAATCGATGCCTTAAGAAGACCCAGAGACAGTGCCACTGTAGCGCTAGCAGGCTTGCCTTCCGCAAAGGGTAAACTCATCGATACCACTAACTGGGCATTTTAATGAGAGTTCATTACAAAAGGGTGAACCTTCACAGTGAGCCAACAAATCCATAAGGCAGCAAAATGTGGACCCACCTCATTTCTGCAAGCTGGGAAACAGGCCTCTCTATATACACAGTAGAGCATTTTCTTCCGAATGGAGACCATGGCTGGCTGAGCTGGGTGTTCCACAGGGCACTGTACTGACTTTTTCAAAATGTGCTCACCATGTTTGTCAGGTCTGGGTATACTAGACCGCTAGAAGAGCTATGCCCTGGGACTAGCTCACATGCTCAAGGAGGCTGAGAAGTCTCAAGAGCTACCATCTGAAAGTGGAAGAGAGTTATGATGGAGCTGATGGGCTGAGAAACAAGGTACGGCTAACCAAGTCTCAGTCTGGGTCCAGACACCAAGGAACAGGAGCTCAGGGTCTGAGGACGGGAGAAGGTGCGCACTCCGGCTAGAGCAAAGAGGAGGTTGGGGGTCGCCTTGTTCTGTTTTTGCCTTTGGTTGATTTTCTTTACCTTTCTCTTCCTTCCTTCCTTTCTTTCTTTCTTTCTTTCTTCCTTTCCTTTTTTTTGTTTTTGTCTTTTTCAAGACCGGGTTTCTCTGTTGTAACTCTGGCTGTCCTGGAACTTACTCTGTAGACCAGACTGGCCTCGAACTCACAGAGATCCGCCTGCCTTTGCCTCCCAGGCATGCACCACTACTACTCAGCCTTGTCTCTTCTTCTTCTTTTTTTTTTTTTTCTTTTTCTTTTGATATGTAGGTCAAATGATTCAACCGAATTTCTCGGGACCACGCCTGGTAAAGTTAGTATACCTAAGTACTAACTGCTGTCACTCCCTTCGTCATGAATGACAATCCCTCAAACTATACACCACCTTCCAGGCCCCACATTCAGCCATTCTAAGACCCAGTCTCCCAGATATTATAATAAGATAATATTATATAATCTATTCTATATTATAATAAGAAACCAATGCTTTCCCTCCTAAGTTCTGCCTGGGTTTAGGGGCCTCCGCTCAGATGCATCAGTAAGCTCTTGGTGGCCATTCATTCCTCTTCTCTTTCCTGTCTGTGTGGGATCTTCTTGTGGATCCACTGCAGGATCCCAGGGGCCTGAACCGTGGTGAGGGCCAACCGTTGGGAGCCGCGTTTGTCCTGGTCGCCACAGGCAACAGGTGAGGACCAAATTAAGCAAGTTGGGCGGAGAGGGCAGCGGCAAGCAGGCTGTTAAATGGTGTGCGCAAGTCAGGTGTCGGTTGTTGGGATGAAATGCCAACCACAAACAAGTCGGGGAGGAAAAGGTTTACTTCATCTTACAAGTTGTAGTCTATCACTGGGGGAAGCTCAGGCAGGGACTCAAGGCAGAAACCTGGAGGCAGGAACTGAAGCCGAAGACAAGGAGAGATGCTGTTTACTGGCATGTTCCCTCTGGTTCATGCTCAGCCAGCTTTCTTACACAACCCAGAACCACGTGCCTCACCACCCATAGTGGGCAGAGCCTTCCTACATCTGTGGGTAATTAAGAAAACACGGCGCAGACAGGCTGCAGTCCAATCTGAAGGAGGCAGTTCAACCTCTTCCCAGGTGACTCTAGTTGGTGTTAAATGCCCACTATGACAAACGCCCATGATGTTTTCTTACTATTCCCCAAGCATGGGCTTGTCCTGTGCCACAGACTAGGCCAGAATAAACGAGATGGAGTTTAGCTGTCCTCTGAGAGGCAGCATCAAACTAGAGTTCTACCCCATCTGAGCAGGTGAGCAATTCTTTTCTGAGGAAACATGAAGGTCTCTCGGACCTTCTGTGGCAGTCAAACTTTGTCTCACTGTGACGAAATACCTGACACAAGCCACAAGAAGAAGGTTCATTCAGCTCCCGGTTTCTGGGTTTTCTGACTCTTAAGGCAGGGAGGGTGTGGTGCAGCAGCTCACATCACACAGTCAGGAGGCAGAGTGGAGTACCCACAGGAAGAGGCCAGAGCAACCTACAGCAACCAGGGACACAGCCAGGGGATCTGCTGCCTCCTAGCAGGCCCCACACGCCACAGCTCCAACACCTCCAAATAGCAGGTTCAAAGTTTGAGTATATGAATAGATTTAACCACTCAGCAGGACGAAACCCTGAAAACCCTCACAGCCGCAATGAGAGAGCTGTGTTCCACGAATCCCCTCAGAGTCTGTCAGTCCAATCAAGTTGGCAGTCAGGAGTCACCCTCCTCCAGGGCACTGAGCCCTTGGGGAAACAGCCCCCACCAACCCAGCCCACCATCAACACATCTAGCCAGGCCTGGTCACAAGCTCATTCCTTCGAGCCTTTGTTCCTCCATTTCAAATTAACCCCCCCCACCCCAATTCAAACACCCTGTCCCTCTATGGTGCCATCCTTCCGTGAACTGTTCCTTCAGATGCTTCCTGAGTGGCTTTAGTGTGCTGGGCACTGTCTGGGACACTGGGAAGACAACAGTGAACTGAACAAGTGCCAGCCACACGAAGGTTTCATCCTATCCAGCTCCTGCCGCAAAGACTGGAGTGACTCCATACGCTGTGCTCCCAAGTGCAAGTGCACTTAAGACCATTGCCTGTGGTACCCAGGACTCTGGCAATGTCACAGGCACCCAGTCCACTCTGTCTACTCTTTTTGTCTAGCTCCACTTGCAGTAAGAGAACAAAAGGACACTCCCCTCCTAAAACAGCTAATGATAAATCTACTTCTTAGACCTGGGTGTGGTGGCACACACTGAAATCCCAATAGAGTTTGGGAATCGGAAACAACGAGGATCCCAAGTTTGAGGCTAGCCTAGGCTATGTAGCAAGACTCTGAAGTAAATATGAAAAGCCTGAAAATAATTAATTATAATATTATCTTGAGCAAAGAAATCATCCTCTGAGAGAGGAGTTAGGTGGTAGTAGTCTTTTAGGATGGAGGGACCCAGCAGGTCCCTAAAAATCACGCCCTTTCTGCGGCCCTGTCTCTATTCATTCACTGAACAAACATTTACTGCTCAGTCTGTGGGGATATCGTGAAGTCTGCCAGCGAGAGTAAACAGACAAGATTCCTGCTCTAAGACCATAGGAGAGCCTAGACTTGCCTGGAAGTTGGAGAAGGGCTTCCTCAGAGTCAAGGCTCCTGTTGAAATCTGAACCAAGAATGGTTTTAAGACAGATTCCACCAGAGGCGCTAGGATGGGAGAGACTGCGAAACAGAGAAGCGGAGAAAGCACGGAAGACATGAGAGTTGGAAAGTGTGAGAGATCCAGCCACGCAGCCTCATAGGCTCCACTAAGGGTTTGGGGCTAATCTTAAGAGTGTGAGAAGCCCCCAAAGTGTAGGATAAGCTGCATTACGTAGCCCAGTCACTAGGGAGGCTCAGGAAGGACATCTGCCACCGTGTAGCAGGGGAACATAAAGATGAACCGTGGAGGTGTGGAGAGATGGGGACCTGCGGAGGTGGCCTACCTTATACTCGAGGCTGGATGATGCCCTGCACTACCCAGGGCCTGGTCCAAACCTCCCTATGACTTTCCCATCCCGATGATCCCCAGACCCCAGTCTGGTTTCTGGCTTGTCAGTGAGGAGTCCAATCTCCATTGCAAGACGGAACATAAAGACACAACAGTTAAGAGAAACTGAGTAGTGACGCCCTACTAGGTGCTCACCTGCTAGGTGAGCAGCCTGGCAATCCATGCTTAGGGGAGCTTCAGCTTATTTTTAGGGAGGAAGGATCCAGTAGATCCCTTAAAGCACACACCCTTTCTGCAGGTCAGTCTTTATGTCTGGGAATCTGACCTCTTGTAATGGGCACACAACCCTAGATATGGTTCCCCAGGCCTCGTGTCAGGGGTACAGTGCATTCACTAACAGTGATTTGCCTTTTAACTATAATTTTGAATAGGATGTTAACACTGACAAAACAAAATACTGGGAAGTTTTATACCGAAAGTCTAAATTTCCAAATCTTGTTGAAATTAGAAGGATCCAAGAATATGGATCTTGGTCCTTGCAAGAAAGTGTAGCATCCCTGGGCTGCATCTGCGTGTTGTTCTTCCCGTAGTCCCTACTATGCTCTCCTGTACTCCAAGACAAAAGCTGGTGCCATTTGCATAGTGCTTCACACCTGGGCTTATTCTTAAAGCCAAGAATACCTACTTTTCACCACCTTGCCTCTATCCTTAGTTGGAAAAATGAAAACTAAATAGAGAGAGCACTGTGCTTCAGCCAATCAAAGCATTCGTGTTTCCACTGGAAAGTGAAGAATATGTTAGGCGAGGTCGAATACCCAAGCAAAGTGTGCTGGCTCTTCCTTGCTCTTGTGTCCTGAAGCCTGCATTTGGGTACGGACTGGTAATCCAATCCTATTCTCTCTTCCAGTAGGAGTACTCCTCCGGTCCAGAGAGGTGAAGCCACCCAGCAACAATCACACAGCAGTTGAAGCCAGTTTTGGTTCAGAACCGGTAATGGAAAATGCAGGCTGGCAGACAGAAGCAGGGAGGACTGGGGGAGGAAAAGCTGAGAGAGATGATATAGTAGGCTGGGAGGGCCTGAGTTAGTGAGGGAGGAGCCTGTAGAGGAACGCTGGGAATTTTTATGTTAAGAAAGCTTTTTGGTTTAACTGACTAGTCACTAAAGGTTTGCGTTCCCGCCCTAGCTGTGGTAGAGTTGTTTACGAGTTGGAATTGGAATGCTTGTCGCAGGTGGCTATAATCTGGTTTGGTGCAGCTGTTCTGGCACCTGTAGCTTGTCTTTGGGATTGCGTGCCCCATGGGTTTATGGGAACTTTTGGTTTAGGGCATAAAAGGTCTGAAACCTGGAGAGTCAGGGTGGGCGTTGGTTGCTTGGGTTGCTGTCATTAGTTAGTGTGAGAACAAAGGTTGGAGAGATTCGAGCTCAGGACAGCCTAAAAAGAGGCTGTGAAGATTTCTACCTTTCTCTCTTGCTGTATTAAGGCCGTTTGTGAAAGCGGTGAAGTTTTTTACCTTTCTTTTCTCCTTCCCTAAATTGAGAGTAAAAGATTATAGCATACTTCTACAGAGGCCAGTGAGATCTGGAAAGCAGAGACTGGGAGAAGAGTTTTCTCAAAGCCTGGAATCCAAGATCCCCCATGGGAGGCAGACTGTGGCCATGGAGGGTGGAGAGAGCACCTCCATCCCGGCAGTACTCACAACTGAACAAGGGCACTGACACCAGAAGGAGCTGTGAAGCAGAGCAAGCCAGGCAGGTGGGGTGCAGAAACCTGTAACCACTGAGATTTCGGGCATGCGCATCCTCTGCCCTTGGCCTCTTTGAGATCAGCACTGCTCCCCTCCGTCTTGGACTCTGCTTACCAGGCCTCCAGCTAAGAGAATATACACATTAAACCCCCCCTCCTTTTTTTGAGACAGGGTTTCTCTGTTGTAACCGTGACTGTCCTGACACTCTGTAGATCAGGCTGGCCTTGAACTCAGAGATCTGCCTGCCTCTGCCTCCCGGGTGCTGGGATTAAAGGTGTGTGCCACCACCACCCAGCAAAATTCCTTTAAATAGCCAAACTGGGGCTGGTGAGATGGTGGGCGGAGGTGTGGATGAGGATGGAGGTTGGTAAAGCCTCTTGCTGCAGGTCTGACCACCCAGGTTCCATCTCTTGGACCCACATGGGAAAGGGAGAGAACCGGCTCTCACAAGTTTAAGTTGCCTTCTGACCTCCACAGGTGTGCCATGGCACAAGCACATGCCACACCATAAATAAAATGATGCAACCTTTAAAAAGATGTCCAAACCCAGCTAAGTACTGGGATGGCCCGTGTGTCCTGGATAATGTGGCTTCGGTATCCACTTGACTGTTTCGTAAGTCAGGACCTCCGAGTGAGCTGTTGCCCAACAGAAATGTGAGCTTCTCACTCTTAGCTTTTCCAGTTAAATTATGGCGCACAGAATACTGGTTGAAGCACATAACAGAGGACCAAATAAGAGCAAGTATAGAGGAGGACAGTCCTGACTGAGGACACATATACACTGCTTATACAATATCAAGGCCCCCCCGTGATCACCATAGCAAGATATGCGGCCATATTTAAGTGGACAACACCTTGTGGTTTTGCATCTAAGTGTCTACCAGGAGAAACCTCTGCTTGTGCCCTCAGAGCTAAGTGTCTGCCCCCAGGGTGTCCCCATTGTCCTGTTTACAACCGTGAAGCTGTCCGCACAATGTCCTATCTCCACAAGAGAGGTAGAAAGGTCCTGACTACAGATGGTCCCAGAGGAGCTGGGGGCTGTTTTTGTCTGGTCAGTGGAGGCAGTAATCCCATGTGGTTGATGATAGCAAGGCATGGCCAACTGACCACCAGTCCCTTCAGGCCCTGTCAAGAGGGCCTGGCTGTGTCTCTTACAGAAAGTATGGGGCTGCTGCTCATAGACGGCTCACGGACCCTCCCTACTTACACGCCACGGTCACTGCGCTCTCAAAATTCTGTGCTCTAAGACATTACTATAAAGTGGCCTCAAGCCCTGCTTACATCACAAAACCTAAGTGTCAGGTAATTCAGAGGCTGTCATGCAAAGTGATACTCTCTGAGAACCCACAGATCCCCAAAGAGCATTTTCTAGGGGACTCACTTGTGCATAGAGAACAGAAAATCTAATCCATAATAATGATAGCTCTGGATTGTCAAGAAATAGTTAAACAGAGAGAGAGAAAGGGAGAGAGGAGAGAGAGAGAGAGAGAGAAAGAGAGAAGGAGAGAGGGAGGGAGGGAGGGAGAGGGAGAGGGAAGTGCCAAATGTTATTCAGAAAATGTACAGCACTTTGCAGATCTAAGCCCTAGCTGTGTAGAAGCTCCCTTCCTGACTTATTCTCATTGGTACCAGGCTCACCACTTCTCAAAACATCTATTTATAAGCGCAGTGACAGAGGAAATGTCTGAATTTGAAAGGAAGGCTTAGGGGTTGTGAAGCCTCAGGAAGGTTCTTCCATGACTTACGCAGACGTTTTTGAAGTTTGATATGCCCTTAACCCAAACCAAAATTCATAACAAAGTCAAAAGCAATAGATTCAAGTGGGTTCCAACTGCTTGTTCCTCCCAATCTGATTCTTTACTCAGACTTTCACAGGCCAGCTCCAGGATGGGGGGTAGCGGGGTAAATTTGCGGCCATGGCAACAGAAAGATGCATTTAAGAGGTAAGACCTTAGCATTGGCTTCAGCAAAGAGCCCTGTTTCTGAAGCCACAGTTCTGCAGCTTGGCCCTGAAGCCAAACAGCGTGTGAGAACCTAGCCCTGCCGTTTGCTGGCAAGGTAACCAGGACAAGTTGCAAACCCTCAGTCTTCAGTTTTCTTGTCTGTAAAATGGAGATAAAGTGTTCCCTGCTCCACAGGAGTGCTGTATGCCTTAAAGAAGAGTCAAGTGTCTAAACAGGGATAGAATGTAACAGGCCACCAACAAATTTCACCTGGTTTAACTGTTTTTTAAATGTTACAAATAATTTTAAAACAGTGGTAAGGCTTGTTTATTATTTTGGTTTTGTTCACTTGTTTCAAAGAACCAGGAATTGAGTTCAGGGTCTCCTGCACGCCGGGCAAATGTTCAATCACTAAGCTACATTCCCAACTCTCTTTTATTTTACCGGAGACATTATCTTGCTAAAATGTCCAAGTTGGCCTTGAACTCGCTAAATAGCCCAGGCAAGTCTCAGAAGCAATCCACCCTCCTGCCTCAGCCTGCTGAGAAACTGTGATTGCAGGTATGTGCCACCAGCATCAGGGGTGTTTTTTGTTTTTTTTTTTTAACATTTAAATGTGAAACATTTTTAAAAAATTAAATGTGATATAAAGGAAAAAGAGAAATAGAAGATCTTCTGCATTTTTCTGCCTGATTAAATAAGAACCACGGTTGGGGGAAGATGCAGGTCCTAAATTGAATTGGTTGTTGTGTGGCTGAGGAGATGTTTGGTTTGAGTGGATTTGGTTTGAGGCATTAACCAACCTAAGTAGACAGTCTAAGAAAATGGGTCAGACTTGTGTTCACACTGAGTCTAGCACTGGGTTAGGAGGGTTACACAGAATCAAAAGTGTACCAGCTGGGGCCTGTAGACTGACTTACAGAGTGGATTCACTTCTGACTTCATGGGCGTCTCTGAGCAATCACTTCTCACCAGGCCTCCTTCCCCACAATACAAATGGGTGGGACAAAGTGACATCTCCAGGGTCTCCCCAGGGGGCAGGTTTGGCCTTGGACTGGTTCCCTAGTGAACAGTGGTTAGTCCAGTTACACGTGCTGCTTTTTAGTCTCAAGAGAGCCAGAGAACCAACTCGAGGAAAGGGGTGACCTGATACCCTGCGGTGTTCTTGAGAAGTGGCTTCCAGTACTTGTCCTGGTGACTCCAGTCCAAATCTGTCCTCATCACGCACGACCCTGATGTCCCCTGGGAAGAAGAGAGGAGATGCTTGCCTTAAAGCAGTACTGGAGAAATTAATACAGAGCAGCGCAGGATCATTATTTTTGAAGACTCTGGAATAAAAGTTCCAGGTAGGAAACAAAACAAAAAACAAAAAACAACACAGCAACCGCCAGCATTTCCATTCTGAAGAGGCGTCTATGCCAGGAGCTCAGAAATAAAGATAGCGATTCGTTTATTATTCCTTCTCTTTACGACCTGCATTAATTCTGATTTCTATTTAAATAAGAATGATTAAATTTTATCAGCTGAGATGGAAATATTGTGATAAACACTGGCTCTTGGCCAAACTAATCTCTCAAACCCACAGCTTAGGGCCATTGTCTTGTATAGATATTTGAATGGCAACGCGCCTTTATCAGTATTTCTAAAGGCACTCATTTAATTATGTGGTTGTAAGGATTTTCAAAACCCCAAAGAATACCATCAATACATATTCATTTCCTGGATTAATTCAACAGCAACATCAGAAAATATTGTTATTTAAAGGGTGAGCTGACTTGTTTTTGCTTTTGCAAAAAGAAAAAAAAAAGGCATCCATTTCTGATGGCAATGGTGTCTTTTCAATTTTCTGTTTAACTAAAATTACAGAAACAAAGCAAAGGAAAATGAGTCTGGGATTGCGGATTATAGGGAACAGGATGAGGGGGATTTGGAAACTCCAGAAGTCTTTAACAAAATCGGTACCCTTCACAGGCACCAGACCGACTGGGAAAGCCAGACTTCCACATCAGGATGAGTCTACACACGTGTGGATCTGCTCAATCAAATATAAGATATGTGAAAGAAAGGCTCAGGGGAAAATGTTTAAGGTGGGGCTGGGTTGGTGCTCACTGCCCAGAAACTCAAGTGACCTCCACATCATTACAAGAGAGTTACAACATCTCTTCAAGAACTGATGAAACGCACAATAGAGATCAGATGTCCTTGCCATGACGGGTTCCTCCAAAGCAGATCTGCAGTGTCAGCAGGACCAGGAGATGTGATGTTGTCCTGATCGTAACTGATGGGGACAAATTCTCTGGGACGGTAACCCAAGGGAGCCCTACCAGCCTCTCCTCTTTCTCCCCACCCCACCTGCCTCCTTTTCCCTCACCCTTACCTGTGCTGATAACGTGAGGGGCATATCTGGACTGGATAGAGAGGGGAAGCAGAGACAAAGAGTGTCACTCAGAGTGACCAAACGTTCTGCTTGCTTAGGACCAGGGGCTGGGGAGCAGTCAATGCTAAATGCAAGAAGCCTCAGGGCAGCAGGGATACTGTTAGCCCTGTGCTGTTTTCTCCTCTCTCTGGGTTTCTAGCTAAGAAAAAAAGGCATTTAGATTGGATTGGGAACCACTGAGAAGTATGTTGGTCGAAGCTCAAGAGCTGTCTGAAATGCATGCCGTCTATCTTAGAGATCATGAAGGTGAAGCGGGTTTATAAACCATTTCCTTCAGTGCACTTGGGATAAGATTCAATTTTATGTAGAAAATGCTTTAAGGGTCAAACAGGTTTATGCTGGTTACAAAGGCCCTTTTGTTGCAGAACTTCTCAGAGCCCTTAGTAAGCGAATACGTATTATTGAATTAACACTGTGCTGCGCTAAACCTGTCTCCCCACAGAATCTTTTCTTTCCGAGGAGCATCTTCATCACACTGGTGCTTGGGAGAGCCCACCTAAAGACATGGCCCTTGGCTGAATTATCCATTTTAAAGCTAGGAGTGAGACAGGTATGTATTGCCGGTCTGGAAGGACAGTTATGTTTGCAGGCTTCAGTGTGTGTGAGGGTCACCTGTGTGACTTGTAAACTGGATGGCAGGTCCTGATGGGCCCAAGGTCCTGTGCTGTAACCAGCTCTGGTGCCTGTGACCCTATTGGTCGGAATGCTGTCTTTGGACTAGCAAGGCAAGCAGGCAGGAGGCAGGCCTTCTGACCTCGCCCTTGCCCCACACAGTCTTGTATTCTCTTCAGAGAACTCGCTGTCTCTGCTGACAAAGCAGCAGCCCACCTGATTTGAGTTTTATTAGCTGAGCTGACGCCTGTTGTTTTTCCAAGCCTGCCCCCGTGGAGATAGACGCTCGCTCTCATGGAGATGAGCGCAGGATTTCCTGGCTCCCGAAATGAATCTCCTTTTGGCTATGTAATAAATTAGAAACAGAATAAAGCTTTTGATCGAAGTGATGTGTTTTGGGACTCTGTCTAGAATCTAGATTTAAAAAAAAAAAAATCATTCAAAAACAATTATTTGATTGAATGGAGTCAGTAAAAGGATACTTTCTGTGGCCATTTTCATGTAAGTTTCAATCCTAGAAAAAAATCGTGGCGCACGTCTAACCAGAATTTGCTCAATAATTGCAAAACACTCTAGCATTGCCAAAATAGATGTAGGCAATGACTGCCAGATGTCTGCTCAGCAGGAAAACGTGCTCATCCTGGGGGCTTCCAGAGCTTCCCTACCTTCGTGTGTGCGATTCCTGCAGACTTTCTGGGTTTCTGTTACTGGGGAGAAATCATCTGACTAGAATTGTTTATGTACAACAACCGTGTACCTTGTCAGGTTAGAGGAGGAGGGACAGTTAGCGAGGAACAACCCCAGATGAGGAAAATTATCAGCCTGTTGCCGCAACTTGACAGCCTCTGACAGAGGCTAGTGCAGAATTCAAAAGTCAGGCCGCGTCTGTGTCTCGGTGACTCTGAGAGCAGCTAAGTTGCAACGGAATGGGCTGGGTGATAAACGGAACATCACCTTTGCATCCAGGCTGGCTTTGCACTCCAAAAGAGTAGAGATTACAGGTCACAGCCAAAGTCAGCAGCAGCACTAGATTGCACACAGTCACCTCACAGACTCTGCAGGAAGGGATTTGATGACCCAGCTGCTTCCGAGAGGCTGGGGGAGAAGGAAGGCAGGCTCTGCTCCCTGCACATGTGACACCTGAACATGAAGAATCCAGCCTGTTCTGGTACTGTGATGACCCCTGAGTCCCTGTGTTTGAGGTGCGGCTCAGTGTGTTATTGTGACAGTCCTTGCAAAACTGGAAGAGTGTCAACGATTCCCTGGGGGTTAACGGGGGACTTGACATATCTACACTGCTGAAAGCTACTTGAAACCTACACCACTTGGCCTATTTGGTGTGTTCTCTCATTATCTATTTGTTTCCACATCAAATGAGGTCCCACTAAGCAACTGCCTTGGGGAATGCTATGACATCAAGGATGGAGACGGCCCACCTAGGTTTAAGAATCTCTCCTGGGTTCTTAAGGAGGCTGTCAGTAAAGCCCGTATCTTGATGGAGTGTGGTAAGGGCCACACTAGGAGCAAGGAGGGTGTCTCACGTATCTCTGGTGGGCTTCCTTCACAGAGCTTCTCAGTTCACCACTTCTGCCCAAAGTGTTGCTTTGCTTCTGGTATACAACATGGCAGAAAGAAAATTTATTTTGGAAGCCAGAAAATGTCTTCTTAGTCTTGATGTGACCTTTCATCACTGTGGGGACTGCCTATGAAGAGCCAGGGACAGGCTGAGACACACCCTGAGGAGGAAACTCTGGTGATACTCCAGTCTCTTAGTCTAGCTCTTCTTCCAGTGCGTGAAGACTCCCTTCTTTTCTTGACTTCAGGCCCCGATATGTCAACACCAATGCTCCACGGCAAAGCTGCTGACCACCAGATCTGGATTCCCACTTGATGTCCTGCAAGCACCAATGTTTGCTCGCAGATGGGTCCTTTAGAAAGGGGGAGTCAAAATGATGCTGGGTGTTAGGGGAGTGGGATTGATGCCCGAGAAGGGGGTCAGAGGATGTGTTATTTAGCCATCACTAGGGAGAACATTTCCCATTGTCCCTATAGATTTGGGCAAGCATTGACTAGGAGCATTGAGACTGTCATAAGCTGTCATCAAGCATCAACTGAAGCCGAGTTATCCTCTAAATCTTTATGTGGAGAAGAAATTGCTTCCAGGTCAATCAGTTGGTAGATGAATTTAACTCTTTCTGGGCTCTTGAACTGAAGGCCTATTTTAACTCTGGCTGCTACTGTGAGTCTATCTTCAGTTCTTGCCTCACGGGCAGGAGTCTACCCTTTTATCTTGCTGTGATGCCCTTTTATGGGATTACTCAGAACATGGCGGCCAGTTTCGTCAGGGAACGAGTGCAAAAGATATGCAAGCAAGCCTACAGCGGATCTTTTATGACCTAACCCCGGAAGTGACATCTCATTACTTTTGCTGCCTGTCAGAAGCGAGGCATGAGGCTTTTCACAGGTCCAAGGAGAGGCGGCGGTCATCAAGTCAGTGGTTCAAGCAGGGAAGGGTTGCCCAGGGAACACCTTCAGTGTGGCTCAGATCTTGTGAAAAGTAAACAGAAAGGATATGGGACAAGGAAGACCAAGCCTCAGAACTCGATGTTCAGCAGATAACGCCTCAGCCAATTTCATCGGGAGAGTTAGAACAAAGATTGTCCATTGGTGGAATACAGCAAAGGGCAAAACTGGCCAAGATTTGGTTATCGGTAAGACTGTCTGTGCAAAACATGACCTTGGCTGAAGGCTGTGGTGATCTCTGAGAGCCAGTAGCTGGAGGCTGTTGAGTAACTGTTTTCCTTGACACTAAATGGCAAGTTCTGTTTGGAAGGGTGATCTGAATAGCACGCCTTCCTGGTTGCCACCTTACTGTATATGGGTCAAAGTTTTGTACAGTCTAGGCATTCAGAAAATGCTTCCACCAAGTATTTGACAAATACATAACTTGTTCTCAATGCACCTTAAGTATCTATTATTTATGATTTACGTGTAATGAATATTCATAACCACATTGAGACAGTATCCAGTTAATGAATCTGACATGGGTGACTAACCTGGCTGTCCAGGGGACTCTGATGCAACCTCTTTCCCACTTCCTCCAAATGAACTTGACTTTGTGAACATTGCCTTAGAAAAAACCTTCGGTCCATATCCTGTATGGATCAAGGTAGAACTAGATCCGGTGGGTGAGTCCAGACTGGTTCTTGTTTTTAACAAGCTCTTAATCTAGCATAGATTCCTCAAAGTATGTGATCATACAGCTTCTGTATGAAGAATATCAGACACAATTAAGCCCCCAAGGAACATGTTCCAACTCATACATGACCCAATCTGCCATCCCTCAAAACCACACAAACATTTCACACAGTAAGGCACACTTAGCCAAACCCATTTCCACAGGCCACACCTGTGGCCCATTCTTCTGTGGTGAGTAATTATGCTGTAATAGTTTGTAACTACCTGTTAAACTAATAACCGTAAATATCTGTAATTACCTGTCCACTGCTCCTCTAGATGGCACACTGCATTCAGAACAGGTTTTGGACCCTAGCGGTTAGTTCTGTATCAGCAGTCACGTAGAGACTCAGTGAATGAGTGCGTAGTAAGATGTTCCACCTCTTTGCTCTGTTTGAGAATTCAGATTTTTATCTATCAGATTTTCCCCAGGAGGAAGGTGAACTGGTATTTCCTGACCCTGTACTAGGACAGAAAGCTCTGGTGTGAGTCAAAGTTTCTGGGACAATGTCCCAGACCGATCAAGTTAATGACCAGGTTATATTTTATTGTAACTTTGCGTACTAAAAAGTTTAGTAGAGTCCATTGCAGCGGTACATACCTGTAGTCCAAGCGCTGGAGGATCACAAGTTCAAGGCCGGTCTAGTCTAGAGAGAGTGAGGTCCAGGGAAGCCCGGGCTAAAGAGTGAGACTGTTCTCAAAACAAAATTAAACCAAAAGAGACAAGAGAAAGAAGGCACTGGGGAGCCGAAGGAAGGGTCTTAAAGAAGCATCTCATCCATGGCATCAACCTTTGTTCACTAAGCACCTACTATGTGCCAGTCTAAAAGAGACGAACGGTTTCCAGAGTGGCTTTCATTCTATTTATCCTTTTTTCCCCCTCATTTTTCACTTACTTCTTTATCTATCTGTGTATTAGTTGCTTTCTGCTGCTGTGATGGAAGACCATGACCAAGACAACTCAGGAGAAAAAAAAAAAAAAAAAAGTGTGTTTTGGCTTCTGGTTCCAGAAGGATAAGATTCCATTTTGGTGTCTACCAGGCATGGTGGCAGGAGCAGAAGGCTGGGGCACCACGTTTCCAGCCACAAACACAAAGCAGAGAGAATGAATTCGAACTGGAGCAATGCTATCAGTTCTCGCAGAGATTTTCTTCCTTCAGCAAGGCCACACCTCCTAAAGGTTCCATAACAGCCCCCCCCCCCCCCCCCCCCCCCCCGACAGGGCCACCAACTAGGAACCAAGCATTCAAATACCTGAGCCTATGGGGGACTTTTCTTGTTTGTTTTTTTTTATATCCCCACACCCCACATATTCCTTTGTTTACTGATTCGTTTATATATATTCCACGCCTTATTGCAATATGGGTTGAACGTTGTTTATAGATGTTCGTAAAACCCACAGTTGCACTATGAATTATTCGTAGGTTAAGCATAAGGGAGGAAGCATAATCTAAATATATGTGGGCCGAATCACTAATAATTCAGACTCTTATCTGGCAAAAGAAAGAAGGGCTGAAACTGGCCATTACTACAGCCGCTCAGGTATAGGAACTGGGGCTGATCTGTTTCTGTGTGTTTTCCTAGCAGATACCTGTAGGGGAAGTGCACGGGTCTGAAGTTAAATGCTAGCAGTATACCTTCCGGGGAAATGTTTTGTTTTACTAAGCTAATCCCACCTCTGTGGGTGGGATAGGACATAGCAAACTGGCTTGCTCTGCTTCCAGCCAAGAGAAGAAATAAGGCCACATTCACTTTTCTAACCCCTTGGTAGTATAAATCTACATCTTTGTAGCCACACTTTATCATATGGTCCTAGAGATTTGAATTTTACAACAACAAATACTGAACCATCAAGAATTTCATGTCTTCCTTGACCACCAGTAAGCAGAAGCGAAGGTCACCGTCTAGCCTAGTTTCAAAATTCAAACCAAAGACAGAGTAAACTCTATTCCCAAATATCTACAAACGCGCACACGAAATGTAGGTGTATTTAAAAGAATAACTACCGGGGGTACTTTAAATTTCACAGCCATTGCTAATGCAGGCAGCTAATCCTATTTAAATTCATATTAGTCTTGGTATCTTTTTCCCTAAGATTTACCTATTTGTATGCTTGCATGAGTTAAACTGCCTTTTGCATGCTATCAGGACTTTTGTAATTTAAATCTATAAAAGGCAATTTCTTTTAGATATACTTCCTAACAGTGAGTGAGAGAGGCACTGAAGTTATTTGGAGAGCTGTACACCTCAGTAAACATGTGCGCTGGACTCCGCGTAGCGCGCGGACTGTGGGAATTAATCTCACAACTGAGGAGTGGAACAGCAAATAAAATGGAGGCCAAGAAAGAAACAGCTTTCGAAGAGAGCCAGTCTGCAGCATTATTGAAGGAAATGGTGTGTTTTCAAGCTGCTATTTAGGCAAGGAGA